>CM035146.1:9135000-10352500 GCA_020205605.1 Panax ginseng
TATATTAGTCCACACAAGGGCATTGATTTCGCCATCTGCAAAAATTGGAATCATAGTTGGAAGTTAAGTAATTAATATATTATTATATATGTATTCTAATGATTAGATAATATAATATTTTGAAAATTGGAAATTATTGTATTGTATGCTTTTCTGGAAGAAGTTATTATCATAGGCAGAAGGTTTTAAGCATGTAAACGTAATTGGTTAATTATCTTTAACTTGGGTATATGATTTTGTTCAACAATAATTGACCTTCAGGGATATTTTATATAATAATGTATATTACTAAGGCAATTGAACTTGCTAATTAAGATATGACAGTAGTAACAATGAAATGTTTATATATGAATTCGGAAGTTTAGCAAAATTATAAAAGTTAATTATTGTTAAATTTAATATTATATAACTCTTTTAAGTTATAAATTATTTATTCTTTTTGATTAGTTCGAACGGAAGGAACTTAACGAGTCGAATTTGGAATATAAATTTTGGGTATTACGTTGCTCAATTCAGGTACGGATTCCGTACTCTTTCAGCGATACTCTTGTTAAATATGATTTGTTCGTTTGTTTCCTTATTTTGAATTATGTTATGATTTCACATAATTGTTTCCTGTGAAATAAATACATTAGTTTCATTTTGGAGTTGATACACATGACTCGTATTTGTACTCTTTGAATTAGGATATCATGTTTAGTATTTATTTTTGATAATTTTAGAGCGGTACATGTTGCTACCTTCTTTTTGAGACCTTGTGACTATAATTTGATTTGGTTCAACATGTACATATAGAACCATTTTATTGGTATTATGTCGCATGTGTTGTGACATAGTATTTTTGTTAGAATATACCGTAGTAGGGTATACCTGAGCTATAACCACCTGTGGGGGTACCACTGGCATGTCGTCTTGGCACGAGGCATGACACTTTCCGTGGCGGTGTGATTAGTCCATGGCGTCTCCGTTTTGGGCTCCGGAGGAAGTAGGCCATTTGGTGTTTTGTTGTGGGAGGCGTATGGGTTAACCCTAGTTTTCTGTTCTGTGGATTTGTGATGTTGTGCCAAACACGCCTATCCGATTTGCATACATTTGGATTCGCGGTCCAATGTGTGATTTGACTGTGTGGCATCATTTGATTTGCCTGTGTGGCATTAGTTTGACTTGCCTGTGTGGCAAGATATATTTCGAGCTCATCTTGCATTATGAAATAACTCATGACCATTTGTTTCAAATTTATTATTTTATCGATTAGTTTCGTTGGTTTCTGTTTGATTCAAGTCATTGAGTTAGTTATTTCAGATTCGTTATTTCTTTATTCTTTTATTGGTTTCAATAATTATGTTGATTCGAGATATATTCCATTCGGATCTTTGGATATTATATTTTCGTTCAGATTTGCACTCGAGGCTTTGTTCAAAGATTTTGTCTCAGCTTGTTTTCAGATATCGATGTATATCTTTTGTATATCTCTGTATCCGTCTTTGGCAATTCGCTCATGTTTGTGTTTTTTTCTTCCGAGGAGTTTTGCAGAGGTGATTCGTGACTAGTGTGATGAGAGTTTTGCCTTTGACCATTTATGTTGATTCGAATTTTAAGTTTTAATTATTTTGACTCAGTTTGGAGAATTGTACTTATTACTTTATTAATGGATCACCACTATTAATATTTTGAGGTTGTTATTGCTCTGTTTATTTATTTTGAGGTTTGTTGTGCTTTGACGTGACCTCCCTTTCCTTTTCGGGAAGGGGTGTTACTGAAGATGGTATCGAGCTTAAGTTCTTTTCAGTAGAAAACCTATTTAGGTTTGACACATTGAGTTAATGGGTAAATCCACCGGGTAGGCGTAGGGAGTTTGATTCGATTTTGTTCTCTGTTTGGTTGGTCTTAATTTTGACCAAATGTTTTTAGCTCTTTGAGTTGTATTTGATTTGAGAAAGGCGAGATAATTTGTTAAGATTATTATTGTTATGCGTTGGAGCAATAATATTAGTTAAGGATTGTTAATGTCATATTTTATTCAGTTAAGAAATGATTATACGATTATGATGTGATTATTTGTATCGACGAGTATTTGATTTTAGAAAACTAGTTGTTAGAGTTGTTTTTTTGTGACAATTATTATGATCGTTGAATTGAGGATTTGATTTGAGTTAGGTTTTGATTTATGTTAAGCTTGTGGATAATTTGAGGTTTGTGTATTGATGACATATTATGATAAAATGAAAATTTCTAAGTATAAAGGATTTCTTGTAATTTTAGTTGTTGATATTCGAGGTAATTAGATTAATCATTTGAAGTTAATGATCAATTTTGTGGCTATTTTTTAGTAAGATATTGGAGTTATGTTCTATAAAGTTTCTTTGTGATAGTATGGGAGACATTGGAATTTGTTGGGTTAGAGTTTGCACTAAGAGATGGAATTGAGGATTTGATTTAGGTTAGATTCTGATTTTTGTTAAGTTGTGAATAATTTGATGTATGTGAATCGGTGAGATAATATGATAAAGTGAAAACTATTAAGTACAAAGGATCTCTTGTAATTTTGAGGAGTTGCAGAGGTTCGAGGTAATAAAGATTAATCTTTTGGAGTAAATCAACTTTCCGGTTATTCTAGACTTTTCGGTTATTCTAGTAAGATATTGAAATTATTTTATATGAAATTTCTTTGTGATAGTAAGATGAGATTTTGAAATTTTGAAATTTGTTGAGTTAAGGTTTGCACTAAGAGAATGATTGATTTATTGAATGATTAGATATATAATAAGTGATGAATCCAATACATCTTAAGAGATTTTGAAAGCTATAGTTTGCTTATTCAGATAGTAGGATATATGATTTGGAGTTTGGTATGGTGATGGAGAGATCTTAGTAGTAGTATATTTTTGGTGTAATAATATTTGAGAACGATTTTGATTTGAGGTTATGATATTTTGAAACTTTTAAGGACTTAGGAGAGTTGGTGATAAAGAGATATTAGTAGTATATTCTTTGGTGTAATATTATTTGATGAATAGTTCAAATTGAGGATGAGATATTTTGAAGCTCTTGAGGATTTACGAAAAGTTGATATAATTTGTAGAGTTGTTTGGTTTATCCGATATCCTTGGAGTTTTGTATGATTTTATGTAAATTAAATAAAAATAATTTGTTAAATCCTTGTCATGTGTGGAACATAAACGTTTTACGAATTAAAAATAATTTTAAATATTTTGGGTATTTGAATCGTATTTGGATGAGGAGAATTTTTTTTTGTGATTTTGAATTATGTTCCGAAGAGTACGTTTACAAGAATTAAACTCAAAGATATTAGCGACGGCCCGCACCCGACACCCGCACCCGAGTCCAAGTAACACAGGACAGCAGCCAAAGTTTCTTCCCACTAGGTTGCTCATCAGTATCCTGTTTGTGGCTAGCTGGTTCTTCATGTAAAACAGGAGGTTGAGTCAAAGTCCTTATCAGCTCAGCCTTCTCCCACAACCATAAAGGCCTTAGGTTTCTTGAATTGATGCCCAATAGTGTACTCATCACAATAGTGGGGCAGTCTATTGGATAAGGAGTGGTCGAACTTTTATTTTGGGTGGGAAGTGGTTGGAGGCTTTTCTTTCAAAAGATTAGAAGGACTAGGGCTGGCAGTAGGCTTAGAGTATACTTGACTCGGCTTAGGGACAGGATTTTTATATTGATTGGCTTGTTTTGGGTGAGAGTAGTAGCCAGTAGGTTCAAGTAGCTTGTCCAACTTCATTGTATAATCTTTGAGGCCTCCAATGAAGTTTGATACAAAAATTCTCTCAATTGAGGGGTTTTGCAAAGTGTCAACCCTCTTTACTTCTCAAACACATCATAATAATTGTTCAAAGAGCTTGTTATACCAGATTAAAGTCTCTTGCAAAGTCAAAGCAACCTCCTCATAGTCTTAATTTCTTCTTAATTCTCTCCTTCTCTTTTATGTGCTTCCTTTTCTTCATTTCTCGTCTCCTCATGAAATTGATGTCTATGGAAGGCGGAAGCCCCCCATCACTGGACTTCTCCCTAACTTCCCTCTCATTTTCCAAGTGGTTTTGATAGTCAATCTCTACCTACTTACTTTTTCCTTTCAACAGCCCCCTAAACTCATTCAAGAAGTAGTCTATTTTCTCATCAAGTTTCTGAAATTTGTCAATTGTTTATTCTCTATAATTTACAAAATCTTGTTGAAGCATGTTATAGGGATTCGATCTAAAGGATCCAGCAAGTTAAGGCTCAATAATAGGCTGTTTAAAGAGAAATTTAAGTATGAAATTGAAGTTTAGAACAATAGACCTCAGATTTGAACCAAGCGATCTAACAACAACGTTAATCTGATTTTTAAGAGTAGATGGTTTGAGAAGTTGTTTAAGTAAAGAAATTGAAGATTCAAAATAGTAATTTCAGTTTCCAAAGCTATTTGGATTTCAAAACTCATCTAGCACAAGGCTTAGATGAATTTTATGCAGAATAAAGGAAGCTAAGCACTCAAACGAGTTTTCACATTGTTAACAAGGCGGATTCAGTGACAGTTAGAATAAAGAACACATAAATTTGACTTTGAGATTTGGATGTCTTTGTTGATTGAATCTAATTCGAATGACATTAACTTGGAGAATTTAATCTACATCTAGGGCTAGTTAACAGATCTAAAGACTTCTCCAAAAAATTTCCTACAACAAG
Organism: Panax ginseng; assembly: GCA_020205605.1. Taxonomy (NCBI): domain Eukaryota; kingdom Viridiplantae; phylum Streptophyta; class Magnoliopsida; order Apiales; family Araliaceae; genus Panax; species Panax ginseng. The sequence continues at coordinate 9,139,690 of CM035146.1, forward strand.
TATTTTGAAAATTTGAGACTAAGACCTATTTGGAGTGGATTGAATCTACAAACTGGAACCTATAGTAATAATTAATTCTAGGATCGAGTATTCTGGAAATTACCTAAATCAACCAATGACTTGACCAAATTTCTTCAAATGCCAGTAGAAGTAGAAAATAGAGTAAAGCAAGTGAGCTTTTTGAGCAATGATTTGGAGATGAATTAGTGGTTATTTGCTGTTGGTACTGCTTGCCTATGATGTTGGAAGATATCCCTGTGAATCTCAATTAATAAATAATGGCGGTGTTTGGATATTTTTGGATAGTTGGTTGTTATCTACTTGGTTGCAGAAAAATAGAACAAAACTATGAGGAAGAAAATGAAGATTACCAGATATTAAGCTCTGATACCAATTTTTCTAGCATAACCCTAGTTATCTTTCAATTCCAAGCACAAAGAGCAATTAACAGATAACTTTTAGTGTTAGTTGATATATTGGATTGAATCTCAATAGAACAGTAGCAAAACAGTAAAAAATTGTTGAAGACCAGTGTATTTTTAACCAAGGAAACAGAAATATGATTGAACACTTGGAGAGAAAGCTAGAGAAAAAAAAGATTGGCAAAACTAATGATTTGGCCACCGAAGTTGACACGTTTTATTGAATACCCGATTGAACTTTTAATTTTTCAAATTAACTTATTGAACTAATTATTATTTTCAAATTGGGTCATTACGTTAAAAAAAATAGACAGACGTTAAAATATTATCTACGTGGCTCTGAAAAAAATATACAAAAAATAAAAAAAAGTACACGTGGCAAAAAAATAAATAAACCTTCTTTTTACATTTTAAAGTTATAACAAAATAAAAAAATTAACATTTTAAAATTTTAAAAATGACAAAAACATAAATTTCACTCCTAAATTTCACGTCCCAAGAACATCACACTCATATCTGTCTCTCTCTTCTAAATTTCAAATTCATCCATGGAAGCTTTACTCTGCAGGAAACTTGGGGACCCAGCAGAGCCTCCAAATTCATCTGAAACTCGGCACTTTCTATCTCAACATCTCACCCAATCCCTCAATTGGATTCACCCGCCTCCTCGAGTTCGAAAGTAAAGCCACCACTTGAACTTCGCTAATTATCTCCAAATTCGGGCAAGTATCAAGAAAAGTTCAGCATTACCATTTGTAGGGCTCGATTTCTCCCAAGATCGTCGAATCGATCGGACCCAACGTCACCAAATTCAAGGTCGACGATCCTATTTGTGGTTTCGTCTCGTCGGTTCCTCGCTTTCAATTCATCGTCGCCGATAAAACATGGGTCGTCGATCGACTCTCGCATCGAGACCACATAGAGATTGGGAGTTTATGAATTATCAAAACTGGCTATACCCGGTGAAAAACATCGTCGGTCTCAATGCACCAATCGCTAAACGGTGAGATTAAAAGCGGTGAAAACACATGGGTCGTCGATCTAGATCCCACCCAACAAAGAGGAATGAATCTAGCCCAAAATACGACGAAAATCACCTCTACGGCTCCCCTATAAAAACAGCTCCTCCTCGCCCATGAAACTTTGCCATTCCCATACCTTGCTTCAAGGAGGAGGAGAGTACCAAGTTCTAACCATATTTACAGGCACTTTCTCTTTCTACTTTCTCTCTCTTTAAGGTATTGCGCTTATTCTCTCTGTTTTGCTCTGCTTTGGTTTATTACTATTATTAGTTTATTACTATTATTTTATAAATTAATATAGTCAATACAATAATAATCAATAATAAATTAATACAATATTATTTGATCTGTAAAAATAAATAATCAAGATGGTTAAATCTGTTTTAGTTGAAGAAAAAAGATGTTTTGATTTTTTTGTTTTTGTTTTATTTTATTATGTTTTTGTCATTTTTAAAACTTTAAAATGTTAATTTTTTTTATTTTTTTTAAAACTTTAAAATGTAAAAAGAAGGCTTATTTATTTTTTTGCCACGTGTACTTTTTTTTTTCCAGAGCCACGTAGATAATATTTTAACGTCTGTCTACTTTTTTTAACGGAGTGACTCAATTTGAAAATAATAATTAGTTTAGTGAGTTAATTTGAAAAATTAAAAGTTCAATCAGGTATTCAATAAAACGTGCCAACTTCGGTGACCAAATCATTAGTTTTGCCGAAAAGATTGATGGACTAAGCTATTATAAAAATCAGATGAGACCACACTATCTATGCTCCTCTGTTACTATATATAGGCTACAAGCTAACTTGCACTTACTATATTTATGCTACAAGCTAACTTGCACCACTAACTTGAACCATGCTAGACTAAGCCTAACAACCTCCTAGTCCATGTCACTCCATTCTACTAATATATTCTTAATTAACTATTAAGTTCCGAAACCATATTTTATTCTTCTAATGACCCTTGTCCTTAATAACATAGTTATAAAATTCCAGATCATACAGAAAGGTAGGAAATCAAGTCAAACCAACAACGAAATCTTGACTTGACCAACAGTAAAATCTCAAATCAAGATTTCAACAACATTGAGAGGTGTGTTCAACAAAAAGAAAAACTAAAAGAAAACAGAAAGGGTTCAAAATTCAAACTTACTGTTGTGGTGACAAATATAGGCAGTAACGAGTATGGGAACAGTTGTAAATAGCTTCCAGAAAGAAGTCTGATCAACAAGTTCAGGCAGCAAACGTGGCATTCCAATGCTTCCATTTATCAATTTGATGATTGCTACTCCGGCAGTTATTACCACAAAAACAACTGCCAATCCCACTGACAAAGCTGATGTGTATCTCAGTGAATCTGCCACCACCATTAAAAAAACTTAATAATCATGTATAAATTCATATTACAACAAAAGCAACCTGAAATGCCTGCAGCATGCACAATTTTTCAAGTGTATATGAATACTTAAATTGGTAGCATGATAATATAAGTATATAATAATATACAACTACAGTCTTCCTCCGTTTCAAAATATTAGATCAATTTGGACTCTCTAAAGTCAAATTAAGATATTTTCAAATTTGAAATTGATGTGACTCATTTAGCTTTAGGAGACAATAAATATTATAATTAATAGTACTTTTTATATAGTTTACAAAACCAATAAATTGCACAGAATAAAATAAAATAAATTCATTGAATTTGAAAATTTCTCTTGCTTCAAAAGGTCAAATTGATCATCTGTATTGAAAGGGGGAATTATATATAGTTTTATAAGACAAAAATGGTTCAGTCAAAGTTTGGTTCCTCGGTTTTCCTTTTAATTAAAAAACACTATATATAAGACATCGCATTCGAAAATGAAAAAAAGGAAGAGAGAGTTGTTGATGAAATAGAAGCAACTCACCAACGCGCTTGAATGATATCATAGGAGCGAAAACCAAAAGACTTGTGAGAAGTAGTAAGAAAAAACGTGTTGTCCACCATTGCTCGCCAAACCATTCTTGCATCAAACCTGAATGGTGTACCCCATCTGACCACGTCCCAGATAACACATCACCTGTAAATAAAGTACCACAGCTTCAACATAACACACTACATAATTCAACACATAAATCTTCACAGACACAAAGTTCACGACAAATTCACAAACCTACATGCATCCCTGGCATAGCTTAATTCACCTTTAAATTAACACCACCACCCCCCGGCCTTGTTCTGAATATTTTATCACCCCCTAAACCTACTTGAGCTAGCAAACAAAAATCACAAAACTTTTACCAATAGAAAGCAATCTTAGGGGTTCTTTGGTAGTCCCAAAAACCCGAGTGCTTTTCACAATGAATGTATTTGACAATCTTTTTGACAACAATACCAACTAATGAATGTTTCTGCTCATATAGATCACCTACATTCAAACCAGTTATTTATTACATTTGTAAAACCCAGTTTTAAATTCCAAAAATGCAATGATGGTATTTCAAGGGATAACCAAACAGTGCCTTATTGAAACTGATCCAACATTTCAAAATGCCCAAATTCAAACCCTAAACCATTATCTGAGCAATGTATTTTCAAATCATAGTTTCATCACTAAAAATATCAAAGATTAACCAAAAGAAAACTGAATATTATCCATCCATACCGATAATAATCATGTAAACGACGAGCATGCCGATATTATTGAGGACAATGCAGACCTGCAAAAGCGTCCGGCCAGCGCCGCCGAACTTATCCCCGACAAGACCGGAGTACGAGGAGACCTTGGCTGCCCTGGTGAATCTCAATAAAATGTCAATCGAAGATTCTGTTAAAATTCCGACCAATATAATCACGATCAAACCCGGAATCATCCCCAATTGTTTGAGAGTCGCCGGCAAGGCCATGATTCCGGCGCCGGCGATGGTGGTGGAGAGATTGAAGACGGCGCCGGAAAACGAAGCGCCGTCGAATCCGGTTTCGCTGACGGACACATCCTCCTTTTGGGGGAGGAGAGGGGCTGTTCTAGGGCTCCGGCGGTGTTTTCTGTCTAAGGATGTCATTGTCGTAATTTTAGTGAAATAGGACAAAGAAATAGAATTGGTCCGAAACCAATTTTTATGGTTAGGCCGGGCGTTACAATATTCGCGGGAATTAACGTCCTTGGGTCGCACTTTACATAGTGGAGTTAATAGGATTGGATGCTACTCCTATTTAAATATTTTTTTCACATTTTATATAGAAAACTCATAAATCCACATCAGAAAATAATATTTTTGTATGAAAATCGTCACTATAGATCATATAGAGACAATAAAAAATTGTTGCGTGTAAATATCAATTTTCTTTATTTATGGGAGGCAGGGGCGAATCCACTTGAGAACCGTGGGGGCAATTCACCCCAATGAATTTTTAAGGGGTCAATTTTTTCTCCTTTTTCGAAAATAAATGCTTCCGAAAAATAAAGAGAATTGATATTTTCACAAGGTCTCACTCACATAAATGTGAGTCCTGTTTACTATTTATGTGATGAGAGACTTGTGAAAATATCAATTTTTAAAATAAATATTTTAATCTAGTATCAATTTTTAAGTCGAACCACAATCATTTACTCATAAATATGGTCAAATAAGTGAATTTTATCTCCGGACCAACTCGCTTTGAAATATGATGGTTGCTAGCCTCAAAAGTTGTGGAGATTATGAAGATTAATTAGGACATGAGTGTACTGGACTCGCACTTCTAAACTTACCTAAAAAAAGCATGAATGTCTCAAATTTGTAATCACTCTTCTATTTCTTTATTAGTTATCTAACCATAATTTTAATTCATCAAAGAAATTTTATTTAAAACATATTATAATTTTACAAATTTAGTAATTGTTTGTGAATTTTTATAATTGTTTAAAATGAGACTATTATAATATTTTTACACCAACGTCTACCATCAAAAAAAATAAAAATTTAAAGATGAATGAATGAATTGTAACGATCGAGAAATTTATAATTTAATTTAAATATTTATTAAATTAAATAAATATTTTAAATAATTTATTTATTGAGAAAATAAATAATTGATGAATTGTGATGAATTAATTTAGTAACTAAATTAATTAATCGAATAATGATAATATTATTTGTTGGATTTAATTTAAGGAAAATAATTAAATTAAATCAATTGCTTAATATTTAAGAAATTAGTTAAATTAAATGAATTGTTTAATTTAAAGGAAATAAATAAATTAAATATAGTGATGTGTCTAATTTATTAATTAAATTAGATATGTAATTATTTATTAATGATAAGGTATAATGATAATAAGAATTTTATTATTATTATTATGAGTTATTTAAATTAGCTAAACTAAGTTATTTAAATTAATTAGGGTGTGACACAAAGTAACCATGCAATATAAATAATATAATAATAAACTAGTTTGGGAATATTGTGGTAGCTAAACAAGGCCTTATGGCCTTTGGTATTATTTCAACTGACGCTACCTGTGACGCCCCCAAAATCGGTATACATCACCTATTCTGAGTCGTCAAATACATGGTACAAAATTCAAATACAACTTAATTATACAATAGTCGTGTAAAATACGACTAAATATATGTTGTGAGTTTTAATACAAATATTGTCATCTAGACAATATACAAACTCAATGGGGGTCCTCATTACATTTATTATCACACTATTTTATAAAATAGTGAAGACTACTAATGTTATTATCTGGACCATCACTTTGTTCCCCGACTAGTCCCTGCTACGTTCTCATTTCTCGAAGAGAACAATGAAAGCAAAAAAATGAGCTCAACTAGCCCAAAGAAGAAATATTATGACTAAGATAATGCGTAATAAATTATCATTAGCCTTCAACAATGTTAAACCGATAAAATATAACAAACATCAAGTTTAATGCTAGCAGAAACAAGCAATCCATTAGAAGAGTCAGTAGAGAATAAAATCTACTATCTTCTATGATTTAAAAAGTTTTTCATGACTTTTATCGTTGAGACTCAAACTTAATAAATAATCCACATCATTAAATCATCCTGCACTATGGTGCCAAGGATATTCTTTAGTATCACGACCACGAATTATCCATGCACTACTACGCCAAAGATAATCATGTTTTCATCAATCCATCACGATCATGCCATAAATCAATTCATTTGCACCCTTCGTCAAGAGAATCTATAGGCATAATCATACCAAAAATCATCCATCAATGCACCACGGCCAATGAGGACTTTTTTTCCACATCATTTGTAACATTACGGCCATGATTACCGCGATAATCCCCGGTCATAATCATACCAAGTCCATCTATGCACTACATGCCACAAATGACTTTCAACATAATATAAACATGAGGATGATGACAATGATATAAGAATTCAATAAAACAAGTTCAAGAATTAATTTATCCAGGAACCAATAACGTCCAAATTGTCAAAATGATATTGCTTTGTGGAGTAAAAATTCAAGAATGCTCAGAAGAATATTTCCATGAAAAGATACTAGATGAAGTGCAAATATCAAGGATATTCCACTAATTTCATGGAGTATAGAAGTCAAAACTTTAACCAACTAAGTATAATAAAGAATGGAATAACAAAAGAAATCACCAGGCATGCGATAGCCCGCATGGAAAAGTTATTCTAACAGAATAATAAATAACGGAATTGTCATGCGTAAACGCACGCATGACGAGGATATTCTAATGTAATAATAAATAATGGAATCAGTCATGCGTAAAGCACAAACAGGATGTTCCAACAGTAATAATAAAAGCGGAACCGGTCAATGCGTAAAAAGCATGACGAGGATGTTCCAACAAAATAATAATGAAACAGAACCAGTAAATGCGTAAAAGCGCAGGCGAGGATGTTCCAACAGAATGATTAAGAACGGAATAATAACAGAAATCACCATGCATGCGGTACTTCGCATAGACAGGTTATTCCAACAGAATGATAAAGAATGAAATAACAAAAGAATTTCACCAAGTATAGGGTATCTCGCGTATACAGGTTATTCCAACAGAATAATAAAGAATGGAATAACAGAAGTTCTCTTCACGAATAAGAAAGAAAGAATACCCCTTACGAGTACAACAAATAATATCCCTTACCGTAAAAGAAGAGTATTTTGACTTGTAGGCGAGGATATACTCAAGAAAACTTGTACCACGCCTCAAAGCTTTCTTAAACTCTAAAGAAATACGCTCAAAATTATAGAAGAAGAACTCTCTATAGTTTCTCTCTAGAGTTTCAAATTGAATTCAGTAAAAAATAATGAATGAATAAGCTTCTATTTATAGAAGAATAGATGCGATAATAATCTAATTCATGAACGGTCCAGATTGATTTACTTTTAATCGGACAAATCCATATTTAAAGCAAAATCTTTTAAATAAAATATAATATATTCTATTTATAATCTAATAAAACGAATAACTTTATAAAAGTATTTTGTTTTATATAAAAGATTTTACTATGCAAAATACTACGCAGGCACTATGCAACACTATGCATAATAAAATATAATATATTCTATTTATAGTCTAACAAAACAAATAACTTTATAAAAGTATTCTATTTTATATAAAAAGATTTTACTATGCAAAATACTATGCATAATAGAATATAATATATTCTATTTATAGTCTAATAAAACGAATAACTTTATAAAAGTATTGCGTTTTATATAAAAAGCTTTTCTATTTTATTACATTAATAATACTAATAAAACAAAACTGAGTGACTTATCACGTAAGCATCAATAATCAATGGTAGTGTACTCTGCAACCATGCCAGACATCAGACTTTTTACTACCGAGTAGTTCAACAAAGATTATCAGTAAAACTCCCCGCCGTTATTTTCATAAAATATTTTTGTCGTTTTCTTAATCCGACAATAATTCCGTTATGGGTCCACCAATGATTGTGGTCGTTGCATACGAATATTCCCCGATAAAACGAATATTCCCCACCAATCGAATATTATATAACAACTTGCGTGATTTTGCAAAATTTATAAATATTACCCACAACTATAACATTATATCAAATCCACACCATAATATTCAAAAAATTATTTCTAGAAAATTAAATATTTATTCATAAAATCTAAGGTCTCACAATCTCCCCTCCTTATGGAATTTCGCCCTCGAAATATACGTACGTACCTGGTATGCCGAAGAGGTGAGGATACCTTGACTTCATTTCAGATTCTAATTCTTGAGGTATAACCTTTGAGTGTTGAATACGATCCTTCTTATCCAAGATTTTAACACGTATCTCTTCATACGTTAAATCTTCCGCTATATCATTTAGTTCTAATTTAATAATGTGGTTCGGTCGTCCACATATTTACGTAACATCGATACGTAAAAAAAACATTAGAACACGCATGACATACTTGGCGGTAAAAGCAGTCTATAGGCCACGATTCCTACTTCATCGAGGATTTCAAATGGGCCAATTAAATCGAGGGTTGAGATTTCCTCTCTTCGTCGATTCTTGTTTCTAGAATAACGCTCTCTTGAACCTTCTTCTTCACATTCATCAGCTCTGAGTATGTAGCTTGAGCGGCTTTAACTTTATCGATTAAAGTCGATTCTAATCGTATATTCGTTATCTTCACGTGGGTTCATATATTCGCACTTGTAACCGCATACGATCTTCTACTCAACGCGTCAGCTACCACGTTCGTACTTCCACGATGATATTGAATAGTACGATCGTAATCTTTAACAACTCGAGTCAACGTCTTTGGCGCATGTTACGTTTATTTTAGTTGAAGAAATATTTGAGTGTTTAAGAAATGGGTTTTGTACTGGGGTCAATACAAAATTCGATTTCACGCTCTAGGGGTAGGCTAAGAAGTCTTCAAGAATACGTTAGGAAATTTATTAATAATAGAAATATCATTCAAAATCGCGTGACCCTCATCCAAAACTTGGATAAGACGTCACATTGATACCTATCAACTTGCCATCTTCATTCACGACATCATCGCCTACTGAAAGTGGCTTGATTGCATTCCACACAAGAAAGTCAACAACGAAAGGATCGAGGCTCTTTACTTATGGCTTGATATGACAATGATTGACTTTAGTGGTTTGGTTGCTTGAATTCGCATAACAAAAGTTGGTTAGGAATATGAAAGCTAACAACCTTATTTAAAGCATGATGTGTGACGCCCCCAAAATAGGTATACATCACCCATTTTGAGTCGTCAATAACATGGTACAGAAACAACTACAACTTTATTAATACAACATATAAACTGTGAGTTTAAATACAAATATTGTCATCTAGACAATATTCATACCCAAATAAGTCCTCATTACAATTATTGGTACATTATTTTACAAAAATGGTGAGAACTACTAAGACAACTCTCTAGAACCTTCATTCCACACCCCGACTAGAACTCGCTACATTCTCGCCTCCTAAGAAGAAAAATAGAACAAAAAGGAAAAGGGTGAGCTCAACTAGCCCAGTAAAGAATGTTATGATTAAGATAACATAGAACAAATTATCGTTAGTCTTCAACGGGAAAAAATCTAATAGAATACAATAGACAATCAATTTTTAATCAATATTCGCAGCGAAAATAATAATTCATTAGAAGAGTTAAGTAGGGAATGCAATCTACTATCTTCTATATATGAATTTAAAAGTTCATCGTTGATATTTTATCCCTGTAACATCAATCAATATATATCTGGAATTAAATATTCATCTTTGCACTACAGGCCAAAGATATTCATTAGTTGGTCATGTTCATCTAAACACCTGTTCATCTTTGCACTACGGGCCAAAGATATTCATCAGAAAATCATTCATCTTTGAACTACATGCCAAAGATATTCTGTAATATCATCATTTAGGAGACCGAGGATGATGAAAATATTTTAAAGAAAAGCGAATCCAAATTGAAACAAAAGAATAAATATTAAGGATTCGGTATTTCATTTATTCCATGTCCAAAAATACCTCATAAAGAATCATAGTGGAGTAAAATTCAAGAATGATCAAAACATGGATACAATCAAAGCTAGTATCCATAATAGATATTTTTGAATGAAAATCTAAAATTTAATTTTTACGTGAATAGTCCAGTGATTCGTGAATAGTGTCAGATCGTGAATAAGACCGTATATCGTGAATAGTAACTCCCTTGCACACAAAAGTTCCAAATTTGATAAAAGTTCAAACCAATATTTCTAAGATAATGATATTGAAGAAAATAATATCATTTAAAAAGAAAATAACATCCCTTACCTCGAAAAAGACAATACTTCGATTTGGAATACTGGATATAAACCTGAAGGGAACTTGCACCGTATAGCAACACTCAAAGTCTTAAAATACTCACAAGAATACGCCAATAATATAGAGAGAGAGAGAGAGAAAACTTCAGGTTTACGGTGTGATTTTCAATTTAACCTAAAGACCCTATTTATAGGAAAATGCTTAGAACACCAAAGCAGAAAATTTAATATAATATTAATATTATTTTTCTAAATCTCCCTACGCACACCAATTGAGTCCAACATCAGTCACACATGTAGCCCACCTCTCAAAGAACGTTTTTCTCACATAAATCATTTAAAACTCCAAAAAAATCAAAATCAATTAATCCGAAACTTTAATAATTCACAATAAATAGCCCTTTTATCAGAAAAATTCGAACCTCATGTCTTTTCCATAGGAAATTTCATTTTCTACAACTTTGTAAGTTTAAGTTTTTCCAAATTCCAAATAAAAATTGACTGAAATCCACAAACGGGCAATTTTATAGGCTATAATCAAATTTCAGTCAAAAAATGGGCTCATAGACATGTTTAACATGTTTTAAACAACTTTGCAACAAAAATACTCTTCCTCCCCATATATTCATATATTCCACAGGCCACATTCATTGTAAAAATATCATCAATATTATATTATATTTAAATGAATTATTTTATCAGAAAAAGATAAAATATTGATTTTCAACAATTGTCACATTAAAAATTTTCTCCATCTATATCCACATAAAATAAATATTTTCTTCATCATATAAATCAATAATTAATTATTCACAAATAATATTACAGAATCACAACATCGATAAACCGAGGCAGTTCACCAGGAAAGGGGGCTTTCAATAAGGATTTCTCTTTCTTGGCGCGCAATTAGGTGACCAAACCTCTCCTTAGACAGAACTTTCTAGATATTGCCAATAATGTTATCTAATAATATTATTCAGATAATATGAATTATTGCTTCGATAATGGAAAATACTTTGTAGTGACAATTATTGAAATAACAATAATATAAAATATCAATATAACAATTATTGAATCAAAAAATAAAATCTTGAACGGTAAAGAATTATCGTAATAATTATTGAGTAAGTGCCTTCTTACGTAAGAATCAATAATTGGTTCAATACTGGTAACTCTTTGCAACAACAACGGCATTCTTGTGTTTTAACTACTGGGTATTCCAACAAGATTAATTCAGAATAACTATGTCATTATTAATAAACAACTTATACTTGTTGTTTTCTTCATCCAATCGCTTTTCGTTATGGGGCCCACACAAGGCTGTGCCGTCGTACGAATATTCCCCGATAGTAAGAATATTCCACGACCAAACGAATATTCCCCGATGACAATGAATATTTTATAACCACTTGCTTATTTGAAATATTTGCGCATTTTATCCATAACTAACCACATTAATCAAATCAACCCTTACCATTTCAAAATAATAAATAGAGGAAATTAAATTTCATTTATTAATAATTTGGGGTCTTACAACCTCCCCTCCTTATAAAATTTTATCCTCGAAATTGACGTACGTACCTGGTGTTTCGAAAAGATGAGGATACCTCGTTTTCATTTCTGTTTTCAACTCCCAGGTCATTTCCTCAATAGCATGGTTCCTCCACAAAACTTTAACTTGTGGTATGACCTTTGTGCGTAGGACATGCTCCTTCCTATCCAAGATCTTGACAGGTACCTCTTCGTACGTTAAGTCTTCGGCTATATTGTCCGGTTCTAACTCAATAACGTGGTTCTTGTCTTTCACATATTTATGAAGCACAGATATGTGAAAAACATTATGAACACGAGACATACTTGGAGGTAACGCGAGTCTATAGGCCACATTTTCTACTCGGTCAAGAATCTAAAATGGACCAATAAATCGTGGATTGAGCTTTCCTCTCTTCCCAAATCTTGTAACTCCCTTCCATGGAGCAACACGCAACAATACATGATCCCCAATACTAAATTCCACGTCCTTTCGATGAAGATCCGCATAACTCTTTTGTCGATCATGTGTCGTTTGTATACGTTGTCGAATCATTTGGATCTTTTTTGTAGTCATACGTACCAACTCGGGTCCCAACAATGTTGCTTCACCCACCTCATCCCAACATATTGGAGAGCAACACTTTCGTCCATACAATGCTTCGAATGGAGCCACACCTATACTTGCCTGATAACTGTTGTTGTAGGAGAATTCCACCAATGGTAAATACTTATCCCAACTCCCTTTGAAGTCTAGGACACAGAGTCTTAATAAATCTTCAAGAGTTTGAATAGTCCCTCCTGATTGTCCGTCCGTTTGAGGATGGTATGCCGAACTAAATCATAAATCCGTGCCCATAGCTTTTTGCAAGCTAACCCAAAATCTTAAAGTAAATCTTGGGTCACGATCCGAAACTATGGATACTGGCATGCCATACAATCTCACAATCTCATTTATATACATATTAGCAAGACGTTCAAGGGAATAAGTATCCCGTATTGGCAAGAAATGAGCAGACTTAGTTAATCTATCAACAATAACCCAAACAACATTTATGCCTTGAGAAACCGTGGGAAGACCCGTAACGAAATCCATGGTAATGTGTTCCCACTTCTATTTCGGGATCTCAAGTGGTTGCAATGGACCCTTAGGCACTTGATGCTTCGCCTTTACACGTTGACAAGTTAAAGACCTTGAGATAAACTTCGCAATCTCTTTCTTCATATTGTTCCACCAAAATGTATGTCGAAGATCACGATACATCTTGGTACTTCCAGGATGGATTGTAAATGGTGTATTGTGTGCCTCCATCATGATCTTGTACTTCAAATCAGAATCTTTAAGAACACAAAGTCTGGAGTGGACTCGAAGTATTCCTTCTTCATCGATTCTTGCTTCTGGAATAGCACCTTCTTGTACTTTCTTCTTCATACGCATCAGCTCCGGGTCTTTGGCTTGAGCAATTTTAACTTTTTTGATTAAAGATGGTTCTATACGTATACTTGACATCATTGCATGGGTCCCCAGAGTCTTGAATTCTATCTTCATCTTTTGTAAATCACAAAAAATAGGCCTTTGTGTTAACAACATCGCACTCGCTCCGCGTGATATGATCTTCTACTCAACGCGGCATTTACCTACCACGTTAAACTTTTCGGGATGGTATTGAATGGTATGGTCATAGTCTTTCAGCACTCGAGCCAACGTCGTTTGCCGCATGTTGAGTTCTTTTTTAGTGAAGAAATATTTGAGGCTTTTATGGTTTGAATATATCTCCACTTTCTCCCCATATAGATAGTGCCTCCAGATCTTTAAGCGAAAACGATCATTGCTGCTGAACTCTAGATCATGAGTAGGATAATTCCTCTCATATTCTTTTTAAGTTGTCGCGAGGCATAAAGGCTATGACTTTCTTACGTTGCATGAGAACACATCCTAACCCTTTGCCTGAAGCATCGCTGTAGATAACAAATCCATCTGAACTAGATGGTATTGTCAAAACAGGTGCCGAAATGAGTCTCTTCTTAAGCTCTTGAAACTCTTCTCGCATTCCTCGCTCCATATTTAATTTTGTATCTTTCCGAGTCAATTTGAGTTAGCAGATAGCGATTGAGAAAATCCTTCCACAAATCTCATAATAATAACTTGGTAAGCCCGACTTCGTACGCACTTTGGCCACTTGTCTTGATTGCTCCCAACTTTGTATTGCTTCAATCTTCGCCGGGTCAACAGATACTCCATGTTTTGACACCACGTGCCCTAGGAATGGCACTTCCTCAAGCCAGAACTCGCATTTCTTCAACTTGGCATATAGCTTGTATTCACGAAGCCTTTGGAGTACTAGCTTCAAATGGTGCTCATGATCTTCACGACTTTTGGAATATGAGGATGTCATCAATAAAGATAACAACGAATTGATCCAAATATTCCTTGAATACTCGCTTCATCATATCCATGAAAGCCGCATGAGCATTAGTCAATCCAAAAGACATGACTAAGAATTCATAATGCCCGCATAGGGAGTTCGAAGGCGATCTTTGGAATATCCTCAGTTCTAATCTTCAGCTGATGATATCCAGAACGAAGATCGATCTATGAAAAGAATTGTGCTCCTTGCAACTGGTCAAACAAGTCATCAATACGAGGTAGCGGATACCTATTCTTGATGGTGACATGGTTCAATTCTAGATAGTCAATACTGAAGTCGCATACTCCAAATCTTTCTTCTTTACAAATAAAGCAGGAGCACCCCAAGGAGATGTACTAGGACGAATAAAACCGATGTCCAATAACTCTTGTAGTTGGACCTTTAACTCCTGAAGTTCAATAGGAGCCATTAGATATAGGGTTTTAGAAATTGGCTTTGTACCAGGTTCAAGATCAATAAAGAATTCAACTTCACGTTCTGGGGGTAGACCGAGAAGTTCTTCAGGAAATACGTCAGGAAAGTCAATAACAACAAGAATATTATTCAAATCTGACGTGTCTTTATTCAAATCCATAACATGGGCTAAGAAAGCTTGACATCCGTTTTTCAATAAAAGAATAGCTTTATGACTTGATATGACAGTGATTGATTTTAGTGGTTTAGTTGCTTGAATTCGTACAACAGGTTGGTTAGGAATATGAAAACTAACAACCTTACGAAAATAATCAATTTTGGCATGATGAGTAGTTAACCAATCAATCCTTAAAATCACATCAAAAGCAAGTATCTTTAAAGAAATAAGGTCAACAGGTAAGGTGATGATGCCAACTTGGATCAAACAAGATTTATAAACAGTGGATGTGATGAAAGTTTCTCCTAACGGAGTTTCCACAGATAGGTCAAAGTCTAATTTCTCCGAAGTCAAATTTAAACGTTGAGCACAAGCAGGAGAAATAAATGAATGGGTAGCACCGATATCTAGTAAGGTATAAACTTCGCAAGAATTTATGATTAGCTTACCCGTGATCACCTCGTTTGGGTTTCTCACATTTTGACCGATCACGTAATAAACGCTTCTTCCAGAACCGTTGACTTTGACTTTTCGGGGAATGACCTTTTGAGTCACTTATCCTCATTTGGACTTGGTTTCATTCTGCGTCTGATCTCGAAGCGATATGTCCTTCCTTTTCACAATTATAGCATACCTTGAACTGTTGTGGACAATTTGGGCTGATATGTCCCTCTTTTCCACATTTATAGCATACGACCGGTGGTCGTTCTCCTCCCTTAGAACCAGTTGCTGCTGGTGTTGACGTCTTCACATGGTCATTGTTGAATCTCCTCTTTTTAAAATCTCCTCCCGACTAGCTTCTTCTATTCTCATTACCATGATTACCACCAGAGTGGTTATCATTTTTATCCTTATTTTTCTTTCTCCGCTGGTTATCGTTGTTCTGATGACTGTTGTCATCGATATGATCCTGGTTGTGGTCCATCGGTTGAACGTACTCATTATCTCGCTCTAATAATTGAGCCCTGTTTACAACATCTGAATAGAGAGAAAATTTATGAGAAATGAGATACTGACGTATGTCGGGTTTCAAACCTCTCAGAAACATCCGCGTCATACGTTCCTCATTCTCCACCAAATGAGGTGCAAACCTGGATAACTCTGCAAACTTCGCCTCGTACTGGGACACCGTCATGTTATTTTGTTACAGTCTAATGAACTCCACTTCCTTCATATGACGAACACTTTCAGGAAAGTATTTGTCATTAAACAATTTCTGAAATGTCTCCCAAGACATACTGAGCGCAGCTGGATGGGTACGCTTCACAGATTCCCACCAGTAATTTGCCTCATTACCGAACATAAAGGTGGCGAATGGAACCTTCTGTTCCTCCGTGCATCCCAAGACATCGAATATCTTGGTAATTTGCTTGACCCACGTTTCTTCTTTAATTGGATCCAGCTTTCCCCAGAATTCTGGTGGTCCCAACTCTTTGAACTGCTTGGCTGTAACCAGTTATGCGTTGCCATTGTTTCTACCTGTATTTTGAACAGGAGTCTCCTTCGTCTGGTTTTGCATGAACCGCAAAAATCTTCTAAACATCTAATCGTTCATAAATGCGCTTTCGGTGGTATTATTTAGAGAGGAACATGAAGAAGCTGCTGACGTTCTCCTCATTAGTGAGTAAAGGTGTCTCCACGGTCTCATTTACTCCATTGTTAACATTCTCAGTCGCCATTCTTAAATACCGCCATAAAACAAAGGTTAATTAAAGAAATCAACATATCACATAATATCCCTATATCTTGATTAACTAACAAATAAGCTTAGGTAGGACACACTTGGCGAAGGATTTACTCGTCTCTCCCTCCTAGTTCTATTCCCCGATCTCCGCCAGAGATCATATCCTCAAGCTCTAATTACCAACTATGGCGCCCCCAAAATAGGTATACATCACCCATTTTGAGTCGTCAATAACATAATCTGTAAACAACTACAACTTTATTAATACAACATATAAACTGTGAGTTTAAATACAAATATTGCCATCTAGACAATATCCATACCAAAATAAGTCCTCATTATAATTATTGGTACATTATTTTTCAAAAATGGTGAGGACTACTAAGACAACTCTCTAGAACCTTCATTCCACACCCCGACTAGAACTCGCTACATTCTCGCCTCCTAAGAAGAAAAATAGAACAAAAAGGAAAAGGGTGAGCTCAACTAGCCCAGTACTGAATGTTATGACTAAGATAACATAGAACAAATTATCGTTAGTCTTCAATAGGGAAAAATCTAATAGAATACAATAGACAATCAATTTTAAATCAATATTCGCAGCGGAAATAATAATTCATTAGAAGAGTTAAGTAGGGAATGCAATCTACTATCTTCTATATATGAATTTAAAAGTTCATCATCGATATTTTATCCCTGTAACATCAATCAATATATATCTGAAATTAAATATTCATCTTTGCACTACAGGCCAAAGATATTCATCAGTTGGTCATGTTCATCTAAACACCTGTTCATCTTTGCACTACGGGCCAAAGATATTCATCAGAAAATCATTCATCTTTGCACTACATGCCAAAGATATTCAGTAATATCATCATTTAGGACTGAGGATGATGAAAAATATTTTAAAGAAAACGAATCCAGTGAAACAAAAGAATAAATATTAAGGATTCGTATTTCAGCTATTCCATGTCCAAAAATACCTCATAAAGAATCATAGTGGAGTAAAATTCAAAAATGATCAAAACATGGATACAATCAAAGCTAGTATCTATAATAGATATTTTGGACGAAAAATGAAAATTTAATTTTTCTGTGAATAGTGTCGTATTCGTGAATAGTCTTAGTATCGTGAATAGTAAACTCCCAGAACACAAAAAGTTCCAAATTTGATAAAAAGTTCAAACCAATATTTCGGCATAATAATATTGAAGAAAATAATATCATTTAAGAAAAAAATAACATCCCTTACCTCGAAAAGACAATACTTCTGAGTAAAGTAGGGTTTCGGTGATTCCGAGGACGGAATCCTTATAAGGAGGGAAGGATGTGACATCCCATATTTTTAGAATTTATAAATGAGAATTTTATAAATAAAAGTATTATTTATGAGATATGTTGGGTGTGAGTATGTGTATGTCATATATTGTAGAATATGTGAATTGATGTGAAGAGAATGTTATATATTAATTTTAATATATATAAATATTTAATTGAATTATTTATTGAGTTAAATAAATAAATTTTGTTTTGATTATAGAGTAATGTAATTAAGTGTAGTAGATTAATTAAATGAATATTTAGTATTTAATTTAATTAATATAATAATTTTATGGTATAGTTCTAATTTAATTGAGATAATTAAATTAGATGAGTTATGTGATGATTGTTATACGAAATTATAATTAACAAGTAAATATAATTATGTGACAATTTGATGAGATTGATTGATGTTAAACCATTGATTAATTAAAATAATGAGTATTTGCCAAACATGGTCTAAGGCTTTTCAAGTTCAAGTTGGTGTAACCTATTTATTAACTAGTAATTAGTATATATAATAATTACTAGGAGTTACATATATTATATATATTTTGGTATTGTATATTATATGTATATACTACAAGTTAATACGTTAGTTTTAGAAAACAAACCAAAGAAAGAATAAGAGAGTTAGAGAGAGTTGTGGAGAGAAGAAGAGGAGAGAAGAAAAAGAAGAAGAAGGAAAGCTTTGAGAAGACAAAACAAGCCCCATCATCATTATCTCCATCTCTCTCTCTTAAATTCATACTAATAAGGTTATAATCTAAATTCCTTGTTTTAATTATATTTTTATGTTCTTCATAATGTAGTTCTCTGATAATTGTTATATAGAAGTTGTATTGAGAAATTGAGAGAGATGGAGAGAAATAGAGGAATTGAGATGAGCTAGAAGAAGAAGAAGAAGAAAAGCTAGAAGAAGGTAACTTCTAAACTCTTATTTAATCTTTGATTTTTTTGGGTAGATTTATGTTCTAGGGTAGTAGATCATGCTTAATCTTGTTGTATATGTTTAATCTTGGATTATCAAGAATCAAACAAGAGGATTCAAGAAAGAAAATGAAATGGAAAGAAAATTTGAAGAACAAAATTCGTAGGTTTTGAGTAATTGTGGACAAATCTTGTGAAATTCATATCTCTTTGGGTATAATAAGTTAGAAAGTGAGCCTTATATCAAATTGAAGATATGGAAGTAAGCTATATTCTGAAAGTGGAATCACATGAAAACGCTTTGTAGATTTCTTGCAATATACATTTTAGTAAAATTTGGTCCAGAAGGAAAATAATCACCAAAAAATCAAAACTGTTACGGTTTCTGACTTTGAACAATTCATATAAATTCGTGTGTTTTGAATTTGAAGAAACTTTAAACTGCAAAGTTGTAGATATGGAAGTTTACTAGCCAGACTCGCAATATTGAGCCATTTTATGGACCGGATCATGTCCGAAATAAATTGTTTAGTAAGGATGTCCAGAAAATGAAAATTTCTAGACTAGTTAATGAATTATAGAATCTGGTTTAGATGGATAAGGATCTGAATTTAAGGCCTAGATGAGGTTGTAGTACACTGAGTAAGGGTTAATTCTATATAAGAAGGAACAAAAACGGACATGTAACGAAGGAGTTATGTTAAAAACAAAAACAACGTTTTGTTAAAGAAATTGTGAAGATGAGTTTTATAATTCTGTTTGAATTAAGATTTTGGGTGATGGTATATTTTGATGATTAAAAATATATTTTGACATATGTAATGAGTATAGATATGTGTTATCATATTCTATGCATAATTAACCATTTAAGATCAAGAGTTGGGATAAGTTAATGTAATGTGGCATGCGCATTCGATAAAATGCCTAAGAGTAATAATGTTTCTAAACTTTGGTATACAAAGTGTCTATCTAATGACTAATATTGGATGTTATGTGCATCTGAGTATGAAAAGATGATAATACAAGAATAATAATGGAAAGAAATTGGAAAAGGCGATTTTTGATTTTTGAAGGAAAATTACACTTGTAAACAATGTGTTGAATATGCATTTTTGAAACCAAAGTGGTATAATAAAATGGTGTGATATACGCACATTAAACTACAAGTGCGATAGTCTAGCATGTGTGGTGATGAAAATGAAAATAAAACCGAGTTGCATATAAAATAGTTAGATGTCTATAAAGACATTATAAATGATAATAAGATAAAGTAAGGTCTTAGAATAAATTTGACCATGAGATTGAGTATTGATTTTATTTATTATCAATCTCACATACAATGTAGGTTGTGCAAGGATGCGAAGTATTAGCGTGTTGGTAAAACGCCGGTAAAGGCAAGTCTTTCAGTTCCTTTTTGCTATGTGAACTTGATGATGATCTGCTTTAAAATTTTAGTGTATGATGTATTATATATGTCAAAAGTATGAAATGTGAAAGTCAATCTATGACTATGATGATTGAACTAGGAATGTTGATTGAGTAAGGAACTCAATCTTTATAGTTGTTATGTGAACTACAACATGTATGCTATGTTTGTTTATGATTATTCTTGTATGTTGAGCATGTTATTATGTGCTACGTGATGCATGAAAGCTGTTAGATTTTGTTGAGTACATCGAGCTCATTCTTGCAAATAACCATTTTTGCAGATTCAAGAATTGAAGGTAACGCTATGTGCTACTTGATTGTTATGGATCAAAAGTGATATATGAAGATTTAATATCCTAGCTAAGTTGTTATTCTTGTAAACCATGTCTAATGTTTCGGTAAATTTATTAATGTTGTAATTGTAATATTGTTTTGCGAATGTAAACTATTGTAGTATTAAAATGATTCTGAGATATTTAGATGTAAAGGTTGAAGGTTTTGGGAACGAGGATAGTTTGTAATAAAAAATTTTAATTATTCCGCAAATTTCAATGGTTGTATTATCGTTTAATGATGTAAAATTAAAGGTTGAATGTATTATTAACGACCGAAGTCGAGAATTAAATTGTATGAATTTTGGGGTCGTTACAAATTGCTTAGCGGTGACCAACCGTGGGTTGCCATTGTTTCCTCCTGCATTATGAACAGGAGCCGCATTCGCCTGATGTTGCATGAATTCTAAAAAGCTCCTAAACGTACCGTCGTTCGTCAATTGATCAGTGTTGTTGTTTACAGGAGGATTATCGCCATCCTGTTGCATATTGTCTGATTATTGATCTGTGGAGAATCAACGATCTCACATGCTCCATTGCTATTCTCAACATTCTCGGATGTCATTTCGAGATACTACCACAAAACAAAGGTTAATTGACATGTAACATATTATCCCTATATTCTGACCGACCAATTAATTACCAAATAAACTTAGGTAGGTCATACTAGCGACGGAATTCCCCGTCTCTCCCCTCCTAGTTCTATTCTCACATCCTAGCCAGGGATCATATCCCTAAGCTTTGATACCAACTGTGACGCCCCTAAATCGGTATACATCACCTATTCTGAGTCGCCAAATACATGGTACAAAATTTAAATACAACTTAATTATACAACAGTCGTGTAAAATACGACTAAACATATGTTGTGAGTTTTAATATAAATATTGTCATCTAGACAATATACAAACTCAATGGGGTCCTCATTACATTTATTATCACACTATTCCATAGAATAGTGAGGACTACTAATGCTATTATCTGGACCATCACTCTGTTCCCCGACTAGTCCCTGCTACGTTCTCATTTCCTGAAGAGAACAATGAAAGCAAAAAGGTGAGCTCAACTAGCCCAGTAAGAAATATTATGACTAAGATAATGCAGAATAAATTATCATTAGCCTTCAAATGATGTTAAACCGATAAAATATAACAAACATCAAGTTTAAGCTGCAGACATAACAAGCAATCCATTAGAAGAGTCAGTAGAGAATAAAATCTACTATCTTCTATGATTTAAAAGATTTTCATGACTTTTATCATTGAGACTCGACAATAAATAATCCACATCATCAAATCATCCCATCGCACTACTGGTGCCAAGGATATTCTTCAAGATCACGACCGAATTATCCATGCACCTACGGGCCAAAGATAATCATGTTTTCATCAACGGTCCTGATCATGCCATAAAATAATTCATCTTTGCACCCTTGGCCGAAGATAATCCATAGTCATAATCATACCAAAAACTATCCATCAATGCACTACGGGCCAATGAGAACTTTTTTCCACATCATTTGTAACATTACGGTCATGATTACACCGCATAATCCCTGGTCATAATCATACCAAGTCCATTTATGCACTATAGGCCATAGATGACTTTCAACATAATATAAACATGAGGATGATGACAATGATATAAGAATTCAATAAAACAAGTTCAAGAATTAATTTATCCAGGAACCAATAACGTCCAAATTGTCAACATGATTACGCTTTCAGGAGTAAAAATTCAAGAATGCTCGGAAGAATATTTCCATGAAAAGATATTTGGATGAAGCGCAAATATCAAGGATATTTCACTAATTTCATGGAGTATAGAAGTCAAAACTTTTACCAACCGAGTATAATAAAGAATGGAATAACAAAAGAAATCACCAGCATGCGATAGAGCCTTGCTGAAAAGTTATTCCAGCGAGAATAATAAATAACGGAACCAGTCGTGCGTAACGCACGCACGAGGATATTCCAAGCAGAATAATAAATAATGGAACCGAGTCATGCGTAAAGCACAAACAGGATGTTCCAGCGAGAATAATAAAGAACGTAACCCGAGTTATCGCGTAAAGCACGCATACATGATGTTCCAACAGAATAATAAAGAAGCGGAACCCGGTAAATGCGTAAAGAAAGACGCAGACGAGGATATTCCAACGAATAATATGAGAAATCACCATGCATGCGGTACTTGGCATGACAAAGTTATTCAACAAAATGATAAAGAATGGAATAACAAAAGAATTTCACCAGCAATCTGGCGTATCAAAGTTATTCAATGAGAATAATAAAGAATGGAATAATGAAGTTCTCTTCACGAATAAGAAAGAAAGAATACCCCTTACGAAAGTACAACAAATAATATCCCTTACCATAAAAGAAGAGTATATTCGACTTGTAGAGGCGAGGATATCTTTGGAAGAAAACTTGTACTACGCTCAAAGCTTTCTTAAACTCTAAAGAAATACGCTCAAGATTATAGAAGAAGAACTCTCTATAGTTTCTCTCTAGAGTTTCAAATTGAATTAGTAAGAAATAATGAATGAATGAACTTCTATTTATAGAAGAATGGACTGCATAGTAACTAATTCATGAACATTCCTGATTGATTTACTTTTAATCGAACGGTCCATATTTAAAGCAAAATCTTTTAAATAAAATATAATATATTCTATTTATAATCTAATAAAACGAATAACTTTATAAAAATATTACATTTTATATAAAAAGATTTTACTATGCAAAATACTATCTGAGCATTTATGCAATACTATGCATAATAAAATATGATAAATTATATTTATAGTCTAACAAAATAAATAACTTTATAAAAGTATACTTTGTTTTATATAAAAGATTTTACTATACAAAACACTATCGTAATAGAATATAATATATTCTATTTATAGTCTAATAAAACGAATAACTTTATAAAAGTATTACATTTTTATATAAAAGCTTTTACATTTTATTACATTAATAATACTAATAAAACAAAACCGGGTGACTTACCACGTAAGCATCAATAATCAATAGTAAGTGCTACTATACTTATCTGACCACGCGCAGACATCGTACTTTTACTACAAGAAGTAATTCAACAAAGATTAGCGGTAAAACTTCCGCCGTTATTTTCATAAAATATTTTTGTCGTTTTCTCAATCCGGCAATAATTACATTCTTGAGTCCACTGATGATTGTGTCGTTATGCGAATATTCCACGATAAAAGCGAATATTCCAGACCAATCGAATATTATATAACAACTGCGTACTTTGCAAAATTTATAAATATTACCCACAACTATAACATTATATCAAATCCACACCATAATATTCAAAAAATTATTTGAGAAAATTAAATATTTATTCATAAAATCTGGGGTCTCACACTTTACTATTGGTTTTATACACGGCGTTAGTGGGGCTTCGGTTATATATTTTCCTACGTTGCGTCTTATGTGTTTTCCTAAGGCTGAATCTGAGAAAACACGGAGGAGATGAGATTGAGAGGAAACCTAAGAAATTCACAGCAATTTCAGTTGGTTAGCAAGGATTGTCTAAGCATAAGAAGGTAATTCTCTATAATTTGATATTATATATATATATATATGTATATATAGGTTTTACGACAAAAAAATTGTGAAGCTTTCAAACTCTGTGAATTCTAGTTTCTGTAAATTGTTGTTATGTAACCTGTGTATGATGATTATATATGTTGGTTGTGCTTGAGTTTATATGTAAACAAGAATTCGTATGCTAATTACAGTTTTAAAAGGAAGAAAAATATAACAGTGTATATTTTCTATATGGCTTGTGAGTAGTACCAATTTTAGTGGTCAATTGATGTATAAAACTGTAAATTGACGCTTGCATATGGTAGTTTATTGAGATACAAACATAACGTAATTTGAATTAAGTGATTTGGCCAAGTTTTGAGATGTTAGTGATGATTTCTATGAAAGAAGTTCAAAAATGGAGTTTTATATGAAAATATGGAATTTTGAGAAATTAAACTTGTGTTAGTTGATGATAAATTGTGTTAATAGATTGTAAATGTCGCCAATCATGTTTGTAATAAATGCATACCAATTGTAGATGTTAATTTCAACTGCCGAAGTCATACGTATGCGTGCATGCTTGCAGTAAATTACTTGCTAAAAGCGAACTAAAAAATGGTGCAATTATGCTGGTTCCAAGTCTATGTGTGGTAGCATTTCGCCCACACCGAATCGAGACAATTGAGGTCTGCTTGTTTGCAGGTCAGGCTTGTTGGACTTGTGTTAGTTTAGTGAGTATGTTAATGATGTTAAAACATGTTATAAACTATAATAACATATGTTAATGTGTTGAAATGCAAAGTACAAAGATTTGAAATAATTATTTAAATAAGTTATAAAATGAAACCAAATGAGATGTTTTCGAAAGATAGAGTTGAACGACTAAGTTATGTTGATCAATGTGTAATTTCAGAAGCGTTAAGTATATTAACCTAAATGGTTAGGTGCTAGATTAAGTTTATGACCTAAATGATGGTTTAAACCCTAAAGCTAATATTCATACAATTAATTGTTGTTGCGATTTTGATGATATGTGTAGGGTAATTGGAGATTATTTCATTTGTGTAGCTTACAAACAAGGCAAGTCTTCTAACTCCATACTTTCATTGAGTTAGTTTGTTATGGTTATGCAAGTTCTCTAACTCTACTTTCATAAATGTGCAAGTTTCTAAATCTTATATTTGTCATTGAGCAAGACTATTGATTCTATTCTGATAAATGATTGAATAAGCTCATGTAACCTAATTCGTTACATTGAATGAGTTTCACATTCTCATTTCTTGTTATTAGTATTCAAAATATATATTGTTCTAACACATTGATTCAAAGGAGATTCTTTTAATTCCTTGAATATAATACTTTGCATATATATCATGCTTATTAGATTATATATATTGTCGATATTAGATCTTTGACTTTGATAGCCTTGTTCAGAGTTATACATTCTTGTATTAAATCTTTATTTATGGAAATTGAATAAGTGTTCTAAAATTCTAGAAACACCGATAAGCTAGTTCCAAACTAAACTTTCTTTAGTGCGGAAATTCTAAATTCAAACTGAGATGAACAACCTAACATAGGGATTTTGTGCGTGTAATGTTTAGATATTTGTGCACAATACATGGTACAAAGGGTGATCCCCTGATACGTTAAGAAGAGTCTGTCTGATCCTAACATTTGTTGAGGTTAAGGTAATAATACCTAAACACCGTGGACATAGTTCGTGGTCTTAAGACCCTCAGATAATTAAAGTTCAAACTTGTTTTCTATTTTGATTCGTAGAACAAGTTCTTTGTCATTCAGTATTCATTTTTCACTCTCATGCTGTTATTATATTCTCTTTATGTCGCTGAGCAATTGTTTGCTCACTCTTGCAATTAAACAATGCAGCTAAAGTTGAAAGAGGTGATGATCCATCTACTAGAAAGGGAAAGGGCAAGATGTCTAAGTGACGAAGAATTGTTTAAAGTTTATTTAAATAATTGAAGTCTTAAGTCTTGTTTTATTTTATAATGTATTCAGCGATGATGTAATAATTTTAAGGTTAGATTACACAGGATTTGTTTTGAGATTATGATGTAACCCTTTAATGGGAGAGATTATTGTTTAAGTTATTTAAATTATGTCTTTATCCTTTGATTATGGGTAGTTAGATATAATAGTTTTGATAAGTGAGCACCAAATTCGGTGGAAATGAAGTACCCGGATTTGGGGGTGTCATAGGTTGGTATCAAAGCTTTAGGTTATGAACCTTAGGTGGGGAAAACCTTAGGAAGTAGCCTTTAAGAAGTCAGAAAACATAGAGGTGATTAACTCTTATCGGGTTTTAAGGAATGGATTAAGGCATCCATTGAAACTAAACAATAAAAGACATTATGTGCTATAAGTTAATAACTTATGTGCTTGCGAGTATCGATAATGTTAAGTAAAACTTAAAATATTTTGTTGACATAATGTCTAACGAAGGAGGGTCCAGTCCAGCTAGAGAGGTGATACCTCAGGTACCTAGAGATGATGAACCCCGGGATATTCACGTAGTGCGGGAACATTTGATCCAAGAGGATGAGCACCATGGTGATCCCACAGGAGGATAGTCCGAGGAGTTTCCACCAAACTCAGATAAATTTGAGATGTATGATGCTCTGTGTGATGGTAGTAATGAGAGTTACAAGATAATATTGAGGAGTCAAGGAGATGGTAGAGATGCATCACGTTGCATTGGAATAGAAGGAGGTAGAGATTCAGGAACTTGACTCAAAACTTGAAAACACGGGATGGGAGCTAGTTCATACCAAGGGTCAACATGAAGACCTATTGGTAGTGAACAAGAAGATGAAGACTGACATGGAGAAGATGAAAGATGACTTCAAAGAGAAATCAACTAAGCGTGCAAGAGCAGAGGATGCTTGTATGAAGGTGACTCAACGTGCAGATCGTGCTGAGGCTAAGGTCCAAGTGAAGAAAGCCAAGATGAAGGAGATGGATTATGCTTTTAATTCGGCGATTGATAGGGCTCAGGATCGAGTCCATTATTACCCACCTCAGTTTGAAGACTCGCTGTGGTTTATGATGGATCGTAGGACTGCGTATCGTATCATGGAGGAAGAGCGTCGAGAGGCCATACGACGTCTTAATTTGAATCGATAGAAAATAAGAGTGATAATAATATGTGGTTAATTATGCGAGTAAATAGATTGTGAATCCCTTATTTTGAGATTAATAAAGGGATAGTATGAATATGTAATCCTGAAACTGGTTTAGTTCAGGAAAGTGGATATTTATAGCAGATATGTTATCTTTAGTATGTGTAAAACATTATGAATGAATAAAATATTAGAGTTTATTTGAGATGTAATGTGTTAAAGCTTCAATTTTGGAATAATTCAGTTAAACCTTGAATACCCAAGAATTTGAGTAATGAACTAATAAGCGTATATTTTAACCGAAAATGCCTCCTAGAAGAAGACAACCATGTCAGCAAGTACCTCATGAGGGGTGTACTAACAATAACAATGAGACCAACGTGAATCCAGTTCAGCAGTTGGTAGCTTTGTTGACGGGAGCACTTGCAAATCAACCACAAGATCAAGTTACGACTTTCAAGGAATTCAAAGCGGTTGGACCGCCAGAGTTTCAAGGGTCTATGAATCCAGTGGAAGCCCAAACATGGATCATGGAAATGGAGAAGGTGTTTGATGTTCCTAGAGTTAGCGAAGATCAGAAGACTGCGTTCGCGACGTTTATGCTTAAGTCCGAAGCTAGCTACTGGTGGCAAGCAAATAAAGTTCGTAGAGGACAAGGAGTGATAGCGTGGGACAGATTTAAGGAGATGTTCTTTGAAATGTACTTTCCAGCGAGTTCTCGGAATCAGTTGGAAGTAAAATTTCTTGAGCTTAAGCAAGGAACTATGACGGTGCCAGAATATGCTGCGAAGTTTAACGAGTTGGTAAGGTTTGCCACTTATCAAGTCAATACGGATGAGCGTAAGGCGAGAGGGTTCAAACAAGGATTAAAACCCTGGCTGTATAGCAAGGTTTTAATGTTCCAGTTAAATACATTTGCGGTTGTACTGGAAAAGGCAATTATCGCGGAAGGTGGAAGCGATGCCTTGACCAAGTATAACCAAGATCAGAAGAAGAGGAAGAATGATAACGAGAATAAGGCTGGTGGAAGTAATGTTGGAAGTAAGCATTAGAAGAGGAAATGGAACGAGAATTCGACTACGGGAGGAAAGTAGGGAAGTCAGCAGAAGAAAAAGTTTGAAGCTTGTGCGACGTGTGGAAAGAATCATATTGGGGTGTGTTTGAAGGGAAAGCGAGTGTGTTTCAACTGTGGTCAGGAGGTTCACATTGCACCAAACTGTTTTAGTCTGAAGAAAGGAGCATGTTTTACATGCGGTTCAAAGGATCACATGGCTCGTGATTGTCCCAAAAAGCCAGCGGGGAGTGCAAGTGGAGGAAAAGGAAACAACAATGGTGGTGGTGCATTGACTATCTTTGGATCACTCGATCAATGACCCTCTCTCGCAAGAACTTTCAATATGATGATGCGGGGATCTTTATTCGATCTAAGGATGTGGTGTCAGGTATCATTCCGATTAATGATATTAATGCTTATGTATTATTTGATTCGGGTAATACTTGTTCATTTATATCCGATGAATTTGCTCAGAACTTAGAATTGCCCCAGGAAGAATTAGAATTTCCCTTAAGTATAGAGATTGCGAATAAGGAATTGATTCCTGTTAGATTTGTATATAAGAATTGTAAAGTGGTTATTAAGGGTCAAGAGATGAGGGTAGACTTGATACCAATTAGACTGGGGAAGTTTGATGTTATACTGGGAATGGTTTGGTTATTCAATCACAGAGTAGTGATTGATTGATTGCCATAGAAAATGTGTTAACCTTATGACTCCGTCAAAGGTTGTGTTCTATGGCAGCAAATCACCTCGACAAGCAAGTTGTTTGACGGTGATGCAAGCCAAGAAGTTGTTAAGACAAGGATGTGTAGGATACTTAGCCTACATAGTTGATACACAAAAGAAAAGTGTGAAGTTAGAAGAGATACCGATCATAAGAGATTTTGCAGACGTATTTCCAGACGATTTGTCGGGTCTTCCGCCAGATCGACAAATTGAGTTCGTGATTGATTTAGTACCAGGAATAGGTCCGATATCTAAGGCACCATACAGAATGGCCCCGGTAGAGATGAGAGAGTTGATGGTGCAACTGCAAGAATTGCTCGACAAGAATTATATCCAGCTGAGCGTATCGCCATGGGGAGCGCTAGTGTTATTTGTGAAGAAGAAGGATGGATCGATGCGGCTCTGCATTGACTATCGAGTATTGAATAAGGTTACGATTAAAAATAAGTATCCATTACCAAGAATCGACGACCTGTTTGATCAACTGAAGGGTGCGAGATATTTTTCAAATATAGACTTAAGGAGTGGTTATCATCAGTTGAAGGTGAGGCCAGAAGACTTACTGAAGACGGCATTCAGAACTAGGTATGGTCATTACGAGTTTCTGGTTATGTCATTTGGTTTAACCAATGCACCTACATCGTTCATTGATTTGATGAACAGGGTGTTTAAACCATTCTTAGATAAATTTATGGTAGTGTTTATTGACGATATCTTGGTGTATTCTAAGACTAAGGAAGAACATGTTGAACACTTAAAAGTGACGTTGGAGACATTGAGAAAGAAGAAGTTGTAGACATAAAATTTTTCAAAATGTGAGTTTTGGATGGAACATGTATACGATTTTTTGGGCATGTTATTGATAAAATGAAATTTGGTAGATCCATCAAAAGTTGAAGTGTAGTAAAGCGGGATCGAAGACAAATCGAGAGATAAGGAGTTTCTTAAGGTTGGCGAGGGTTACTATAGGCGTTTTATTCAAGATTTTTCCAATATCGCGACCAGTTGTGAATTTAACCGGGAAAGGCGGTTAAGTTTGTTTGGGACGGAGAAGGTGAGGAAAGTTTTCACGAATTGAAGAAGAGATTGAGCTTAGCACCTGTGTTGTCATTGCCTGATGATACAGGAAATTTTGTGGTGTATAGTGATGCATCGTATAAAGGACTAGGTTGTGTGCTTATGCGAGCAGCGGAGTTATTGCGTATGCATCACGTCAATTAAAAGATTACGAAAAGGGGTATCCGACTCATAACTTAGAGTTGGCTGCGGTAGTGTTTGCCCTGAAGATTTGGAGACATTATCTTTACGGAGAGAGGTATGAGATATATACTGACCATAAAAGTCTGAAGTATATCTTTACATAAAAAGACTTAAACATGCCAAGAAAGAAGATGGTTGGAACTAATCAAAGATTATGATTGCAAGATCTTATCATCCGGAAAAGGCGAATGTTATTTGCGATACCTTAAGTAGGAAGGGACGAGAGAAGTTAATGTTGTTGTGACCGAGGAGAAGTTTAGTGTAGGAAATGGCTAAGATGGAGTTGGAAATTAAATATCCGACAGAATCCGATGAAAAGTTGTTCCAGATAGGAAATGATTCAACGTTGGTAGATAAAGTGAAGAATGCACAACTTCAGGATGAAGATTGCGACAAGATAAAATAGAAAATAGCTGAAGGTGAGGAAAACAAATTCAAAATTGATTCAGAAGGGTTACTTCGATTCGAAGGGAGAATTTGGGTACCGCAATAATCTTAGGAAATTAAAGAAGAAATTCGAGTGAAGCTCACAACTCAAGATATTTGATTCACACACGGAAGTACGAAAATGTACCAAGATCTTAGACATCATTTTTGTGTGTGGTAGAATATGAAGAGGGATGTGGTAGAGTGTGTGGCAAAATGCTTAGCGATGTCGGAAAGTTAAAGCTAAACATCAAAGGCAAGCGGATTGTTACAAGTTATTAGAGATACGAGAATGGAAATGGGAGTATATCACAATGGATTTTGTGGTAGGACTCCAACTTGACTTCGAAAAGGTATGACGTCGTTTGGGTAATTGTTGATCGATTGATGAAGTCACTCACTTTTGCCGATCAAGATTGATTTACCCTAGATCGGTTAGCAAAGCTGCACGTAAAGGAAATTATGTCAAGACACGGTGTACCTGTGTCCATTGTGTCAGACAGAGATCCACGTTTCACATCTAATTTCTGGAAACGACTACAAGAATGTTTGGGAACACAGCTGAGAATGAGCACATCATACCATCCTCAAATCGACGGACAAAGCGAGAGAACCATCCAAACACTTGAAGATATGCTCAGAGCATGTATTATAGATTTCAAGGGAAATTGGGATGATCATTTACCATTGGTTGAATTTTCATATAATAATAATTATATCACGAGTAGTATTGGCATGCCGCCTACGAAGCGTTATCTGAGAAAATGTAGAACTCCATTATCTTTGGGATGAGGTAGGAGAGCGTCGCCTATTGGGTCCGAGTTGGTGCAACAAACAAACCGCCGCAATCATCAAGGTGATTCGAGCAAGATTGATAAATGCACAAGATGAGCGGAAGAAATATGTCGATCAACACCGACAAAATCGGGAATTCGATGTTGGTAGTTATGTTTTCTTGAAAGTATCTCCCTGGAAGGGGAAAATTCGATTTGGCAAGAAAGGGAAATTGAGCCCTAGATTTATAGGACCTTTCGAAGTGCTTCGACGGGTTGGTGAAGTGGCGTACGAGGTAGCCTTACCTCCAGAGTTAATGCATATCCATATTGTTTTCCACATCTCAGGATTGAGACCATAAGCTCACGATTATAGGCATGTTATATAATATGAGCCCTTACAGTTTGAGAAAGACTTAATATATGAAGAAGTCCTGTTCAAATTGTTGACAAAAAAAGAAAGATCTCTTGAGGAATAAGGTGATACCTTATGTTAAGGTAATCTGGAGGAACCACAATGCTGAGGAAGCAACGTGGGAACTTGAAAATTTTATGATGAAGAATTATCCTCAGTTGTTTGCTTGATTTTGTATAGCGATTATGGGGACAGAATCTTGTTAAAGAGGGAAGAATGTAATGAATGAATTTTTCAAGTTGTGATTCTGGGGACAGAATCCTTTTAAGGAGGGAAGGATGTAATGATCGAGAAATTTATAATTTAATTTAAATATTTATTGAATTAAATAAATATTTTAAATAATTTATTTATTGAGAAAATAAATAATTGATGAATTGTGATGAATTAATTTAGTAACTAAATTAATTAATCGAATAATGATAATATTATTTGTTGGATTTAATCTAAGGAAAATAATTAAATTAAGTCAATTGCTTAATATTTAAGAAATTAGTTAAATTAAATGAATTGTTTAATTTAAAGGAAATAAATAAATTAAATATAGTGATGTGTCTAATTTATTAATTAAATTAGATATGTAATTATTTAGTAATGATAAGGTATAATGATAATAAAAATTTTATTATTATTATGAGTTATTTAAATTAGCTAAACTAAGTTATTTAAATTAATTAGAGTGTGACACAAAGTAACTATGCAATATAAATAATATAATAATAAACTAGTTTGAGAATATCGTGGTAGCCAAACAAGGCCTTATGGCCTTTGGTATTATTTCAACCGACGCTACCTATTGGTTTTATACCGGCGTTAGTGGAGTGGAGTTTATATTTTTCCTCTGGCGTCTTATATGTGTTTCCTAAGGCTAGACAATCACGTAGAAAACACAAAGGAGAGGAGATTGAGAGGAAACCTAAGAAATTTCAAACAATTTAGGTTGGTTGCAAGGATTGTCTAAGCATAAGAAGGTAATTCTCTATAATTTGATATATATATATATATATATATATGTATATTGGTTTTACGACAAAAATATTATGAAGCTTTCAAATTCTGTGAATTCTAGTTTCTATAAATTGTTGTTATGTAACCTGTGTATGATGATTATATGTGTTGGTTGTGCTTGAGTTTATATGTAAACAAGAATTCGTATGCTAATTACAGTTTTAAAAGGAAGAAAAATATGACAGTGTATATTTTCTATATGGCTTGTAAGTAGTACCAATTTTAGTGGTCAATTGGTGTATAAAACTTTAAATTGACGCTTGCATATGGTAGTTTATTGAAATACGAACATAAAGTAATTTGAATTAAGTGTTTTGGCCAAGTTTTGAGATGTTAGTGATGATTTCTGTGAAAGAAATTCAAAAATGGACTTTTATATGAAAATATGGAATTTTGAGAAATTAAACTAGTGTTAGTTGATGATAAATTGTGTTAATAGATTGTAAATGTCAGCAATCATGTTTGTAATAATGCTGTACTAATTGTAGATGTTAATTTCCTTTGTTTGGTGGGTGAAATTCGTGTTAGTTGGGCTAAAAGCGACTCATTGTTCATCGCCGAAGTCCTGCATTTATCGTGCACCGGTAGCAATTGCTACCTGGTGCCGAAAAAAAAAATATTGATTCTGCTTGATTCCAAGTCTATGTGTGGCAATTGCACCACAATTATTCGAATCGAGAACGGTGAGGTCTGCTTGTTTGTAGGCCAGGCTTATCGGACTTGTGTTAGTTTAGTGAGTATGTTAATGATGTTAAAACATGTTATCAACTATAATAACAGATGTTAATGTGTTGAAATACAAAGTACAAAGATTTGAAATAATTATTTAAATAAGTTATAAAATGAAACCAAATGAGATGTTTTCGAAAGATAGAGTTGAACGACTAAGTTATGTTGATCAATGTGTAATTTCAGAAACGTTAAGTATGTTAACCTAAATGGTTAGGTGCTAGATTAGGGTTATGACCTAAATGATGGTTTAAACCCTAAAGTTAATATTCATACAATTAATTATTGTTGCGATTTCAATGATATGTGTAGGGTAATTGGAGATTATTTCAAAGGAGATTGTTTTAATTCCTTGAATATAATACTTTGCATATATATCATGCTTATTCAGTTATATATTGTCGATATTCGATCTTTGACTTTGATAGCCTTGTTCAGTTATACATTCTTGTATTAAATCTTTATTTATGGAAATTGAATAAGTGTTCTAAAATTCTAGAAACACTGATAAGCTAGTTCCAAACTAAACTTTCTTTAGTGCGGAAATTCTAAATTCAAACTGAGACGAACAACCCTAACATAGGGGATTTTGTACGTATAACATTTAGATGTTTATGCACAAAACATGGTACAAAAGGATGATCCCCCTGAGTACGTTAAGAAGAGTGCATGATACCTAATAACATTGTTGAGTTAAGGTAATAATACTTAAACACTATGGACATAGTTCGTGGTCTTAAGACCCTCAAATAATTAAAGTTCAAACTTGTTTTCTATTTTGATTAGTAGAACAAGTTCTTTGTTATTCAGTATTCGTTGTTCACTCTCATGTTGTTATTATACTCTCTTTATGTTAGTGAGCAATTGTTTGCTCACTCTTGCAATTAAACAATGCAGCTAAAGTTGAAAGAGGTGATGATCCATCTACTAGCAAGGGAAAGGGCAAGATGTCTAAGTGATGAAGAATTGTTTAACGTTTATTTAAATAATTGAAGTCTTAAGTCTTGTTTTATTTTATAATGTATTCCGCAAACTGATGTAATAATTTTAAGGTTAGATTAATTGGGATTTGTTTTGAGATTATGATGTAACCCTTTAATGGGAGAGATTATTGTTTAAGTTATTTAAATTATGTCTTTATCCTTTGATTATGGGTAATTAGATATAATAGTTTTGATAAGTGAGCACCAAATTCGGTGGAAATGAAGTACCCGGATTTGGGGGTGTCACGTGACTGATTGTTTAGTAACTTACATTTCTGAACATGATATTTTTATAACTATCGAAAATGAGGCTATCATGCAACAATTTCAAGTTATGGAGTCTCAAAAAATGTTTTTGTAAACAATATTTGAGTATTATTTAATTTTGTGATTTATTGTATTATATTTTTATTGAAATTTTTTCTTCAAATGTGATCCCACTGAATTAATGGGCTGGATCTGCCCCTGATGAAAAGTGTTAGGGGTCTCATGTAGGCCTGGAAATGAAGTGAACAGATCTGAACTTTATCAAACTCGAACCCTATTAGTCAAACTCGAGCATACTCGAGTAACATGATCTAATAAACACTCATGTGCAAGTTTGATCGTTAGATGTTCTTGAACATAGTCGAACATGAACAGTTTGCGAACGTTCACGAACACATACTCATTCGCGAATGTGATTAAGTTCACGAACATTTTGACGAACCACGTCGACTGATTATATTTTTAACTTTCAAGTCGGACATGTAAGAAATTGAACAACTCAAACCCATGTTAGAAATCGAAATATTCAAACCGAACTCAAACTTTTCGAACATAATCGAAACTGTTTACGAACACAGACGAACTGAATCCCATTATTCACGAATATGTTCGATCAAACAATCAAACAATTGAACGTGAAACTATGTGCGAACTTGACTCAGAAAAGCATCAAACTCGATTTCGATCTCGAACTAAACCGAACTCGAATCGATTGGCGAACGATTCAGTTCGTATGCAGGCCTAGTCTCACGTGTTAACATATGTTATGGTTGAGTAGATCTCATGTGATTGATTATATCATAAATTATCATTAAAATATTCAAAATCATGTCATTTGAGATCCACTTGAGACAAAAAATTAAGGAACAATTACATATTATAGTACATTTTTAAAAGTAATTACAAAAATCATACGTTCATAAAATAATTACAAAAATATAACACTTCATCATATATATTTACAATACTAATACAATTAAGAGTCCTTAATTTAAGGGATTAAAATTAATGGGCTGACATGGCAAATGTTTGTATTTTTTTGAAAGACGTGGTAACCGCCACCTATCATTTGAGTGGGACTCTTCAGTTACAAACCCTTGTTCTGCATACTGAAACCCTTGTTTCTCTCTTCTGTTCGTGCGTTCTTCATCTCTATTGATCATTTCCGGTGATTTACTCAACATTTTTCGTGATCGTTACTCGTTATCATCTTCGTTTAGTTATTCGCCATATTCGTTTAGTTGTTCGTCATTGTCGTTATTACTCGTTATCGCTATTGCACTCTGGTTTAGTTGGTTTCTTCTTCTCCATTGATCGACTCTGTTGTTTATTATTGTTTCAAGTGAGTATTTTCTAAATAGTTTAATGTATTATCTATTAAAGCAGTTTACTAACAGAATGGAGTATTGATTGTTTGAGTTTGTGTTGTTTGTATAGAATGGTTGATACAAGGAAGAAGGATGGAAAGAAGAAAAGAATCATGGAGGGTGATTCTGTTAAGGACTTGAAGAAGTTTGTTGTGGAGAGCAAGGGGAAGGGGAAGCGGAAGGATGTAGGTCATAAATCGAGAAAGAATGAGAATAGGTTGGTGATACATAGTGATATCAAACATTCTGAAGTGTAATTAGATTCTGATTTTGATGTCCCTGTTAAGACCTAAGCTCAAGTGCTTATCCAGAAGATAATTCCAACCCAAAGAATTTTAAAGGTGTGTTATTACGATCATATAAATGTTTGGTGTTAGATTTTGGTATGTTGTATTGGTTACTGAGTAACATTATACTGTCTAATGCTATTTTGATTACTGTCTAATGTTGTATTGGTTACTGTGTAACATTATATTGGTTACTATATAATGCTTAATTGGTTACTGCATAATATTACTAATTAATGCTTGGTAACCACATGCTTGGTAACCAATGCATTAGACAGTAACCAGCATGTTGCATGAAGGTAACCAATGTATTTGATGAGTAATTCGATACTAGGTCAACATTAGTCAGTAATATTATGCAGTAACCAAAACAACATAAACAAATAACTAAGTCGACATTAGAAGCGATAACGAAGACAACATTAGGCAAACAAAACAACATCTTTGGTTAACGCTTAATGTTGTCTTGTTATCATGTAACATTATATATATTAATTCTTGCCTAATCTTTGAATTGGTTATCTTTGAATTGATTCTTGATTAATGTTGTCTTGGTTCTTCGCATAATATTATCGACTAATGCTTGGTAACCACATGCAGTAACAATGCATTAGGCGATAAGAATCGACATGTTGCGTAAAGGTAACCAACATTGGTTACCTTTCACGCAACATCTTGATTCTTAATCTAATGTTGTCTTGGTCACTGTCTAATGATGTCTTGGTTACTGTGTAACCATTATACTGTGTAATGTTATCTTGGTTACTGTGTAACATTAAATTGGTTACTGTCTAATGTTGAATTAGTTACTGATTAATGATGTCTTGGTTACTGCATAATATTACTGACTAATGCTTGGTAACCACATGATTGGTAACCAATGCATTAGACAGTAACCAGCATGTTGCATGAAGGTAACTAATATTGGTTACCTTCCTTCAACATGCTGGTTACTGTCTAATGTTGTCATGGTCACTGTCTAATGATGTCTTGGTTACTATGTAACCATTATATTGTGTATTGTTGTCTTGGTTACTGTGTAACATTATATTGGTTACTGATTAATTCTGAATTGGTTACTGATTAATGTTGTCTTGGTTACTACATAATATTACTGACTAATGTTTGGTAACTACGTGCTTGGTAACCAATGCATTAGACAGTAACCAGCATATTGCATGAAGGTAACCAAGACATCATTAATCAGTAACCAATATACATTGGTTACCTTCCTGCAATATGCTGGTTACTGTCTAATGCTGACTTGGTTACTGACTAATACTGACTTGGTTACTGACTAATGCTATTTTGGTTACTTATTTATGTTGTTTTGGTTACTATCATATAACTGTTTGGTTAACTTTGTAAATCTGTTTGGTTACTGACTAATGCTGTTTTGGTTACTTGTTTATGTTGTTTTGGTTACTATCATATAACTGTTTGGTTAACTTTGCAAATCTTATTTTGTTTACTTGAAGTTATGGGATCTTTACTATGAGGAATGCAACAGAAAATTCGCTGAAAAAGTTATATATTGGTGCGACATGGAAGTCCCCAACATTATTGCCAATAAATTGAACCAGAGTCAACTGGAGAAGTTTAAGGCAACATGTTTTGGGAATTTTTTGGAGTTTGGTGAGCACCAAATGTATTCCCAGATTATTCACCACGCTCTTGTAAGGGAGGTTCACCAGAGGGATGACGGTGAAATGTGGTTTTTGTTCCGGGAGAAAAGGGTCAGGTTTGGTTTGCCTGAGTTTTGTCTCATTTCTGGGTTGAGATGGCAAGGTGAAGAAGATATAACTGCATATAAAGGTATGGAGAATATGCTTACTGGTAAGTTTTTTGGGGATGAAGCTGTGACACGTAGTAGTATAGGTAGCGTATATAGGAAGGCAGTTTTTGATGACGATGACGAGGCTATTAAGATGTCAATGATTTTGTTAGTCTTTAATTTCATTTTATCCACAGTTTCTGAAAATTATGTGGATGGGGCAATGGTTAATTTTTTGTGTTATGGTGATGTTAGTAGTTTTCCTTGGTGGAAAGTCGCGTTTGAGATGACAAAGTACTCTTTGTGCAATGCTTTGAAGGGGCGTTTGAAGAAATGAAGGAATGGTTGTTCAACATATAATTTCTATAGGGATCATTATACCAAATTGTACAAGTTGAATGGGATTCCTTATTTATTCCAAGTGTTTATGTTTGAAATTATTCCGACATTCAAAACTCGGGGTATATGCAATGACGAGCATCCGTCGGATGTCCGTTTATTTAGATGGAAGGAGCTAATGAAGCCCCCTATAAATGACAAGTTGAATGATTTAGTTTTTTATTTCGTACATGTATGTAGTTTTACTACTAAGAATGTAATTGGTTTCCTTTAGTTATATAATTGGTTACTGAAAATATTTTGTGAAGTTTACTATTAACAAAGTAGTTAGTTACCTTTATATACACGTTTGGTTACTGATTATTTTCTATGCATGTGAATAATAACAATGTTTTTGGTTACTTGAATATTCACATTTGGTTACTGATTTTATTACATTCAGGTTACTAATAACAATGTTATTGGTTACTAGAATATACATATTTGGTTACCTTTATACATTTATTTGGTTACTACTTATTATACATTTGGTTACCTGTATATATGTATTTGGTTACTGATTATGTTATATGATTATTTATTTACTATTTTTTTACTGTAATTGTACATTGTTTGTTAGATGATATACTAAAGTGCACTTATTGTTTTTCAGCTGAGGATAAAAAGTTTGATTCCCACGGTCGAGGAGAAGGATCGGCTTGATTTTGGCGGGCTTCACTTTTTTAATGGGAAGGATGGTGATAAGAAAGTTGAAAAAAAAAATGAAGGCTAACAACATTGGTGTTGATATATCTGTTGTTAAAGAGGCAATTGATGCACGGTTTAGGCCGTTGGAGAAGAAAGTTTCTGAAATAAAGAAAGAAGTTGGAAAGTTGTGAACTGATATTAGAGATGAAATGCATCTTTTACATGTTCAGTTATGCAGGGACCTTAGGTCCATTATTAGAGATGAGTTATGTGCTATCAAAGACGTTGAGGACAAACAGGTTGACGGTGATTCTGATTCTGATTCTGATTCTGAAAATGCTGGTGATGATAATGATGATGATGAAGGTGATGAAGCTGCTGATGAGGATGCCGGTGAGGATGCTGATGTTGTTAAAGGAAATTATAATGATAATGATGATGGTGAGGATGTGGATGAGAAGAATTATGAGGTTAAAACTGAATTTGTTAAAGAGTGTGAACATGATGTCATGGTGGAGGAGCTCCATGTTGATGAGGATGTTGATGATGGTTCAAAAGTGAATAAGAATAATGTTGGTGATCATGTGTTGAATGACGTTGAGAAGAAGGGTGGGAATGAAATTGAAATTGGTAATGAAGTTGAACGTGTTGATGAAGATGTTGATGATGGTTAAAATCTGATTAAGAATAATGATGGTGATGATGTGTTGATATTCGTTGAGAAGAAGGATGTGAATGTAATTGAAATTGTTAATGAAGTTGAACGTGGTGTTATGGTTGTAGAACCTCATGAAATAAAAAATAATGATGATGAAGAAATTGTCAAGGTTAGACATATTTGTTTGTTTTGTTCTATGATATTTGTCTTTTGTTTTAATGATTAACTGGTTCTTTATTTTGCACAGATTGACAATAATAATGACATGCCATTTTTTACATATTAAGCCAATGCACTGGGAAAGAGATTGTTGTGTATGATGATGATAAGGTTAGTGTTATAATTACGTGCCATCATTTTTTTTACATGCTCTCTATGTTTTGGTTACCATTATATTGTAATTTGGTTACCATTATGTTTTGATTTGGCTACTATTATATGTGTTATGGTTACTATTATATTATGATTTTGTTACTAGTTTATGTTATTTAGGTTACTAGTAGAATATGTTCATTTTAGTTTGTTGGTGGTTGTACAGTCAGTTTGTTATTGCATATTTTAGTTAATTTCAAATTTTTGGATAGAAAATCTAATCGTATATATTACCTTTTTATGTCAATTGAAAAAGGGGAATAAATGTGAGGCAGCAAACAGGTATGCACTTGATCATATGGTTCTGACCACACATGACATAACTAAGTGTGATGAGTTGGAGAAGAGTGTCCACAAGTGCTTGGTAGACACCGTCAGTGAACTCCGCAAAGAGTGCCATTTTGCGGTCTCCATATACAGCAGCGTTTGGATCGGCTGGTTCATCATCTACTGCAGTGGGTACTATTCAAACACTTGCACATCTAACTGCATTCCCCAAATCATGCATGGATATGCCATCAAAATTTGAAGAGACATTGTTTAAACAATGGTTCAAAATTGGACTAAACAACATAAAAAGGTTTGTTTTTTGTTGTTAACAATGCTATAGTTTTTTATGAAACAAATAAATTTGTTTTATTGTAGTAACATATGGTTACTATTAAATAAATGTTATGGTTACTATTATTTTATATTATGGTTACTATTAGTTTATGTTTTGGTTACCTATTAGTTATGTATTGGTTATTATTTGATTATGGTTATGATTTTAATATTTGTTGGTTAGCAGGGTACTGTTTAAAATTAAGTTTGTTGATTAGTATATTAATTATTGACTGTGCAAGTTTGATTTTGAGTAGTGTGTATACTAATACGGTAATTGTTAATGTTAGCGTGTATACTAATATGCTTTTATATTGAAGGACGGACAAATTTCCTGGAAAGAACGATATTATCATGCCTTTTTTTGTATTTGGCTCTATCCCAATATCATCGAAAATGTGGTTCTATAAATTAAAGACTCATGGGCAATGGTTAGACGACGATGTGAGTATTTGTTTAAAAATTATGTTTTTGTAGTTATGGTTACATTATTTAGTTACATTCATTACATACTTACATTTTTCAGCAACTGTTAATATCCTTTTCTCTTCTTTTTTTGGTTCAACACATCAATGTTGCGTTGTATTATTTACGTAAACTGGCCAGACATTCTGACAGTGTTCCTGTAAGGGCAACGACCACGGATTGTTGGTTTCATAGCAAGATCACCGCTCTTTTGAGGAGTATACAAATAAAAATGCAGATAAAATTGTTCTGTCTGGGGAGGGTGATGTTGTTGAATACATACATGGGTTGTTAATGGATGTCAACACACCATGGAGGAACGTTGACTATGTGTTGTTCCCCATTCATATGTCATCACCGGACCATTGGTTCTTGTTAACTTTTGATGTTCATCGTAGGCGTCTAACTGTTTACAATTCTCTGCAACCAAA
The DNA here is from genome assembly GCA_020205605.1 of Panax ginseng. Classification (NCBI taxonomy): domain Eukaryota; kingdom Viridiplantae; phylum Streptophyta; class Magnoliopsida; order Apiales; family Araliaceae; genus Panax; species Panax ginseng. Next base: position 9,181,955 of record CM035146.1, read on the forward strand.
AAGGAAATCCATGCAAACTAAAATTATGGATGTTTGTGAGCCGTACATCTTCATTCTTCCAACTTTAATGCGCAAGAGTGGTTTTTAGAGGGATATGTCTGACATTGACTTTAGCAGTGAACCGTATCGCAACAAAGAGGAAGATGATATAATTGAGTTGGAATTTACAGAGGCGGTTCCTGAACAAGTCGAGGGGTAAGGGTTAAATTGTTTACATTTTTTTAATTATTACATATAGGTTGATTTTATTTTTTATTTTTGTTATATTTTGTTTGTTTGTACAGTGATTGTGGGATGTTCACAATTTGTTTCGCTGAGCATGTCATTCACCAGAAGTTTGATCAAATTCATATTCCATTCCCCATTACACAGTATCAAAAGAAGTTATGCACAAACCTATATATTCATGCAAGGAACAAACAGTTGGAGGGATATGAGACCGATAGAGAATTTCCAGGAAGATTTTTTCCATATTTTGATTAGTCTGGATTTCGTTGTTTTGTCTTTATGAATTGTGTTGGGTATTTTTTTTTTGGGAATATTCTCAACATTTTTGTATGGTTTATGATTTTATGATGTTCATTGGATCTTATGTAGATGAGATTACATATTTGATTATATTAGCAGTAATGAAAGAGATATTATTTGTTGGTTAGTATTTGTTTCTTTTAAGTTGTGTTTGTTCCATTATTTTGAAATATACAGTTGGTAACCAATCATGTATAAAGGGGTAACCAGATAATGTTTTGATAGTAACCAGAGAGTTACAAGCTTGTATCAGGACATATATAATCTGTTAAATGTACATGTGTGAGTATATATGGGTTGCATAAACTTCAATATCATATTCATTACAGGTTGCTGGATACACAGGTTGTTTATGTTTTGGTTACCATTAGAAACTGGTATGGTTACTGTTATGAAATTAGGTGGTTACTGTTATGAAATTATTTGGTTACCATTAAAAACTGTTATGGTTACTGTTATGTAATTATTTGGTTACCATTAAAAACTGTTAGAGGGATATGAGACTGATAGTAACCAGAAAGTTAAAGCTTGTATCAGGACATATATCAATTGTTAAATGTACATGTGTGAGTATACATGGGTTGCCTAAAATTCAATATCATTTTCATTACATGTTGCTGGATATACAGGTTGTTTATGTTTTGGTTACCATTAAAAACTTGTATGGTTACTGTTATGTAATTATTTGGTGACCATTAAAAACTGTTGGAGGGATGAGACTGATAGTAACCAGACAATATTTTGATAGTAACCAGAAAGTTAAAGATTGTATCAGGACATATATCAATTGTTAAATGTACATGTGTAAGTATACATGGGTTGCCTAAACTTCAATATCATTTTCATTACATGTTTCTGGATATACAGGTTGTTTATGTTTTGGTTACCATTAAAAACTGGTATGGTTACTGTTATGTAATTATGTAGTTACTGTTATGGTAACTGTTATGTAATTATTTGTTTATTATACATGATTGCCTAAGATGGATGTTTATTATACATGCTTATATACCATTAAAAACTGTTATGTAATTACTGATATGTTTTCTTTATATTGGCAACTCATAATCAAATCAGAAATCAAAATATTAATGAATAACAATTTTGGTTACTGTTCACATTCAAAAATGTTACCAACCAAGTGGTTAATGGTTACTCAAAGTAAACAATTATACATTCATGTGTTTACACTATTAATTTAACTGCACTATATCAAACCCTTTTTTTGTCTTAAAACCGGGGGATTATTATGTTTTCTGTTGTCATCCTTTTTCTTGCTTTCTTTGCATTTGTTTTGAATTTTGATTTCAAATCCGTATTTGTACCTCCTTTTTTTTGGTCTTCCTACTGGTCTTATTGTGTTAGGTGGTTTTATACATATGTTTCTTACTTTTTCTGATACATCCCAGTTTTCTTTGTCATCTAACGGCATGATGGAAGCTTAATATGTCTCGAACAAAGTTGCTTTAGTGTAATTTTTTGAGCAAAAATCATAACAGCTCAAATTTCGCTTGCTCATAACAGCAGCAGCGTGCGGACAAGGCATCTCATGGTATTGAAATTTACGGCATATGCATGTCTTTTGTTCGATGTCCACAATATATTGTTTAGAGACATCGTAAATAGTGAAAAGCACTAAGTTTGATGTCTAAACCTACAACACAAATTAAGTGTGTTATTTGGAATCATTTTCATTGTCTGAAAACACAATAAATATAGTAAAGTAAACAAATCAATGTTAGCCAGTAACCGAATTACATAATGTTAGTAACCAGAACATAAAACACATTTGTACATACATATTACAGAACAATAACCATTTGTACCTAATATGTAATCGTGAATATAAAAATGTAACCACTTGCACATCAGTTCAAGTGTACATTAATATGTTTTAGCAACCAAATATACAGTAACCAATTAACTAGTACATAACACCCAATGTATACAATCAGATTAACAGTTGCACGCCAAATATACAGTAAGCAAATAACTAGTACACAACACCCATTGTATACAATCAGATTAACAGTTGCATGAAGGTAACCAACGTATGTAAGACCCCAAATTATTAATAAATAAAATTTAATTTCCTCTATTTATTATTTTGAAATAGTAAGGGTTGATTTGATTAATGTGGTTAGTTATGGGTAAAATGCGCAAATATTTCAAATAAGTAAGTGGTTATAAAATATTCATTGTCGTCGGGAAATATTCGTTTGGTCGTGGAATATTCTTACTGTCGGGGAATATTCGTACGACGGCGTAGCCTTGTGTGGGCCCCATAACGGAAAGCAATTGGATGAAGAAAACGACAAGTATAAGTTGTTTATTAATAACAGCGTAGTTGTTATCGTTAATACTGTTGGAATACCCGGTGGTTAAAATACAGTAATACGCGTTGTTGAACAGTAGCACATGGTATTGCACCAATTATTGATTCTTACGTAAGAAGGCACTACTCAATAATTGTTACAGTAATTACTGTTCAGTATTTTATTTTATTGATTCAATAATTATTGCGTTGATATTTTATATTATTGTTGTTTCAATAATTGTCACTACACAGTATTTTTCATTATCGAAGCAATAATTCATATTATCTTAATAATACTATTAGATAACATTATTGGCAATGTCTAGAAAGTTTTGTCTAAGAAGAGGTTTGGTCACCTAATTGCGCGCCAGTAAGGAGAAATCCTTATTGAAAAGCCCCCTCTTTCCTGGGAACTGCCTGGTTGTCAGTATTGTGATTTCGCCCGTTTGTGGATTTCGGTCAATTTCTGTTTGGAATTTGGAAAAACTTAAACTTACAAAGTTGTAGAAAATGAAATTTCCTATGGAAAAGACATGAGGTTCGAATTTTTCTGATAAAATGGCTATTTATTGTGAATTATTGAAGTTTCGGATTAATTGATTTTGATTTTTTTGGAGTTTTAAATGATTTATGTGAGAAAAAAGTTTTTTGAGAGGTGGGCTACATGTGTGGTTGATGTTGGACTCAATTGGTGTGCGTAGGGAGATTTAGAAATATAATATTAATATTATATTAAATTTTCTACTTTGATGTTCTAAGCATTTTCCTATAAATAGGGTGCTTAGGTTAGAATTGAAAATCACACCAGAAACTGAAGTTTTCTCTCTCTTTCTCTCTCTATATTATCGAGCGTATTCTTGTGAGTATTTTAAGACTTTGAGTGTTGCTATATATTTGCAAGTTCCTTGACTCTATATCCAGATTTCGATCGAAGTATTGTCTTTTCGAGGTAAGGGATGTTATTTTCTTCTTAAATGATATTATTTTCTTCAATATCATTATGTCGAAATATTGGTTTGAACTTTTTATCAAATTTAGAAATTTTGTGTCAGGGTTACTATTCACGTATACGGCACTATTCACAGAAAAATTAATTTTTTGTTTTTCATCCAAAATATCTATTATGGATACTAGCTTTGATTGTATCCATGTTTTGATCATTCTTGAATTTTACTCCACTATGATTCTTTATGAGGTATTTTTGGACATGGAATACCAAAATACTGAATCCTTAATATTTATTCTTTTGTTTCAATGGATTCGCTTTTTTTTAAAATATTTTTCATCATCCTCAGTCCTAAATGATGATATTACTGAATATCTTTGGCATGTAGTACAAAGATGAATGATTTTCTGATGAATATCTTTGGCCCGTAGTGCAAAGATGAACAGGGGTTTAGATGAACATGATTAATTGATGAATATCTTTGCTTTTGTAGTGTAAAAGATGAATATTTAATTCGAGATATATATTGATTGATGTTACAGGGATAAAATATCGACGATGAACTTTTAAATTCATATATAGAAGATAGTAGATTGCATTCCCTACTTAACTCTTCTAATGAATTATTATTTTCGCTGCGAATATTGATTTAAAATTGATTGTCTATTGTATTCTATTAGATTTTTCCCTGTTGAAGACTAACGATAATTTGTTCTATGTTATCTTAGTCATAACATTCTTTACTGGGCTAGTTGAGCTCACCCTTTTCTTTTTTGTTCCATTTTTCTTCTCAGGAGGCGAGAATGTAGCGAGTTCTAGTCGGGGTGTGGAATGAAGGTTCTAGAGAGTTGTCTTAGTAGTCCTCACCATTTTTATAAAATAATGTACCAATAATTGTAATGAGGACTTATTTGGGTATGGATATTGTCTAGATGAAAATATTTGTATTTAAACTCACAGTTTATATGTTGTATTAATAAAGTTGTAGTTGTTTCTGTACCATGTTATTAACGACTCAAAATGGGTGATGTATACCTATTTTGGGGGCATCACAACGTAGTCAATAAGTAACCACCAATATAAAAGAAATAATTATAAAACACAATAACATTATAATTTTACAAGGTAACTAAGTCAGTATTAATCAGTAACCGGTATAATGTTACACAGTAACCAAATCAGCATTAATCAGTTACCATTATATTGTTACACAGTAAGCAATTCAGTATTAATCAGTAACCAATATAATGTTGCATAGTAACTAAGTTAACATTAGTCAGTAACCAAGTTAGTACTTGTCAGTAATAATTGCAGTTATTTTTAATGTTGTTAAAATTATCATCATATACAGGTAACCAATAGTGAACAAATAGGTCTCCATAAAATGCAAATGCAACTTAGGATGCAATAATTTATAATTTGTATTAATTACCTTAAGTATCTTTTATTTAACGATATTAGATTGCAACCTTCTCTCAGCTGTTGTTGAAAGTGTTGTGAATGTTGATATGGCTGCTTGTTTGTTTATGAAATACCATCTTTGAACCAGACGACGTAGGCATTCAATCATTGACGCAACTAGAAGATCCCTGATAAACTTGATTGCATTGTTAATAGATTCGGCAGTGTTTGAAGTCATTGTTGAGTACCTGCTTACAGTCCCATGGAGCCTTGTGCACCTATCCAACTTGACCTCTTCCTCCAAATATGTCCTTATTCGAGGATCAATGTCATCAAGTTCAGCCATGTGTTTGTTGAATTGTTCAACAGTGTAAGCTCTACAAGCCCCGTTGTAAACCTGTTTAACTTCTTCTCCTTTCTTTTTGAATATGTTTTTTATATTTTTCAGCATATGATATATGCAGGAACCAAGCATGACATCCGAAAACACAAAATTCAGTCCTTGTATAATGGCTTCATGTCTATCTAAAGCAATACATTGACATTCCCTAACTCCACAAGCAATTCTCAAATTTACGAAAAACCATCTCCAAAACAATTCATTTTCGCTGTCAACCACTGAAAAAGCAATCGGAACAATGTTTCGGTTTGCATCTTGTGTTCTTGCTATCAGTAGTGTCCCCCCGTAAGTTGATTGTATGAATGTGCCATCGATTACAATGATTGGAAAATAATAGTGTCATGCTTGAATGGATGCTCCAATGGCAAAGAATAAATACTTGAAACGACCATTTGTTTCCAACTCAAAGGCTGTGACGGAACCTGATTTTGCAGTAACCAAGCCAACATTAGACAGTAATATTATGCATTAACCAAGACAGAATAATGCTACACAATAACAAAGACAGCATTAGACAGTAACCAGCATATTGCAGGAAGGTAACAAATGTATTAGATATTTTCGCATGATCCATCTAACACAAATAGTGAGTGGTTATGCAGTAACCAAGACAGCATTAGACAGTAACCAAGAGAGTAACCAATGCATTTAGTCATATTGGTTAACCAAGACAGTAAACAAGACAGTAACAAAATTAAAATTAACCAATGTATTTGTTGCAGGAAGGTAACCAATGTATTTAGTCAGTAATATTATGCAAAGAACCAATACAAAGAGTAGCGATAAGAATCAAGACAAGATTAGACAAAGAACCAAGACAAAGATTACACAAAAATGGTTACACAGTGACCAAGACAACATTATACAGTAACCATCATGTTGCAGGAAGGTAACCAATGTATTTGATGAGTAACCATTAATATAAATATACATATGTTACCTTCATGCAATATGCTGGTTACTGATTAATGCTGTCTTGGTTATTATGTAAGAGTATATTGGTTACTGTCTAATGTTGAATTGGTTACTGATTAATGATGTATTGGTTACTGCATAATATTACTAACTAATGCTTGGGAACCAAATCAGTTGAATTGGGTAACCAACTAATCACGAAAAACCAATAAAATATTTTAAAGTGTTACCTGGATTTGTTTTCTTCAGCATGTGTAACCATGATGGGATCAATGAGTAGTCGTGTGGATTTTCTCTCAGCTTTTCCAACACTTTCTCCTTCGATCTCCATGCTTTTTGGTAAGAGATAGACACATTATATTCTGACATCATATCCTCCACAATATCCGTTGGTGTGTATATTTTCTTCAAATTTGTTAATTTTTGCATTATGCATTCACTGACCAACTCACTATTTGCATGTCTGTGGTCTCCCAACAATACATTGACTGAACAAGTGTGGATGTCATTAAATTCTCTCACCTTGAACATACTGGTTTTTTGAAAACTTGATGCTCTCATCTTCCATTGGAAATTTTCATCGTATACGCACACTAGCACAAAGTCTCTATAACTTGTTCGTTGAACTTTGTGTTGTCTGTTTTTCCTTATTGAATGCAGCCTCATAGCTTGTGATAGGATTTTTTTTGTCTTTGTAGGTTTGATGTAATTTTACTTCACGTTCATTCGGATATGATATTACATCATCATATCATTCTTCTGCGTATGATTTGTCATGTTGTCTGTCTCGTTGTTGTTCAATAATTTCCATTATGTTTGATCAAAGATATTGCGCGCTCCAATTTGGCAATTTTGTCTTGCTAGTGGAACTAGTGCGGAATTCCCTTGTGTTGATCTGATTGGCGTTACATCGTGAATTGTAGATTCTTCTACATTTGTCAAGTTATGCAAGATTGTTGTGCGTCCCATTCTGTATTCAATATCTATAACCAGTGCGAATTTACCTTGTTCATCAGATTTTCTACTCATTTCAAGAAAGAATTGTAATGTTGTTTCATCTGATATACTGATCGGTGGAATGTCGCTTCCAATCTGAAATTTGATTGACAATATTGTTGCGTTTGTGTCTAGCCGTAATGCACTGCATATTTTGTTTTGTATTTCTTTGAACGAACTAGTTGATGAAACTAGTATGTCGGTAACTTCAAATTTGGTGTATTGGTTACTATCAGCCCATGTGTCGTTGAAATAAAGTACAACAGAAATCATCTTCATTGTCTGTTGACAAAATAAGTATTGGAAAGAACCAAATCAATGTTAGCCGGTAATCAAACTACATAATTTTAGTAACCAAAACAGAAAACACATTTGTACATTCATCTTACAATGGAAATAAACAATATATATTATTAGTCAAGAATCAAGTCAAGATTAGTCAAATTACCATTATTACGCAAGATAACAAGCCAACATTAAACAAGAACTAATTCAAAGATTAGTCAGTAACCAAGTAATCATTAGTCAGTAATATTATGCATAAACCAAGACAGCATAATGATACACAATAACCAAGATAACATTAGACAGTAACCAGCATGTTGTAGGAAGGTAACCAATGTATTTGATGAGTAACCATTAATATAAAAAAAATCAGTAGAACTCAATTAAAAATTTGAAACAATCAAATGTATTGGTGTTAAATTTTGGTATGCTGTATTGGTTACTGGGTAACATTATACTGTCTAATGCTGTTTTGGTTATTGTCTAATGTTGTATTGGTTACTGTCTAATGTTGTATTGGTTACTGTGTAACATTATATTGGTTACTATATAATACTTAATTGGTTACTGACTAATGCTATTTTGGTTATTGCATAATATTTCTGATTAATGCTTGGTAACCACATGTTTGGTAACCAATGCATTAGATAGTAACCAGCATGTTACATGAAGGTAACCAATGTATTTGATGAGTAATGTGATACTAGGTCAGCATTAGTCAGTAATATTATGCAGTAACCAAAACAACATAAACAAGTAACCAAAACAAAGATTAACAAGAACAAGTCAAAGATTAGACAAAGAACTCAAGACAACATTAGACAAGAATCAAAGATGTTACAAGAAGGTAACCAATGTATTTGATGAGTAACCATTAATATAATATACATTGGTTACCTTCCCCTAAATATCTTTCGTTATCGTAATAATATTATTAGACAATAACCAAGTAACCAGCATGTTGCATGAAGGTAACCAAGACAACATTAAGCAGTAACCAATTTACATTGGTTACCTTCATGCAGCATGTCATTATTAGTCAGTAACCAAGTCAGCATTAGTAATTATGATTATGCAGTATTTTAATGTTACACAGTAACAATGTCAGAATTAGTCAGTAACCAATATAATGTTACACAGTAACCAAGTCATTTTTAGTCAATAAACAAGTCAGCATTAGTAAGTACCATTATGCAGTAACCAAGACAGCATTAGACAGTAACCAATATAATTTTACGAAGTAACCAATTCAAAGATTAATCAAGAACAAGGCGGCGTTAGATAATAATATTATTATAAAGATCAAGACAAACATTGTGACAACCCCAAAGTAGGTCCATTCCACCCAACCTATTCTGAGTCACCAAATACATGGTACATAAAACAACTATAACTTTATTAGAACAATTGTCGTGCAAAATACAACAACACATATGCTGTGAGTTTTGATACAAATATATACCAATTATGACTCTCATCTCAACCTTGGATAGCACGTCACAATGGCACCTTACATAAAGGTACAGTCAAAAACTATTTTAGAAATTAAAACTTTCATACATGGGAGGCCATGCGTCTAGGTTATTATAGATATCATATGTCCACAGAATTATCCTTGGTTGACCCAATAGACCCCAAAGAAAAATGAGAAGATTACTATCATATTCTCTCCAATGGTGAGTCTTCTCTTGACATATCATTATCTCCACTGTCTCTAATTGAGAATTATACTTCAACCAAACACCAAGATTATATAGGTAGTGCTCGTAGATATACTCAGCAAGTGGATGTGCACAACCCTGTCTTATGATGACACGAGGTTATATGTCATTAGACATTTTGTATGATAGTGGAAAAACACCCTTCCAGCGTTGGGTTCGCCTCACCCTATTTGATTCACCAAATATAACTACTAAATGATGTATAAAATACAACACACTTTTTTATACTGTTTAGGGAGAACTCCACACTAGAGACCACCATTCTATTCCTTGTTACCCCCCTCCACTCCCCAGCTACACTCTTATTACCTGAAAGGAATTATGAAGCAAAAGGGTGAGCTCAACTAGTCCAGTAAAGAATATTATGACTAAAGATAAATAAATTATCAATAGCCTTTAACAGTAATAAATCAGAGATTTAGAACATATGGTAGATGATAAAAATTTTCAACCATAGTTGCAGCGGAACGAGCAATCCATTAGAAGAGTCAAATAGACCATAAAGTTTATTATCTTCTCCACGTTAAAAGTCCACCAATAATGTTTTATCCCTGTAACGTCAATCAACAGTTCCTGTCCCCAATCATGTGAATAACTCATAATCATAATTGTAGTTCTAAATTCCTCTTCTCATCCAAGACGTAAGATAATTTTCATCACATGTCTTTACCGAAACATCAAAGATCATGGTTATACCAAATCACAGGTTCACGTTTCATAATCATACTAATAAATTCATCTTGCACTATGTGCCAAAGATATTTATTAGCGATTCATCTTCGCGCCATGTGCCAAAGATATTCAACAACAGTCATCTTTGCACTATGTGCCAAAGATATTCAATAACAGTCATCTTTGCACTACATGCCAAAGATATTCAACAACATGTCATCTTTCAGACTACCTACCAAAGATATTAATATCCCAAAGAAATATATAATCATTTCGAGAATTTATATAACCAATAATTATAACCACGTTGATCAATTCACCTTTGCACTTAAGCTAAAGATATTCAATTATAAATTTAATGGTCATGATCATACCAACCAACAATTCATCTTTTGCACTATTGGCCAAAGAGAACCCATAGTCACGATCATACCAATAATCTACCCATCTTTACACTCAAGTCAAAGAGAAATATCATCATTAGGGTTATAAAAATTTATATATAATAATAAAAACAATATAATCAACATATAGATTTAATCTCAAGAGTAAGATTCATAAATCAACGATAATTTGGTCAGAAAAAGAAACCAAGTTTGTCGTGAATAGTACCCGTGAATAGTAACTCGTGAATAGTAACTCATAAATAGTAACTCGTGAATAGTAACCCCGGCATAAAAAAAATAAAAATTCCACAATAAAATCCATACCAATATTTCAGTATAATGATATTGAAAGAATAACATTTCGTAAACTTATAAACAATTTATTTTAATTGTTTACACTTTACTAAATAATGCATTTAATCATCCTAAAATGTCAAACTTGTGACGCCCCCAAAATAGGTCCATTCCACCCAACCCATTCTGAGTCGCCAAATACATGGTACAGAAATAACTACAACTTTATTAATACATTTGTCGTGCAAAATACGACAACATATATCTTGTGAGTTTAAATACAATTATTGTCTTCTGCAGACAATATACATACCCAAATAAATCTCCATCATAATTATTGATACATCATTTTACAAAATGGTGAGGACTACTAAACAACTCTCCCTAGAACTTTCATTCCATACCCCAGACTGCACTCTCGCTATATTCTCGCCTCCCGAGAAGAAAAATGGAACAAAAGGAAAAGGGTGAGCTCGACTAGCTTTCGAGAAAGAATATTATGACTAAGATAATATACAACAAAATTATCGTTAGTCTTCAACAGGAAAAATCTAATAGAATACAATAGACCACAAGTTTTAAATCAATATTCGCAATGGAAATAATAATTCATTAGAAGAGTTAAGTTAAGAGAATGCAAACTACTATCTTCTATGTATGAATTTTAAAGTTCATCGCTCTATTTTTATCCTCGTAACATCAATCAATATATATCCGGGATCAAATATTCATCCTTGCACTATGTGCCAAGGACATTCACCATTGGTCATGTTCATCTAAACACTGCTCATCTTTGCACTACGGCCAAAGATATTCATCAAATCATTCATCTTTGCACCACGGGCCAAAGATATTCATCGAAATCATTCATCTTTGCACTACAAAGCCAAAGATATTCATCATAAATCATTCATCTTTGCACTACTGAGCCAAAGATATTCAACAATATCATCATTTAAGATCGAGGATGATGAAAATATTTTTTTAAAGAAAGCGAATCGATTGAAACAAAATGACAAGGATTAAGGATTAAGGATTCAGTACTTTGTTTTATCCACGCCCCAAAAATACCTCAAAAATAATCATAGTGGTGTAAAATTCAAGAATGATCAAAACATGGATACAATCAAAGCTAGTATCCACAATAGATATTTTGGACAAAAAGAAGAAATTTCATTTTTCTATTGAATAGTGTCAGATTCGTGAATAGTGCCAGACACGTGAATAGTAACTCCGACACCAAAAGATAGAAATTTCACAAAAACATCTTCGCTTTGCCATGAATAGTACTTCGTGAATAGTAAGAATCGTGAATAGTAACTCTCATTGAATAGTAACTCGTGAATAAGTAACTCATGAATGAATAGTAACCCTTATTACGAAAAAGTTCCAAATTTGATAAAAAGTTCCAACTAATATTTCAAAGATAATGATATTGAAGAAATAATATCATTTGAGAAGAAAATAACATCCCTTACCTCGAAAACACAAGATTTCTTTAATAAAAAACAGGATATAGGCTATGACTTGAACTTCAATCAGTATAGCAATACTCAAAGTATACTCAAAATACTCACAAGAATACGCTCAATAATATAGAGAGAGAGAAAACTTTACGGTGTGATTTTCAATTCTAACCCAAGACCTATTTAGGAAATTGCTTAGAACACCAAAGCGTAAAATTTATTATAATATTAATATATATATTAAGTTTTCTACGCAACCTTTGAATCTGATTTCCAACCAACTAACACATGTAAAATGAGGCTCACACATCAAAAAAACGTTTTTCTATTATAAAATAATTAAAACTTCTAAAATCAATTATTTTGAGACTTCGTAACTTCAATAATTCACAATAAATAGCCCTTTTGCAGAAAAATTCAAATCTTGCGAGTTTTTATAGGAAATTCAATTCTCTACAACTTTACTGAAGAAAGTTTTCCAAATTCCAAAAAGAAATTGACCAAAATCCACAAATGGGCGATTTTTGTGCTATAATCAAATTTCGATCAATAAATGGGGTCCACCGACATGTTTAACATGTTTTAAACATTTTTGGTAACAAAAATACTCCTCCTCCACATATACTCATATATCCCACATTCATCGTAAAAATATCATCGTTAATATATTATTAAAATAATATATTTAAATGAATTATTTTATCAGAAAAAGATAAAATATTAATTTTCAACAATTGTCACTATAAAAATTTTCTCCATCTATATCCTCAATCAATATTTTCCTCATCGTATGAATCAATAATTAATTATTCACAAATAATATTACAGAATCACAATATTGACAAACTGTGCGTTCAGGAAAGAGGGGGCTTTCAATAAGAATTTCTCTCTCATGCTTGCAATTAATTAGGTGACCAAACCTCTCCTTAGACGTAACTTTCTAGACATTGCCAATAATGTTATCTAATAATATTATTCAGATAATATGAATTATTGCTTCGATAATGAAAAATACTGTGTAATGACAATTATTGAAACAACAACAATATAAAATATCAACACAGCAATTATTGAATCAATAAAATAAAATCTTCGAATAAAGAATTATCAGTAACCATTATTGAGTAAGTGCCTTTCACGTAAGAATCAATAATTGGTGCAATACCGCAAGTGTCTTCTTGTGCAATAACGCCAGACATCGTGTTTTTAAACCACCGGGTATTCCAACAATGTAAACCAGAATAACTACGCCATTATTTTTAAACAACTTATTTTTGTCGTTTTCTTCCTCCAATCGCTTTCCGTTATGGGGCTCTACATGGTCAGGCTAGCGTCGCATTTAATATTCTCGACAAAGATTTAATATTCGACCAAACGAATATTCTCAAACAATAATGAATATTATATCACCACTTGCTTATTTAAAATATTTAGCATTTTACCCATAACTAACCACATTAATCAAATCCACCCTTACTATTTCAAAATAATAAATAAAGGAAATTTCTTTTTATTTAAAAAAATTTCGGGGTCTTACAAAACTCATAAAATTTCATCACCAATAACCAAAACCCTCATCAAAAATCTGCATATACCTCATATAAGATTCTCAAGCCATAAAATCCTATTTTTCAATTTTCTTACTTCACATAACATATTTAATTCATTTACTCATAATTAGTCTATTTTTATGAAAAATACCAAATCAGTACAAACAGATTTTCTTTTCTGGGATTTAGCAGAATATAGTTCCATATTAAACATATATATTTCTCGGAATTTTTAAAATACATTTACTATTTTTCATATGGCCAAAATTGCCGAATATTTAGACATTTATCATAAATTGTTCTTTTGCGCAAAAATTCCAAAATTTATAGAGTATACTTCTGTTATATACTTGTAATCCCAATAAAAATTTAACCAATTTTGGAGTTAACCACAAAGAGTTATAAGGGTTTACTTTTAAAATAGTTTTTTCCCATAAAATTCATAACTCCTAATCTATACATCCAAAAATCGCCATTTTTGGACATAATCTAGAAAACTCATCAAATTATCATTTCAAATTTTTTTCAGAATTTTTGAATGTCAGAAAAATTACAAAACTGAAAAATATAACAACCCTTAAAATCTCTTACCTAAAAATAACAGTACTTCTGATCGGAATATCGATATAAGGCTGAAGAAAACTTGCACTGATAAATTGAAACTCACAAAGTATCTAAATAATTACAAAATACACTCGATAATATAGAGAGAAAGCTTATGTTTCTGGTGTGATTTTCAATTCTAACTTAGCCCTCTATTTATAGGAAAATGTTAGCACGCCGAAGCAGACTTGACCTGCTACCTGATGGCTTTACATGCTACTATTGTCACCCACCACATTTGAAATAAAATTATGCATATTTCTTCACCAACCACAAGTAGGGCCCACTCAATTCTAGAATTTTCCACCAAAATCATTTATAAACCTAATTTCTGAATCAGTCACCTCTTAAAATTCATAACAAATTATACGTTCATTTTTAACGGTTCAAAATTTGTGGACATATACTCAACTTATATATGTATAACATATCCAAAAATCACAATGATCCAACGGTCAGATTAAAAATTATAACTCACGCAATATATCTCAAGAATAGTGATTTAATTTTTAATACCTCCATTCCGATAAAAATACCTCAACATTAATTCCTTCAATTATATCCACATAAAATAAATATATCCATAAATTATATCCACATAAAATAAATATTTCCTTATCATATAAATTAATAATTAATTATTCACAAATAATATTACAGAATCACAATTATGACAAACAGGCCGTTTCCAGGAAAGAGGGAGCTTTCCGATAAGGATTTCTCCTTACTGGCACGCAATTAGGTGACCAAACCTCTCCTTGACAGAACTTTTTAGACATTGCCAATAATGCTATCTCATAATATTATTCAAATAATATGAATTATTAATCCGATAATGAGAAACACTGTGCAGTGATAATTATTGAAACAACAATAATATAAAATATCAACGCAGCAATTATTGAACCAATAAAATAAAATATTGAACAGTAATTACTGTAACAATTATTGAAAAGTGTCTTCTACGTAAAAATCAATAATTCAAAAATATGTGCAAAAGCAAAACCGCTCACTACTACGCAATCACGCCAGACATCGTATTTTAACCACGGGTATTCCAACAGTGTTAATTGTGAATAACTACATCGTTATTTATAAAAACTCAAATTTGTCATTTTCTTCATCCGGCGCTTATTATTACAGTTATGGGGCCCATAAATGGTCGCATACTGTCGTATGAATATTCCCAAACATGTAAAGAATATTCCACGACCAAACGAATATTCCCCGATAACAATGAATATTTTATAACCACTCGCTTATTTTGAAAAATTTGCACATTTCACCCATAACCAAAGCATTATATCAAATTAACACCTTATTATTCACAATAATAAATAAAGGAAATTCGATTTTATTCATTAAAAAGTTGGGGTCTTACAAGCATAATGCTACACAATAATCGAAACAGCATTAGACAGTAACCAGCATATTGCAGGAAGGTAACCAATGTATTTGATGAGTAACAATTAAAATAAATAAAAAATCAGTAGAACTCAATTAAATAATTCCGTATTCTTACATTGTGACCATTTTTTAGTGCGAAAAACTTAAGAAAGGTAACCAATATAGGAATTCGTAGTATCCATAGGTAACTATATGCATATAACTTTTAAATTTACACACCTCAATATTCAAATTTGTATCGAATGGGCTGTTGATCTTGTAATCAACAATCACTCAGTGGTCGTAAGTTTTCGGTTACTGAACTTGAAGAAGTTATTGATGATGTATGCTATTTCTGATTTCAGAGTTGCGTCGTGACAAAATGTTTCGTCTTCTCCGATCTTAGAGTCGCGAAAGAAAGTTTGTCTTCTCCGATAGATTTGTCGTTGATCTGTTGTTCCGATTTCAAAGTTGTATGATTTTAGGTGCGGTTAATTACAAATATGAAAGTCGGTAATTGACGTGTAGGAGTTAATGACACGTAATTTTAGCACGTATTATTGTGTATGTTTTATTTTTGTAATTATGTTGTGTATGTTTTATTTTTATAATTACTTTCTAATTATTGTATATTAGTGTTAAGGACCCAAAAATTAAACTTCTAATATTACTCTTTATTTATACCAGTCTCACACGTGTTGCTTGCGTGCCAATTAGATAAAGATATAATAATTTTTTTTATCAAATTCAAACAATTAAAAGAAAAAATTGTAATAGAAACAAATTTTGTGACACAACCTTGAAGCTGTGTTACATGTGTCAGTTCTTTATGAAATAGTAGGTACGTGCCACACACATTCATGTGTGCAAAAAAAATAAACCATTTGTTTTTAAAAAGATGAGTAAAATACAATTTATTTATATTAAAAAAAATGGAGTATAAAAATTTCAAATTTATCCATTAGATTATATAAAATGAGTACTTTTATTTTATTTATACCAATAGGCCCCACGACATTTAGTGGATTCTATTAGTATAAAAAAGTAAAAGTACTTGTCATTTTATATAATCTCACGGAGCTACTAATTTTTTTTAAAAAAATTCTTTTACTCTCTTTCATCTACTTTTATTTTTTAATATGTGTACAAATTATATATTTCTCATTCTTTTAGAAACGGATGAAGTATATAATTTTGTAATTAAGGTTGTATCATTTCACTTAAAAAACTTAAAATGTGGTTTAAAAAATAATCCCTAAATTAAGGAATTCTAATTGAATACTAATTCCCTAAATTAAGGAATCCTAATTGCACTACTATTGTAAATAAATATGAAAGTATATTAGTTGTGTAAAGATTTTATGAGTGCACTATTGTTGTAATTATTTTTAAAAATATAATAGAATATGTAATTCATCCTAAAAAATAACCATGCGACTTTTGGGCTTAGGATTTTTGGTTTTTAATGTGTGTTTTTGGCCCAAATGTGTATGTAACAATAAAACCCATCTTTTGGGCTGGAAGAACCAATTAACACAACACAAACTAGGCGCTTGCCAAGAACTAGCTTGGATAGTTCACCCTTCACAAACAATGGGGGAAATCCAGTCTCTCTCAACTTGGTTTTTAATTAATTTATTTATTTGATAAATGATGTTATGACATGAAGTTCTTAATGTCATTATATATATGGGAAATATGGAGTGCACGTAGTATAGCTTTTAAAAGTTACACTACTACAGCACTCCATTTTTACCTATATATATATATATATATATATATATATATAAAATAATAATAATAATAATAATATTGATAACGTAATAAATAGCTATACTTTTAGTAGTATACATTGAGAATTTTGAAATGGAATAAAGTAGTAAAGATTATGGAGATAAATATATTTATCATAAAATGAGAGTAGCGACTAATTTTGAATTATTAATTTTCATTTATTCTCTTTATTAATTCATCCTTTACTTTTCAACATAGAATCTAACAAAATTCTTAATTCAATAAATAGCAGAATCGCGGATGGAAACGTAGCTACAAAATAATCAATACTACTAGTCTACTAGTAGTAAGGAAGTGATTAGCATGAAGTTTATTTTTGGGTAAATTGATCAATTGACCAATAGAATACTGATACTCAGGCGAGGTTATATGTGTGTCAGCATTCTATTGGTGAATTGATCAACTTATCAAAAAATAAACTTCATGCTAACCGGATCCGAAGTCATAAAAATAAGTATTTGTTTAAAAAGAAAACAAAATACTTTTATTGAACATTTGTCCATTTATATGTTTTACATTTTTCTTTATAATTAGTTTTATGCTTAATAAATTAGGACTAAATGTATATATATCGAATCTAGTAAGAGAGAATGTCGTGACCATTTGACGAGTTTTTTTGGCTATGACGACGGTGAAGCTGATCAGATACTGTATTAAATTGTGTATATATATATATTTTTTTATAATATATATATAAAAGTAAAAGTTGCATTTAGTAATGATTAAGTTAAATTAATTATTGAAAAATAAACCGTGTTTAATTATTTTATAATTATCAAGCCTCAACATGAATACACAAAAGGTAAAATATTATAAATAAATAAATGAGCCTCTCTCATCTCTAGACAGGCAGAGTAGTCATAATATTATTATGTTTGAATTAAGACTGAAAAACAAAAAGAAAAAAAAAACAAGCATCATTTCTCCCTCAAAGATACACCATGCAAAATAATACAAAAGGAAGCCCAAAAGACTTTGGCCGTTCTGGATCCACTAATGCTTTGCTTTTATCATCTATTAATATAAATACTACTTGACTAAACCACACACAAAAGACAATAAAGCTTAGGAAGGAGTAGCTTTTAGAGACAAAAAAATAATATATTAAAATTTACTTATTAATTTTTTTTTTATACATAGACCATATTTTGACCATCAATTGCTCAACAATGTGTTGACTTTTTCAATTTCGAGCCTTTTTGAAATAAATATTATATTTAGGGCAATATGGTCATACACGGTGTATATTTTATTGTGCACACTGTACTGTATAGTTTATCAAAACTACGTCGTTTTGGCAGATTTATTTTTTTATTTATAAAAAAATAGCTTCTTTTCTTCCAAATCAGAAATCAAAAATAAATCTACCAAAATGACATGTAGTTTTAACATACTGTGCATAAATAAAATATACACAACTGTGTATGGTCACTATTTCCTTATATTTAAATGTAAAATGAGTTATGTTATGTATTGTGATAAATTTACGCCCAATTACAATTGTGAAACATGAGATGATCGGTACACATATGTATGCAAAAAAAATTATAACTAATATTTATTCACGCAACTAATAATAAAAAAATCAACGCAAATTTTAAATTATGTTTGTTTGAATAAAGATGAATTAGATTGGTATTATTAACCCATATCATCAAATGGTCTATAAAATTTAAAAAATATATAAATTCATAAAATTAAATAAAAGTTAAACAAATATTAACAAATTATTTAAATATAAATTAACATAGCCCAGGAGTTTGATTGCTAAGTGCAAGAATCGTGGAGTATTATTATATCTTCTCTTTTTTGTGCGCGTTCACCGAGTGTGTTGAGTCTGAAATTAAGTCACATTAATTTAAAGATAAAAACGAATTAACGTACATAATAAGGGTTAAATATTTTTTCAGTCACTGTATTATAGGTCGACTTACAGATGAATAATTAATTTTTTTTTTTTTACAGTCAACTCACTGTACTCGATTTTTCTAACAAAAAATTAGAAAAACCGTTAAAAATTGACTTTAACGGAACGGTACACATTAGCTGCTCAGTTGTCCGTTACAAAACTGACGTGGCGCATTTGTGTGACGTGGCAGTGATTATTTGGATTTGTAAAAAAAAAATTATAAAGAAAATAAAAAAATATTTTAAAGTATAATATAAATTATAAAATTAAAAATATTTTAAAATTAAAATCTTTTCAAATTCGGACATTAAATTTATAATTGAGTCAATTTGGTGATAATTTTTTTTTTCTAACTAGGATAAATAAATTTGTACTTTTATATGCAAATAATTTTTATCAAATAATTTTATTTTAACTTTATCAAATAATTTTGATATAATTTTTATTTTAAAATTATACAAAATTTAAAATTTATAATATAATTTAATCAAATTTAAGAAATAATTATTTTATTAAAAAAAACACCAAAGCTGCGTTGTTGTGATTTTGAGAAGGAGAGAGAGAGCGTTGTTTAGTTTAGTTTTTTTAATAAAATAATAATAATAATTTTTTATTAAAAGAAAAAAAAAACGCAGTTTTTTTAATAAAAATAATTATTTTTAATAAAAATAAAAATATGCCTTTTTTATAAAAATATAATAAAAAATGCAGTTTTTTAATAAAAATAAAAAATACAATTTTTTTATAAAAATAAAAAAACAAACGCATTTTTTTTTTTTAATAAAAAAAAAAAAGTGCAGTTTTTTTTTAATAAAATAAAAAAAAGTGCAGTTTTTAAAAAAATATAATTTTTTATTTTTATTAAAAAACGCAGTTTGTTTTAGTAAAAAATAATTACTTTTATTAAAAAAATTAAATATATTAACAATTTTTTAGTTTTATATTTTATAAATAGCTTAATTATAAATAAAATTTTATTTGATATTAATTACAAAAATAATTAAATATATTTTTTACTTATTTTTGGGTTAATTTTTAAATTTATATTATATTTTAAAATATTTTTTCCATTTTTTTCATAAAATTTTCCCTCCAAATCCATATCATCATCATTCACGTCGCATACTAAGCTGTCACATTGGTTTTTCCGGACAACTCAAAGAAATTGACCAATTTTTCCATTAATGTCAAAGCTTTTAACGGTTTTTTTAACTTTTTGTTAGAAAAGTCGAGTAGAGTGAGTTGACTGTAAGAAAAAAAAAGTTCAGTTATTCATCTGTAAATCGATCTATAGTACAGTGACTAAAAAAGCATTTAACCTTACATAATAAAAGCTTTCATGTCAAATCAAATAATTGAGCACCTAAACACTACGATTTTTAATTTCAAAATTGAAAAAAGAGGAGAAAATTACTGAAAATTTAAGCCTTTTTTGTGTGTCTAATTACCTTATTTTTAAAAATATTTAATGAACATAAAAGGGAAAAAAAAAAAGAAAAAAAGGTGGTTATTTTTCTTGCAGCAAATTTTGACAAAAAAAATTAAATAGCATAATTTTTTTTTTATAATTCTATATTATGTCCTTTTCATACAAACACAATTAACAAAATTAATATAAGAATAAAATATAATCTCATAGTAAAACTCAATTTTTTATTTATATTTATTTTATAAGCTCTTTAACATGTAAAAACTCTAAGTTTTATATTATTATTTTTACCATCCTTATTTAAGTTTTTCATTCTTCTATTTTCTTCCAAAACATAAAAATATCGTGTGGTGCCTTAGTTCAACATTTAAAATTAGGAAATTGATATTTTTACATAAAAAATTGATATTTTCATATGATCTATCTCACATGAATAGTGAGTGGGTCTCACCTCCATGTGAGTTAGACTCGTATGAAAATATCATTTTAACAGGCAGAAATATCAATTTTCTTAAAATTATAATCAAGAGTACTAATGGTATCACCTTTTATGTGACGCCCCCAAAATAGGTATACATCACCTATCTTGAGTCGCCAAATACATAGTACAAAATTCAAATACAACTTAATTATACACAACAGTCGTGTAAAATACGACAAAACATAATCTAAGAGTTTTAATAAGAATATTGTCATCTAGACAATATCCACACTCAATGGAGTCCTCATTACATTTATTGTCACACAATTTAACAGAATGGTGAGGACTACTAATACTATCATCTGGACCGTCACTCCGTTCCCCGACTAGTCCCGGTTACGTTCTCATTTTCTGAAGAGAACAGTGAAACAAAGGGTGAGCTCAACTAGCCCAGTAAGAAATATTATGACTAAGATAATGCAGAATAAATTATCATTAGCCTTCAACAGTGTTAAACTGATAAAATATAATAAACATCAAGTTTAGCTCAAATGAACAAATAATCCATTAGAAGAGTCAAGTAGAGAATAAAATCTACTATCTTCTATGATTTAAAAGGTTTTCATCACTTTTATCATTTGAGACTTCGACAATAAATAAACCACATCATCCACGCTTTACGTCCCAAGGATATTCATTAAGATCATGACCACAAATTATCCATGCACTACATGCCAAGGATATTCGTGTATTCATCAATGGTCATGATCATGCCAACAATCATATCCATCAATGCACTACTGACCAATGAGTACTTTTTATCACATCATTTGTAACATTACGGTCATGATTATATCGAATAATCCTCGGTCATAATCATACCAAGTCCATCTACGCACTACAAAGCCACAGATGACTTTCAACATATTATAAACATGAGGATGATGACAATGATATAAGAATTCAATAAAACAAGTTCAAGGATAAATTTGTAAAGATTTATAATTTAATTTATCCGTAAATCAATAACGCCCAAATTGTCAACATGATAACGCAGGAGTAAAATTCAAGAATGCTCGAAAAATATTTTCATGAAAAGATCTTGGATGAAGTGCAAATATCAAGGATATTCCACTAATTTCATGGAGTATAAGCCAAAACTTTAATCAACTGAGTATAATAGAATATATGAAACACAAATGGATTTTTACCGCCATGCGGTAATCCACGTGAAACAGATTATTCCAAATGAATAATAAAGAATAGAATAATAGAAGAATTCACCAAAGCGTGCGAATCCGCATGCACGAGGTTATTCAACGAGAATAATAAAGAATGGAACCGGTCATGCAGTAATCAAGTACATGCACAGAATGTTCCAATGAATAATAAAGAATGGAATAATGAAGAATTTCACCATGTATGCAAGATTGCATGCGAGGTTATTCCAACATAATAATAAAGAATGGAATAACAACCCTTACAGTATTGAAAGAAAATAACTCTTTTCATGAATAACGTAAAGAAATAATACCCTTACCTTAGAAATCTTTGGAATCTTTGGAATAGTGAGGTAGCAGACTTCTCTTCTTCTTCTCTATAATAATTGCTCTAAAGCTTTTGTGAATTGGTGAAAAATGAAGGAAGAATGAGCTTCTATTTATAGGAAAATATAGTTTCGATAATTGCACATTTTGGGGCTCAAAATATTACAGTATAATACCTTCCTCTTTTTCTTCATTCTTAATTTAGTCCTGCAAGTATTATCAAACTTGCACTACCTCCCCTAATAGTAAATATAGTGAATTAATAGTTCATTCATGTGACTCAATAGCATAATCATGTGAAAAAACTAATTACAGTATAGTACCTTCAACTATACCTCCATTTTTAATTTAGTCATGCAAGTATTATCAATCTTGCACCACCTCCCCTAATAGTACATGAATGTGAATCAATAGTACACATTTTAACAAATAGTTATAAACATGTTAAATAATAGCAATTAATTGCTCATTTATCCGATTAATTACCCGATTGGTCAATATAACCTCCAGACATCAATTATTATCGAAATAAATGTCGATTTCTACTAACACTAATAATCCCAACACAATGGAACTATCAATTTCATCTTTAATCAACACAACTTATTCATCATTAATATTATAACTCACAATATTTAACAACCAAGTCTTTTTCAGGAAAGAGGGACTTTCCGATAAGGATTTCTCCTTATTGGCACGTAATTAGGTGACCAAACCTCTCTTTTGACAGAACTTCTAGACATTGTCAATATTGCAAATAATAATATGAATAACTTTGTCGTCTCAATTATTTATTTAATAATAATAAATATTATGCAGATGATACTGTGACAATAATTGAATCAATAATATGAGAGATATGATGCAGCAATTATTATAGCAATAATTGAGTGACTTCTCACGTAAGCATCAATAATCAATACCGTGTGCTACTATGCAACCACGCGTATTACTGTACTTTTACTACCGAGTAGTTCAACAGTTTTAACGGTAATACTTTCACCGTTATTTTTATAAAAAGATAATTCTGTCATTTTCTAACTACGACAATACTTCCGTTGTGGGGTCCACCAATGATTGTGCCGTCGTACGAATATTCTCAGTTAAATGAATATTCCCCGACCAATAGAATATTATATAACCACTTGCTTACTTTACAAAATTTGTAAATATTACCCATAACTATAACATTATATCAAATCAACACTATAATATTCAAAAATATATTTCGAGAAAATTATTCTTTATTCATAAAAGTTGGGGTGTTATATTTTAGGCCATCTTGTAGTGAGCTAAGATAATTTAATACTCCACCGTACGAAGATAAAGGTTCTCTATTGACTTTTGTGGTCAAATTAATTATTTTTAAAATTAACAATTATATATATATATATATATATATATATATGTTATTTGTGACGCCCCCAAAATAAGTATACATCACCCATCTTGAGTCGCCAAATACATGGTACAAAATTCAAATACAACTTAATAATACAACTGTCGTGTAAAATATGACAAAACATAAACTGAGAGTTTTAATACGAATATTGTCTTCTAGACAGTATTCAACTCAAATAGAGTCCTAAATATATTTATTACCACACTATTTCATAGAATATTGAGGACTACTAATGCTATCATCTGGACCGTCACTCTGTTCCCCGACTAGTCCCCATTACGTTCTCATTTCTTGAAGAGAACAATGAAAGAAAAAAGGTGAGCTCAACTAGCCCAGTAAGAAATATTATGACTAAGATAATGCAGAATAATTTATCGTTAGCCTTCAACAGTGTTAAACGAATAAAATATAACAAACATCAAGTTTAACTGCAGCGGAATAAATAATTCATTAGAAGAGTCAAGTAGAGCATAAAATCTACTATCTTCTATGATTTAAAAGGTTTTTCATCACTTTTATCGCTGAGACTCAGCTTAATAAATAATCCACATCATCGACTCACCCTACACTACTACTGACAATGATATTCTTTTTAGTATCACGACCATAAATTATCCATGCACTACGGGCCAAGAATATTCGTGTATTCATCAATGGTCATGATCATGCCAACAATCCGTCCATCAATGCACTACAGGCCAATGAGGACTTTTACCACATCATTTGTAACATTATGGTCATGATTATACAGAATAATCCTCGGTCATAATCATACCAAGTCCATCTATGCACTACAAAGTTACTCACTGAATGACTTTCAACATAATATAAACACGAGGATGATGACAATGATATAAGAATTCAATAAAATAAGTTCAAGGATAAATTTTTAAAGATTTATAATTTAATTTATCCAGAATTCAATATTGTCCAAATTGTCAACATGATACTGCTTTGTGGAGTAAAATTCAAGAATACTATTTTATCAAAAATGATTTGGACAACAAAGAAATCAATTTTTGTCATGAATAATTCCCCGGGTGAATAGTACCCGAGTGAATAGTACCCCATGAATAGTATTTCGGGAATAGTACCCAGTGAATAGTACTTTGTGAATAGTACCCGTGAATAGTACTGTAAAAATGAATACTACTCATGGACAGTACTCCGGCATGAAAAACTTAAAATTTAATAAGAATGTGCAGAAAATATCCTTGTGAAACGATACTAGATGAAGCTCAAATTCCAAGGATATTCTACTAATTTCACGGAATATAGAAGCAATACTTTAACCGAATGATGGAATAATACGAGACGAAATAATATTACTCACATACTACAGATTATGGAAGAAAATATTATTCCTATGAATACTAAATAAAATAATATCCCTTATCTCAAAAGAAGACTGGATACTGGAATAGTGAGGTAGCAGACTTCTCTTCTACTTTCTCTCTAAAACTTCTATATCTATAAATGCTCTTGTGAGTCTTAGTGAATTGGTGAGAATAAAGGAAGAATGAGCTTCTATTTATAAGAAAACATAGTTTCGATAATTGCACGTTTTGGGGCTCGAAATATTACGGTATAATACCTTCATCTTTTCCTTCATTTTTAATTTTGTCATGCAAGTATTATCAAACTTGCACCACCTCCCCTAATAGTACATCTTGTGAATCAATAGTATAATCATGTGAAAAAAATAATTACAGTATAGTACCTTCATCTATACCTCCATTTTTAATTTAGTCATGCAAGTATTATCAATCTTGCACCACCTCCCCTAATAGTACATGCATGTAAATCAATAGTACACACATGTGAACAAATAGTTATAAGCATGAGAATTAATAGCAATTAATTGCTCATTTATCCGATTAATTACCCGATTGGTCAATATAACCTCCAGACATCCATTATTATCGAAATAGATGTCGATTTCTACTAACACTAATAATCCCAACACAATGGAGCTATCAATTTCATCTTTAATCAACACGAACTTATTCATCATTAATATTATAACTCACAATATTTAACAACCGTGTCGTTTCTCGGAAAGAGGGGCTTTTCGATAAGGATTTCTCCTTATTGGCACGCATGATTAGGTGACCAAACCTCTCTTTGATGTAACTTCTAGACATTGTCAATATTGCAAATAATAATATGAATAACTTTGTCGTCTCAATTATTGATTTAATAATATAAAATATTATGCGAGATGATCTTGTGATAATAATTGAATCAATAATATGAAAGATATTAATGCGAATTACTATAGTAATAATTGAGTATAAGCGAGTGACTTCTCACGTAAGCATCAATAATCAATACCGTAGTGCTTACTATGCAACCACAGCGTATTCATTACTTTTACCCACGGGTAGTTCAACAATTTAACGGTAAAACTTTTTTCACGTTATTTTTATAAAAAGATAATTTCGTGGTTTTCTAACTACGACAATACTTTCGTTGTGGGGTCCACTAATGATTGTGTTGTCTGCATGAATATTCCTATTAAAAGCGAATATTCCCTAGACCAATCGAATTTTATATAACCACTTGCTTACTTTGCAAAATTTGTAAATAATATCCACAACTATAACATTATATCAAATTCACACCATAATATTCAAAAATATATTTCGAGAAAATTAATCTTTATTCATAAAAGTTGGGGTCTTACAACCTCCCCTTCTTATGAAATTTCGTCCTCGAAATTAGGGTGCGTACTTGGTATGTCGAAGAGGTGAGGATACCTTGACTTCATTTCAGATTCTAACTCCCAGGTCATTTCCTCAACATCATGGTTTCTCCACAAAACTTTGACTTGAGGTATAACCTTGGAGCATAGAATATGATCCTTCTTATCCAAGATTTTAAAAGGTACCTCCTCATACGTTAAATCTTCCGCTATCTCGTCCGGTTCTAATTCAATAATGTGGTTCGGGTCTTTCACATATTTACGTAACATAGATATATGAAAAACGTTATGAACATGAGACATACTTGGCGGTAAGGCAAGTCTGTAGGCCACAGTTCCTACTCGATCGAGGATTAAAAATGGGCCAATGAATCGAGGATTGATCTTTTCTTTCTTTTCAAATCTCGTAACTCCTTTCCATGGAGCAACACGTAACAACACATGATCTCCAATATTGAATTCCACGTCCTTTCGATGAAGATCAACATAACTCTTTTGTCGATCTTGTGAGGTTTTTATACATTGTTGGATCGTTTGAATCTTTTCCGTAGTCATATGTACCAACTCCGGTCTCAACAACGTTGCTTCACCCACCTCATCCCAGCGTACTGGAGAATGACACTTTCTTCCATACAACGCCTCAAATGGAGCAATTCCAATACTTGCTTGATAACTGTTATTGTAGGAAAACTCCACCAATGGTAAGAACTTGTCCCAACTTCCTTTGAAGTTAAGGACACAGAGTCTTAATAAATCTTCAAGAGTTTGAATAGTCCTCTCTAACTACCCATCCGTTTGAGGATAATATGCCGAACTAAATCGTAAATTCGTGCCCATAGCTTTTTGCAAACTAACCCAAAATTGTGAAGTGAATCTTGGGTCTCGATCAGAAACTATGGATACTGGCATACCATGCAATCTTACAATCTCGTTTATGTACATACGAGCAAGACGTTCAAGTGTATAAGTTTCTCATATCGGTAGGAAATGAGCAGACTTGGTTAATCTATCAACAATGACCCAAATCACATCTATACCTTGAGAAACCTTGGGAAGACCAGTAACGAAATCCATGGTAATGTGCTCCCACTTTCATTCTAGAATTTCAAGTGGTTGCAATGGACCTTTTGGCATGATGCTCACCTTGACTCGTTGACAAGTTAGACACCTTGAGATAAACCCCATATCTCTCTCTTTATATTGCTCCACCAAAATGTATGTCGAAGATCACGATACATTTTGGTATTCCCAAAGATGGATTACCAAGCGGTGTGTGTTGTGCGCCTCCATCATGATTTTATACTTCAAGTCGAATCGTTCAAGTATTCCTTCTTCATCTATTCTTGCTTCCGGATAGCACCTTCTTGCACTTTCTTTCCTCATATGCATCGGCTCAGTCTCAGAAGTTGAGCAGCGACTTTAACTTTATCGATTAAAGTCGGTTCTACTCGTATATTCACCATCATCACATGGGTCCCTGGAGTCTTTAACTCTATCTCCATCCTTTGTAAGTCATACAAAAGCGGGCCATGCGTTGACAATATCGCTTTTCGTGACCCGCATATGATCTTCTACTCAATGCGTCAGCTACTACGTTTGCTTTTCAGGATGGTATTGAATGGTATGATCGTAATCTTTCAATAGCTCAAGCCATCGTTGTTGCCGCATGTTGAGTTCCTTTTGAGTGAAGAAATATTTGAGGCTTTTATGATCCGTATAGATCTCCACCTTCTCTCCATATAGGTAATGCCTCCAAATCTTAAGCGCAAAAACAACAGCTACCAACTCTAGATCATGAGTAGGATAATTCGTCTCATATTCTTTGAGTTGTCTTGAGGCATAGGCTATGACTTTCCCATATTGCATGAGAACACACCCTAAACCTTTGCCTGAAGCATCGCTGTATATGACAAATCCCTCCGAACCAGCTGATGTTGTCAAAACAAGTGCTGAAATGAGCCTCCTCTTGAGTTCTTGAAAACTCTTCTCACATTCCTCGCTCCAATCGAATTTTTTATCTTTTTGAGTCAGCTGAGTTAATGGAGTAGCGATTCGAGAAAATCATTCCATGAACCTCCGATAATAACCAGCTAATCCGAGAAAGCTACGTACTTCGGTCACTGACTTAGGATGCTCCCAACTTTGAATTGCTTCAATCTTTGCCGAGTCAACAGATATTCCGTGATTTGATATTACGTGCCCAAGCAATGCTACTTCCTCAAGCCAGAACTCGCATTTCTTCAACTTGGCATATAACTTGTTTTCACGAAGCTTTTGGAGTATCAGCCTCAGGTGTTGCTCATGATCTTCACGACTTTT
Source organism: Panax ginseng (assembly GCA_020205605.1). NCBI lineage: Eukaryota > Viridiplantae > Streptophyta > Magnoliopsida > Apiales > Araliaceae > Panax > Panax ginseng. The sequence continues at coordinate 9,211,346 of CM035146.1, forward strand.
GGAGTAAATGAGGATGTCATCAATAAAGACGACCACAAAGTGATCTAAATATTCCTTGAATACTCGGTTCATCATATCCATGAAGGCAGCAGGAGCATTAGTCAATTCAAAAGACATGACTAGGAATTCATAATGCCCGTACCTAGTTCTGAAAGTAGTCTTTGGAATGTCATCAGTTTTAATCTTCAACTGATGATATCCGGAACGAAGATCGATCTTTGAAAAGAATTTGGCGCCTTGCAACTGGTCAAACAGATCATCAATGCAAGGCAGCGGATATCTATTTTTGACAGTGACATGGTTTAACTCCCGATAATCAATCCAAAGTCGCATACTCCCATCTTTCTTTTTCTGTAAGCGAATAGAGCACCCCAAGGAGACGACTTGGGGACGAATGAAATCGATTTTTAACAATTCCTCGCAGTTGAGTCTTTAACTCCACGAAGTTCAATAGAGCCATTCGATATGGGGCTTTGGAAATGGGTTTTGTCTTAGGGTTCAAGGTCGATACAAAATTCAATTTCACGCTCTGAGGGTATTCCAGGAAGTTCTTCAGGGAATATGTCAGGAAATTTATTAATAATAGAAATATCATTCAAAACTGACGTATTGTTGTTTAAATCCGTGACATGAGCTAAGAAAGCTTGACATCCATTTTTCAATAAACGAATAGCTTTATGGCTTGAGATGACAGTGATTGATTTGAATGGTTTGGTTGCTTGAATTCGCATAATAGGTTGGTTAGGAATATGAAAGCTAACAACCTTACGAAAATAATCAATTTTTGCATGATGAGTAGTTAACCAATCAATCCCTAGAATTACGTCAAATACAAGTATTTTCAATGAAATAAGATCGACATGTAATGTGAGGGTACCGATTTGAACCAAACAAGACTTATAAATAGTGGATGTAATGAAGGTTTCTCCTAATGGAGTTTCAACAGATAAGTCAAAGTCTAATTTTTTCCAGAGTTAAATTTAAACGTTGAGCGCAAGTAGGAGAAATAAAAGAATGGGTAGAAACGGTATCAAATAAGGTATATACTTCGTTAGATTTTGTGATAAGCTTACCTGTGATGACCTCGTTCGGGTTCCTTGCTTTCTGGGAGGTCACAACAAACGCTTCTCCTTGAACTCATCGGTTTTGACTTGTTTGGGACTCAGATTTGGTGTCACCATTCCAACTGGACTTGGCAGCTTCCCAAAGACGACAAAATCTAGCTAGGACCTTCTCTTCCACAATTGTAACACGTTTTGGATCTTTGCGCATGACAGCTTTGATCGATGTGTCCCTCCTCCGCATTTGAAGCATATGATAGGTGGTCGTTCTCCTTCCTTAACAACGGGTCTTTGGTGATGACGTCTTTCCATCATTTTTGAATCTCCTCTTCTTGAAATGTCCACTTTTATTGTCTTGGCCATGATTACCATGAAGTGGTTACCATTTCGCATGTTGATTCCTCCACGCTTGTTGTCACCACCGATGATATTACTACCGGTATTATCATCATTTACCGCTTGCTTTCTCTTGGTTGGGTTGACTTCGTTATCGCACTCTAATAATCGAGCCCTATTTACAACATCCGAATACAAACACGGTTTAGAGAAATTAAATATTAGCGTATCTCGGGTTTCAAACCTCTTAGAAACATCCGTCATTCTCTCCTCATTATCAACCAAGTGGGACACAAACCGGATAACTCGACAAACTTAGCTTCAGATTTGTGACACTGGCCATATTGTTCTCGCTTCCACTTTGATGAACTCTATCTCCTTCATGTGATGAATACTTTTGGGAAAGTACTTGTCGTTGAACAGTTCTTGGAACTTCTCCCAAGACATCTTCAGTGCGGCAGGTTGAGTACGCTTTACCGATTCCCACCAGTAGTTTGCCTCTCCTCGCAATATAAAGGTGGAAAAGGGAACCTTTTGCTCCTCAAAGCATCCCAAGACATCAAATATCTTGGTGATCTGCTTTATCCACGTCTCCGCCTTAAGTGGTTTTGGCTCACCAATAAACTTCGGTGGTCCCAGCTCCTTGAACTGCTTAGCGGTGACCAACCGAGAATTGCCAGTGTTTACACCTGCATTTTGAACAAGAGTCTCTCTCGCCTGATGTTTCATGAATTGCATAAAGCCTCTGAACATCCCATCGTTCACCATTTGATCGGTGTTGTTGTTTACCTGAGGATTATTGTCTTCCTGTTGCACATTATCTTGGGTATTGATCGTTGGTGACTCAACAGTCTCATGTGCTTCATTGCTTATCTCAATATTTTCGGATGCCATTTTCAAATACCGCCACAAAACAAGGGTTAATTGACATGTCACATATTATTCCTACACTCTGACCAACCAATTAAATACCAAATAAACTTAGGTAGGTCATACTAGCGAAGGAATTCCCCGTCTCTCCCCTCCTAGTTCTTGTCTCACATCTCTGCCAGAGATCATATCCCTAAGCTTTGATACCAACTGTGACGCCCCCAAAATAGGTATACATCACCCATCTTGAGTCTCCAAATACATGGTACAAAATTCAAATACAACTTAATAATATAATCACGTGTAAAATACGATACAAAACATAAATCGAGAGTTTAATACTGTAATATTGTCTTCTAGATAATATTCAACTCAAATGGAGTCCTCAATACATTTATTATCACACTATTTCATAGAATAGTGAGGACTACTAATGCTCTCATCTGAACCGTCAATCCGTTCCCCAACTAGTCCCCGCTACGTTCTCATTTCGTGAAGAGAACAATGAAAGCAAAAGGGTGAGCTCAACTAGCCCAGTAAGAAATGTCAGGAATAAACATGTGAATGATATTCCTATTTAATATATGATTTGATTATGATATATATATGAATGAATGTGCAAGTATGCTTGCATTAAGAAAAGCTGTAAAATCCTTTGATCGATAATAGAAATATATGTACAAGGACTTAGAATGAATTGATCAAATATGTTAGGTTGATCCTACATAAGCAAAACAACTTTGTAAAGTCCTTAAAAAGAAATGATGTACAAGGACTATAAATATAGAAAGATCAAGCTTGTTAGGTTGATCTTATGATGTAATAGATAGGCTTGTCTGATCGTCGAGCACTGCACCAGAAGTCGTAGTCTGCCAGGAGAGTCAAGGTTAACTCGAGAGCTATCGAGGCAGAATAGGAGTATGCAAGATAGTAGATCTCGGAGTTCGTAGACTGCCAGGGGAAACGAAGAAGGACCGTAGTGTGTCGAGTAGAGCTTTATCGGGATCGTAGTGTTCTGAGGAAGTCATGTTCAGAATCGTAGAGACAGCCTACCTATGAGCAGACCGATCATCTGTCGAAGCCAAGACAGAAACGTGGACTACACTCAGAGTCGTAGAGTCTACTGATGCCGAAGCCAAGTCAAGGATCGTAGATCACATTCTAAGTTCGTAGAGTCTTTTGATTACATGCAGAGATCATAGTCAAGCAAGATCAGATGAAGACAACAAGCACAAGGTAGAAATCGTAGAGTGTCAAGATCTGATCTCAGGATCGTAGTGTCTGTACCAGCCGAAGCTGAATCGTAGAGTGCAGAACTACGACCTCAACAGAAGTGCTCACAATGCCAAGGCAGAATAGTAGAGCATATACGGTTCTCAACAAATGAGCACTCCCAGAATATCCAAAGGAATGAAGACTCTGGTTGGCACTGCAAAGATGCATTCCACCTTAAGGGAACCAGAGAACACTCAATGAATGGCATGCAGGCTAGCAGAAGATCTAAGCACCAGCCCAATCAGCATTAAGACTGAGTTGTAAGGCCATTCATGATGAAGTCTTCCACGAGGAGATCCAAAGAAGACTTCAGAAGCTGACTAAGGAAAGTTAGCAAATGCAGTAGCTATCAAGTGAACAGAAGACAACGATCTTAGAAGCAACCAAGATCGTAGTGTTTGCCAAACAAAGAAGGAACTGATGGAAGGTGAACCGAGATACTGGTCAGCCTCTGAAGAACAAGACTAAAGTGATTAAGTGCAGGGTCAGTTCATTGATAATAAGTGAACGGGAGATCACAAGGAGAGAGCAATTTAGACGCGCCACAAATCTGAGGTGTCTTGATATTTAAAAAGGGACCAGCGCAAGGAATTAGGCCATCGCCATCACGAGAACAAATCGAAAAAAAAGAAGCATCAAGCATCGCATAATAGAAGAAAGAGGTGTACTACATTGGAGATCCAATCAACACTCTTCAAGATCGTAGTGTTAACTCTACCAGTCAATGAGAAACACTCAACAAGACACTACGATCAGTTCCTTGAAGACGTGCATCAGAATCGTAGAGTTCGAATAAGCTGAAGACTGAAGCATTGGCAAAGGTTCAATCTGAAGGGTAATATTCAGACAAGTGCTTATTGAGAGCATCGATGCAATAGGACAACCTCTGATCGAGAAATCAGAAAGAGGTAATAAAGTCTTCGACCTGCCCAAGACATTAAAGTGATACATCTAACAGGGTAGATGAAATAGTAGACTGCATCATCAGAAAAAGTATGACATGTCACATCAAGCAGTCTACCTCAAGCAACTCGAGATCTGTGAAGATATTTGAATAGCCTTCAACGGCTACGTTCCAACGGAAGGATTGGAAAGGAGTATAAATCTAGAAGAGCTTCAAAGATCGAAGGTTACTGGAGTTTTCGGTTTTGGAGAGAAGGTGGACTAATCTAAACCATGTGAGATAGTGAGTCCGAAGGCTCACTCTACGATCCACCAAGAACACTCAGAGACATGCAAAAAAAGAAGTAGAAGTGAGAGTTCTACAATGTAGAAGTGAGAGTTCTACTACTTAAAGAGTGTTGTGAACTGCCGAGAGAAAGAAGAGCATCATGTCATCTTGATGTCCATCATGGGAAGACTCTAAGTACAATAGAGAAGAGCCTACAGTCATCTTAGCAAGTCCATCATAAGAAGGCATCAAGTAGCAAGAAGGAAGATCACAAATGCCATCTTGGTGTCAAGCATGAGAAAGCTTCTAAGTACCTAACAGAAGAGCTTATAGTCATCTTAGAAGCCTATCATGTGCAACCATCAAGTACCAAGGAGAAGGATCTTCAAGGCAATTCATAAAGGGGTCATCCGAAGTGGTTGAGTAACTGAAGAAGCTGAGAAACATGCAACACTCAGCTGCACTTCAAGGATGATCAAGCCAAGCTGCTAAGTATAGAAGATGTTCAGAGCATGAAGACATCTTAGCAGCTCAGCACCGACTCCAACAACAACAAACAAACAACTCAACAAAGCTAGGGCCTGAGGGGTCCTTGTCCGAAGGGACTAAACAAAGCAGGGCCAGAAGGGTCCTTGTTCGGAGGGACTAAACGAAGTTCCAAGCCTGATGGGCTTGAAGAGTTCTAGAAACTAAAGGAATCTCAAAAAGGTCACGGCCTTGAAGAGTTCTTAGTGAATCAAGTCCCAAGGTCACTTGGCCTGAAGGAAACTTAGTGATTCAGGGTGCTGCCCTTCGTTAGTGGAAATCCTGTTAGTTGAAAGCAGAAGAGTGGATTAGGAGCTTGAGTCTCTGAACCACTTAAAACCCCTTGTGTTTTTTACATTATGTCATTTACCTTATTACTATAACTGCTATAACTGTTGTGTATGTTTTAACTGCTTACAACCAAACTAACTCTACGAACAATGTATGTATGATTATGAATATATCAATGAAGGGGATCTTTTACTTATTCCGCTGTGCTTGAAAAGATTCTTATGTTTGTCATAAGTTAATTATTAACAATATAATATAAACCAGAAAATGATTTGACATTAAAAAGGATCTATTCAACCCCCCCTTCTAGATCTATTGTGCCCTCTAGGAACTAACAAGAAATATTATGACTAAGATAATGCAGAATAATTTATCGTTAGCCTTCAACAGTATTAAACTGATAAAATATAACAAACATCAGGGTTAACTGCAGCGAAACAAGCAATTCAATAGAAGAGTCAAGTAGAGCATAAAATCTACTATCTTCTATGATTTAAAAGGTTTTTCATCACTTTTATAACTGAGACTCAGCTTAATAAATAATCCACATCATCGAATCACCCCGCACTACTACTGAGGAGGATATTCTTTAGTATCACGACCACAAATTATCCATGCACTACGGGCCAATGATATTCGTGTATTCATCAATGGTCATGATCATGCCAACAACTGTCCATCAATGCACTACGGGCCAATAAGGACTTTTACCACATCATTTGTAATATTACGGTCATGATTATACCGAATAATCCCTGGTCATAATCATACCAAGTCCATGTATGCACTACAAGCCACGGATGACTTTCAACATAATATAAACATGAGGATGATGAAAATGATATAAGAATTCAATAAAACAAGTTCAAGGATATTTTTTTAAAGATTTATAATTTAATTTAACCAGAATTCAATATTGTCCAAATTGTAAACATGATACTGCTTTGTGGAGTAAAATTAAAGAATAATATTATATCAAAAATGATTTGGACAGCAAAGAAATCAATTTTTGTCATGAATAATTCCCCGGGTGAATATTATCCGAGTGAATAATACCCCATAAATAGTACTTTGGGAATAGTACCCCGTGAATAGTATTCATGAATAGTAATTTATGAATAGTACTCGTGAATAGTACTTTGTGAATAGTACCTGTGAATAGTACTGTAAAAATGAATACTACTCATGGACAGTACTCCGGCATGAAAAACTTAAAATTTAATAAGAATGTGCAGAAAATATCCTTGTGAAACGATACTAGATGAAGCTCAAATTCCAAGGATATTCTACTAATTTCACGGAATATAGAAGCAATACTTTAACCGAATGATGGTATAATACGAGATGAAATAATATTACTCACATACTACAGAGTATGGAAAAAAATATTATTCCTATGAATACTGAACAAAATAATATCCCTTACCTCAGAAGAAGACTCGATACTGGAATAGTGAGGTAGCAGACTTCTCTTCTACTTTCTCTCTAAAGCTTCTCTCTCTATAAATTCTCTTGTGAGTCTTAGTGAATTGGTGAGAATGAGGGAAGAATGAGCTTCTATTTATAGGAAAACATAGTTTCGATAATTGCACGTTTTGGGGCTCGAAATATTACTGTATAATACCTTCATCTTATCCTTTATTTTTAATTTAGTCCTGCAAGTATTATCAAACTTTCATCACCTCCCCTAATAGTACATCTTGTGAATCAATAGTACAATCATGTGAAAAAAATAATTACAGTATAGTACCTTCATCTATACCTCCATTTTTAATTTAGTCATGCAAGTATTATCAATCTTGCACCACCTCCCCTAATAGTACATGCATGTGAATCAATAGTACACACATATGAACAAATAGTTATAATCATGAGAATTAATATCAATTAATTGCTCATTTATCCGATTAATTACCCGATTAGTCAATATAACCTCCAGACATCCATTATTATCGAAATAGATGTCGATTTCTATTAACACTAATAATCCCAACACAATGGAGCTATCAATTTCATCTTTAATCAACATGAACTTATTTATCATTAATATTATAACTCACAATATTTAACAATCAGGTCGTTCCCAGAAAAGAGGGGGCTTTCTGATAAGAATTTTTCCTTATTGACGCGCAATTAGAGACCAAACCTCTCCTTGACAGAACTTCTAGACATTGTCAATATTGCAAATAATAATATAAATAATTTTGTCGTCTCAATTATTGATTTAATAATATAAAATATTATGCAGATGATACTGTGATAATAATTGAATCAATAATATGATAGATATTATCGCAAAGAATTCATCGTAGCAATAATTGAGTATAACTGAGTGACTTCTCACGTAAGCATCAATAATCAATACCGTGTGCTACTATGCAACCACGCGTATTATTGTACTTTTACCACCGAGTAGTTCAACAATTTAACGGTAAAACTTTAGCCGTTATTTTTATAAAAAGATAATTCTGTCGTTTTCTAACTACGACAATACTTTCGTTGTGGGGTCCACCAAAGATTGTGCCGTCGTACGAATATTCCCTGTTAAAATGAATATTCCCCGACCAATCGAATATTATATAACCACTTGCTTACTTTGCAAACTTTTTAAATAATATCCACAACTATAACATTATATCAAATCCACACCATAATATTCAAAAATATATTTCGAGAAAATTAATCTTTATTCATAAAAGTTGGGGTCTTACATTATTCCTAAAGACACTGAGAGATCTAGAAAGAGACGTTAAATAAATCATTTTAAAACATTTTTTTAAAGAGTTATTACCAACTTATAATTAAACAAGTTAATTAAATGATTTTGCACAACAGAATTATAGTTTAGAAAACCCCCTTTAAAGATTATAGATAAATCACAACTCAAAATTTAGCAATCAAATGTGGAACTAAGTCATAAACTAAATCATAGATCCCTTAAAATAATGCAACTGAAAAGTAAATGCTGAAAGTAAAAGAGACAAGATATTTTAAGTGGTTTGGAGCACAAAAATCTCCTAGTCCACTCTTCTACTCCTTGAGTAGGTATAATCATCTATTAAGGATGAATGATCACTAAGATCTGTTCACGAAGAACAATTACAAAGATTGAATCACAAAGATTCCTTCAAGTTACTAAGACTTGTACAATTCAATAATGTGACACCCCCAAAATAGGTCCACACAACCCATTTTGATTTGCCAAAATACATGGTACATAATTCAAATATAAATTTCATTTATACAACTGTCGTGCAAAGTACAACAACACATAAGCTGAGAGTTTAAATACAAATATTGCACCGTACATAATACGATAATATCCCTACTCAAATTAAGTATTCATTACAATTATTGTCACACTATTTTACAACATAATGAAGACTGCTATAGTGACTATCTTGGACCGTCACTCCATTTCCCGACTAATCCCAACTATATTCTCATTTCCTGAAGAGAACAATAAAAGAAAAGGGTGAACTCAATTAGCCCAGTAAAAAATATTATGACTAAGATAATGTAGAGCAAATTATCCTTAGTTCTCAACAGGAAAAAATCAGATAGAATACAATAGACAACACGTTTTAGATCAACAACTGCAGCGGAAATAACAATCCATTAGAAGAGTCAAGTAGAGTATGATGTCAACTATCTTCTATAATTTAAAAGTCCTTCATAAATATTTTATCCCTGTAACACCAAGCAATAATTATTTCCAATCAACGAATTATCTATGCACTACGGGCCAAAGATAATCGTTTGCATCACCAGTGTAAGACCCCAACTTATTATAAATAAAATTGAATTTCCTCTATTTATTATTTTGAAATAGTAAGGGTTGTTTTGATTAATGTGGTTAGTTATGGGTAAAATGCGCAAATATTTCAAATAATCAAGTGGTTATAAAATATTCATTGTTGTCGTGGAATATTCGTTTGGACATGGAATATTTTTAATGTCGGGGAATATTCGTACGACGACGCAGTCTTGTGTGGGCCCCATAACGGAAAGCGATTGGATGAAGAAAACGAAAAAAATAAGTTATTTATAAATATCGGCGTTGTTATTACAATTATCATTGTTGAAATACTTTATTGGTTAAAAACACGTAGATACAAAGATTGCACCAATTATTGATTCTTATGTAAGAAGGCACTAATCAATTATTGTTACAGTAATTACTGTTCAATATTTTATTTTATTGATTCAATAATTGCTACGTTGATATTTTATATTATTGTTGTTTCAATAATTGTCACTATACAAAGTATTTTCCATTATTCGAGCAATAATTCATATTATCGAATAATATTATTAGATAATATTATTGGCAATGTCCGTAAAGTTCGCTCAAGGAGAGGTTTGGTCACCTAATTGCATGCCAAGAAGGAGAAATCCTTATTGAAAAGCCCCATATTTCGAAAACGGCACCGGTTGTCGATGATTGTGATTTACGTAATATTATGAATAATTAATTATTGATTTATATGATGAGAAAAATATTGATTTTATGTGGATATAGATGGAGAAAATTTTTAATGTGACAATTGTTGAAAATTAATATTTTATCTTTTTCTGATAAAATAATTCATTTTAATATATAATTATATTTTAATAATATAATAATGGTGATATTTTTACAATGAATGTGGGATATATGAGTATATGAGGAGAAAGAGTATTTTTATTGCATTAAATGATTAACACATGTTTTGTGTGTCGATGGACCTCATTTCTTGACTGAAATTTGATTATAGCCTGTAAAATCGTCCGTTTGTGGATTTCGGTCAATTTCTGTTTGGAATTTGGAAAAACTTTCTTCTGTAAAGTTGTAGCTAATGGAATTTCCTATGAAAAAGATATAAGTTTCAATTTTTTCTGATAAAAGGGCTATTTATTATGAATTATTGAAATTCCGAATTAATTGATTATCATTTTTTGGAAGTTTTAAATATTTTTTTGTTAGAAAAACGTTTTTGTCATTATGGTGGGCTACTTTGGTGGCTGAATTCAAGTTTTCAAGAGGTGTGCGTGAATTTATTTTATAAATATATTATTATATTAAATTTTCTGCTTTGGTGTTCTAAGCATTTTCCTATAAATAGGGTGCTTAGGTTAGAATTGAAAATCACACCAGAAACTGAAATCTTCTCTCTCTTTCTCTATCGATATATTGAGCGTATTCTTGTGAGTATTTTGATACTTTGAGTGTTGTTATACGGTGCAAGTTCCCTTCACCACTATATTCAGTATTCTAGCCATAAGTACTATTCTTTCGAGGTAAGGGATGTTATTTTCTTCTTAAATGATATTATTTTCTTCAATATCATTATGCCGAAATATTGGTTTGAACTTTTATCAAATTTGGAACTTTTTGTGTCGGGGAGTTCTTATTCACGATACGTTAATTATTCACGATACATGACCATTATTCACGAATACGATACTATTCACGTAAAAAATTAAATTTTTTTTTCGTCCAAAATATCTATTATGGATACTAGCTTTGATTGTATCCATGTTTTGATCATTCTTGAATTTTACTCCACTATAATTATTTATGAGGTATTTTGGACATGGAATAAATTGAAATACTTAATCCTTAATATTTATTCTTTTGTTTTTTTGGATTCGTTTTCTTTAAAATATTTTAATCATCCTCTACCCTAAATGATGATATTACTAAATATCTTTGGCATGTAGTGCAAAAGATGAATGATTTTTGATGAATATCTTTGCCTCAGTAAGTGCGCAGATAAACAGTGTTTAGATGAACATGACCAACAGTGATGAATATCTTTGGCCTGTAGTGTAAAGATGAATATTTAATTTTAGATATATATTGATTGATGTTACAGGGATAAAATATCGACGATGAACTTTTAAATTCATATATAGAAGATAGTAGATTGCATTCTCTACTTAACTCTTCTAATGAATTATTATTTCCGCTGCGAATATTGATTTAAAATTGGTTGTCTATTGTATTCTATTAGATTTTTCCCTGTTGAAGACTAAAGATAATTTGTTATATGTTATCTTAGTCATAATATTCTTTACTGGGCTAGTTGAGCTCACCATTTTCCTTTTTGTTCCATTTTTCTTCTCAGGAGGCGAGAATGTAGCGAGTACTAGTCGGGGTATGGAATGAAAGTTCTAGAAAGTCGTTTTAGTAGTCCTCACCATTTTTGTAAAATAATGTATCAATAATTGTAATGAGGACTTATTTGGGTATGAATATTGTCCAGATGGCAATATTTGTATTTAAACTCACAGTTTTTATGTTGTATTAATAAAGTTGTAGCTGTTTCTGTACCATGTTATTGACGACTCAAAATGGGTGTTGTATACCTATTTTGGGAGCGTCACAGTTGGTATCAAAGCTTAGGGATATGATCTCTGGCGGAGATCAGGGAATAGAACTAGGAGGGGAGAGACGAGTAAATCTTTCACTAGTGTGTCTTACCTAAGCTTATTTGTTGGTCGGTCATAATATAGGGATTTTATGTGATATGTTAATTTGTTAAATTAACCCTTATTTTATGTCAGTATTTGAGAATGTCAACTGAGAATGTTAACAGTGGAGTAAATGAGACCGTGGAGACACCTTTGCTCACCAATGAGGAGAACGTGCAACAGGCTGTCAATGTTCCTCCTGTAAACAACACCGCTAACCAGACGATGAACGATGAGATGTTTAGAAGTTTTTTGCGGTTTAAGCAAAACCAGACGAAGGATATTCCTGTTCAAAATATAGGAAGAAACAATGGCAACGCACAGCTGGTCACAGCCAAACAGTTCAAAGAGTTGGGACCACGAGTGCACTGGGAAAGTTTGGATCCGATTAAGGCGGATACGTGGGTCAAGCAAATTACCAAGATATTCGATGTCTTGGGATGCACGGAGGAACAGAAAGTTCCATTCGCCACTTTATGTTCCGTAATGAGGCGATTCTTTGGTGGAAATCAGAAAGCGTAACCATCCGGCCAAGGCTTCTAAGCATGTCTTGGGAGACATTTCAGAAACTGTTCAATGACAAATACTTTCCTAAAAGTGTTCATCATATGAAGGAGGTAGATTTTATTAGATTGGAACAAAACAACATGACGGTGTCCCAGTACGAGGCGAAGTTCGCGGAGTTATCCAGGTTTGCACCTCATTTGGTGGAGAATGAGGAAGCGATGATGGCGAGATGTTTCGAGATGTTTGAAACCCAACATACGTCAATATCTCATTTCTCATAAAATTTTCTCTATTCAGGATGTTGTCAATGTGGCTCAATTATTAGAGCGAGATAACGAAAGTACGATCAACCAAGGACCACAACCAGATCATACATCTCAAGGATGGTGGCGGTCATCATCGAACAACGATAACCAGGGGAGAAAGAAAAATACGGACAAGAGCGACAACCACTCTGGTGGTAATCATGGTCATGAGAATAGAAGAAGCGAGTCGGGGGGATATTTTAAAAAAAGGAGATTCAACAAAGACAATACGAAGACGTCAGCACCAACAGCAACTGGTTCCAAGGGAGGAGAACGACCACCGCTCATATACTATAAATGCGGGAAAGAAGGACATATTAGTCTAAATTGCCCACAACAGTTCAAGGTATGCTATACTTGTGGAAAGGAAGGACATATCGCTCGAGATTGTACGGTAGCAAAACCAAGTTCAGCAGGGACGGTGACTCAAAAGGCTGTCCAGAAAAGTCAAAGTCAACGGTTCCTGGAAGAGCGTTTGTCGTGACTGGTCAAAATGCGAGGAACCCAAACGAGGTGATCACGGGTAAGCTAATCATAAATTTTTGTGAACTTTATACCTTACTGGATACTGGTGTTACCCATTCATTTATCTCTCCTACTTGTGCTCAACGTTTAAATTTGACTCCGGAGAAATTAGACTTTGAACTATCTGTGGAAACTTCGTTAGGAGAAACTTTCATCACATCCACTATTTATAAATCTTGTTTGATCTAAGTTGGCACCATCACATTACCTGTTGACCTTATCTCTTTAAAGATACTTGCTTTTCATGTGATTTTAGGGATTGATTGGTTAACTACTCATTATGCCAAAATTGATTATTTTCGTAAGGTTGTTAGTTTTCATATTCCTAAACAACCTGTTGTTCGAATTCAAGCAAGTAAACCATTAAAATCAATCACTGTTATATCAAGCCATAAAGCGTTTATTAAAAAACGGATGCCAAGCTTTCTTAGCCCATGTTATGGATTTGAATAAAGACACGTCAGATTTGAATAATATTCCTGTTGTTAGTAACTTTCCTGACGTATTTCCTGAAGAACTTCGGCCTACCCCGAGCGTGAAGTTGAATTCTTTATTGATCTTGAACACGCAGTAAAGCCCATTTCTAAAACCTCATATCGAATGGCTTCTATTGAACTTCAGGAGTTAAAGGTCCAACTACAGGAGTTTTTGGACATCGGTTTTATTCGTCCTAGTACATCTCCTTGGGGTGCTCCTGTTTTATTTGTAAAGAAGAAAGACGGGAGTATGCGACTTTGTATTGACTATCCGGAATTGAACCATGTCACCATCAAGAATAGGTATCCGCTACCTCGTATTGATGACTTGTTTGACCAGTTGCAAGGAGCACAATTCTTTTCAAAAATTGATCTTCATTCTGGATATCATTAGCTAAAGATTAGAATTGAGGATATTCCAAAGACTGCCTTCAGAACTCGGTACGGGCATTATGAATTCTTAGTCATGTCTTTTGGATTGACTAATGCTCCTGCGGTTTTTATGGATATGATGAACCGAGTATTCAAGGATTATTTGGATCAGTTCGTTGTTGTCTTTATTGATGACATCCTCATATATTCCAAAAGCCATGAAGATCATGAGCACCATTTGAAGCTGGTACTCCAAAGGCTTCGTGAAAACAAGCTTTATGCTAAGTTGAAGAAATGCGAGTTCTGGCTTAAGGAAGTAGCATTCCTTGGGCACGTTGTGTCAAAATATGGAGTATCTGTCAACGGAGAAGATTGAAGAAATACAAAGTTGGGAGAAAGCGAAGGCGGTGACCAAAGCACGTAAGCTTTTCGGCTTAGCTAGTTATTATCGGAGATTCGTGGAAGGATTTTCTCGAATCGCTACCAGATTAACTCATTTAACTTCGGAAGGATACAAAATTCAGTATGGAGCGAAGAATGCGAGAAGAGTTTCAAGAGCTTAAGAGGAGACTCATTTTAAGACTGTTTTGACAATACCATCTGGGTTCGGATGGATTTGTTATCTCATAGCTGATGCTTCAAGCAAAGGGTTAGGATGTGTTCTCATGCAACGTGGGAAAGTCATAGCCTATGCCTCATGACAACTTAAAGAATATGAGAGGAATTATCCTACTCATGATCTAGAGTTAGCGTAGATCGTTTCAGCGCTTAAAGATCCGGAGGCACTATATCTACGGGGGAGAAAGTGGAGATATATTCGCACCATAAAAGCCTCAAATATTTCTTCACCCAAAAAAGAACTCAACATGCGACAACGACGTTGGCTTGAGCTGTTGAAATACTACGACCATACCATTCAATACCATCCTGGAAAATAGAACGTGGTAGCCGACGCATTGAGTAGAAGATCATACGCGGAACGAAAAGCGATGTTGTCAACACAAAGGCCCATTTGTGTGATTTACAAAAGATAAAGATAGAATTCAAGACTCGGGGACCCATGCAATGATGTCATATATCGATAGAACCAACTTTAATCGAAAAGTTAAAGTTGCTACCGTGAGTGATGCGTATGAAGAAGAAAGTACAAGAAGGTGTTATTCCGGAGGCAAGAATCGATGAAGAAGGAATACTTGAGTCCACTCGCAATTTGTGTTCTAATGATTACGATTTGAAGTACAAGATCATGATGGAGGCACACAATACACCATTTGCAATCCATTCGGAAGTACCAAAATGTATCGTGATCTTCGACATATATTTTGGTGGAATAATATGAAGAGAGAGATTGCAAAGTTTATCTCGATGTGTTTAACTTGTCAATGTGTAAAGGCGGAGCATATAGTGCTTAAGGGTCCATTGCAACCACTTGAGATTCTGAAATAGAAGTGGGAACATATTACCATGGATTTCGTTACGGGTCTTCCCACGGTTTCTGTGACGCCCCCAAATCCGGATACTTGAAACCCGAACTCAGTGCTTCACGATACCATTTCTATAAGCTGAATAATACAATAGTAATATTACATTCAAACTTAATTTACATACATCAAAGTTTACTTCCTGTGCACGAGACCTTCAAATACATTCCTTACAATACTTGAATAGATATCCATACAAACTATAACCATTAACTCATAATACACACTTATTCGATCGCCTTTCCTTTTCCTTTGTTCGTGCTCGAGCCTTCTGAGTTGCTCATACATAATCGAAAACATTTGATTTAAGCAAGGATGAGCATTTGAGTGCCCAAAGAAGTAATAGCAATTATATATATAAAGTCGAAGAATATAAGTATTCCCTTTACATAACACTTCTACAACGAATCAAAAGTTGTGAAGTAATCAGATCGATAAAAGATTCACATAACAATTCTCTTTCAAATTCTTGAAATGAGGCTACACCCATGAATAGGGTTTAAGAAACATACTATGAACATTCTTTTTCATTTTCAAAAGGTTTAGCAGAATTCATCCACAAACCGTCATAACTTACGCACTGAGGGTGATCATTTCATTGCATACCTCAGATTGATCAATACTACATAACTAGAACGACATTCATCGCTCATCCTTTGTCCGTACCAAAGCGCATAAAAATTTTCCCATTATCTGGATGTTCATACATGCTCGGTTCCAAACCAGAAGGTTTTTAATCTTCTTGCTCAACAATAATATGTAATTCAACATATATGTATACGGGTAATTGACATGGTATATCAACATGTGAATAAATGCCATGATTATCCAAGTGGGGACACTTGTATAACCATTTAGAAATCAACTTAATGTAATATATATCCGAGCTAACATGTTGATAATCAAAGCGCATATAATTTGTACTGTAAATAGAATAATTTCAAACTTACTCATGTCCATCGCATAAAGGAAATGCAAAGGTAGGATACTTGCTTGATTTGTCGATTACAAATCTCAACTTAGATCTTATCTCTTTATCACAACCTATCAATAAAATGTGTCATTCGTCCGATTAGAACATAAATCATAACACATAAGATCACAATTATGGTCAAGACATATGTCTAATTATGTCATCACATTCTATACTTTTATACATTTTTCAAATATCTCATCCATGTTCTTACAGTAGTCTTTTCTTTCTATTATAGGGTCCGATATAAATGGTTTGCTGCATCGACATGCCTTTTTTTATTTGGGTACATATTGAGTCTAAGACTCTTATTCTATACCTCAACATCTCGTAGAATATCGGACATTTTACTTTTAATCATTTTCTAATTTTTCCGTAAATTGAAAAATTTAAAATAAATCAAATCATCACTCAAGGCTTATAGTGATATAATCTGTTACTATGGGTGCTCTTCACCAAATCCTCGGACTTCATAACCTAGGTTCTCTATCACTAGTTTGGTATTTGATATAACTTTCAAACATCTAAATATAATTAAATGACTTAAACATCAAACAATTCTATTATCATTAATAATTAATTAACATTAAATTATTAATGAAATCATTGCTAAAATATAAAAGTTATTTATAATAACTCAAACTATTTTTAAAATATTTATTTTACCCTTAAATGATTTTTAAAACAATTAAAAATCATTTTTAAATAATCATCATTAATATATAAATATTAATGTACTATTTATCCAAATATTAAAAGTCATTAATTATAACTTAAAGTATTTTAAATCCTTAATATCCTCTTTAAATGATTTTTAAATAAATAAAACCATTTTTAAACTATTTATTTAATAATAATTATTAAATAAACTAAATATCATTAATATTATCTTAATATCATTAATATTAAATTATTAATGAAATTATCCTTTAAATATTAAAAGTTATATTTTATAACTTAAAATATTTTTAAATACCTTAATTTCATTTAAAATGATTTTTATAATATTAAAATCATTTTTAAACTAAATTATTTAATATAACCATTAAATAACTTTAATATCATTAATATATAATTAATTAATGAAATTCATCACAAAATATTAAAAGTCATGGGAAATAACTTAAAATATTTTCTTATACCATAATATAATTTTTCATGATTTTTCATGAATTAAAACTATTTTTAAATCATTTATTTAATATTATAATTAAATAAATAAATACTTTTATATTTCAAAAATATTAAATATTTATGAAATATACTCAAAATAATTAAAAACTATTTTTCAGACTTTAAAATAATTTTTCATAATTTATTTGGTATTTTTAATAATTAAAACTAATTTTTCTAATTTTTAAATTAATTTAGGAAAATCGAAATTAAAATAATTAAAACTGTCAAGCTAAAGGCTCCTATAGTGACGTAAGTGTCGCTATAGGTGTTCTTGAGCCTACCAGATCTTTATATAAGGCGTAACCGAAAGTGGCCTACTTTTGACCGTGAATAACTCTCTCATCTTAACGAATTTGGACAATCTATAAATTGGGTCTTGTAGAGGAAATACAAGACTACAATCTCCAATAATCATAACTTCTAAACAAACATCAGATTGGGATAAATCGCCATCAAAGTAGCTACCAAAGCTATTCTTCACGAAGAACAGATTCGAGGTGCCTACTTTGGACCTCTATAACTTGATGATCGTGTAACGTTTATGTGATCTATCAATTCCAAAGTGTGTAGACAACATGTAGGACTACAACTCTAACACTTAACATCATCATAACAACAAGAAATAAAGCATCTAAAGTATGGTCAAATCTTGTCGAAAAATTAACACTTAGAAAATTTGGGCTCGCCTGAAATTTTTCTGGTCAATGCTTTGGTCAACCCACTTTGACCTTAAATAACTCTTAATCCGTAATATATATGGACCTGATTCTTTTTGGAGGTTAAATAACACATAACAAGCTACACATATCAACCTTTAGAACACAAAATACATTAAAGATGACCGAGATATAAGGTTCGACATTTGTCCAAAAAACATTTCGGACACTTAGAATATTTTCGGGTTTGAAAAAACAATGGTCAATGCCGGCCAACCCACTTTGACCGCTTATAAATCCCGATCTACAATAGATATAGACCTGATTTCTTTTGGAGTTTAAAGACCACATATTAGGCTACCTATAACAACTTTTAAACAACAAAACTCATGATCGACCAAAGAGTTATAGCCTCCGACATTTGGTGAAAAATAATGTAATCGGTTTTTCCAACTTGCTCAAATCTTCAAATTGCGTGCACTTTGATGTTATGGGTTCATGATTTTACAACCCGAACATTAATAGACACTCTATTACACTACTTTAAACAATCAATTGCATCAATTAACATCGAATCAAGGATTTCTAGAATTTAGGATTTCCTACCTTTTCAAGCTTGATTTTGATTTTTTGGCTTTGATGCTTCCGATTTGTTGTTTGTGATGGTCGGGCTTTGATTAGGAGATTATGGGCAAGATAATTTCGTTGGTAAGAGGTTGGGAGAGTGTGTCTAGAGAGTTGCTATAATTTTAGTGTGCATTAAGCTTGAATTTCCTTAATTTCTATTTATAGACCATTTAGATTGCCTTGGATGCTCAATAATGCTAGTATAATTGGATGCTAATGATAAATATAGTGGGGCAAGTATGTTGGCCATGATTTGTTGCTAGATTCCTCAATAATACACTAATAATACACTAATAAGCCAAAAGGGCAATTTAGTCATTTCCACACTAATGATTGGTTTCTTCCTTTAATAATGTACAAGGGTAGTTTAGACTTCTCATGTCTACCATGAAGGGCATTTTAGACATTGGCCATAACCATTAGGGTTTATCACTTTAGATTTTAAAATTCCATAATATAACTAATAATACACTAAAAGGGTATTTTGGTAATTTCACATATAATTTCATGGACATTTTTGTATATAGCAATTAAATGTAGTATTTAATCACTAGATGGTAATTTTATCATTTACCAATTACTTTCTATCCTTTGGTAAATTAAAACATTTATACAATAACATCGTAATTAAACCCAATAATTTTAAATTAGGGTTTTCTATGAAAATTAGAATTTTCTAATTAGGGTTTCTTAACGTCATCAATTAGGGTTTCTAATTGACCATTAGGGTTCTCTAATTATCTGTATGTTCTAACACACGTCATTACGATCTCTAACTTCAACCGATTAGGTTGTAATAATTAGGGTTTGTCTAATTATCAAGATATAAAAAAATAGTAATTAGGTTTTCTTCTAATTACGTATATTCGTATACACAAGAACTTCATATACACAAGAAACTTCATATATATAAATGCTGCTACTCACCATTTCTCATAATCGAAGTTTAATAATTAGGGTTTCACAAAGACGGTAATATGCTACACCTAATCAATCATCATCTTCAATATTATCTGTTCAACACATACACAAGACATAATTATTGTAATCAGTAAAATCATTATAACAATAATATAATATTATTATTCTCATCTCTTGATCACAATCCCAATTCGTGGTTCGATCTCATATCCGACTTTCTTTCGTATATCAAGTTAAAATACTTGATTTAAATATTCGAACAATTCATATAATAAAATATATATTATATAAATTCTAATTATCACTTCATATATTATTTCCAATCATGTTATCATGGAAAATAATTAATAAAAATATTTCGCACATGTAAATTAATTACCATAAAATATAATTTGTAGTAATTAATAATTCCAAAATTATTTCTAATTTTCAAGTAATAAATATATTCGTATTTATCGCTCACATTACTCACTTATTCTCATCATTAAATAAAAAAAAATTATACTTAAATTTTCTTATTTATTTTATTTAGAAATCTCAAGTTATTACATTCACCTCCTTTATAAGGATTAGCCCCTAATCACCGCTTTAAAAACTCATATCTGTAAGAAGGTATATAGCATATAATCATTCAGACGTAGATCTCGATCATACTTGATCGAATCGATCTTTAACTATTCTCCATAACGCTTGTTTATTCGATAAATGTAAATTTGATCTCTAAAAGAACTCAAATTCCTTCCTCAAAATTTCTTTAATAAAGTAATTTACTATATGTATATATACAGAAAATCATATAAGACACATAAGTTATTCAAATAGCACTGGAGTTCTGTTTCCAAATGCCATCAGTATCCTCAATCGCCACGATATCTTGAGCGACCATAATGAAGACACTTTTACGGTTTATTTCGTTGTCGCTTTATATCTTCTTTGTCATTTCTCGATTCACATTCCTTATCTCATTTCTTCTTCTTTCACCTTATACTATTTCATCTTATACTCCATTGATTCATAAATAAAACATTCGCTATACATTCTTGAATTGGGACAATTCGAAGAGATATGTCTCTTCCGCCCCACAAACTTTCTCTTTATCTCATTTCCCTTTTATCGTATAGGTGATAAAAGTTATCTTTTGCCCTTTCTATTATCCTAACTTTCATAAACGCTTCTACTGAGTCACTTAATCCTCTATACCCTAGCAATAAGATTGCCTTAAAGTCTTTAGCGTTCGACATTCGATTATCTGGTTGATCTTCCATGGTGGTTTTCATTTTTCGTCTCGGTGACATAATCGTAAATTATTCTTCATTTCCTTACATTCTAAGCCTCATCGTATACGTTCGACATATAACACAAAATTTTCTACTCAAATAATCATGTGATCAAAATATTGGATTTGAAACTTGGTTTACTATATTAACCAATATTTAGATAAATATCTGCTACTTTTATAACAACTTACTTCATTAATCCAACTTGTGACACTCATGGTACTTCCAACCATAGCACCTCACATTAATAGAACTTAACATACCATAAAGACATATTGCTTTAAACATCCGCTATCCCTTTGTGACTACAAAATCGGGATTTAAAATCTTGCCAACATAAAAGTTGAAAATAGTTCATTACTTATCACACATATTACATAACATAACCCATACTACTTATCTAAAGCCTTTCTTTCCGGACATTCATTCGCTCGATGTCCTTCCATTCCACAATTAAAACATCCACCTTTCTTATAGTTGGGGCAACGAGGAGAGGTATGTCCCTCATACCGCAAATATAACATATCTTCTTCCTTTCTTCTTATCGGGTGTTCCCAAGTCGGGATCTTTTACCTTTTTTTTCCCTTACCTCTCTGAGTCGAACACGATGTGTTGCTTGAGGCTCCCATCTAGTCAATTTGGATTTTGAGCTTATCTTGCTCTTCCATTGTTTCTTTTAATGCTTTTCGCAGTTGAATATTAAGCAACTTTTCTATCTCCCACAACCTTTCTAGTGAAGAAACCTTGTTCTTCAGATCTCGCGCACTGATGATGATGCTTCAACTTTAGTGTTTCAACTTTAGTTTCAAATCCAATCATTTCGGATCGATCATTTTCTCCTTTTGAGCTTTTATTTTTTGAGTTCTATTTGGCCTTGATATTATATTCGGGGGTATGGATCTGATCCTTCTTATTCTACATATCTTTTCCACCGTACATCTACATACATAAGTTACCCCGATCAAAGATATAGTATACATACACAAAGAATCAAGAGTTCTATATACGTTGTCTCTTATTTTGTTTGACGATAAATTTATTCAATTCTCATCAACGCGCTATCTCTCTCCGCCAAAGGCGCTCCATCCACTGCAGATCGAATCGCATAAAGGCGGCGTCTAAAGCCCGCTCCAAGGTATATATCCCGGTGTCTTTGGCTTCTATCTCAACCTTCAATTGTCCTATCAGATCTCCTCCTGCTCCAACCTCCTCGTAACTCGCTAACTCCATCTCGTGTTCGGTGAGCGGCGGCCCTTGTATCATTGTTCCAAAACTGGAGAGTACGATTTCGTGTCTCCTTGCTTTCGATTCTAACCTTTAAGTCGTCGTTCCTAACTATCAAATCTCTTATCATCTCACTATCTGTGTACTTCTCGCTAGAGTCCATCGTCTCTTGGGTCAAGGAATTACTATTTTGACTTTCGTCATCCATCCTATGACCACAACAAACGAGACAACATCATTACTGAAATAAAATATATTCATCATTACAATGAAGTAATATTTTATTTAGTACAACTAAAACTCGAAGAATCTCTTCAACTCATCATATCCTATAACTTCTCGCCAGAGTACTTCGTCTCCTGGTTCACTGAATATTTATCTTAACTTTCCTCCTCCATTCTACTAAGGTTATAACCTAGGTTTCGCATTCCTAACGTTTATAACCCATGACTTTGATACCAACCCCATGACGCCCCCAAATCCGGATACTTGAAACCCGAACTCAGTGCTTCACGATACCATTTCTATAAGCTGAATAATACAATAGTAATATTACATTCAAACTTAATTTACATACATCAAAGTTTACTTCCCAGGTACGAGACCTTCAAATACATTCCTTACAATACTTGAATAGATATCCATACAGCTATAACCATTAACTCATAATACACACTTATTCGATCAGCTTTCCTTTTCCTTTTTTCGTGCCTGAGCCTTCAGGTTGCTCATACATAACTGAAAACATTTGATTTAAGCAAGGATGAGCATTTGAGTGCCCAGCAAGTAATAGCAATTATATATATAAGCTGAAAGAATATAAGTATTCCCTTTACATAACACTTCTACAACGAATCAAAAGTTGTGAAGTAATCTGTACTGATAAAAGATTCACATAACAACTCTCTTTCAAATTCTTGAAATGAGGCTCACCCATGAATAGGTTTAAGAAACATACTATGAACATTCTTTTTCATTTTTCAAAAGGTTTAGCGTAAATTCATCCACAAATCGGTCATAACTTACTAGGCACGGAGGGTGATCAAACATGTTGTACACTCAGACGATCAATACTACATAACTAGAACGACATTCATCGCTTCATCCTTTGTCCACCAAGCGCATAAAAATTTTCCCATTATCGGGATGTTCATACATGCCCGGTTCCAAACCCAAGGTTTTTAATCTTGCTCAACAATAATATGTAATTCAATATATATGTATATACGGGTAATTGACATGGTATATCAACATGTGAATAAATGCCATGATTATCCAAGTGGGGACACTTGTATAACCATTTAGAAATCAACTTAATGAATATATATCCGAGCTAACATGTTGATAATCAAAGCGCATATAATTTGTACGTAAATAGAATAATTCAAACTTTACTCATGTCCATCAGATAAAGGAAATGCAAAGGTAGGATACTTGCTTGATTTGTTGATTACAAATCTCAACTTAGACCTTATCTCTTTATCACAACCTATCAATAAACGTGTCATTCGTCCGATTAGAACATAAATCATAACACTTAAGATCATCAATTATGGTCAAGACATAGTCTAATTATGTCATCACATTCTATACTTTTATACATTTTTTCAAATATCTCATCCATGTTCTTACAGTAGTCTTTTTTCTTTCTATTATAGGTCCAAACGGGTTGTCACGTCATCAACGCAACTTTTATCGGGTACATATTGAGTCTAAGACTCTTATTCTATACCTCAACATCTCAAATATCGACATTTTACTTTTAATCATTTTCGAATTTTTCGTAAATTGAAAAATTTAAAATAAATCAAATCATTACTCAAGGCTTATAGTGATATAATCATTACTATGGGTGCTCTTCACCAAATCCTCGGACTTTCATAACTTAGGTTCTCTAGTCAACTAGTTCGAATTTAATTTATAACTTTCAAACATCTAATCATAATTAAATGACTTAAACATCAAACAATTCTATTATCATTAATAATTAATTAACATTAAATTATTAATGAAATCATTGCTAAAATATAAAAGTTATTTATAATAACTCAAACTATTTTTAAAATATTTATTTTATCCTTAAATGATTTTTAAAACAATTAAAAATCATTTTTAAATAATCATCATTAATATATAAATATTAATGTACTATTTATCCAAATATTAAAAGTCATTAATTATAACTTAAAGTATTTTAAATCCTTAATATCCTCTTTAAATGATTTTTAAATAAATAAAACCATTTTTAAACTATTTATTTAATAATAATTATTAAATAAACTAAATATCATTAATATTATCTTAATATCATTAATATTAAATTATTAATGAAATTATCCTTTAAATATTAAAAGTTATATTTTATAACTTAAAATATTTTTAAATACCTTAATTTCATTTAAAATGATTTTTATAATATTAAAATCATTTTTAAACTAAATATTTAATATAACCATTAAATAACTTTAATATCATTAATATATAATTAATTAATGAAATTCATCACAAAATATTAAAAGTCATGGGAAATAACTTAAAATATTTTCTTATACCATAATATAATTTTTCATGATTTTTCATGAATTAAAACTATTTTAAATCATTTATTTAATATTATAATTAAATAAATAATACCTTTTATATTTCAAAATATTAAATATTTATGAAATATACTCAAAATAATTAAAACTATTTTTCGGACTTTAAAATAATTTTTCATAATTTATTTGGTATTTTTAATAATTAAAACTAATTTTTCTAATTTTTAAATTAATTTAGGAAAATCGTAAATTAAAATAATTAAAATCTGTGCTAAAGGCTCCTATAGTGATGTAAGTGTCATTATAGGTGTTCTTGAGCCTACCCAGATCTTTATAAGGCGTAACAAGAGTGGCCTACTTTGACCGTGAATAAACTCTCTCATCTTAACGAATTTGGACAATCTATAAATTGGGTCTTGTAGAGGAAATACAAGACTACAATCTCCAATAATCATAACTTCTAAACAAACATCAGATTGGGATAAATCGCCATCAAAGTAGCTACCAAAGCTATTCTTCACGAAGAACAGCTCGAGGTGCCTACTTTGGACCTCTATAACTTGATGATCGTAACGTTTATGTGATCTATCAATTCCAGTGTGTAGACAACATGTAGGACTACAACTCTAACACTTAAAATCATCATAACAACAAGAAATAAAGCATCTAAAGTATGGTCAAATCTTGTCGGAAAAATTAACACTTAGAAAATTAAATTTGCCTGTATTTTTTCTCGGTCAATGCCGGTCAACCCACTTTGACCTTAAATAACTCTTAATCCGTAATATATATGGACCTGATTCTTTTGGAGGTTAAATACCACATAACAAGCTACACATATCAACCTTTAGAACACAAAATACATTAAATATGACCGAGATATATATTCTCGACATTTGTCCAAAAAACATTTCTGGACACTTAGAATATTTTTACGGGTTGAAAAAAAATGGTCAATGCCGGTCAACCCACTTTGACCGCTTATAAATCCCGATCTACAATAGATATAGACCTGATTTCTTTTGGAGTTTAAAGACCACATATTAGGCTACCTATAACAACTTTTAAACAACAAAACTCATGATCGACCAAAGAGTTATAGCCTCGACATTTGGTGAAAAATAATGTAATTCGGTTTTTCCAACTTGCTCAAATCTTCAAATTGTGCACTTTGATGTTATGGGTTCATGATTTTACAACCCAGAACATTAATAGACACTCTATTACACTACTTTAAACAATCAATTGCATCAATTAACATCGAATCGAAGGATTTCTAGAATTTAGGATTTCCTACCTTTTCAAGCTTGATTTTTGATTTTTTTGGCTTTGATGCTTCTGATTTGTTGTTTGTGATGGCTGGGCTTTGATTAGGAGATTATGGGCAAGATAATTTCGTTGGTAAGAGGTTGGGAGAGTGTGTCTAGAGAGTTGCTATAATTTTAGTGTGCATTAAGCTTGAATTTCCTTAATTTCTATTTATAGACCATTTAGATTGCCTTGGATGCTCAATAATGCTAGTATAATTGGATGCTAGATGATAAATATAGTGGGGCAAGTATGTTGGCCATGATTTGTTGCTAGATTCCTCAATAATACACTAATAATACACTAATAAGCCAAAAGGGCAATTTAGTCATTTCCACACTAATGATTGGTTTCTTCCTTTAATAATGTACAAGGGTAGTTTAGACTTCTCATGTCTACCATGAAGGGCATTTTAGACATTGGCCATAACCATTAGGGTTTATCACTTTAGATTTTAAAATTCCATAATATAACTAATAATACACTAAAAGGGTATTTTGGTAATTTCACATATAATTTCATGGACATTTTTGTATATAGCAATTAAATGTAGTATTTAATCACTAGATGGTAATTCTTATCATTTACCAATTACTTTCTATCCTTTGGTAAATTAAAACATTTATACAATAACATCGTAATTAAACCCAATAATTTTAAATTAGGGTTTTCTATGAAAATTAGAATTTTCTAATTAGGGTTTCTTAACGTCATCAATTAGGGTTTCTAATTGACCATTAGGGTTCTCTAATTATCGTGTATGTTCTAACACGTATCATTACGATCTCTAACTTCAACCGATTAGGTTGTAATAATTAGGGTTTGTCCTAATTATCAAAGATAAAAAATAGTAATTAGGGTTTTCTTCTAATTACGTATATTCGTATATACACAAAGAACTTCATATACACAAGAAACTTCATATACAATACCGCTACGTCACCATTTCTCATAATCGAGTTTAATAATTAGGGTTTCACAAAGATTTAATAATACGCTTGACCTAATCGACCGTCATTCTTCAATATTATCTCATTCACATATACACAGATACATAATTATTGTAATTGTAAAATCATTATAACAATAATATAATATTATTATTCTCATCTCTTGATCACAATCCCAATTCAGGTTTGGATCTCATATCGACGATTTCTTTCGCATATCAAGTTAAAATACTTGATTTAAATATTCGAACAATTCATATAATAAAATATATATTATATAAATTCTAATTATCACTTCATATATTATTTCCAATCATGTTATCATGGAAAATAATTAATAAAAATATTTCGCTTATGTAAATTAATTACCATAAAATATAATTTGTAGTAATTAATAATTCCAAAATTATTTCTAATTTTAAAGAAATAAATATATTCGTGTATTTATCGCTCACTTATTCTCGTCATTAAATAAAAAAAATTATACGCAAATTTTCTTATTTATTTTATTTAGGAAATCTCGGGTTATTACAGTTTCTCAAGGCATAAATGCTATTTGGGTTATTGTTGATAGATTAACCAAGTCTGCTCATTTCTTACCGATACGAGAGACTTATTCCCTTGAACGTCTTGCTCATATGTATGTAAATGAGATTGTGAGATTGCATGGCATACCAGTATCCATAGTTTTGGATCGTGACCCAAGATTCACTTCAAGATTTTGGGTTAGCTTGCAAAAAGCTATGGGCACGGATTTACGATTTAGTTCAGCATACCATCCTCAAACGGACGAAAAATCGGAGAGGACTATTCAAACTCTTGAAGATCTATTAAGAGTCTGTGTCCTAGACTTCAAAGGGAGTTGGGATAAGTATTTACCATTGGTGGAATTCTCCTACAACAACAGTTATCAGGCAAGTAGAGGTGTGGCTCCATTCGAAGCATTGTATGGACGAAAGTGTCGCTCTCCAATATGTTGGGATGAGGTGGGTGAAGCAACATTGTTGGGACCCGAGTTGGTACGTATGACTACAAAAAAGATCCAAATGATTCGATAACGTATACAAACGGCACAGGATCGACAAAAGAGTTATGCGGATCTTCATCGAAAGGACGTGAAATTTAGTATTGGGAATCATGTATTGTTGAGAGTTGCTCCATGGAAGGGAGTTACAAGATTCAGGAAAAGAGGAAAGCTCAATCCACGATTTATTGGTCCATTTCAGATTCTTGATCGAATAGGAAATGTAGCCTATAGACTCGCGTTACCTCCAAGTATGTCTCGTGTTCATAATGTTTTTCACATACCGGTGCTTCGTAAATATGTGAAAGACCCGAACCACGTTATTGAGTTAGAACCGGACGAGATAGTAGAAGACTTAACGCATTTGAGGAGGTACTCGTCAAGATTTTGGATAGGAAGGAGCATGTCCTATTTACTGAAGGTCATACCACAAGTCAAAGTTTTGTGGAGAAATCATCTTATTGAGGAAATGACACGGGAGTTGGAAACGGAAATGAAAGCGATGTATCCTCACCTTTTTGAAACACTCAGTAACGACGTCGTCAATTTCGAGGACGAAATTTCATAAAGAGGGAGGTTGTAAGACCCCAACTTATTATAAATAAAATTGAATTTCTCTATTTATTATTTTGAAATAGTAAGGGTTGTTTTGATTAATGTGGTTAGTTATGGGTAAAATGCTAAATATTTCAAATAAGCAGTGGTTATAAAATATTCATTGTTGTCGTGGAATATTCGTTTGGTCGCGGAATATTCTTCATAACGGAGGAATATTCGTGATTTAATGCTTGATCTTTGTGTGGGCCCCATAACGAAAAAGCGATTGGATGAATAAAACGACAAAAATAAGTTGTTTATAAATATCGGCGTTGTTATTACAGAATTAATCTTTATTTGAAATACTAAATTGGTTAAAACACAAGAAGTACATGGTATTGCACCAATTATTGATTCTTACGTGAAGGCACTACTTACTCAATAATTGTTACGGTAATTCTTATTCAATATTTTATTTTATTGATTCAATAATTGCTACGTTGATATTTTATATTCTTTGTTGTTTTGATAATTGTCACTACGATATTTTCTATTATCAGACAATAATTCATATTATCTGAATAATATTATTAGATAACATTATTGGCAATGTCTAGAAAGTTTTATCTAATGAGAGGTTTGGTCACCTAATTGCGCGCCAGTAAGGAGAAATCCTTATTGGAAAGCCCTATCTTTCCTAGGAACGGCTTGGTTGTCAGTATTGTGATTCTGTAATATTATAAATAATTAATTATTGATTTATATGATGAGAAAAATATTAATTTTATGTGGATATAGATGGAGAAAAATTTTAATGTGACAATTGTTGAAAATTAATATTTTATCTTTTTCTGATAAAATAATTCATTTTAATATATTATTATATTTTAATAATATAATAATGGTGATATTTTTACAATGAATGTAGGATATATGAGTATATGAGGAGAAAGAGTATTTTTGTTGCATTAAATGATTAACACATGTTTTGTGTGTCGGTGGACCCCATTTCTTGACTAAAATTTTATTATAGCTTGTAAAATCGCCCGTTTGTGGATTTCGGTCAATTTCTGTTTGGAATTTGGAAAAACTTTCTTCTGCAAAGTTGTAGATAATGGTATTTCCTATGGAAAAGACATAAGTTTTGAATTTTTCTGATAAAAGGGCTATTTATTATGAATTATTGAAGTTACAGATTAATTGATTATCATTTTTTTGAAGTTTTAAATATTTTTTGTTAGAAAAACGTTTTTGTCATTATGGTGGGCTACTTTGGTGGCTGAATTCAAGTTTTCAAGAGGTGTGCGTGAATTTATTTTATAAATATATTATTATATTAAATTTTCTGTTTTGGTGTTCTAAGTATTTTCCTATAAATAGGGTGCTTAGGTTAGAATTAAAAATCACACCAAAAACTGAAATCTTCTCTCTCTTTCTCTCTCGATATATTGAGTGTATTCTTGTGAGTATTTTGATACTTTGAGTGTTGTTATACGGTGCAAGTTCCCTTCACCACTATATTCAGTATTCCAGCCAGAAGTATTGTTCTTTCGAGGTAAGGGATGTTATTTTCTTCTTAAATGATATTATTTTCTTCAATATCATTATGCCGAAATATTGGTTTGAATTTTTTATCAAATTTGGAACTTTTTGTGTTGGTTACTATTCACGCATTATACTATTAATTATTCACGATATCTGACCTTATTCACGAATATGGCACTATTCACAGGAAAAAAATTAAATTTTCGTTTTTCGTCCAAAATATCTATTATGGATACTAGCTTTGATTGTATCCATGTTCTGATCATTCATGAATTTTACTCCACTATGATTATTTATGAGGTATTTTTGGACATGGAATAGCTGAAATACGAATCCTTAATATTTATTCTTTTGTTTCACTAGATTCGTTTTCTTTAAAATATTTTTCATCATCCTCAGTCCTAAATGATGATATTACTAAATATCTTTGGCATGTAGTGCAAAGATGAATGATTTTCTAATGAATATCTTTGGCCCGTAGTCCAAAGATGAACAGGTGTTTAGATGAACATGACCAACTGATGAATATCTTTGGCCTGTAGTGCAAAGATGAATATTTAATTCCAGATATATATTGATTGATGTTACAGGGATAAAATATCTACGATGAACTTTTAAATTCATATATAGAAGATAGTAGATTGCATTCTCTACTTAACTCTTCTAATGAATTATTATTTCCGCTGCGAATATTGATTTAAAACTGGTTGTCTATTGTATTCTATTAGATTTTTCCCTGTTGAAGACTAACGATAATTTGTTATATGTTATCTTAGTCATAATATTCTTTACTGGGCTAGTTGAGCTCACCCTTTTCCTTTTTGTTCCATTTTTCTTCTCAGGAGGCGAGAATGTAGCGAGTACTAGTCGGGGTATGGAATGAAGGTCCTAGGAAGTTGTTTTAGTAGTCCTCACCATTTTTGTAAAATATTGTACCAATAATTGTAATGAGGACTTATTTGGGTATGAATATTGTCTAGATGACAATATTTGTATTTAAACTCATAGTTTTTATGTTGTATTAATAAAGTTATAGTTGTTTCTGTACCATGTTATTGACGACTCAAAATGGGTGTTGTATACCTATTTTGGGGGCGTCATAACCAGTGATCATGATCATGCCAAACACCTGTTCATCTATGCACTACGGGCCAAAGAGGAATTTCACCACAAACCTTTATTTGTAACATTAAAGGTCATGATTATACCAATACACAATTCCTGGTTATAATCATACAAATCAATAGTCCATCTTTGCGCTACGGGCCAAAGATGACTTTCAACACAATATAAGCATAAGGATGATGACAATAATATAAAGAATCAATCAAGCGAGAACAAGGATAAATATTAGAGATTTATAATTCAATTTATCCAGAGTTCAAGAATATACAAATTGTCAACATGATAACTAATTGTGGAGTAAAATTCAAGAATGATATTTATGTATAAAAAATAATTTAGACAGAAAAGAAATCAATTTTTCGTGAATAGTACCCCGTGAATAGTACCCCGAATAAAAATATTAAAACTTAATAAGAAAATTCAGACCAATATTCCAATGAAATGATGTTAGATGAAGCGCAAACCTCAAAGAATTTCTAATCATTTCAGGAATTATAGAAGCAATACTTACTATAGTAAGTTTAGATTTAGGAATATGAAATTAAATAATATCATTTACATAATATGGAGTATAAAAGAATACAAAACTGTAAATTGATTTTCACCTGTCATGAGGTAATCCGCGTAGACAAATCATTTTCACAACTTAATAAAGAATGAATATGAATGATTATTCACCAGACATGCGGTAATCCGCGTAGACATGTTATTCTCACAGATTAATAAAGAATGAATACGAAGGGTATTCACCAGGCATGCGGTAATTCTCATAGACATGTTATTCCCACAGATTAATAAGGAATGGAATGACAACCCTTATGAGTATGAAAAAAAACATCATTTACGAATACGAAAGAAATAATATCTCTTACCTTAGTAGGAGATTGGATACTGTAATAGTGTAGTAGTAGAATACTATTCTTCTTTCTCTCTTATTCTCTCTATAGTTTTCTCTTGTGAGTCTTAGTGAATTTGTGAGAATAAATGAAGAAATAAGGTTCTGTTTATAGAAGAATTCTAGCTTAGCCCTTGCAATGTGAAGATGCAAGTGGCTTGACGCCTGGTAATGTGAAAATGCAAGTGGTTTGACGCCTATAATATGAAAAGGTAAGTGGTTTAACGTCTGGTAAAGGTAAGTACTATTGGAGAAAGTGACTCTTAGATGATGACCTATGGGTCCCATAGAATAAACCAAACTTACAACAAACGTCTCATGACAAACCTCATATTTATATCAAAAACTGAATAAATATTTACCACAAATCACTTTATCTTCAATCAACATATTTTAAATCTTTCAATAATTCTTCGACAACAATATTATAACTCACAATATTGACAACCAGATCATTCCCAAGAAAGAGGGGGCTTTCCAATAAGGATATCTCCTTATTGGCGCGCAATTAAATAACCTAACTCCTTTCTTCGACATAACTTTTTATACATTATCAATAATACAAATAATAATATGAATAACTGTGACGTCTCAATTATTGATTTAATAATATAAAATATTGTGCAGATGATACTATGACAATAATTAAATCAATAATATGAGATACTATGCAATAACTACTGTGACAAATATTGAATAAAATTGAGTGCCTTCTTACGTAAGCATCAATAATCAGATATATTGTGCAATACCGCGTACCACTGTGGAACAACACGTATTACTTTACTTTTTTCATTGGATATTTTAACAATTTAATGGTAAAAGTCTTGTCATTATTTTATGAAAAGGTTATTTTTGTCGCTTTCTATATCCGACACTTATTCCATTGTGGAGTCCACCAATGATTATGTCGTCGTACGAATATTTCCCGACAAAAAAAATATTTCCCGACCAAACGAATATTCATATTTTATGACAACTTGCTTGCTTTGTAAAATTTGCACATATCACCCATAACTATAGCATTATATCAAATCAACACCTTATTATTCAAAATAATATTTAGAGAAAATTAAATTTTTATTCATAAAAAGTTGGGGTCTTATAACTTCCCCTCCTTATAAAATTTTGTCCTCAAAATTAATGTACGTACTTGGCATGTCGAAGAGGTGAGTATACCTTGTTTTCATTTCAGATTCTAACTCACTGGTCATTTCCTCAATATAATGGTTTCTCCATAAAACTTTGACTTGAGGTATAACCTTTGAGCGTAGAATATGTTCCTTCTTATTCAAGATCTTGACAGGTACCTCCTTATACGTTAAATCTTCCGTTATCTCATTTGGTTCTAGTTCAATAATGTGGTTTGAGTCTTCCATATATTTATGTAACATAGATATGTGAAAAACGTTATGAATACGAGACATAATTGGCGGTAAGGCGAGTCTATATGCCACAGTTCCTACTCGATCGAGGATTTTAAATGGACCAATGAATCGGGTTGAGCTTTTCTCTCTTTCCAAATCTCATAAATCCTTTCCATGGAGCAACACGTAATAATACATGATCTCCGACATTGAATTCCACATCCCTTCGATGAAGATCGGCATAACTCCTTTGTCAATTTTGTGAGGTTTGTA
This sequence comes from Panax ginseng, assembly GCA_020205605.1. NCBI lineage: Eukaryota > Viridiplantae > Streptophyta > Magnoliopsida > Apiales > Araliaceae > Panax > Panax ginseng. Next base: position 9,245,415 of record CM035146.1, read on the forward strand.
TTCGTTGTCGGATCATTTGAATCTTTTCCGTAGTCATGCGTACCAATTCTGGTCCCAACAACGTTGCTTCACCCACCTCTTTCCAACATACTGGAGAATGACACTTTCGTCCATATAACGCCTCGAATATATTCATGCCTATACTTGCTTGATAACTATTATTATAGGAGAATTCCACCAATAGCAAGTACTTGTCATAACTTCTTTTGAAGTCTAGGAAATAAAGTTTTAATAGATCTTCAAGAGTTTGAATAGTCCTCTCCGACTGCCCATCTATCTGAGGATGATATGCAGAATTAAATCGTAAATCAGTACCCATAGATTTCTACAAGCTGACCTAAAATCGTGAAGTGAATCTTGGGTCTTGATCAGAAACTATGGATACTGGCATAAAATTACAATTTCATATATGTACATACGAACAAGACGTTCAAATGAATAAGTTTCTCGTATAGGCAAGAAATGAGCAGACTTAGTTAATCTATCGACAATGACCCAAATTGCATTTATGCCTTGAGAAACCTTAGGAAGACCGGTAATGAAATCCATGTTGATGTGCTCCCACTTCCATTATGGAATTTCAAGTGGTTGCAATGGACCTTTTGGCACTTGATGCTCTGCCTTGACACGTTGACATGTTAAACACCTTGAGCTAACTCCGTGATATCTCTCTTCATATTGCTCCACCAAAATGTATGTCAAAGTTCACGATACATTCTGGTACTCCCAGGATGGATTGCAAACTGTGTGTTGTTTGCCTCCATCATGATTTTATACTTCAAATCAGAGTCGTTAGGAACAAAAAGTTTGGAGTTGACTCGGAGTATTCCTTCCTCGTCGATTCTTGCTTTTGGAATAGCACCTTCTTGTACTTTCTTCTCATACTCATTAGCTTCGGTTCTATACCTTGAGCAACTTTAACTTTATCAATTAAAGCTGGTTCTACGCATATATTTGCCATCTTCACGTGGGTCCCGAGAGTTTATAACTCTATCTCCAACCTTTTTAAGTCATACGAAATGGGTCTTTGTGTTAACAACATCGCACTCGTACCCGCATATGATCTTTTACTCAACGCGTCAGCTACCACGTTCGCTTTTCCAGGATGGTATTGAAGGGTATGGTCGTAATCTTTCAACAACTCGAGCCAATGTCATTGCCGCAAGTTGAGTTCCTTTTGGGTGAAGAAATATTTGAGGCTTTTATGATCTGTATATATCTCCACTTTCTCCCCATACAAGTAGTGTCTCAAAATTTTTAGCGTGAAAATGACTGCGGCCAACTCTAGATCATGAGTAGGATAATTCCTCTCATATTCTTTGAGTTGTCGTGAGGCATATGTTATGACTTTTCCATGTTGCATGAGAACACATCCTAAACCTCTGTCTGAAGTATCGTTGTAGATGACAAATCCCTCCGAACCTGATAGTATTGTCAGAACAGGTGCTGAAATGAGTCTCCTTTTGAGTTCTTGAAAGCTCTTCTCACATTCCTCCCTCCATCCGAATTTTGTATCTTTTCGAATCAGTTAGGTTAATGGAGTGGTAATTCGAGAAAATCCTTCCACAAATCTCTAATAATAACCAGCTAGGCCCAGAAAGTTACGTATTTTTTTTACTGACTTAGGTTGCTCCCAACTTTTTATTGCTTCAATCTTCATCGGGTCAAATGATATTCCATATTTCGATATTACGTGCCCAAGGAATGCTACTTCCTCAAGCCAGAACTCGCATTTCTTCAACTTGGCATAAAGCTTATTTTCACGAAGCTTTTGGAGTATCTGCCTCAAGTGTTGCTCATGATCTTTACAGCTTTTGAAGTAAATGAGGATGTCATCAATAACGTCAACCACAAAATGATCCAATTATTCCTTGAATAGTCAATTCATCATATCCATGAAGGCAGCAGGAGCATTAGTCAATCTAAAAGACATGACTAGCAATTCGTAATGCCCGTACCAAATTTTGAAAGCAGTCTTTGGAATGTCATCAGTTTTAATCTTTAACTGATGATATTCGGAACGAATATCGATCTTTGAGAAGAATTTAACACCTTGTAATTGGTCAAACAGGTCATCAATACGAGGTAACGGGTACCTATTTTTGATGGTGACATGGTTCAACTCTCGATAGTTAATGCAAATTCGCATACTCCCATCTTTCTTCTTTACAAATAAAACAGGAGCACCCCAATAAGATGTACTAGGAAGAATGAAACCAATGTCTAACAGTTCCTGTAGTTGGGTTTTGAACTCCTGAAGTTCAATAGGAGTTATTCGATATGGAGTTTTGGAAATGAGTTTTGTAGGAGATTGGTTACTGCAATTGTAAGACCCCGAATTTTTTTTTAATAAAATTGAATTTCCTCTATTCATTATCTTGAAATAATAAGGATTTAATTTGATATAATATTTTGGTTATGGGATAAATGTGCAAATTTTACAAAATAAGCATGTGGTTATAAAATATTCATTTTTGTCGGGGAATATTCGTTTGGTCGTGGAATATTCTTGTTGTCGGGGAATATTCGTACGACGGCGCAGCCATTTGTGGGCCCCATAACGGAAAACGGTCGGATGAAGATAATGACAAATATGAGTTTTTATAAATAACGGCGTAATGGTTACCGTTAACACTGTTGGAATACCCGGTGGTTAAAATACAATAATACTGGCGTGGTTCGCATAAAGAAGACGCGGTATTACCTGATATTTTTAAATTATTGATTCTTACGTAAGAAAGGCGAAGACTCAATAATTGTTACGATAATTATTGTTCAATATTTTATTTTATTGATTCAATAATTGCGATTGACGATATTTTATATTATTGTTGTTCAATAATTATCGGTCATGATGATTTTCCATTATCGGATCAATAATTCATATTATTTGAATAATATTGTTAGATAACATTATTGGCAATGTCTAAGGAAGTTTTGTCTAGGAAAGGGGTTTGATCACCTAATTGCGCGCCAATAAGGAAAAATCCTTATCGGAAAGCCACCTCTTTCCAGGAACGACACAGTTGTCATAATTGTGATTCTGTAATATTATTTGTGAATAATTAATTATTGATTTATATGATAAGGAAATATTTATTTTATGTGGATATAAATGATGGATATATTTATTGTGGTTATAAATGAAGGAATAAATGTTGAGGTATTTTATCAGTATTTTGCCGGAATAGAGGTGTTGAAAATCGTCCGTATGTGGATTTCAGTCATTTTTCGTTTGGAATTTGGAAAAACTTAAACTTACAAAGTTGTAGAGAATTTTATTTCCTATAGAATAGATATGAGATTCTAATTTTTCTGATAAAAGGGCTATTTATAATGAATTATTGAAGTTTCAAAAATAAATGTTTTTATTAAAAACATGGTGAGCCCCACTTTTGGTTGGTGAGAAATAAAATGTGTTGTAATTTATTTTCAAAAGTGGTGGGCATGAATAGTAGCAGGTAAAGCCATCAGGTAGCAAGTTAGTCTGCTATGGCGTTCTAAGCATTTTCCTATAAATAGGGTGCTTAGTTAGAATTGAAAATCACACCAGAAACATGTTCTCTTTTTCTCTCTCTATATTATCGAGCGTATTTTGTGAGTTTTAGATACTTTGTGAGTTGCTATTCATCAGTGCAAGTTTCCTTCAGCCTTATACCTGATATTTCAGCTAGAAGTACTATTCTTTTGAGGTAAGAGATGTTATTTTTTTCATAATGATGTTATTCTTTCAATATCATTATACCAAAATATTGGTATGGATTTTATTGTGGAATTTCTACCTTTTTGTGTCGGGGTTACTATTCACGTATACGGCACTATTCACAGAAAAAATGAAAATTTCTTTTCTTTGTCCAAGTTGTCTATTATGGTTACTATCTTTGATTGTATCCATGTTTTGATCTTTATTCTTGAATTTTGCTCCACAATTGATTATTATAAGGTATTTTTGAACTTGGATAAACTAAAGTACGAATCCCTAATCTTTGATCTTTTATCTCACTAGATTTGTTTTCTTTAAGATATTTTTCATCATCTTCAGTCCTAAATGGTGATATAAATGAATATCTTTGGCCTGTAATGCAAAGAAGAATGATTACCTAATGAATATCTTTGGCCCGTAGTGCAAAGATGAACATGTGTTGAGATGAACATGACCAACTGGTGATACAAATAAATAACTTTGGCCTGTAGTGCAAAGATGAATATTTGATTCAAGATGTATATTGATTGATGTTACAGGGATAACATATTGATAATGGACTTTTAAATTCATAGATGATAGTAGATTTTATTCTCTACTTAACTCTTCTAATGAATTGTTGTTTCCGCTGCAGTTCTTGATCTAAAACTTGTTGTCTATTATATTCTATAAGATTTTTTCCCTGTTGAAGACTAAGGATAATTTGTTGTATATTATCTTAGTCATAATATTCTTTACTGGGCTAGTTGAGCTCACCATTTTCCTTTTTGTTCCATTTTTCTTCTCAGGAAGCGAGAACATAGCAGGAACCAGTCAGGGTATAGAGTGATGGTCCTAGACAGTTGTTTTAGCGGTCCTCACTATTTTTGTAAAATAGTGTATCAATAATTGTAATGAGGACTTATTTGAGTGTGGATATTGTCTAGAAGATAATATTTGTATTTAAACTCACAGTTTATGTGTTGTCGTATTTTGCACGACAATTTTATTAATGAAGTTGTAGTTGTTTCTATACCATGTATTTGGCGACTCAAAATGGGTGATGTATACCTATTTTGGGGGTGTCACAGTTGGTATCAAAGCTTAGGGATATGATCCTTGGCTTATTTATGAGACAAGAACTAGGAGAGAAGAGACGGGGAATTCCTTCGCTAGTATGACCTGACTAAGTTTATTTGGTATTTATTTGGTCGATCAGAATATAGGGATAATATGTGACATGTCAATTAACCCTTATTTTGTGGCAGTATTTGAAAATGACATCTGAAAATGTTATGATAAGAAATGAAGCACATGAAACCGTTGAGTCACCAACGATCAATACCCAGGATAATGTGCATCAGGATGACAATAATTCTCAGGTAAACAACAACACCGATCAAATGATGAACGATGGGATGTTCAGAGGCTTTATGCAATTCATGCAACATCAGGCGAGAGAGACTCCTGTTCAAAATGTAGAAACACTGGCAACTCTCGGATGGTCATCGCTAAGAAGTTCAAGGAGCTGGGACCACCAGAGTTTTTGGGAAAGCCAGAACCACTTACGGTAGAGACGTGGATAAACTAGATCACCAAGATATTTGATGTCTTGCAATGCTCCGACGAGAAAAAGGTTCCCTTTACCACATTCATGCTGCGAGGAGAGGCAGATTACTGGTGGGAATTTGTAAAGTGTACTCAACCTGCCGCACTGAAGATGTCTTGGGAGAAGTTCCAAGAATTGTTCAACGACAAATACTTTCCCGAAAGTATTTGTCACATGAAGGAGGCTGAGTTCATCAAGTTGGAGCAAAACAATATGACTGTGTCGCAGTACAAGGCTAAGTTTGCCGAGTTGTCTCGGTTCGCATCTCATTTGGTTGATAATGAGGAGAGAATTACGTGAATGTTTCTGCGAGGTTTGAGACCCGAAATACGTCAATACCTCATTTCTCATAAATTGTGTTTGTATTCAGATGTAGTGAATAGGGCTCAGTTATTGGAGCGCAATAATGAGCCAGCGCAACCAAAGGATAATGAGCAACAACACGATAATAATCGTACTGGTGGCAATGGTCATCGGAATAATGATAACCATCGTGGAGAAAATTATCATGCCAGAAATGGTAACCACTTCGGTGGTAATCATGGCCAAGATAATAGAAGAAATGATTCAAGTGGAAATTTCAAGAAGAGAAGATTTAACGATGATGGGAAGACGTCGGCAACAGCACAAACACCAGCAATAAATTCTAGGGGAGGAGAATGACCGCCAGTTTGATGCTACAGATGCGGAGAGGAGGGACATATAAGTCCAAACTGTTCACAGCCTTCCAAGGTATGTTTTAGTTGTGGAAAAGACGGTCACATATCTCAATTTTGTCCTGTAACGAAATCAAGTCCAGCTGGGACGGTGGCACCAAAGGTGGATACAGAAAAAACAAAGTCGGTGGTTTCAGGAAGAGTGTGAGACCCCAAATTTTATGAAATAAAATTATTCAATTTTTCTATTTTGGTAAATAGTTAAATTGATAAAAGTTTAAAGTTAAGGGTAATATGTGATTTTTTTTTTTTGCAAAGTAAGCAAGTTGATATAAAATATTCATTGTGTCGGGGAATATTTGATTAGTCGGGGAATATCCGTACGATGGTACAATCATTGGTGGACCCCACAACAGAATTATTATCGGATTGAGAAAACGACAAAAATATTTTTATGAAAATAACGGTAGGAAGTTTTACAGTTAACTTTGAAACACCCTTGTTAAAGTAATAAAGAATACGTGGTGGTTGCATAAGAAAGACACTCAGATTAATTATTATTGCTTATGTGATAAGTCACACAATTTTGTTTTATTGGTATTATTAATGTAATAAAACAGAAAAGCTTTTTATATAAAACAAAATACTTTTATAAAGTTATTCGTTTTATTAGGCTAATAGTAAAATCTTTTATATAAAAGCAGAATACTTTTATAAAGTTATCTATTTTATTAGACAATAATTAGAATATATTATATTTTATTACGCATAGTATTTGTATAGTGCTGCGATATAGTGTTTGCATAGTAAAATCTTTTATAAAGTTATTCGTTTTATTAGATTATAAATAGAATATATTATATTTTATTTAAAAGATTTTTCTTTAAATATGACCCGTCGATTAAAAGTAAATCAATCTGGACCATTCATGAGTTAGTTATTATGCAATCCATTTTTCTATAAATAGAAGCTCATTCCTTCATTATTTCTTACTTAATTCATTTGAAACTCTAGAGATATAAACTATGTAGAGAAAGAAGAAAAATATTCTGCTACTTCACTACTCATATATCCCGAGACTCTTCTTCTTAAGGTGGGGATATTATTTGTTGTACTCATAAGGGTATTATTTCTTTTGTATTCATTAAGAGAACTTCGTTATTCCATTATTTATTATTACGTTGGAATAACTCGACACGCTGTGAGCTACCCTATACTTGGTGAAATTCTTACGTTATTCCATTCTTTATTATTACATTTGAATATCATGTCGTGCGTTTTTTGTGGGACCGGGTTCCATTCTTTATTATTACATTGGAATATCTCGCTCGCATGCGTTTTATTTGGACCGGTTTCGTTATTTATTATACTCGTTGGAATATCCCGCCCGTTCGTTATTTAGTATTCATTGGAATAACCCGTCTATGCTTAAATACCGCATGCATGGTGATTCCCTGTTGTTATTCCATTCTTTATTATTCATTTGGAATATCTTGTCATGCGCATTTTACGGACTGGTTCCATTCTTTATTATTCATTGGAATATCCACCTGCATGCGCTTTCTGTACTGCATCTACTTCCGTTATTTATTATTCTCGTTGGAATATCCCGTCAATGCGTACACGCCTGACTGGTTCCGTTATTTAGTATTACGTTGAATAACTCGTCATGCCAAGTACCGCATACATGGTGATTTCTGTTGTTATTCCATTCTTTATTATTCAATTGGAACATCCTGTCGGGTGCGAATTTCGCCTGACCTGGTTCCGTTATTATTATTATGTTGGAATAACCTGTCTATGTGAAGTACCGCATGCATGGTGATTTCTTTTGTTATTCCATTCTTTATTATACTCAGTTGGTTAAAGTTTTGACTTCTATACTCCATGAAATTAGTGGAATATCCTTGATATTTGCGCTTCATCCAGTATCTTTTCATGGAAATATTCTTCTGAGCATTCTTGAATTTTACTCCACAAAGAAGTATCATGTTGACAATTTGGACGTTATTAGTTCCTGGATAAATTAATTCTTGAGCGTGTTTTATTGAATTCTTATATCATTGTCATCATCCTCATGTTTATATTATGTTGAAAGTCATATGTGGCCTGTAGTGCATAGATGGACTTGGTATGATTATGACCAGGGATTATTCGGTATAATCATGACCGTAATGTTACAAATGATGTGGAAAAAGTCATCCGTATTCTGTAGTGCATAGATGGACTTGGTATGATTATGACCGAGGATTATTTAAGATAATCATGACCATAATGTTACAAATGATGTGGAAAAAAATCCTCATTGGCCCGTAGTGCATTGATGGATAGTTTTTGGTATGATTGTGGCTATGGATTCTCTTCAGTCAAGGGTGCAAAGATGAATTTTTTTATGGCATGATCAGGACCGTTGATGAAAACACGATTATCTTTGGCCCGTAGTGCATGGATAATTCGTGGTCGTGATACTAATGAATATTCTTGGCCTATAGTGCAGGGATGATTCGATGATGTGGATTAATTATTGAGCTGAGTCTCAACGATGAAATATTAATTCATGGATGTGATAATAATGAATTTCTTTGGCCGTAGTGCATGGATAAAACATGAATTTATGGTTACTATCTTTGATTATATCCATGTTTTGATCTTTATTCTTGAATTTTGCTCCACAATTGATTATTATAAGGTATTTTTGAATTTGGATAAAATAAACTACGAATCCCTAATCTTTGATCTTTTATCTCACTAGATTCGTTTTCTTTAAGATATTTTTCATCATCCTCAGTCCTAAATGGTGGTACAAATGAATATCTTTGGCCTGTAGTGCAAAGATGAATGATTACCTAATGAATATCTTTGGCCCGTAGTGCAAAGATGAACAGGTGTTGAGATGAACATGACCAATGGTGATATAAAATGAATATCTTTGGCCGTGAGTGCAAAGATGAATATTTGATTCAAGATGTATATTTATTGATATTACAGGATAAAATATTGATGATGGACTTTTAAATTCATAGATGATAGTAGATTTCATTCTCTACTTAACTCTTCTAATGAATTGTTGTTTCTGCTGTAGTTCTTGATCTAAAACTTGTTGTCTATTATATTCTATCAAATTTTTTCCCTGTTGAAGACTAAGGATAATTTGTTGTATATTATCTTAGTCATAATATTCTTTACTGGGCTAGTTGAGCTCACCCTTTTTCTTTTTGTTCCATTTTTCTTTTCAGGAAGCGAGAACATAGCATGAAACCAGTCGGGGTATAGAGTGATGTTCCTTGACCGTTGTTTTAGCAGTCCTCACTATTTTTGTAAAATAGTGTATCAATAATTGTAATGAGGACTTATTTGAGTGTAGATATTGTCTAGAAGACAATATTTATATTTAAATTCACAGTTTATGTGTTGTCGTATTTTGCACGACAATTGTATTAATGAAGTTGTAGTTTTTTCTGTACCATTTATTTGGCAACTTAGAATAGGTGATATATACATATTTTGGAGGCGTCACAGCAATAGTGTAGTAGTAGAATACTCTTCTTCTTTCTCTCTCTCTCTTATTCTCTCAATATAGTTTTCTCTTTTAAGTCTTAGTGAATTGGTGAGAATGAAGGAAGAAATAAGCTTCTATTTATAGAAGAATTCTAGCTTAGCGCTTGCAATGTGAAGAGGCAAGTGGTTTGACGCCTGGTAATGTGAAAAGGCAAGTGGTTTGACGTCTGTAATATGAAAAGGCAAGTGGTTTGATGTGACACCCCCAAATTTAGGTACTCAAACTTCCCACAAATTTGGTGTTCACTCAACAAAATAATTAACATCTAACTACCCACAATAATAATAACAATAAAAATTGAAATAGAAATCCTCCCAATAAAGGGTTTCAACAACTTAAACAAATCAATCCTAGGTTATCTAATCTTAATACATCAAATGCGGAAACATCATAAACAAATAAGTCTTAATCATCACATAATAAGTCTTAATATAAACATTCTTAAATAATAAATTAATCTTCATCTTGCTTTGCCTTTGTCCTTACTAGTGGATGGCTCATCAACTCTTTCAACCTTAGCTGCAATGTTATTACGCAAGAGTGAGCAATAATTGCTCACAAGTTTAACAATAAAAATAATAATAACATGCAAATAAACAATGGATACTGAACCAAAAGAAAACTCGACTTTTGAATCAAGATTAGAACATGAATCAAAAGTACATCTGAGGGTCACTAGATCATGAACTATGTCCCAGGCTTTCAAGTATTTCTACTTTAAACCTTTAATAGTCGTAAGACTATATGGACTTTACTTCTCATACCTTGGGGGATCATCCCTTAGTACCATGTATGTGCACAACATCTTAGCGCTATCGCATACTATAATCCCTTGTAGCAGGGTTGTTCATCTCAGTTTGACATTAGAGTCCGCACCAAATGAAGTTTGGTTTGGATTGATCTTAAGGGTAATTTAGAGTTCAATAATCATCAACTAAGGATTAATTTAATCAATAATGATTTAATCATCATTCACGAGTTCGTTAACAATGTAATGTTATAAAGGGATACAATAGCAATGATAGAATACCGTTGAATCATAAGTGGTTAAGCATTATATATCAAAGTCATGCTTTTATAAAGGAATAGCAGGCTTAACCCGAACATAGGCATTTAATAATATAAAAAACCTTGCTTGAATAATAATAAGCTAAGGTTAAACTTTCTCAATAAAGTAGAGTTAGGAAAACTAGTACAACTATAATCAAGTTAGAGATAAGAAACTTGCTTAATGATGATATAATATAAAATAACAATTTTCTCAATGTAAGATTATGGTTCAGAAACTTGCATAATCGTAATCAAGATAGGTTAAGGAACTTGCTCAACATAAGGGTAGGGTTTAGAAACTTGCTCAATTAAAGTTTAGGGTTAGAAAACTTGCCTCGTGTGTAGATTACATGATTACTATTCACGTTTTGTAATTTAATCCTACATATCATTTACATTCATAATACCAGTTAATTATAACATAATCGGCATCATAAGCACCTTCTCTTCTCATAACACAATGATTATGATTGTATTAATCAAATCACAACATTAGTTTTTACACATTATTAGATTTTATGAACGACGAGCTAACTATGCGTTCGACATATCAATTAAATATGTAAGAACATCATTGACATGTTAAGATTCTGTTTTAACATCACATTGTATGCTTAAGACATTTTCATGTTCATTATATTGGGTTTAAATCACATTTTCTGGACTTGAACAATTAAATGAAATTTTTTGTGAAATTCTGCTAACCGGCAAGCGTAACGCGCCTTCTATTGCTTTCAGAATCGATCTTTCGGCAGTCACGGCTCAAGGCTCATAGATTCTGCCGATAAACCTATGGCAAATATTGCAGTCACGCCATTTATACTAGAGAGATCATCAATGCGGTCTTTGTGGCGCTTATAAGCGTGCAGAACAAGCTTGCTAAGCTTTGGTTATGATCTCGTCGCTTATATTCGCTTCATGATTCACGAAGAACAAAAAATAGGGCCAATTTAGGCTAAAATTTCACACAAACAACGAATTCAGTTTCACCCATATGTTCTGAACTTAACAGAAACATTTAATGATATTCCTAGCATACTTTTAACATCTTAAGTCACATAAACAACAAGATTTAAAGCTATAATTTTGATGTTTTTATGAAAACTCTATTTTTTTACATTTTTAACGAAATCAACTACTACGAACTCATTTTTCAACCAAATTAGTCCATACAAGTTTTGTTCTTTTCGTTTTTACATGTATAAACATAATCAAGTATCAATTTACCGATTAATAGGCAATTTAAACATAAATTCTCATACTTTTAAGCCATATTCATATGTTATTATTCTGTAAACTATAAAATTTCAATTTAAACATAATTTCATGGATTAATTACTCTAAAATTGTTTATAAACATCATATAGCAGATTATATATGTATTAATAATTACAAACAACTTCTCAATGATTTGGCCATAAAAACTCAATTATAGAGAACTAAAATAATGTTTTCACTGTAAACTCAAAAACTCAAATTTAAAGCATGATTTCATGAATTGGATTATTCTAAATCTCAAACAAGTCATGTAAAACATGTTATAAACATATATACCATCATATATTCAATAATCATCCATAGAAATTCAATTACAGTGAGATAAAACTTGATTTCATGAAGAACTTTTAATAATATAATTTAAAAACTTAAGATTAAGGGATTACCCTTGATTTCTCTGTTATGATTAGGCAACATGATAGGAACTCTTTAAATTTCTAACTTCTTCTTCTTCTTCTTCTTCTTCTTCTTCTTCAATCTCACTGACTCTCAATTCTCTCTCTTTTTCTCAGAGTTTGCTCTCCAACTTGAAATAACAAAGACGTAATGAGTATAAAATAACTGATAAGGATGCGAGGTAACGGTTAAGCGCAGTCTGGCCTTAACTGTTGCCACATTCTCAAGGCCATGTTTGGCTTACTTATATAATTTTTTTTCTAATTTATTTTAATTAACTTATTTATTATATAGTTTATTTGTCACACTTCCATTACTAAAATTTTAATATTTAAATACAATTAAATTAAAACCAATATTACCCATTAAATCTCATCACCACATAATTAAAATTCTCATTTATTACATATAACACATAATTTATATTCTCAATAAACTTCTAATTAATTATTTAATTAATTAGAACAACATTAAAATTATTTAACAACTCTTTTAATTTAATTATCTCAATTAAATTCACACTTTGCACTATAAAATTATTCCACATTAATTTAATTAATGTGACACACTTAATTAAATTAATCTACCACAATTCCATCAAATATTTATTTAATTCAATAAATATTTAAAAATTAATTACAAAAGTCTTGTTTGTAAGACCCCAACTTTTATGAATAAAGATTAATTTTTTTCTTGAAATATATTTTTGAATATTATAGTGTGGATTTGATATAATGTTATAGTTGTGAGTAATATTTACAAATTTTGCAAAGTAAGCAAGTTGTTATAAAATATTCTATTGGCTTAGGAGAATATTCAGATGACAAGCACAATCATTCAGTGTACTACAAACGGAATTATTTTCGGAGTTAGAAAGCGACAAAATTATCTTTTTATAAAAATAACGGCGAAAGTTTTTACCGTTAAACTGTTGAAATTCCCGGTGGTAAAAGTACAATAATACGAGTGGTTGCATAGTAGCACACGGTATTGATTATTAATGCTTACGTGAGAAGTCACTCAGTTATACTCAATTATTGTTATAGTAATTACTGCATAATATCTCTCATATTATTGATTCAATTATTGTCATGGTATCATCTGCTTAATATTTTATATTATTAAATCAATAATTGAGACGAAAAAGTTATTCATATTATTATTTGCATTATTGACGATGTCTAGAAAGTTCTGTCAAGGAAAGGGGTTTGGTCACCTAATTGCGCGCCAATAGGGAGAAATCCTTATGGGAAAACCCCCTCTTTTTTGGGAATGATCTGGTTGTTAAATATTGTGAGTTATAATATTAATGATGAATAAGTTCGTATTGATTAAATATGAAATTGTTGTTAAAAATATTTTTATTGTGTTGGTATTATTAGTGTTAGTGGAAATCGACATTTATTTCTATAATAATAGATTTTTGGATGTTTTATTGACCAAACGGGCAATTAATCGGATAAATGGGCAATTAATTTCTATTATTTCACATGCAAATTACTGTTGCTTCACATGTATGGAACTATTGATTTACATGCATATACTATTAGGGGAGGTGGTGCAAGATTGATAATACTTGAAGGACTAAATTAAAAATAAAGGTATAGATGAAGGTATTATACTGAAATAATTCGAGCCCCTAATCGTGCAATTATCAAAACTATGTTTTCTTATAAATAGAAGCTCATTCTTCATTCATTCTCACCAATTCACTAAGACTCACAAGAGCATCTATTGAGAGATAAACTATAAAGAGGAAGAAGAAGAGTATTCTGCTACTTCACTATTCCAGTATTCAATCTTCTTCTAAGGTAAGAGATATTATTTTTGTTCAATATTCGTATAAAATAATATTTTCTTCCATACTCTGTAGTATATAAGTAATATTATTTCTTCTCGTATTCCTGATTATACCCTCATTTTGTTAAAGTATTGATTCTATACTCCGTGAAATTAATAGAATATCATTGAAATTTGCGTTTCATCTAGTATCATTTCACAAGGATATTTTTCTGCACATTCTTGTTAAATTTTAAGCTTTTCGTGTCGGAGTACTATTCATTTATACGTCACTATTCATTTATACGTCACTATTCACAAAGTGTTATTCACGGGTACTATTCACAAAGTACTATTTATAAAGTACTATTCATGAAGTACTATTCACAAAGTACTATTCACGGGGTACTATTCCAGAAGTACTATTCACATGGTACTATTCACCTGAAGTACTATTCATGACAAAATTGATTTCTTTTCGGTCCAAATCATTTTTGATACAATATTATTCTTGAATTTTACTCCACAAAACAGTATCATGTTGATAATTTGGACATTATTGTGTCAGGAATAAGCATGTGAATGATATTCCTATTTATATATAATTTGATTATGATATATATATGAATGAATATGCAAGTATGCTTGCATTAAGAAAAGTTGTAAAGTCCTTTGATAGATAATAGAAACATATGTACAAGGACTTATAATGAATTGATCAAATGTGTTAGGTTGATCCTACATAAGCAAAACAGCTTTGTAAAGTCCTTAAAAAGAAATGATGTACAAGACCTATAAATATAGAAGGATCAAGCATGTTAGGTTGATCTTATGATATAATAGATAGAGTTCATTCGATCGCTTTGTTAATCGCACTGTAAATCGTAGTCTGCCAAGAGAGTCAAGGAAAACTCCAGAGCTATCGAGGCAGAATCATAGTCTGCAAGATAGTAGATCTTGGAGTTCGTAGACTGCCAGGAGAGACGAGAAAGGATCGTAGTGTGTCGAAGAGAACTTCCTCAGGGTTGTAGTCTGCTGAGAAAGTCATGTTCAGAATCATAGAGGATGATCGCCTACGAGCCGGTAAATGAGCATCTCGCCGGGTTAAGTCAAGAATCGTAGACTACACTCAGAGTCGTAGAGTCTACTGATTATATCAGAGGTAGAGATCGTAGTCGAGCAAGATCAGATGAAGACAACAAGCACAATGACAGAAATCGTAGAGTGTCAAGATCTGATCTCGGAGACGTAGTGTCTGCACAGCCGAAGCTGAATCGTAGAGTGTAGAACTGAGACTTCAATAGTTTCTCATAATGCCAAGGCAGAATCGTAGAGCAAATACGATTCTTAACAAATGAGCACTCCCAGGATATCCAAAGGAATGAAGCCTCTAGTCTAAGCTGCAAAGATACATCCCACCTGAAGGAAACCAGAGAGCACTCAACGAATGGCATGCAAGCTAACAGAAGATCTAAGCACCAACCCAATCAGCATCAAGATTGAGTTGTGAAGCCATTCGAGATGAAGTCTTCCACAAGGAGATCAGAAGAAGACTTCAATAACTGACTAAGGAAAGTCAGCAAGTGCAGTAGCTGTCAAGTAGACATAAGACAACGATCTTAGAAGCAACCAGGATCGTAGTGTTTGCTAAACAAAGAAAGAACTGATGGAGTATACACAGAGACACTGGTCAGCCTCTGAAGAACAAGGCTAAAGTGATTAAGCATTGGGTCAGTCCATTGATGATAAGTGAACAAGAGATCACAAGGAGAAAATGAGCTGGACACGCCATAAATCTGAA
This sequence comes from Panax ginseng, assembly GCA_020205605.1. Taxonomy (NCBI): domain Eukaryota; kingdom Viridiplantae; phylum Streptophyta; class Magnoliopsida; order Apiales; family Araliaceae; genus Panax; species Panax ginseng. The sequence goes on from CM035146.1 coordinate 9,261,225, forward strand.
GTGTCTTATTGTTCAGAAGGGACCAGAGCAAGGAGTCAAACCATCAGTATCTGAGAACAGTCGAAGCAAACAAAAGTGTTGAAGCACTGTACAATAGAAGGAAGAGGTGTTATACACTGAAGATCTAATGAACACCCTTCAAAGATCGTAGTGTTGTCTCTACGTGTCAAATGAACAACAATCAACAAGACACTACGATTAGGTCTAAGAAATGCATGCATCAGAATCGTAGAGTTCAGTCATCCGAAGATTGAAGCATTGGCAACGGTTCAATCTGAAGGTTGGTATTCGAACAAGAGCTTATTGAGAGCATCGATGCAAAAGGACAACCTCTGATCGAGAAATCAGAAGGGAGAAATAAAGTCGTCGACCTGCCCGAGGCATAAAAGTGACATCTCTGATGGGGTAGGTGAAATAGTAGACTGCAGTGTCAGAAAGTCATGACATGTCACATCTGTAGTCTGCAACAAACAACTCGAGATCTACGAAGTAATTCAAAGAGCTTTCAACGGCTACTCTCCAACGGGAAGATTGGGAAGGAGTATAAATTAGCTAGAGCTTCGAAGATCAAGAGTTGCTGGAGTTGCTGAGTTTGGAGAATTGGTGGATGGATCTAACCAACAAAAATAGTGAGTGACCAATGAAGACCTGAAGGCTCACTCTACGATCCACCAAGAACACTTAGAGACGAAAAAAGAAAGAAGTAGAAGTGAGAGTTCTACAATGTAGAAGTGAAAGTTCTACTACAAGAAGAGTGTTCTGAACTGCCAAAAGAAAGTAGAGAATTAATGTCATCTTGATGACCATCATGAGAAGACTCTAAGTACCATAGAGAAGAGCCTACTGTCATCTTAGCAAGTCCATCATGAGAAGGCGTCAAGTATCAAGAAAGAAGATCACCAACGCCATCATGGTGGCAAGCATGAGAAAGTTTTTAAGTACCTAGCAAAATGGCTCACAGTCATCTTAGAAACCCATCATGTGCAGCCATCAAGTATCAAGGGAAATGATCTTCAAGGCAGTTCATCAAGGGATCATCAGAAGTGGTTGAGTAACTGAAGAAGTTGAGCATCATGCAACACTCAACTGCACTTCAAGGATGATCACGCCAAGCTTCTAAGTACAGAAAATGTTCAGAGCATAAAGATATCTTAGCAGCTCAGCACCAACTCCAATAAACAAATAAACAACTCAACAACAAGAAGCCAGGGCCTGAGGGGACCTTGTCAGGAGGGACTAAATGAAGTTCCAAGCCTGTCGGGCTTGAAGAGTTCCTAGGAAACTAGAGAAGTTTCAAGGCTGCTGACCTTGAAGAGTTCTTAGTGAACTGAAGTCCCAAGGTTGCTGGCCTTGAAGGAATCTTAGTGATTCAGGGTGCTGCCCTTCCTTAGTGGAAATCCTGTTAGTTGAAAATAGAAGAGTGGATTAGGAGCTTGAGTCTCTGAACCACTTAAAATCCCTTGTGTCTTTTACCTTATGTCATTTATATTATGTATATTAACTGTTATAACTGCTATGTAAGTTTTAACTGCTTACCACTGAACTAACTCTACGAACAATGTATGTATGATTATGAATATATCAATGAAGGGGATCTTTTACTTATTCCGTTGTGCTTGAAAAGATTCTTATGTTTGTCATATGCTAAATCATTAGCTATACAAAATAAAAGAGAAAGTTTTTGAAATTAAAAAGGATCTATTCAACCCCCCCTTCAGATCTATATTGGCTTCTCGAACTAACATATTGAATTCTAGATAAATTAAATTATAAATCTTTAAAATTTATCTTTTGTTTTTATTTAATTGAATTCTTATATCATTGTCATCATCATCGTGCTTATATTGTGATGAAAGTCATCTTTGGCCGTAGTGCATAGATGGAATGTTGATTGGTATGATTATAATCAGGGATCATACGGCATGACCCGTAATGTTACAAATGATGTGATAAAAGTCCTCATTAGCCCATAGTGCATTGATGGACAGTTGTTGGCATGATCATGACCATTGGTGATTACACGAATATCTTTGGCCCGTAGTGCATGGATAATTCAGTGATGTAGATTATTTATTGAGCTGAGTCTTAGCAATAAAGTTGATGATAAACTTTTTAAATCATAGAAGATGGTAGATATCATGCTCTACTTGACTCTTCTAATGGATTGCTTGCTCCGCTGCAGTTAAACTTGTTATTTATTATCAGTTTAACACTGTTGAAGGCTAACGATAATTTATTCTGCATTATCTTAGTCATAATATTTCTTACTGGGCTAGTTGAGCTCACCCTTTTGCTTTTATTGTTATCTATAGGAAATGAAAACGTAGCCGGGACTAGCCGGGGAATGGAGTGACGGTCCGAGATGGTGGCTGTAGTAGTCCTCACTATTTTATAAAATAGTGATAATAATTGTAATGAGAACTCCATTTGAGTTTGAATATTTTCTATTAGACAATATTCGTGTAAAAACTCTCAGCTACGTTTTTGTCGTATTGTATAATAAAGTTTGTATTTAAATTCTGTACCATGTATTTGGCGACTCAGAATGAGTGATGTATACCTATTTTGGGGGCGTCACATCTTTCCCCTCTTAAAAGGATTATGTCCCCAGAATCATAATTCACTTAATTTGTCCCGTTACATTCTCCCCCCTTACAAAGATTTTGTCCCCAGAATCGCTATACATATATTAAGCAAATAAATGAGGATATTTTTTCATCATTTGTTCTTCGAGTTCCCACGTTGCTTTTTCAGTGTTGTTGTTCCTCCAGATTACCTTAATAGAAGGTATTACTTTATTTCTGAGTACTTGTTTCTTCATGTCAACTATCTGAACATGAACTTCTTCATAAGATAAATCTTTCTCAAATTGCAGTGGTTTATATTCTATAAAGTGCTTATAATCGGGCTGGCAGGACTTGCCAACACTTTACTTTTCCTAAAGTAATCTGGACTACAACTCAATTATTGTTAAAACGTGTACAAGTTGGTTTAATTTTCTATGTGGGACCACAAATTCCACTACCATCATTATTATATACCTCATTGGGTTATTTTATCAAAAGGGGAGTGCTAGTTGTCTCCTCAATTTTTAGTATTAATAAATTGCTTAGATGAGAAACAAAACACACCATCACTACATTAAAAAATATAAATTTTTTACTACAATATTGTGAGTATTTCTGTTGAGTGTAAGGTTACTCCAAGTGTAGATAAGGAATGCAAGCATTTTTTAAGTTGATCAATTTCATAAAAAATATAATCAAGTCACATGCTAAGGTAAGGGGTATCATTTTTTTATGGTAAAGGGATATCATTTTTTTTCATACTCCATATTATGGTAAGATATTATTATTCGTTTCTTCATCTTATCATTAAATGGTGAAAATTCCTGAAATGATTAGAATATCCTTAATAGTTTGTGCTTCATCTAATATCTTGACATGAATCTTTCTATTCAGTTTTAAATTAGTATTTTTGAGTCGGAAACTTAATATTACTTAAACTTTAAATTCTATCAAGAATTCTAATCAATTTTCTGGATATCATGTTGGCAATTTGGACTCTAGATAATTAAGTTGAAAATCACTAAGAACTATTTTATCTTATTATTCGGCTTATTTTTGTCCATTCATTATATATATCATTGTCATCATCCTCAGACTTAAATTTGTGTTGGAAAGTTATCTTTGACCTGTAGCACAAAGATGGACTGTTGATTATTGGTTTTACAGTTGTATGTTGTGACGCCCCCAAAATAGGTATACAACACCCATTTTGAGTCGCCAAATACATGGTACAGAAACAAATACAACTTCAGTAATACAATTATCGTGCAAAATACGATAATATATATACTATGAGTTTAAATACAAATATTGTCTAATGGCAGTATACAAACTCAAAAGGAGTCATCATTACAATTATTGATACACTATTTTTACAAAATAGTGAGGACTACTAAAACAACTATCCCGAACCATCACTCTATACCCCCCATTAGTTCTGCATGTGTTCACCTCCCGAGAAGAAAAATGGAACAAAAAAGAAAAGGGTGACCTCAACTAGCTCAAGAAGAATATTATGACTAAGATAATATGCAACAAATTATCATTAGTCTTCAACGGGAAAAATCGATAAAATATAATGAATACAACAAGTTTTAGATCAACAATTGCGGTAAAACAAAGAATCCATTAGAAGAGTCAAGTAGATAATGAATTCTATTATCTTCTAAGATTTAAAAGTCCATCATCAATATTTTATCCTCAGTAACATTAATCAATATACATCTTGAATCAAATATTCATCTTTGCACTACGTGCCAAAGATATTCATTCAGTATCATCGATTGGTCATGTTCATCTCAACACGTATTTCATCTTTGCACTACGGGCCAAAGATATTCATCGATTAATCATTCATCTTTGTACTTTTGGCCAAAGATATTCAATAATATCATCATTTAGACTGAGGATGATGAAAAATATCTTAAAGAAAACGAATCCAGTGAGATAAATGATCAAAGATTAGGGATTCGTATTTTAGTTTATCCAAGTTCAAAAATACCTTATAATAATCAATTGTGGAGCAAAATTCAAGAATGAAGATCAAAACATGGATACAGTCAAAGATAGTAACCATAATAGACAACTTGGACAAAGAAAAGAAAATTTTATTTTTTCTGTGAATAGTGCCATATTTGTGAATAGTGTCGTATATGTGAATAGTGTCGTATACGTGAATAGTAATCCCGACATGAAAAAGGTAAAAATTCTACAATAAAATCCATACCAATATTTCGATATAATGATATTGAAAGAACAACATCATTATGAAGAAAATAACATCCCTTATCTCAAAAGAACAATACTTTTGGCTGAAATATCAGGTATAAGGCTGAAGGAAACTTGCACTGGATAGAAACTCACAAAGTATCTAAATACTCACAAAATACGCTCGATAATATATAGAGAGAGAGCTTATGATTCTGGTGTGATTTTCAATTCTAACTAAGCACCCTATTTATAGGAAAATGCTTAGAACTCCATAGCAGACTAACCTGCTACCTGATGGCTTTACCTGCTACTATTCATGCTCACCATTTTTGAAATAAAATTTTAGCACATTTTTTCACCAACCAAAAGTGGGGCCCACCCATGTTTTTAATAAAAAAATATTTATTTCCAAAACTTCAATAATTCATAATAAATAGCCCTTTTATCAGAAAAATTCTAATTTTATGTCCATTCAATAGGAAATTAAATTCTCTACAACTTTGTAGAAGAAAGTTTTTCCAAATTCCAAATAGAAAATGCCCGAAATCCACATACAGACGATTTTTAATACCTTCATTCCGACAAAATACTAAAAAAATACCTCAACATTAATTCCATCATTTATAACCACAATAAATATATCCATCATTTATATCCACATAAAATAAATATTTTCTTATCATATAAATCAATAATTAATTTTCTTATCATAGAAATCTTATGTTTTGATATAAAGATTAATTTTTGCAAAATATTAAAAGTTAGCTTGTGTTGCTCCTGTGGTTATATGGCCAAAGTTCCAAATATTAGGTTGTGAGTTCAAATCTTTGCAAAGGCCTCAGAATCTCATATGAGTGAAAATATCAATTTTCCTTGGTAGAAATAACAATTCTCTTTCCTTTGTTCAAATTTACTTCATCTTATCTTGACTTTGTCCAAGATATAATTAATTAATTAATTTTATATAGAACCTTTTATTTTACAAAAATCAAAATGGAAGAAAAGGGTGTGGATGAAGAGATGTTAAAGTTGAATAAAATAATTGATCTTGGTTAATTTCAATTGACTTGAACAAAATTTTAAGCTATTTGATTTGAGTCATCCAATCATTGTGATTCTAATGAAGGTACTTTTTCATTCTTTCTCCGTTCTAAACTAATCAATTTTGGGGTTTAGGGTTTCATTCTATTTTTTAATTGTTTAATTATATATAAGGTAATATTAGGGATTCCAAATTTTGGTCTCAAATAGTGTATCAAATGATGTGCCACCATTACATTGGTTGAATAAATCACTCTGGTTGGGTATATCATAAAATATTTTTTGTGTTATTTAATATCATATATATATATATATATATATATATATATATATATATATATATATATATATACATGAATTAGTTTGAAATCACAAAAATATAAATAACATGAGCCTTCATTTTTGGAACTAGAAATCACAAAACCAACCTATGTTACATTTTCTATGCAACATATCAAATCAAGTCTTGGCAAAAACAAGTTACAATCCAACATTAAATTCCAATAGTAAGATAAGAATTTTTTTTTAATCTCACTTTTTAATGTATTATTTGGACATAAATATTTATATCTAATAATTAGATAACTCATAGTAGTTATATTTGTTTAAGATGTGATAAAAGGTAAAATTAGAACATTATAAACTAATGAATTGATGCTACATTAATTGAGGGCAAAGTAGTCACTTACTTATATTTGTGTCGTTAAAATTAGATATATATTTTAAAATTTTATTATTTTTATTATTAATTGATTAAATACTATTAAACCACTATTATTATATTTTTAATAAATATTATAGATAATTTTAAAATATAAAATTTTTGTCTTAAAAGTCAGGGTTTTAATAAGCTTAGCAATTCGCATGGACCAAGTGACAGGCTGCCCAAATAGAGTATAATTTGGCGTTTAATGAAATGTTGAGCTGGTACTGGTTGTGGCCTCTATAAAAAGTAGAGATCCGTTCACCAGCCCAACGCATTTAAAGCCTTCCAGCCAAGAGAGAAAAACAAAAAAATAAAGTCCGTCGGCAAACTTCCCGTCGTCGGTGGTCGGCGTCGCTCGCATTGTTCATCAATGGAGGAACACTACGTTTTAGGATTAATTCTGGCTTCTCTGTTAGGTTTTCTTTTGGTTTACGCGTTGTTTTTCAAGAAAAATGACCGAAGATATTCCGTAGAGGCCGTTAAGAGCAACACCGCGACCACAACCACCGCCATTAACGGGGAATGCAGATCCAGGAACGGCGCCGGAGACGATGTTGATGTTATTATCGTAGGTGCCGGCGTTGCCGGTGCGGCGCTCGCTCACACGCTCGGGAAGGTATAATTGTCGTCTTTGTCATATCTTTTTGATTTCATATCAATGTTTTACACGTGCTTCTCAGTATATGTATTAGGTTTCTTCACCAATACATAACTAAACAAGCCTTAAATTATAATTTTCTGTTGAAATATTTTGTTTTCCTTGAGTATTAAGAATGTTCAATAATCTCAATAAAGAATTATTAAATTCAAGCCTTGAGTTATATTTATATCATTTGTAGGCTGTAGGCTGAATGAGGGCGCAAATTACAAATCCTTGAAGAGTGCTATTTTTCTGTTTTCACTTGTTTATTAGGATTGGAATTTCTTCAACTGCGCCAAGGGGGAAAATGGAATATTTTTTGAAAATTGCTCAATAATTTTGTTTGTTTGCATTGCACTAGACTCATTTCAAGATTGTATTTCAAAGTATGTGCCATGGTCTAACTTCAATCACTGGAATTCACATAGGAAATCAAGATGCATGTTTAAATTTTAGCTTTGGTTTGTAGGATGGGAGACGGGTACATGTGATTGAAAGAGACTTGACGGAACCGGATAGAATTGTCGGAGAATTATTACAACCAGGTGGCTACCTGAAGTTGATTGAGTTGGGACTGGAAGGTATAACTGAAAATTGTTTGATACAAAGTATTATTTTTAAAATTTGCCTACCATTTGTTTTGCAGTATATAGTTTGTTAATTAAATTAATCCATCGTATTGACTCCACTTCAGATTGTGTGGAAGAAATTGATGCTCAAAGAGTGTTTGGTTATGCTCTTTTCAAGGATGGAAAGAATACTCGGCTATCTTATCCTTTGGAGAAATTTCACTCGGATGTGTCTGGGAGGAGCTTTCATAATGGTAGATTCATACAGAGGATGCGTGAGAAAGCTGCAACCCTTCCCAAGTATTTTCTTATCCTCTTATTGTTCCAGCTTTATTGTTTTCCTTTATATCAATAGTTACTTAACTACATCTTGACAGCTTGAGAAGATTCATGTTTCTTTTGAAATATTTGTCTTTATATTCATTGATGGTAACTCCTGAATTTTAATTTCTTTTAGTGTCCAAATGGAGCAAGGAACTGTCACATCTTTGCTTGAAGAAAATGGAACCATTAAAGGTGTACAATACAAGACTAAGACTGGTGAAGAAATGAGTGCGTATGCACCTCTAACCATTGTATGTGATGGCTGCTTTTCAAACTTGCGACGTAACCTTTGTAGTCCAAAGGTGAGGATAATTTCTTAGTGTCATTAGTAGATAATATTGACAAATTTATTCTCCATTCTACTTGAGTTATTTTTTTTTCTCTCATTATGTGGGGCTAACATATAGTGATGTTTCATCTTCCGTAGGTGGATGTGCCTTCTTGTTTTGTTGGTTTGGTCCTTGAGAACTGCAAACTACCACATGCAAATCATGGACATGTTATCTTAGCAGACCCATCACCCATCTTGTTTTATCCCATCAGTAGCACAGAGATCCGCTGTTTGGTTGATGTTCCTGGTCAAAAGGTGCCTTCCATTTCAAATGGCGAAATGGCCACATATTTGAATACCGTGGTTGCTCCCCAGGTATCCATGGATCTGCACTGTTTAGTCTTTGTTTCGGCCTTTATATCTTATTCCATGTTTAGATGTATCAATTTATTAATCATATCAGAAATTTCAGCTCAATTTCTTCTTGGTACCCAAACTCGACTAATTTGTTCCATGTATGCAGATTCCTCCAGAGCTGCATGATGCCTTCATAGCCACAGTTGAAAAAGGAAATATTAGGACAATGTCCAACAGAAGCATGCCAGCTGCTCCTCACCCTACTCCAGGGGCTTTGCTGATGGGGGATGCATTCAACATGCGCCACCCTTTAACTGGTGGAGGAATGACTGTTGCACTTTCTGATATTGTTGTTCTACGTAATCTTCTAAGGCCTCTCCGTGACATGAATGACGCATCTACCCTATGCAAATACCTCGAATCCTTTTACACATTGCGTAAGGTGAGTTTTATTAGCATGCAATAGTTCCTACCAGTACATATTATCGTCCTTGTTTGGTGACTTGTAAGTTAAATCTGATTTTCAACTCAGATAGTTCAGCTATTGCAGCATACTTGTTTTGTTGACTCACCATGTCCCAATATTTCTATCGGCAGCCTGTGGCATCCACCATCAATACGCTGGCAGGTGCTCTATACAAGGTGTTTTGTGCCTCCCCTGATCAAGCTAGGAAAGAAATGCGCGAGGCATGCTTCGACTATCTTAGCCTTGGGGGTTTTTGTTCAGAAGGACCAGTATCCTTGCTCTCTGGTCTGAACCCTCGTCCACTGAGTTTGGTTGTCCATTTCTTTGCCGTAGCAATATTTGGCGTTGGCCGCTTGTTACTGCCATTCCCCTCACCCAAACGAATGTGGATTGGAGCCAGATTGATTTCAGTGCGTACCTAATTATTTTAAAACCTTTTATTCTCTTCCCTTTTCCCAGTAGGATACACTTGTCTTAATGTCTTATAAAATTTGAGTTTATATACTTATTTGCAGAGTGCTTCCGGAATCATTTTCCCCATAATCAAGGCAGAAGGATTTAGGCAGATGTTCTTCCCTGCGACAGTACCTGCATATTACAGAGCTCCTCCTGTCTGGTGAGGCCATGAAAGTAGTCCTAATCTGCATTACGGATAACCATTCTTGTATTTCATGTATCTCCAGCTCAATATGTGTCAGCATTTTGCAATCCTCATCCCAAGTCAGGAAGAAGGGAGAGCATGTATATGCTTCCACAGAAATGATGTGAAACAATCACATAGATTTTGCTCTTGGGTATTTCTTTCATTCTATTGATGAACATTTCTGTAAAATCAAAAGTAAATATAAATTCTTTTTTCCCCTGGAATGTTATTTTATCTTCTCTGTTGTACAGTGTCATTTACATTACCCCCCCCCCCTCCCCTCCCCTCCCTCCCCTCCCCCCCCCCTCCCCTCAATGCACTTATCTGCAGCATCTCGCAGGATAAAGCTAGTACCTTTACCCCCGAGAAAATCAAGGGCTCTTTATTGTCTTGTTATGCCATCTAGGAATATAACACATTACAATATATGAAAATATTTGTTATTGAATTTAGAAACTAATTAGACGGTCGGTCATGTGCCACTGAAAGTAAGTTGGCAAATGCAACCAAACAAAATAGGAATGGAATAGTGCTGCTATTTTATATATTGCATTTGCTTAGATTATACTGCTAGATTCAGTCATTCAAATGGCCTGGAGTTGATGGTTTTTTAGTAAATATATAAATTAATAGTGTTGTTGAGCTAGAGTTTTATGCATAAAACAGAGGGCTGTTTTTGACCACTTCAATAAGTACTGGATTGATTGGTTGTTGTGGCATATGGCTTAATGTTTGTGTTTCCTCAAGTGGCATTATGCTTAGTATTCATGGTTTTTTATGCCTACTGCCAAAAGAACATAGGAAGGCTTAATTGTAATTTACTATCCTAAATTATTTCTTGTGGTACAAGAACATAGATAGATTATTATTTTTTTGAATGTAAACATAGATGATTTGAAATTATTAATTAATTATTTTTATCTGTAGGTATTGTTGAATAATACCAAACAGTCTAGTCTTCACCTTATAAACATTAAATTATTCCAAATATTTCCATGTGGGGTGTTACAAATTTAGTATCGAAAACAAAATTCAAAAGTGATATTGTTTGATTGACGGAAGATGTGTAACATTGTTGACCTCTAAGTACTCCATCCATCTGTCCCTCTTAATATAAGACGTTTTAGAGAAGTTATTTTGTTCCTTACTCCATATATAACGTTTTAAAATTTCAAATAAGCATTAATTATTTTGTTTCCAATATTATTCCAAGTATTAAATGTAACTTTGGTTCTCTCACTATTTTTTATCCAATAAATAACAATCTCTTTTTCCAATACAATATAAATATTTGATACTATATTTAATATTTTATAATCATTTTTTTAATATTTATGCACAACTCTAAAAAGTCTACAGAGGGAGTACTAAACTTGGGTATCACTTAATAGCATCTAAATTTGTCAAGAGCTTGAATGAGAAATTGACATTTCTTCCTTTAACAGCAATGTTTTTTATAATGGAAATTTTATTAGTAACAATTAAGAAGTACTAGCTAGCTAGATCTTCCAATATTTTATGAACCACAAAAAATAAAATTATATTATCGTCGGCGTCATATTTTGTGGCCATTACTACTCAATCTCACCCTCGAAGTCATCAATACAAGCTTATATCATGTGGGCACATTAATGGCCGTGTTTGTTCATTTTGGAATTACGTAGTACTACTACTATTATAGGAGTTTATAGATATAGATACATACCAACATAATATGATAATAATATACAATTATATTAAAATATGACTATTTATATTTTTTGTTCATCAATCAAATCATAATTTGTTGATTAAAATTGATATTTAGATCTCAAGTTTGATTTGCACGCTATGATTTGAAGTTTTATTTCTCACTTAAAATGAGATTTGTGGCTGACTGGTTATTATCACTTTTTTTTTCTTAATTTATTATATATATATATATATAAATTATTATTAATTCTGAATGAGATTATGAAGATTTATTATTATTTTTAAAAAAAAAAAGATTCATGTAATTGCATGATTTGGAATTCCATAATACATGGGGGAACGTGGATATTTCTATATTTTGTTTAAATTTTTGTTTTAAGATATGAGAGAAAACTAGAAGAAATAAAATAAGTATAAGCTCTGGGTCCTAAAAATGATGACGTGAAATTTACTCCACATAACCAACCCCATTTTACAGAAAGAGTGACGAAATTTGGATTACTTTTTTCCGAATGAGTCGAATCTTGACTTTGATTTGATTTCCTTTTCTATAATTTATTGGAGCAAAGTCCAACTCATTAAGTCATTAAGTCTCATTTAGCCATTTATTTGTGTTTTTAGCCTTAGTAAAAGTATAAATAGGTAAAATTATAATTTTGCGTATATTAATCATTGAATCGATATTTTAAATAAGTCAAATTATGGATCTGATTTAATTTGATCCACTCATCTACCTAAAAAAAAAGGCAAAAATAATAAATGCCGCCTTGGACACTTTTGTTAGTTCCCTAAGGACTAACAGCATTTCCAGCAGGTTGGAAAAACAACAATCTTAGACTAAGGTTGTGTTTGATATATTTGAAAATTAAGATCTGAATGATTATGATGTCTTAATAAATTAGATCATCTGAATGATTATGAGGTCTGAATCTAAAAAATTGTTTGATAACAAAAAAGTAAATTGTCTCTTATTGACACTATTTTACCATTTTAAAGGGTAAAATTTTATTTAATACTTTAAATATTCAATTTAATAAAAATGAGTGCATAATATTGTTGAATATATTTATATCAAAAAAAATTCATTAAGAGGTACCTCTTAATTATTAAGATTTCATTTTCTGTCTTACCGATTAAGAAGCATTCAGAGGTAACAAAAAGCAACAATGAAGATCATGCCTCTTGAATGAATAAGAGGCAGTCCATTAAGAGGCAATTAGATGTAAACAAACAACACTTAAATATAGTCTAAGATTTATATTTCACTCCAGCATCTGGACTAAATTTAGTCTATGAGTTTTTCCAGTAAAATTGGTGGACTATATCAAGGAACTAGAATTTAGTGGACTATATTTTAAAATATGTTAAAATGAGAGGGTGAAGGATGATTGGTGGACTATATTCATTAAATATAATATAATCTTTTAATATTATAGTTCACGGATAGTCCATCTACTAGAAAGATTGAATATTAAAAGATATTTATTGATGTTATATGAACTAAATATAGTACATGAAATAGTTCACCTGCTAGAGATGCTCTAAAAAAAAGTTGGAGCATTAATCTCTGGAGAAGTACTTTTTTCTTTTTTCTTTTTTCTTTGTAAAGAATAAAATAATATGTTTGCTCAATTTTATAATTTTAATTTTATTTCGTTAAATATAAAAATAATATTTGTATATTTGTAAATAGGGCAACATACAATATGAGTATTGTTCAGGTTAGGTTCTAGGCGAGTACTTCACCAAAGCCCAATCCAATAGTAAATAGACGTCCTAAGGATGAATTACATATTCTATTATATTTTAAAAAAAAATTACAATAATAATGTACTCATAAAATATTTACACAATTATGAATAGGGATTTTTCAGCAGTTTAGTCCTTCAAGGCCAAGCATTTCTATAGGTACAGCTAGAAATTCTGAGTAGACAATTATAACACCTTCCAGAAAAGTTTGGTGCAGATGTTAGATACTTCTATTTCTAAATCTCCTTTTTATTTTCCAGATCTGTGTTTATGGTTATTACTGGTGTTGCTTGTTCTAGTTGAAAAAATAATTTCCCCCCGTCTATGGACTAGTTTTTCCTTCATGGTTTATTTGGGAAGAAACTTGGGGTTTTCTTGAACTTCCTTTAACTGTTTTTCTCTAGGTCCTGCTGAAGGGTTCGTGTCGTGAAGAACTTAAGAAGGTCAAACATGTTGTTCAATATGCAGTGTTTGCAGCCTATTAGTTATGTTGGGTATGACGAAGAAGGTCAGTTGACAGAAACTGTCCACAGGAGGTCATATACAGTTATTTTGTTTGATGAGATTGAGAAAGTTTATTCTGACGTGTTCAATGTGTTCCTTCAAATGTTGGATGATGGTAACCAAACCTTCATACTAAGGTAACCAAACTGTCATATCAAAGTAACCAATCAACCTCCACACTTTCAATTTTTTCAGTGCAGTTGGTAACTAAACATTCAGATCAAAGTAAGCAAACTTTCATACCAAAGTAACAAAACCTTCATACCAAGGTAACCAATTCACATCCACATGGACCACACCTGTAGTTTTTTCATAGTGCAGTTGGTTGCCAAACCTTCATACCAAGGTAACTAATTCAGTTTTATTAAGTTACCAATTTCGTTTGAATGTGATGCAGTTGGTAGCCAACCATTCATACAAAGGTAATCATTTTAGTATTTATGTGTAACAAAATAGTCATAAAAAAAATTTCAGAACATTAAATGTTACATCTATTTATTTTTAAACTTTTGTAGAAATGAATCTTCTTCTTCTTCTCATTGGCGTTTTGGATGACGGAGATTCATATTTGTGTGTAAAGAAAGAAGTTGGGAAGAAGAGAGAACTAAAAAAGTAAAAACTGAAACATAGCCCAATTTACATGTACAAATATTTTATTTATTTATTTACTTATTTGTTAACTATTATTTCAAAGTGTATGTGAGAGAGATAAAGATTTGAATTTAAATATTTGAATTTATTTTTGTTGTTAGATCCCAAATATTTGAATTTGAATTATTAATTATAACAGTTATTTCTCTTTGATTTTAGGTTTCCTTATTAATGTGAATTGTACTATTTTTGTAATATGAATCCTAATTACACTCTTTTTGTAATTATTTTGTTGATGCACTAATGATGTAATTACTTTCTAATTATTGTATATTTCTGTAAAGAACCTGTTTAACCCAAGGCAAGTGCTAATTGTAATGTTGTTATTGTTTTATTGATGTCACCATAACTAATTTTTCATAAATAAAAAATTCAAATAAATTCCATTATTTGTATCTTATAATTAACTTTAAAGATTATAGAATGCAATTTATGAATGTATTCTAATATATTTTCTAATTAATTAGAGATGCATTGTTTTTATTTGTTCAAATATTAGAGAAATATCAACTTTAGATTATAAAATAACATGAATTTATTTTTAGTTAATTGAATATTATCATGTCACTACTATTACATTTTTAAGAAATATTATTATAAAATAAATTAATATAATTATACAAACAAATTTTATTTTGTTGAAATTGGTCGATTTGGATTATAGTTCGTATTGTTAGATTAAGTGAATAACTGATCAATAATCCATTATCACACTTGATATAATATATGTGAAAAAGAACTTGTGGAACTATCAAATTTACTTGTGTAAATATCAATTCGAGCGAGTTTGTTACAATATCACTATTGGTAAATTATGAGGGAGTAGTTAGCATGAAGTTAACTTTGGTCGATTGGATTAATCTGATGTCGATTTCATGAGCCAAGAAGTGATCTCCTCTCTCTGCGTGTATGACCTGTGATATAGTCAATTGATTAACTTAGATAACCGGATCTACTAAAACCATCTTTTTTTTCCTCTCTATTTATAATATCTATAATCACTATTAGATTATAAACTGGCCTGTTTCGAAAAAACTCAAGTCAAGTTGGTTTGCTTCTAGCCAAGTAGTATTTAAAATACTGCATTCTTCAATATTGTGCAGTGGTCGTATAGATTGCATTTTTCACTTGTTCTTCCTTTCCAACTTTATAGCCTCATAAGATGTCATAACCTCCTTGAACTTTGCTTCAGCAGCCTCTGCAACAAAACCACCCAAATGAAAAACAAGACATCAGAGCAATAAGAATATTATACAATTCTTCAGTTAAATGGTTAATGGGGCCCACCTTTGTTAACCTGATTTTGATCTGGATGGAACTGTTTTGCCTTTTCCCCGAAGGCTGTCTGCAACAACAGGGGAAAAATGAATTAGAATCTAGTTTTTTTTCTTTCAAATTAAGAAATATATTGTAAGTTTCTAACAATGGGAGGGAGGGAGGGAGGGAGGGAGGGAGGGAGAGAGTGAGAGAGAGAATGCAAGTATTAAACAAGCATCTCAGATCTGATGAGATAGCAACAGACCGTATGCTCATCACAATCCAACGTCTACTGATAAGCATGTCATAATACTTTCGCATACCACATACCATCTTGACAATAATAAGAGATTTTTATTTGTGAACTTTGAATGACTGGAGTGGAAATAGAGCTTCCACTGGTGTAGTAGCAACCTGCTACAGCTGGAAATAATACTAAACTTTCATTAACTATATATGAAACCTCAGAACATTTAGTAAAGTTTGTGTTTACTCTCTAGTGAACCCAAATGGAGTACTTACTCCATTATAAACCTTCTACAAATGAACGCTATGAAATGATTATGTTTCTATTTAATCATCTCGTACACAGGATTAGTTGGTCTGTGAGTAACACTATTGACATGTCCCAAAACTTCACTATAAAGTCCATAAAACCTTCCTGCCAAGTGTCAACTTTATGAATACCATCCCAACTTTTAGCTCTATAAGGGATCAATATTCTGCTAGTTATAGGACATGGACTCGATTCTTATACTCCCTCCCAAGATAAAAATCTTTATTACTATTTTAGGTAGTCCCAAGTTAAATGTGTACTTACCTTAAATTATTTTTTACAATAATTTACATATAATACCCTTATTATTAATTGTTATATTTCTATTCTCTATGCATATTTATGGAGCATCACTAGTAATGTGCAGAAAACTATGCAATTAAATGAGAATTTAAATATGGACAATTTTGTCATTTTATCATCTTTCTTAATATGCGCAAAAAGTCAACCAGGACTTTTATCCTGGGACGGAGGGAGTAGCTTGCACCAAGGGATCAACTCTGTAAAACCTTCCTACCAAGTGTCTTGCCATGAATTGAATTACTTCTACTTAAGAAGTCATCCCATCTCAACTTTTAGCTCTACAAGGGATCAATATTCTACTAGTTAGTTATAGGTCATGGACTCGATTCTCATAGCTTGCACCAAGGGATCAACTCCATAAAACCTTCCTACCAAGTAGTGTCTCACCATGACTTGAATTTTACTTCTACTTAAGAAGTCATCAGTGTCCGCTCTATACATCAGCAACCAGTCTCTAAATGATCTCATTACCCTTTCACCTATCTTTACTTCGTGTCATAAAATCCAAAGTACAGTTTGATGCAGTACTCCAGTTGTCTTCCATTCCCAATAATTTCTATGGATAACCCCTAGTTCCTGTCCACTTTTTTCCTCCTAATGATGAGGGAATAGACAGAACTGCATATAGCTTCTGATGATCCATTTACTCTATTTCCAAATTTTTTGATGTACTAAACTTCAACTTCCACTTATTGCTCAACTATTCCCTATTTTACTGTACTAGATTACAAAATTACATCAAGACATACAACCTTTCAGGGGAAACTTCAAAATCATGACTAAGCAACTGCATTATGTTAGTATCATAAACTGAATTCAATTCAAATGTGGAAACATTTCAAAAGAGTTTCCCAAAATATGTTATACCATAATAACATCCAAGTTGCCAAACAAAAAAACCAAGAATTTAGTAGAAAATAAGAAAAAAAAGCATTTCATTTTTCCTAATTTAAAGAATCTACCAGCCAAAATTCATTGATGTGGCCGTTAATATCCAAAATCTATAGTTTCCATTTAAAAGTGGATAAAATCTATGTCTTTGAAGAGATGGAAAAAAACACTATTTGTACCTTAATCTCATCGGCCGTGTACGGTTTTGTCCTCAACCTGTTGAAAAGGGATTATAGTTAATAGAGTTTGTTGTAACAGTTTTCCCAATATATCCAACGAACATAATCTGAATTAAATGCAATGTGGTTAGCAGGACTATGTATTGCCACTAAAAGGAAGAAGAACATGTTATACATCCACATAATAAAAAAATCATAGCATTTAGCACTTGGGTTAAATCACTTTTTGCCCATTGAACTGAACCCCAATTTACATTTTGCATCATCAAACTAAATTTTTTCCGGTCAACTCATTAGACTACAATTTTTTTACAAAAACTGGAAAAGTCGTCTAAGAGTATTAAAAGTTAACGACATATCCAAGTGGCACCATGTTGGACGCTTACGTGTATTCAACGATTTAAAATTTGAATTTTTTAATGAATTTATATATTAACTAAATAAATAATAAAAATGAATAAATTAGATAAACTAAGCAGATTACACAAATAAAAAAATTAAACAAACTATTTATACATATATATATATATATCAACAAATCGAAAGCATCAAACTTAATTAGATTTGAATACCAAAATCACAACAAAAATTAAAACTTGATAGCTAAAACATGCCAACACAAGCAACGCAAAAATAAATTATTGAGAAAAGATTAGAAATATATCAATCGGGTCGAAGGTTCAGGGGCTTTGGAAGTATAAGTTGACATTGACAGCCACGATCGATTCATAACTGGAACGGAAATAAGACTTTTGTGATGTAACTACAGATCAATTTCAGTCAGTATTCAACAAGTAGTTCAGCTTTGTGATTTAGTTTTGCAGAGAGAGAAGAGAGAAATGGGGAAATTTAAATGGTTTGGGGACAATTTTGCTTTGAATTTGTTACTTTTTGTTTTGTATGGAGGAGTTTGTTGACAATCCCTCAATATATTATAGATCTATTTCCTTCCAAAACTTTATGCACAAATTAACAATTGCTTCATTTTCAAAATTTGAGGAACAAGAAGAATTCAGGGTTACTTTGTTTCTATTTGCATTTTTGCAGAGATTTGAGGATGTATAAAGATAGATATTGGGCTTCAAAATGTAGAACTTCTTAAGAACTAGGTTTGAGGATATATAAAGAGAGAGATTGAGATTTTAATTTTCTCTAATTTGTGATGAAGAACCCAAATTTGGGGAAGAAGAAGAAACACGGATAGTTTTTGATTCTAAGTAGATTAGTTTTATTTAATTTGTTTCACTTGTTTTAATTGTTTAGTTTTGTTTAGTTGTTTTACTAAGCAAATTACACAAATAAACAAATTAAACAAACTATTTACACACACACACACACACACACACACATATATATATATATATATGTCAACAAATCGAGCTTCAAACTTAACTAGATCTGAATACCAAAATCACAACAAAAGATTAAAAATTGATAGCTAAAACCAACATTCTAAAAGGCGCTAGGCAAGAGCCGCGGAGCCTAACGCCTAAGTGGCCTAGGCAGGATTTTTTATTATAAGCCAATTTTAATATTTTATCTTACATTTATCCAAACAAAAAAATAATATAAAGCAAAACAATCTATAATAAAGATAATAAAAGCCTTTGTTTAAAGTTTAAATACATATCCATATTGCCAATGTTAAAGTTCAAACGCAAACATACAATTGTTCAAAGTTCAAAGTTCAAACCATAGTTATTCAGGCGCTAAGTCGAGGCGAGGCGACAACCGGGAGCTTAAGCGCTTGAAGCGACAAAGCGCTAATTAGTAGATCCACAAAGTCGACAAGTCGTTAACAATGTAAATTTTATAACGTATAAAATTCTATATATTTAACATTTATATGAATATTTATATATTGATATTTCTAATGATTTACTATATTCATAATAATCTGAGGTTGTAGCATATCAAATCACAACAAGAAGCGAACAAGATCAAGTCAAAATGATAATTTTACTATAGTTGTAATTTTTTGAACTTGTACTATAAATGATGATACATTTGTAATATTTAGTTTAATTCAATATAATTCTTAAATTTATGTTTAGTTTCTTCCCATTTTAACATTGTATATATAGAATACCATAAAGACAACTATCCTTTATAAGATAAAGACATGTTCATTGTGACATTGCCAAAAACAAACATAATATAGAAATGAAAACAAAATCATAAAAATTCAGTATTCTTTAACTCAAAATTCTCATTTTTCATAATGAAAATATCACTCAAGCTATCAAACAAAATCATCAAAGATCAAATCATCATCATCTCTCCCAGCAGTGGCATCATCACTCGAAACAAAGTAGTTACTCTTCGGCCATAATCATCATCAACATCCTCATCATCATTAGGAAGGCCCTCCTCCTCTTCTCCAACATCAGAATCAGCTTCATTCACAATCACAGCTCCACGAAGTCGAAGCATTACCCACGTGTGAGTAGAATAGGCAAAATCTAGGAAGATCAAGGCGTCCCTCGACGGCATCGGATGCACCAATAGCTCTATCAACATCCTCCCCGTAAGATCATCTCCATCATGAACTATATCTTGTTAAAGGGCACTATCCACTCATTACCCCAATCAAAGTCATCTAGGACTAATGGATCGAAGTTTCTTCCAAGTTCGCGCCTCCTTTTGGAACCTATCAACAATTCGGCGATTGTATTGGACATGCACCAAATCATTTAACCGTTGATGCTCCAACCTATTTCTCTTCTTCATTATGAATCAAAAGTTTTGTTTAAAAATATTAGCAAAAAGAATATATAAAATATTTATACATTTAGTTATGTACTAAATACTTACAAACTCGAAAGTGCTCCAATTGTGTTCACACAGCAGGAAGAAGAACAACAAAGGTAGAGGATTAAGCTTTTGCAAACTTTGTAAGCTCAATAAAGCACAACCGCCAAAAGCATTCCACCAATCAACTACATTAGATGTAAAAATTAAAAAAATCAAATATAGTCTTAATTATTAAACTTAAAAGAAAAATTTAAAGTTAATGTAATATGCTTACTAGGATTTTTGTCTTTCGTTGCCTAATCGCCATGTCTTTAGAAAAGTCATCACGAGAAGATTCATGAACATCGGCTAAATCAAAACTTATCTTGTCTCGCCAAAACTTGGTGGAAACCATTTTGAAAGAACATCATTGAAGTTGCTTCTGCTGTGACTTGTAAGCCAAATTAGATTCTTCTTCTTCTTTGATGTCAAAATACTTTCCGGATTGAGAAAGCAATGTCTTTATATAACCACGCTCCATTTGGCATGCCCATCTTCGCTCGATGATTTCAATCACTTTCTTATCTGACCTTTGTTTTTGTTGTTGAAGGCATCTTTGATCTTTTCTTTGCATATTCCATCGCAGTTAAGAATCAGCAAGTGAGTGGCCTCTCATCCAGAATCCACAATCCTCAAGGCTACAAGTAATGGTTGTGAGGCTCTCTACTGATCTTCTACATTGTGCGAAAAAGTAAAAGAAATAATTGTATCATACACTTGTTTCCCGCTCTATACTTGACAACCTCGAATTTGTCCAATCATCACTTGATGAACAAGTGTCTCAAAGCATCCTTGTGCTTTCGCCTGACTTTGAAAGAGTCGAAATGATGTAACAAATCGGGTGACTCCCGATCTCACAAGGTCCCTCCCATTTGTTTTTGGTCCTCATCGCTTTTTGCCTCGAAGGCTTACCATGTCTGTAAATGAATCCGATTATTTTTACGCCCTTCACAATTGTGAGACTTAAATTGCTTCATATTACTTATGTCCTCTAACATCAAGTCTGCAGTAATGGGCGTAGATATGGTGTCCAGAACAAAGTCGGTCTCCTCTCCATTGACATACGACCTGCTTTGCCTTATAATTGGCGGCATTGTAAAATCACCACTTACACAACATACTCATTTTGATCTCTTTTATCTTCCCATCGAGGAGCTCATCAACATGTTTGCATCCACGAGATTGGCAGGAGGCATGTTGATCCCAAAAAGTAAGTACTGCAGGACTATTAACAAGAAAATTTATCAAGTGTACGCCTCTTCTATCCAGTCCATCCAAATCGACATAAAGATCGCAACCGTCTCGCTTCCAAGAAGTTTTGTGTTTCTCTTTCAGTTCCTCTGTTTTAGTCTTGGCCTTCGCTAAAAGAGGAACCCTCAACTCGTGATATGAAGGAGGCTTGTAACCCGGCCCATATTGCCCAATAGCCTCTGCCATCACCTCATAACTTCTTGATTTCTTTGCATTAAAGGGATGCCACACTCATAAAAAAAGTTGGCAACATGCATGTCGACTTTCTCTTTCTCTAAGGTGTCTTGAGCGATTCTCCAAAGTAGTTTGGCTAGAACCTTTTCGATGCCTTTCATCCACAACTTCTTGGAGATTTCCTAAAATGAGTTTCAATGGTCTTTGTTTGTGATTGTGGCTTAGGGAATTGAAATACACTCTTCATCCTTTTAAATGCGGTCCCGAACTTGGAGCAAATTGTAGAGGAAGCATTAGAAGCATTGGAAGCATTGTTTGGAATATTAGATGAGTGAATTTCTTCTACTTCTTCATGGTCATCAAATTGAATTGGCTTATTCCTTTTGTTACCCATTATTGCATAAGACAAGATGTTGTTTAAATCTCTTGATTCCTCCATGAACCTTTTTCCACATAGAATGCATTACCGACAAGATTTTTATCGCTCAATTAAGCCAAAATGCATATTTCCACCGGATCTTTAGACTTGGCCTTTCTTTTAGGATCCTTACTTGGATCATAACCCTCGACTCTGAACTTTCTCGCCATTTAACTATCTGATTCTACAAAATACTGATTAAACAAACAATTAAATAATTACAACCAACAATGCAGTATCAACAACGATTGGGATAACTAATAAGTAATAAGTAGTAGGAACAATTAGAAGAGAATAAATAGTGGGAACAATTAAACAATAAATAGAAATACTTTTCTCTTTAAATAATTACAACAACAAATGACAGCGATCGTGAAGTCGGTCGACCTGACACGAGTCAAAAATTTGCAAGCGTGAATCATGGACTCAATGAGCGAAAGAAGAAGACATGAAGAGAAGAAACAAGTAGAAGAAGAATACTGTCGGTTGTCATTGGAGCAGATCCATAGAACTTCATGAGTTGAAAGGAATCATCGAGTCACCGAACTCGCGAGTGGGAGCGATCATTGAGTCGTCAAGAACTCGCTTCGTTAGAGTCACCGAAGTCAATCGAGAAGAAGAAGGAAAAGGAGCGAGCAAAGAGGTCGTATGCTCTTTCAGGATGACCCATGACTGGGTATGCTCTATCGTTTCTCCCTATCGCGTCTCTCGTCAAGTCGTCGAGCTGTCGAAAAGGTGCGAAGGTTGTGAGGAAATTGATCGATTAGGAGTTTAGGTTTATAAATTGGTTCGGTCAAACCCGCTTTGGAAAGTGGCCCGCTTTCCCGATTAGTCGTCTGAGTAAATGCATTAAGCGTCCAAGTCGTCCACGCGTCGATGCTCGAGCGGTCGACTATGTCTTTATGTTACCAAGTCGTCTCTACCGACTTGAATTTTCTGGCGACTTCAGCGCTTAGTCGTCGCTAGGTATTTACTAATCGACGACTTGACAACAATGGTTGAAAACACAAACAAATAATCAAAAATACAAACTAATAGTCCTCATCTCCATATCCCTCTATATGACAAATACCATATGCTAAGTATGGCTAACATATCTTTAACGTATTAGTTTTATTCATAAACAAGATTTCTATTAAATAATAAAATTTAAAATTTTAAGAATTTAATTCAATATTAAAACTTAAGAAACTAAACATAAATTTAAGAATTATATTGAATTAAACTAAATATTACAAATGTATCATCATTTATAATTAATTTGAAGTTGGTACAAGTTCACAAAAATTACAACCATAATAAAATTATCCATTTTGATTTGATCTTGTTCACTTCTTGTTTTGATTTGATATGTTACAACTTGTATTATGAATATGATAAATCAAAAGAAAAATAAATATATCAAGATATGGTTTAGGTAGTTATTAAAAAAAACTCCGTCTAGGCCTCGCCTTGTCCGCCTGCCCCGCCTAGTCCACCTAGGCCCCGCCTAATTTTTTGAAGAGATTTTTTTGCTCCCTTGGACCTAGGCGAGGCGTCAGGGGGGCCTAGCGCCTAGGCGGCCGCCTAGGCTGCTTTTTAGCACACTAACGAAAACATGCCAAAACAAGCAACGCAAAAACAAATTATTGAGAAAAGAATTGAAATATATCAATCAGGTCAAAAGGTTCAGGGGATTTGGAAGTATAAGTTAACACATAGGGCCGTGATCGATTCATAATCGGAACGGAAATAAAACTTTTGTGATGTAACTACAGATCAATCTCAATCGGCATTCAACAAGAAGTTCAACTTTGTGATTTAGTTTTGCAGAGAGGAGAGAAAATGGGGAAATTTAAATGGTTTGGAAACAATTTTGCTTTGAATTTGTTGCTTTTTGCTTTGTATGGAGGAGTTTGTCGACAATCCCTCAATATATTATAGATCTATTTCCTTCCAAAACTTTATGCACAAATTAACAATTGCATCATTTTCAAAATTTGAGGACGAACAAGAAGAATTTAGGTCTGCTTTGTTTCTATTTGCAGAGATTTGAGGATATATAAAGATAAATATTGGGCTTCAAAATTTAAAACTTCTTACGAACTGGGTTTGAGGATATTTACAAAGAGAGATTGGGATTTTAATTTTCTCTGGTTTGTGATAAAGAACCCAAATTTGGGAAAGAAGAAGAAACACGAGTAGCTTTTGATTCTAAGCAGTTTAGTTTTGTTTAATTGGTTTCACTTGTTATAATTGTTTAGTTTAGTTTACTTGTTTTACTAAGCAGATTACACAAATAAAAAAAATTAAACAGACAATTTACACACACACACACACACACACACACACACACACACATATATATATAAAACAAATCGAAAGAATCAAACTTAACTAGATCTGAATACCAAAATCACAACAAAAGATTAAAACTTGATAGCTAAAACATGCCAAAACAAGCAACGCAAAACAAACTATTGAGTAAATATTTGAAATATATTAATCGGGTCCAAAAGTTCAGGGGCTTTGGAAGTATAAGTTGACACAGAGGGTCGCGATCGATTCATAATCGGAACGGAAATAAAACTTTTGTGATGTAACTACAGATCAATTTCAGTCGGCATTCAACAAGTAGTTTAGCTTTGTGATTTAGTTTTGCAGAGAGAGGAGAGAAAATGGGAAAATTTAAATGGTTTGGGGACAATTTTGCTTTGAATTTGTTGGTTTTTGCTTCGTATGGAAGAGTTTGTAGACAATCCCTCAATATATTATAGATCTATTCCCTTCCAAAACTTTATGTACAAATTAACAATTGCATCATTTTCAAAATTTGGGGAGGAACAAGAAGAATTTAGGTCTGCTTTGTTTTTATTTGCAGAGATTTGAGGATATATAAAGATAGATATTGGGCTTCAAAATTTAGAACTTCATAGGAATTGGGTTTGAGGGTATATAAAGAGAGTGAGATTTTAATTTTCTCTGGTTTGTGAAGAACTCAGATTTGGGGAAGAAGAAGAAACACAGGTAGCTTTTGATTCTAAGTAGTTTTGTTTTGTTTAATTTGTTTCACCCATTTTAATTGTTTTGTTTAGTTTACTTGTTTTACTGTTTAATTTTTAAGTGTTTTTTAAATTTTATTTTCCACCATGGCATGACTGATTGACATATGTATCCCTCTCACGTGTTAGTCATTCTGTTAAAAGTCAAACAATTTAACGGATTTTATAACGATTTGTAAATAAATTGTAGTTCAGTGAGTCAAATGGAAAAAAAATTAGTTTAGTAACGCAAATGTAAATTGATGCTCAATTCAATAGGGAAAAAGTGATTTAACACTAGGTAAGAAATCAACTAACAATTAGCATGAAAATACCAGAGCCTTGACCCCAGTAGGGCTTCTGTTTCATTTCTTTTACCGCTTCTTAGCACAATAACATATTTAAGCCACAAGATTAAATAGTAATTTACTCGCAAGGCTATATAGTTTTTTCATCATAGTTGTCCCAAATCGTCAAATTCAGAAAAGATAAATTATAATTTCTAAATAGTGCTATTAACTTCTAGAGGTCCTAGGTTTTCTTTTTGGTTGTTATACTATTTCAAATTGCTCGTTCAGATTGATGGAAGAGAGCCATGTTAGGAAAGAGAGAGAAGAGAAGAGAAAGAAAAATGAGAGTTTGATGTTTTCTGAAAAGAGAACTCAGATGTCTTATTCGTATTATGGTATGAGAAAGCAAGAGAGAATCTACAAAGAGGTGTGAGGGTAAATGTGTATCATATGGGTTTTTAATTTTTTGCTACTTCTATTTAGATTCTTTTTTTAGCATAACCAAGCTATTGTAGGATAAAAGGATTTGTAGAGTTGGACTGAGTTTAGTACTACTTGGAGGGCTGTGGTCAGTCACCCTAAGATGCCTCAACTCCTGCTAGAGGGCATATGTTTTTCACTTTTTCTTCAGATTTTTTTCCTGCCCAAAGAACACAAGTCGTCAACTAAGTTGTTTTAAAGTTTGGGTCTTTAGAAAAAGACGGACTTAGTCAATTCTCTCTCTAGGATATCAGTGTACTCCTTCCAAGCGTCAACTAGATCTCTAGACTGCATGGCAAATCCTGGCTTTCTCATAGTCCTATGGAAGACCTAGTCTGTGGTGGCTATATCTCTCTAAGAAGGCCAAAGAAAGAAAGGACTAATTCTTATTGGTTGTTAAGTGTTAACTTTGCTAGTGCTAACTTGCTCTATAGTCTATAGTAATTTGAACAAAACAGTACTAACCATCTGTAGCAGTGATGCAGAAAGTATTGATATACTAACTATACTAACTTTGCTGTTAATTTATTTTTCTTTTAATAATAAAATTTCCTCGTAATCACATTTGAACTAAAATTAATATTATAGTTCGTTACCTGTCGAGACCCAAAACTGTGTAGTGGTGGGATAGCGGAGAGCTCAAACTATCCCGAGGAAAAAGGAGACGCCTTTTTGCCCGAAGTGTCCTTTACTTGTTGAACTTCGGCTAGCTGCTTCCGAAACTCCTTTAGCTCCTTAACCAAGAACTCCACTCCTTCCGGTTGTGGGGAGGCTTCTTTCTTCTGAACAAAATGGCTTTTCCCAACTGAACTTGCAGCTTTAGACGGACTTCTCCGATGATGAGTATCCGTAGGGCGGTATACCCTTTTCGGATTTCCAGGAGTACAGCTTCTAGATCTGCTTCGGCGTCGAGCTCTCTCACTATGGTGAGAATACTCAAAGCGGGGTGCCTTCTTTGTATTCTCGGGGGTATGTCCTCTCGACATGCTTCTCTGCTTACTTCGACCATATTCCCAAGAATCCATAGGACGGTGTATCCTCTTCGGATTCTCAGGGGTATGGTTCTTTGATCTTCTTCGGTCACGAGAGCGAGTTCGAGATACTCCCCCAGAGTGCATAGGCTCTTTTCCTCTTCTAGACCGTCTCTCCAGAGATCTACCTCTTTCTTTAGGTCGAGTATGGTTAGACGCTTCATCCTCCATTTCAGCCAAACGAACCATCTGTTCATCAATTTCTTCCCTTTGCTTCAGGAGAACTTCTAGAGCTTTGTCAGCTTCTTCGGCCATCATGGCCAACTTGGATGCTCTATCATCCTGACCACTTCGGTGTTGGGTTCTAGGCAGTGTACTTTCTACCCTTTTTCGATCCTGGTCAGGTCTTTTATCAACAGTATAAACTAATCTTCTTTTGACATCACCGTGGAACTTTGCATGAGAACCTTCATAAACGTCTCATGATGTCGTATTGTCATGCTTACTTTTTGAAGGACCCAAACTATCCTTGACAGAGACTCGTTGTATAGACGAACTAACAGCCATCGGCTGTCCTTCAGGGGTAACCGTTCTACTCCTCACCATAACTTCCGACGTAGAACAGCTAAAATCTGTGATTGAAAACTCAAGAACACTAGAAAACAGTCCTCCTTCTAGCGCCAATGTTAACGCCAAGATCTTTCCACACGCCTCAATCACTTAAAAGCGCGTCCTATCCTGCACAGTAAACGGGTCAATACCAGAAGCTTGACAGCTTGAACCGTCGGGGGATAGCTCCGGCGTGAGAGTCACTACAAGCAGATACAAGGATAACAATAGAGGTGATAAAGTCTAGTGTTTTGATAAAAGAAATATCAGTTACCTCTCTTTTTATTCTGTATTTGCCTCATATACTCTCACGTTTGTCCTGTATGCAACTGACCTCTCCTGCCCCCATCCCAATGCCGGCAGTTCACCTGCTCTTTCCATCACAGTTTGTCACCTTTCTCCACCGCCGGTCGACTCTGTCCCATCCACATTAATGAACTGCAGAGATAACAGTCAATGTTCATCCATGCAATGATCACCGATCAAAGCCCAAACAAAGATATTATTCACCCAGTGAGTCGACCAAATGAACCGACCCAATACTTTCAAGATCCTGGCCCAACATGTTTAAAGTATTATGGCCCAACACAACCAATGACTAAGATCAAATCTAATGGAAGACTAGGATACACTATTTAGAATCATAATATCTTGGATATTTATAAAGTGTAATTACATGAGTAAATCTAGAAACTTTATCAGAAAACCAAAGAAAATTTTAGGGAAACCTAATGTAGAAAAATGAACGCCTTAAGCTTGTCAAGTAAGCGATAACATGGAGTAATCTCGTTAAAAATGTGCTTGTTGCGACAATGGGTCCAAAAATAACTCAACCAATTTTAACTATATCTTAGCTAGTATTAACTATATCCTTTCAAAAAAATATTCCTAGCATACCACATTCTGGATAAATGTATTTTGTACTAGCTAAGCAATTCGAATAAACCTACCCCTACCGTACTCCGTACCATAACCACGAAAAATAACCATTCTCAAATTCGTTTCATGTAACGCACGATCAACGATCTAGGTAGCATTGGAATGTACAAAAGAAATTTGTATAGGTAATGTTGGAATGCGCAAAAGAAACTTGAATAGCTTCAGGAACAGTACTTCACTTTACTTTTAACTTCATAGGTATGGGTCACATGCAGTATGAGTTATCAGGTTGTACAGATTGCATAAATGAATATGTACACCAGTGTTGGAAAATCAATCCATTAATTAAATTTTCACCTTTCACAGGGAAAAAAAGAAAAAAGAAAAGTAATCACTACCTGAGCATAAAACCAATCAACTGTCCTCCGCAACTGTCCAACCTGCAAGATGGTTCCAATAGTCACATACTTGTCACATCATTAATAATAAAATAACTTGTCTGCAAACTTAATCCTCATAAATATAATGAAGTACATATCCTATGCATAGCAGAGGCACCGTGTTCATGCAGAAATTATGCCTTGTTAAGTACATTTGGAAATTAATTTATGCATATAAAGGAAGAAACCATTTTAATATTTTATCCCCTTTGATTTAGCTTATTCCACTGGTTGGCTTTGTCACTTGGGCACATGAGGTGAAAAATAGAGGTTAATTGAGTTTCCAAGATGAGGTGCTTCTCTACAGATGGTTAAGTGAGCCACTTACTCATAGTACTCACGTTTTTATTTTTAAATCTTTAGCATGGAACTGTAAAAATCCATTACTTTCACATATTGGCAAGCCTCTAACAATTCTCTAACCAAGCTTGGCATCACAACACGAAAGACCATAACCCATGAACTCCACACTGCCTGACAGTGAACAAGCAAGTGATGAACCGTCTCCCTCACTGGGACACATTCATAAATTGTGATTAATCAATCATCAAAACATTTTTACTCACTTTAAATTGTCATATCTTAGTCCCTTGGATGAATGAAGCTGCAAGTATGTAGGTTCTATAACATTTAGATCTTAGTGGGCAGTTACTTCCGCTATAATCTGATGCATAATAAACTACTTCCTCCTCTCCAACACTAGAGATACAGTTCTAATACTACAATTTTTAAAGAAAACTTTATTTTTCCAGACATCCCTAACATTTGCTGGAACGTAGTAGTGATGGAATGATATTATTCATCTCTAAATTTGAAACATTACTATCTATCTCTAAATTTGAAACATTACGACAAACAAGAAATTACATCTGAACTAATAGTATTACGCAAAGAAAAAAGAAAATTAGCCAAATGGCTCAGAATTATAATTACTCACAGTAACCAATATCCCTTTAAACTGTGAATTATACCAAAATAAAAATAAAACCTTATAGTATATATAGACCATTAAAATTGAAAAACTAAAAAACTTAAAATCACAAATATTGTTTTTTTTAAATAAATAAACCGCAATAAATAACTGAAATACTTCCCGCCAAAGTAGTGACAGTAGCTCCAATTATACCGAAAAGCAAAATTCCCCATCGCCGCATGTCCTCTTCCTCCTTTTTGGGTTTATTATTACAATAGCCTCTGTTTGATTGCGGCCATGGATTGTCTTTACGATTCCCTTTATCATCATCGTCGTTTTTCATCATATACTGAAACAAATTTCAAGGGTTTCTCTTCACGAATTGGAATCCAAACCCTAACATCAGTCTTTTTGTTTGAGGCAATTTTTTTCCTTTTGGAATCTCCACCCTCTTCAATCTCTTTGCTGTAATTTATTTTCCCGCTTTCTCTCACCAGAAATTGAGGTCGGTTCTCTCATTTATCAATTTCAAACTTGGACTGTGAATTAGCTGCCGGGACGGGTGAGTTTTTTTTAAGCATCGTCCAACTGATTAAAAGTTTCCATTCAAGCCGGATTCGAAATATAAATAAGTCAAATATGATCAAATTTAAAGTTGGATAATTTAATCAAACCTCTTCAAATTATAATTTTCTATTGATATTCGAATTATATTAGTTCGAAGAGTTTAAACTGTTCGGGCTTGATTCACTATCGTGCTCGACTTGATAGTTAAATGAGCTTCAATCAAACTCTACTTTATATCCGATAAATTTTGTGAACCAAATCTGAACATCTCAATACTCAGTTCGACTCGATTCATTTACATCTTTAATTTTTGTCACAACTTATAATTTATTTAGTAACTTTTACTTAAGCAGTTTGTTCAATAAATGGAAGTAGTTTATTGCCGATTGATATGGTAAGAGTAAAAATAATACTGTTAAAATAACAAGTATTATTTAAAATATTAAATATAATTAATTAATTATAAAATTATCATTAAATAACTTTTCCTTAATAACATTATTTATGTAATATCATTTTTTGTTAAGACTATTTATAAAGAACTATATTTGAAAAATAAAAAAATGAGGTGAAGACTTTTTTAAAAGCACACTAACTTGTAAATTGTAAAAAACACCTACATGGAACTTTTTTTCCTTCCTCTTAAAAAAGTAAAAAGTGTTGTAATCATTCTATAACATATTTTAAATAAGTTAAAACAAATAATATATTTTTAACTTACTTCTTTAAAATAAATTGTAATTTACTTCAAATAAACTACAATTATAAAGAGTATATAATAAATTAATAATTAATTGATAGAAAAATTATAATAATTTAATTATAGCTTCTTTTTTACACCTTTATTTTTTGGGCCTTAAATCTACATATTATTTAGATTATGATCGGTGACACGTATTGCGTATGTAAATTATGCAAGATATAATATGAATTTTATAAAATTTGAAATACTAGATAAAAAGATAAAAAAAATATATTAAAATAACAAAATAGGATCATCTTAAAAGTTAAAATATGACGCCCTCAAAATTAGGTATATATCACCCATCTTAGGTCGCCAGATACATGGTACAGAATTTAAATACAACTTACTAATACAACTGTCGTGTACAATACGACAAAATATAAATTGTGAGTTTGAATACAAATATTGTCTACTAGAGATTATACAAACTCAAAAGGAGTTCTCATTACAATTATTATCACACTATTTTACGGAATAGTGAGGACTACTAATGCTATCCTCTACGGACCATTACTCGTTCCCGAGCTGCGTCAAATTTATATTCTCATTTCACGAAGAGAATAAACGGTGAAAGAAAGGGTGAGCTCAACTAGCCCAAGAAGAAATATTATGACTAAGATAATGCGAATAAATTATCATTAGCCTTCAACCCAGTGTTAAACCGATAAAATATAATAAACATCAAGTTTAAGCTCTGCGGTGAACCAATGAATCCATTAAAAGAGTCAGTAGAAAATAAAATCTACTATCTTTTATGATTTAAAAAGTTTATCATCATCTTTATTATATTTGAGACTCGAAACAATAAATATTCCACATCATCGAATCACCCCACCCCAAAATAGGTCCATTTCATCCGACCCATTACGAGTCGTCAAATACATGGTACAGAAAACAACTACAACTTTATTACAACAATTGTCGTGCAAAATACAACAACACATATCTTTGTGAATTTGGATACAAATATATATCAATTTGTGACTCATGTCCCAATAGTGGACAACACCTCATAATGACACCTTACATAAAGGTATAGTCGAAAAGCTGTTTTAGAAATTAGAATCTTTGGGAAGTGCTCGAGAAACAACCGTACATGGGAGGCCATGCTTACAGGTTATGATAGATATCATATGGCCACGAAATTATCCTTGGTTGACCTAATAGACCCCCAAAGAAAAATGAGAAGATTACTATCATATTCTTCCCGATGGTGAGTTTTCTCTTGACATATCATTATCTCTCTTGTCTCTAATTGAGAGTTAAATTTCAAATAGACTCAAGATCATATAGGTAGTCTTTGGTAGATATACTCGGCAAGTGGATGAAACCACAACCACATCTTATGATGACACGAGGTTGTATGTCATTAGACATCTTGTATGATAGTGGCAAAACACCCTTCAAGTTAAATTCACCTCACCCTCAACATCTATATGACCATAATTCTATTCCTTGTTATTCCCATTTCGACCCGACTACACTTTTATTACACGAAAGGAATTGTGAAGCAAAAGGGTGAAACCACAACTAGCTTCGATAAAAAAATATCATGACTAAAGATAATTAAATTATCAATAGCCTTCATCGATAATAAATCGGAGATTTAGAACATATGGTAGATGATAAAAAAATTTCAACCATAGTTGCGGTGAACGAAGCGATCCATTAGAAGAGTCGAATAGACCATAAAAATCTATTATCTTCTCCATGTTAAAAGTCCATCAACAATGTTTTATCCTGTAACATCAATCAACAATTCACATCCACAATCACATATATAACTTTCATAATCGTAATTGTTGTTCTAAATTCCTTTTCTCATTCGGAACGAAGATAATTTTCATCACTTGTCTTTACGAAACATCAAAGATCATGGTTATACCAAATCACAGTTCTGTTCATAATCATACTAATAAATTTATCTTTTGCACTACTGGCCAAAGATATTCATCAACGATTCATCTTTGCACTCTACGGGCCAAAGATATTCAACAACAAGTCATCTTTACTACTACGACCCAAAGATATTCATCAACAATTCATCTTTGCAGTCTCTGAGGCCAAAGATATTCCTCAACGATTCATATTTGCATTCTGAGGCCAAATATATTAATATCTCGAAAGAAATATATAATCATTTGAATTTATATAAACAATAATTATAACCATGTTGATCGATTCACCTTTGCACTTAAGCTAAAGATATTCAATTATAAATTCAATGGTCATGATCATACCGATCACAATTCAACTTTTCCTCTCTTGGCCAAAGAGAACCTAGTCGTGATCATACCAATAATCTACCCATCTTTACACTCAGGTGAAAGAGAATTTCAACATCGGGGTTATAAAAATGTTATATATGATAATAAAATCAATATAATCAATATATAGTTTTAATCTCCAGAGTAATATTCATAAATCAACTATAATTTGGTTAGAAAAAAAAACAATTTTGTCATGAATAGTAACTCATGAATAGTAACTTCGTGAATAGTAACTCATGAATAGTAATTCGTGAATAGTATCTCATGAATAGTAAACCTTGAGCTCAAAAAGGTAGAAATTCCACAATAAAATCCATACCAATATTTCGGTATAATGATATTGAAAGAATAATATTTTTTAAGCTTATAAACAATTTATTTTAATTGTTTACACTTTACTAAATAATGCATTTAATCATTCTAAAATGCCAAACTCATAAGATTTCATCACCAATAACCAAAATCCTCATCAAAAATCTGCATATACCTCATGTAGGATTCTCAAGCCATAAAATCCTATTTTCTAATTTTCTTACTTCACATAACATATTTAATTCATTTACTCATAACTAGTCCATTTTCATGAAAAATAACAAATCAGTTCCAAAAATATTTCTTTTCTGGGATTTAGCAGAATATAGTCCTATATTGAACATATATTTTTCTCAGAATTTTTAAAAGTCATTTACTATTTTCACATGGCCAAAACCACTGAATATTTAAACATTTATCATAAATTGTACTTTTATCCAAAAATTCTGAAATTTACGGGTATACTGATATTATATAGATGTACTCCCAATAAAAATTTCATCAATTTTGGAATTAACCACAAGGAGTTATAAGGGTTTTCTTTTAAAATAGTCTTTCCTCATAAAATTCATAACTCTTAATCTATACATCCAAAAATCGCCATTTTGGACACAATCAACAAAACTCATCAAATTATCATTTCAAATTTTTCAGAATTTTGAAGGTTAGGAAGAATTTGAAATAATAACCCTTAAAATCCCTTATTATCCACTTACCTCAAAAAAAGCGGTACTTACATTTGGAATAATTTGAGCGAACTTGCTTAGTATAGCAATACTCAAAGTATACTCAAAATACTCACAAGAATAAACTCGATAATATAGAGAGAAAACTTGATTTTACGGTGTGATTTTCAATTATAACCTAAGCACACCTATTTATAGGAAAATGCTTAGAACACAAAGCGAGAAAATTTAATTTAATAATAATATATATAAATCAAGATTCCTCGCCTCTAGAAATCTGATTTTAGCTTAATAAACACATGCTAGGGCTGCCCACAAAACAAAAAAACGTTTTTCACACTTTAAATATTTTAAACTTCCAAAAATCAATTATTTGAACTTGAACTTCAATAATTCATAATAAATAGCCCTTTTATCCGAAAATTGAATCTCGCGAGTTTTTATAGGAAATTCAATTCTCTACAACTTTGCGAGAAGAAAAGTTTTCCAAATTCCAAACAGAAAATTGAGTGAAATCCACAAGCGAGACGATTTTCTGTGTTTATAATCAAATTTCGGTCGAGAAATGGGGTCCGCAGACACATAAAACATGCTTTAAATATTTTTGGTAACAAAATACTCCTCCTCCACATATACTCATATATCCCACATTCATCGTAAAAATATCATCATTAATATATTATTAAAATAATATATTTAATTGAATTATTTTATCGAGGAAAAAGATAAAATATTAATTTTCAACAATTGTCACATTAAAAATTTTCTCCATCTATATCCTCATAAAATCAATATTTTTCTCATCATATAAATCAATAATTAATTATTCACAAATAATATTACGAAACACATTATTGTGACGAGGCGTTTCGGGAAGAGGGGCTTTCGATAAAAATTTCTCCTTCTTGGTAGTATGATTAGGTGACCAAACCTCTCCTTAAGCGAGAACTTTCTAGACATTGCCAATAATGTTATCTAATAATATTATTAGGATAATATGAATTATTATCCGATAATGGAAAATTAATGAAATAATTTATTGAAACAACGGTAATATAAAATATCAATGCAACAATTATTGAATCAATAAAATAAAATATTGAGCAGTAATTCTTTGTAACAATTATTGAGTAGTGTCTTCTTACGTAAGAATCAATAATTGGTGCAATATGGTGTCTTCTTTGTGTTTTAACCCATTACAGAGTATTTTAACGGTATTACTTGGTAACAACTACTGTGCAAATCATTTATAAACAACTTATATTTGTCGTTTTCTTCATCAATCGCTTTACAGTTATGGGGCCCACAAAAAATTGCGGCGTAAATACGGATATTCAAAAAAAAGAATATTCTACGACCAAACGAATATTCTCAAAACAACAATGAATATTTTATAGCCACTTGCGTATTTTTGAAAAAAATTTCATATATCACCCTTAACTTTAACTTTTTATCAATTTAACCATTTCTTGAATTGTAATTATAAGAAAAATTGAATACTTTTATTTCATAAAATTGAGGGTCTTACAACAAGCTGTCCATCAATGCACTACGGGCCAATGAGAACTTTTACCACATCATTTGTAACATTACGGTCATGATGACATGAATAATCCACAGTCATAATTATACCAAGTCCATACATGCACTTTACGAGGCCACGGATGACTTTCAACAAAATATAAACATGAGGATGATGACAATGATATAAGAATTCAATAAAAACAAGTTCAAAATTATTTTATCCATGAATTATTAACTTTCAAATTGTCGACGAAATACTTGCTTTTGTAGAGTAAAATTCAAGAATACTTAGAAGAATATTTCCATGAAAGGATCTTTGGATGAAGCGCAAATATCAAGGATATTCCACTAATTTCATGGAGTATAGAAGTCAAAGTTTTAACTTAATTGAGTATAATAAAGAATGGAATAACAAAAGAAATCACCATGCATGCGAGCGAGGCGAAGGTTATTCAAGCAGAATAATAAATAACGGAACGGTCGGCGTAAAAGCGCGCAGACGGGATATTCAGCGAGAATAATAAAGAATGGAACCGGTCAGGCGTAAAACACGCAGACGGGATGTTCCAGCAGAATAATAATAAAGAATGGAACGGTTAGGTGTAAAACACACACAGACAGGATGTTCCATGAGAATAATAATAAAAAGATGGAACCGGTCGGTGTAAAACACCACTGACAGGATGTTCCAAGAGAATAATAGAAGAATGTCACAAAGTATAGGGTAAGCCAGCGTATCTGAGTTATTCCAGCGAATAATAAGCGATGGAATAACAACAGATTCTCTTCATGAATAAGAAAGAATAACACCCCTTACATTAGTAGGAGATTGAATCTTTGCGGTAGTGTAGTAGCAGAATACTCTTCTTCTTTCTCTCTTATTCTCTCTATACTTTCTCTCTCTATAGCTTGAATGAATTAAGTGAAAATAATGAAGCACTAGGCCTCTATTTATAGAAGATTTCTAGATTAGCACTTGAAATATAAAAAGCAAAGTGGCTTGGACTGTTAGTGATGTGAAAAGAAAAGTGGTTTGGCGCTTTTGTAATGTGAAGCGACAAGTGGTTCGGCCTTTTATAATATGAAGCGGCAAGTGGTTTGGCGTCTGGTAAAAAGGTAATTACTATTGGTGAAGGTAATTACTATTAAAGAAGGTAATTCTTATTGATGAAGGTAATTACTATTTAATGGTAATTACTATTATTGTGAAGACTCTTAGATGATGACATATGGGCCCCCATAAAATAACCAAACTTACCATAAGCGTCTCATAATGACTCTTTATATACATCAAAGGATTGAATAAATATTACCACAAATCATTTTATTTTTAATCGACACATATTTAATCTTTCAACAATTATTAATCATTTATAACTTGTCGTCTCAATTATTGATTTAATAATATAACATATTATCTGAGATGATCTTGTGACAATAATTGAATCAATAATATAAGAGATATGATCGACAATTCTATAGCAATAATTGAGTATAGGTGAGTGACTTCTCACGTAAGCATCGATAATCAATCTGAGTGTCTTCTTATGCTGACGCAGCGTATTCTTTGTACTTTTACTACTAGGGTAGTTCAGCAGTTTTAACGGTAACACCTCGTAGTTATTTTTATAGAAAGATAATTTTGTCGTTTTCTAACTACGACAATACTTAGTTAATAGGGTCCACCTGATGATTGGTGCGTAAATACGAATATTTCCGAAAAAAAGAATATTCCCAGACCAAACGAATATTTTATAACAACTTGCTTACTTTGCAAAATTTATAAATATTACCCACAACTATAACATTATATCAATTTTACTCCATAATATTCAAAAATAATATTTATAGAAAATTCATCTTTATTTATAAAAGTTGGGGTCTTCTGACCTCCCCTTCTTATGAAATTTAGCCCTCGAAATTAGGAATGCGTACTGGTATGTCGAAGAGGTAAGGATACCTTGATTTCATTTGATTCTAACTCCCA
Source organism: Panax ginseng (assembly GCA_020205605.1). NCBI lineage: Eukaryota > Viridiplantae > Streptophyta > Magnoliopsida > Apiales > Araliaceae > Panax > Panax ginseng. Next base: position 9,299,131 of record CM035146.1, read on the forward strand.
AGTCATTTCCTCAACATCGTGGTTTCTCCACAAAACTTTGACTTGAGGTATAACCTTGGGCGTAGAATATGTTCCTTCTTATCAAGATTTGAACAGGGAACCTCTTCATCGTCAAATCTTAGCTATTTTCGTCCGGTTCTAACTTCGATAATGTGGTTTGGGTCTTTCACATATTTACGTAACATGGATATGTGAAAAGCGTTATGAACACGAGACATACTTGGCGGTAAAAGCGAGTCTATAGGCCACGGTTCCTACTCGATCGAGGATTAAAAATGGTAGATGAATCGAGGATTGAGTTTTCTCTCTTTCCAAATCTTGTAACTCCTTTCCATGGGCAACACGTAACAACACATGATCTCTATATCGAATTCCCGTCCTTTCGATGAAGATCGGCATAACTCTTTTATCGATTTTGTGAGGTTTTTATCGTTGTCGGATCGTTTGAATCTTTAAAGTAGTCATACGTACCAACTCTGGTCCCAACAACGTTGCTTCACCCACCTCATCCCGACATCTTTGGAGAAGCGACACTTTCTTCCATACAAGCGCTTGAATGGAGCCATGCGATACTTGCTTGATAAGCTGTTGTTGTAGGAAAACTCCACCGATGGTAAGAACTTGTCCCAACTTCCTTGAAATCAAGGACCACGAGTCTTAATAGATCTTGAGAGTTTGAATAGTCCTCTCTCCATTGTAAAAATAAAATGCGAGGATGATATCTGAAAGCTAAATCGTGAAGTCTGTGCCCATAGCTTTTTGCAAACTAACCCAAAATCGTGAAGTGAATCTTGGGTCTCGATCGGAAACTATGGATCTTGGCATACCATGCGATCTTACAATCTCGTTTATGTACATCTGACAAGGCGTTCAAGTGTATAAGTTTCTCGTATCGGTAAGAAATGGCGGACTTGGTCGATCTATCAACAATGACCCAAATCGCATCTATGCCTTGAGAAACCTTAGGAAGGCCGATATGAAATCCATGGTAATGTGCTCCCACTTCCATTTACGGAATTTCAAGTGGTTCTGATGGACCTTTTGGTACTTGATGCTCGCTTTAACTTCGTTGACAAGTTAGACACCTTGAGATAAACAACGCTATCTCTCTCTTCATATTGCTCCACCAAAATGTATGGCCGAATATCATGATACATTTGGTACTCCGAGATGGATTGCAAGCGGTGTGTGTGCGCCTCCATCATGATTTTATACTTTAAATCGGTCGTTAGGAACACAAAGTGCTGGAGTTGACTCGAAGTATTCCTTCTTCATCGATTCTTGCTTGGCATAGCACCTTCTTGCACTTTCTTCCTCATCGCGCATCGGCTCAGTGCGTAGCTTGAAAGCGACTTTAACTTTATCGATTAAAAGTCGGTTCTACTCGTATATTCGCCATCATCACATGGGTCCACAGGTCTTTAACTCTATCTCCATCCTTTGCAAGTCACACAAAATGGGCCTGCGTTGACAATATCGCTTTTCGTACTTGCATATGATCTTACTACTCGATCGTCGGCTACCACGTTAACTTTTCGAGGATGGTATTGGATGGTATGATCATAATCTTTCAGCAGATTCAAGCCAGCGTCGTTGTCGCATGTTGAGTTCCTTTTGAGTGAAGAAATATTTGAGGCTTTTATGATCAAGTAAAGATCTCCACTTTCTCCCCATACAAGTAATGCCTCCAAATTTTAAGTGCAAAAAGACAAACGTTTGCCTCTAGATCATGAGTAGGATAATTCCTCTCATATTCTTTGAGTTGTCTTGAGGCATAGGCTATGACTTTTCCATGTTGCATGAGAACACATCCCAACCCTTTGCAGAAGCATCACTTTGTAGATGACAAATCCTCAAGGCAGGATGGTATTGTCGAGCAGTCTTTGAAATGAGTCTCTCTCTTGAGTTCTTGAAAACTCTTCTCACATTCTTCGCTCAAGCGAACTTTGTATCTTTAAGAGTCAATTTGAGTCGATGGAGTAGCGATTGAGAAAATCCTTCCACGAATCTCGATAATAACCGGCTAAGCAAGAAAGCTCGTACTTGATCATTTGATTTAGGTTGCTCCGACTTTGAATAGCTTGATCTTTCTTTGGGTCAGCGGATATTCCATGACTTGATACCACGTGCCCAAGGAATGCTACTTCCTCGAAAGCGAACTTCGCATTTCTTGACTTGGCATAAAGCTTATATTCACGAAGCTTTTGGAGTGTCGACCTCAAGTGTTGCTCATGATCTTCACGGCTTTTGGAATAAATAAGGATGTCATCGATAAAAGCGACCACAAAGTGATCAAATATTCCTTGAATACTCGGTTCATCATATCCATGAAAGGCGGCAGGAGCATTAGTCGATCAAAGGACATGACTAAGGAATTCATAATGCCGTCAGGAGTTACGGCCGTCTTTGGAATGTCATCGGTTCTAATCTTGATTGGTGATATCGGAGCGAAGATCGATCTTTGAAAAGAATTTGGCTCCTTGCTGTTATTTGAGCAGGAGGTCATCAATCGTGGCAATGGATACCTATTTTGATGGTGACATGATTGACTCCAGATAATCAATACAAAATCGCATACTCCCATCTTTCTTCTTCACGAATAGAGCAGGAGCACCCCGAGGAGAAGTACTAGGGCCGAATAAAGCCGATGTCTAACAATTCCTGCGGTTGGGTCTTTAACTCTGAAGTTGATAGGAGCCATTCGATATGGGGCTTTGGAAATGGGTTTTGTCTAGGGTGAAAGTCGATACAAAATTCAATTTCACGCTCTGAGGGGTAGGCAGGGGAAGTTCTTGAGAATCGTCGGAAATTTATTAACAATAGAAATATCGTTCAAAAGCGGCGTATTTTTGTTTAAATACGTGACATGAGCTAAGAAAGCTTGACATCAGTTTTTCAATAAGCGAATAGCTTTATGGCTTGAGATGATAGTGATTGATTTTAATGGTTTGGTCGCTTGAATTAGCATAATAGGTTGATTAGGAATATGAAAGCTAACAACTTACGAAAACAATCAATTTTGCATGATGAGTAGTTAACCGATCAATCCTAGAATCACGTCAAATGCAAGTATTTTTAATGAAATAAGATCGACGGGTAATGTGAAGTGCCGATTTGAACCAAACAAGACTTATAAGCGAGTGGATGTAATGAAGGTTTCTCAGCGGAGTTTCCACGAGATAAGTCGAAGTCTAATTTCTCGGTCAAATTTAATCGATGGCGCAAGTAGGAGAAATAAAAGAATGGGTAGAGCCGGTATTATCAAATAAAGTATAGACTTCGTTAGAGTTTATGATAAAGCTTACGTGATGACCTCATTTGGGTTCCTTGCTTTACGGGAGGTCTGACAAAGCGCTCTCCTTGCAGCTACTGGCTTTGACTTTTTACGGGGAATGACCTTTGGTGCCTCCATCCTAAATTTGAATTTGTCTTGGTGAGCGACAAAAATCGGGCTAAGTGACCTTCTCTTCCATAATTATAACATGCTTTGGGCGGACATCGCGCAATTTTGGTGATGTGTCCCTCCCCTCGCATTTGAAGCATATGATAGGTGGTCTTTCTCCTCCTTAACAACAACTTGGTCTTTGGTCTTTGGCGTCTTTCCATCATTGTTGAATCTCCTCTTCTTGAAATGTCCATTCTTATTGTTTTGTACGATTACCAGAAGTGGTTACCATTTACGGCTTTATTGATTCCCCCACGCTTGTTGTCCTTAACCCGATGTACTACTCTCTTTGGTATTATAATTTTTCATTTGCTCTCTTTTAGTTGCGTTGATTTCGTTATCGCGCTCCACTAAGCTTGAGCCCTATTTACAACATCTGAATACAAACACGGTTTATGAGAAATAAGATGTTGGCGTATCTCGACTTGAACCTCTTAAAAACATTGGCGCCATTCTCTCTTCATTATCCACCAAGTGGGAATATGGCCGGGATAACTCATAAATTTTGCCTCGTATTGCGACACGGTCGTATTGTTTTGTTCAACTTGATAAACTCCACCTCCTTCGTATGGCGAATACTTTCGGGAAAGTATTTGTCGTGAAACGACTCTTGGAACTTCTCCCAAGATATCTTGATCTGGCGGGTTGAGTCGTTTCTGGAGATTCCACGATAATCTGCCTCTCTCGCGCAACATAAAAGCGCAAAGGGAACCTTTTGCTCTCGGAGCATCCCAAGACATCAAATATCTTGGTGATCTGCTTTATCCATGCTTACGCCATAAGTGGTTTTGGCTCTCCCTTAAACTCGGTGGTCGGCTCCTTGAAGCATTTAGCGGTGGCCGCTTGAGAGTTTCGAGTGTTTCCACCTACGTTTTGGGCGGGGGCCGCTCTGCTTTCTTTGTTGCATGAATTGCATAAAGCCTCTGAACATTTGATCATTCATCATTTGGTCGGTGTTGTTGTTTGCATGAGGATTGTCGCCTCACGATGCACATTATCACGATTATTGATATGTGGTGAATCAGCGGTGCTTTGTGCTCCATTCTTTATTCTCAACATTCTCGGATGTCATTTTTGAGATCTTGCCACAAAACAAAGGTTAATTGACATGTAACATATTATCCTATATTAAATGAGCCAATAAAATAGCACATAAACTTAGGTAGGTCATACTAGCGAAGAATTCCCGTCTCTCCCCTCTAGTACTATTCTCACATCTTAGCGAGGATCATATCCTAAGCTTTGATACTGTTGTGGCGCCCCCAAAATTAGGTATACATCACCCATCTTGGGTGCCGGATACATAGTACAGAATTCAAATACAACAACTTACTAATACAATTTATGGTATGCAATACGACAAAACATAAGCTGTGAGTTTGAATACAAATATTGTCTACTAGAGATTATACAAACTCAAAAGGAGTCCTCATTACAATTATTATCACACTATTTCACGAGAATAGTGAGGACTACTAATCTTATCCTCGGACCATTACTCGTTTCCCAGGCTTCGTCCCGGCTATATTCTCATTTCTGAAGAGAAACGGTGAAAGAAAAGGGTGAGCTCAACTAGCCCGATAAAAATATTATGACTAAGATAATGCGAGAATAAATTATCATTAGCCTTGATGTGTTAAGCGATAAAATATAATAAACATCAAGTTTAAGCTGCGGTGGAACAATGATCCATTAAAAAAGTCGAGTAGAAAATAAAATCTACTATCTTTTATGATTTAAAGGTTTTTCATCACTTTATTATATTTGAGACTCGACAATAAATATTCACATCATCGAATCACCCCACGCTACGGACGAGGATATTCTTTAGTATCCGACCACAATTATCCATACCTACGGGCGAGAATATTTGTGTATTCATTAATGGTCATGATCGTACCAACAAGCATCCATCGATGCACTACGGGCCGATGAGAATTTTTTACCACATCATTTGTAACATTACGGTAATGATTTGCAAGAATAATCACCTGGTCGTAATCATACCAAAGTCCATCTATACTCTCGGGCCACAGATGACTTTCAACAAAATATAAACATGAGGATGATGACAATGATATAAGAATTGATAAAACAAGTTCAAAAATTAATTTATCGAGGAATTAATAACGTCAAATTATCGACATAATCTTTGCTTTGTAGAGTAAAATTCAAGAATACTTAGAAGAATATTTCCATGAAAGGATCTTTGGATGAAGCGCAAATATCGAGGATATTCCACTAATTTCATGGAGTATAGAAGTCAAAGTTTTAACCATTTGAGTATAATAAAGAATGGAATAACAAAAGAAATCACCATGCATGCGATAGATAGCATGCAGGCGAGGTTATTCAACGAGAATAATAAATAACGGAACCGGTCGGCGTAAAAGCGCGCAGACGAGGATATTCAACGAGAATAATAAAGAATGGGAACCCGAGTCGGCGTAAAACACACAGACGAGGATATTTCAGCGAATAATAATAAAAAGGCGGAACCGGTCCGGTGTAAAACACTGAGACAAGGATGTTCAGCAGAATAATAATAAAAAGGCGGAACCCGGTCAGGTGTAAAACACTGAGACGAGGATGTTCCAGCAGAATAATAGAAGAATGTCACCAAGTATAGGGTAAGCAGGCGTATCTGAGGTTATTCAGCAGAATAATAAGCAATGGAATAACAAGCAGTTCTCTTCGTGAATAAGAAAGAATAACACCCCTTACTTTAGTAGGAGATTGAATCTGCGGTAGTGTAATAACAGAATACTCTTCTTCTTTCTCTCTTATTCTCTCTATACTTTCTCTCTCTATAAGCTTGAATGAATTAAGTGAAAAATAATGAAAGCACTAGGCCTCTATTTATAGAAGATTTCTAGCTTAGCACTTGCCGTGTGAAAAAGCAAGTGGCAGCATTTAGTGATGTGAAAAGAAAAGTGGTTTGGCTTTTGTAATGTGAAGCGACAAGTGGTTCGGCCTTTGTAATGTGAAGCGACAAGTGGTTTGGCGTTTTGTAATATAAACGGCAAGTGGTTTGTGTTGGTAAAGGTAATTACTATTGCGAAGGTAATTATTGATGTAATTATTAAGAAGTAATTCTTATTGTGAATGTAATTCTTATGAAGAGACTCTTAGATGATGACATATATGGGCCCCCCATAAAATAACCAAACTTACCACAAGCGTCTCATATAGACTCTTTATATACATCGAGGATTGAATAAATATTACCACAAATCATTTTATTTTTAATCAACACATATTTAATCTTTCAACAATTATTAATCATTTTATAACTTATCGTCTCAATTATTGATTTAATAATATAACATATTATCTGAGATGATCTTGTGACAATAATTGAATCAATAATATAAGAGATATGATGCGGCAATTCTTTGTAGCAATAATTGAGTATAGGTGGTGACTTCTCACGTAAGCATCGATAATCAATCTGTAGTGTCTTCTTATGCGACCACAGCGTATTCTTGTACTTTTACTCTAGGGTAGTTCAGCGGTTTTAACGGTAACACCTCGTAGTTATTTTTATAGAAAGATAATTTTTTGTCGTTTTCTAACTCGACAATACTTTAGATTATTGGGGTATAACACCTTGATGAAATTTATAAATCGTCTGAATATTCTCCATAATATTCAAAATAATATTTAAAAGAATATTAAAAGTTGAGGACCTCAAGCGAATATTTTATAACAACTTGCTTACTTTGATTCTAAAAATTTATAAATATTACCCACAAAACTATGAGGTATATTATATCCTTTTATTCCATTTAATATTCAAAAAATAATATTTATAGAAAATTCATCTTTATTTATAAAAGTTGGGGTCTTTGCTTCACCCACCTCATCCCGAGTATCTTTGGAAGCGACACTTTCTTCCATCTGGCGCTTTTAATGGAGCCATTACGATACTTGCTTGATAAGCTGTTGTCGTAGGAAAACTCCACCAATGGTAGAACTTGTCCCAACTTCCCTTGAAATCAAGGACCACGAGTCTTAATAGATCTTCAAGAGTTTGAATAGTCCTCTCCATTTGTCCGTCAAATCGGCGATGATATGTGCGCGCTTAAATCGTAAATCTGTGCCCATAGCTTTTGCAAACTAACCCAAAATCGTGAAGTGAATCTTGGGTCTCGATCGGAAACTATGGATCTGCGGCATACCATGCGATCTTACAATCTCATTTATGTACATGTGAGCAAGGCGTTCAAGTGTATAAGTTTCTCGTATCGGTAAGAAATGAAGCGGACTTAGTCAATCTATCAACAATACCCGAATCGCATCTATGCCTTGAGAAATCTTAGGAAGGCCGTGCTTGAAATCCATGTTAATGTGCTCCACTTCCATTACGGAATTTCAAGTGATTGCAATGGACCTTTTGGTACTTGATGCTCGCTTTAACTCGTTGACAAGTTAGACTCCTTGAGATAAGCATATTTATCTCTCTCTTCATATTGCTCCTTTGAAATGTATGGCGAATATCATGATACATTTGGTACTCCGAGATGGATTGCAAGCGGTGTGTTATGCGCCTCCATTATAATTTTATACTTCAAATCGGGGTCGTTAGGAACACAAAGTCTGGAGTTGACTCAAGTATTCCTTCTTCATCAATTCTTGCTTCGGCGTAGCACCGCACACTTTCTTCCTCATACGCATCGGCTCTGATGCGTAGCTTAAGCGACTTTAAGTTTATCGATTAAAGTCGGTTCTACTCGTATATTCGCTATCATCACATGCGTCCACAGGTCTTTAACTATATCTCCATCCTTTGCAAGTCACACAAAATGGGCCTTGCGGTCCACGATTACCGAATAATCTGGGTCATAATCATACCAAGTCCATCTATGCCTTTCTGGGAATACAGATGACTTTCAACATAATATAAACATGAGGATGATGACAATGATATAAGAATTCAATAAAACAAGTTCAAGAATTAATTTATCCAGGGAACTAATAATGTCCAAATTATCGACATGATATTGCTTTGTAGAGTAAAATTTAAGAATGATCGGAAGAATATTTCCGTGAAAAGATCTTGGATGAAGCGTAAATATCAAGGATATTTTACTAATTTCATGGAGTATAAGTCAAAACTTTAACCAAGTTGAGTATAATAAAGAATGGAATAACAAAAGAAATCACCATGCATGCGATAGGCCTTTGATGAGTTATTCAACAGAATAATAAATAACGGAACGGTCCGGCGTAAAAGCATACAGACATGATATTCAGCGAATAATAAAGAATGGAACCGGTCGGCGTAAAACACACAGACAGGATGTTCCAATAATAATAAAGGCGGAACCGAGTCGGATTGTAAAACACCTGTGACGAGGATGTTCCAGCGGAATAATAATAAAAAGGCGGAACCGGTCAGGTGTAAAACACAGACGGGATGTTCCAGAATAATAGAAGAATGTCACCAAGTATAGGGTAAAGCCAGCGTATCTGAGGTTATTCCAGCAGAATAATAAGCAATGGAATAACAATGAGTTCTCTTCATGAATAAGAAGAATAACACCCCTTACATTAGTAGTAGATTGAATCTGCGATGGTGTAATGTAGTAAGAATACTCTTCTTCTTTCTCTCTTATTCTCTCTATACTTTCTCTCTCTATAAGCTTGAATGAATTAAGTGAAAAATAATGAAGCACTATGCCTCTATTTATAGAATATTTCTAGCTTAGCACTTGAAATGTAAAAAGGCAAGTGGGCAGCGGTGGTGATGTGAAAAGAAAAGTGGTTTGGCGCTTTTGTAATGTGAAAGCGACAATTGGTTCGGCCTTGATGTGTAAAGCAGCAAGTGGTTTGGCGTCTGGTAAAGGTAGTTACTATTGCGAAGGTAATTACTATTGATGAAGGTAATTACTATTGGTGAAGGTATTCTTATTGTGAAGGTAAATCGTGAAATCGTGCCCATAGCTTTTTGCAAACTAACCCAAAATCGTGAAGTGAATCTTGGGTCTCGATCGAAACTATGGATACCGGCATACCATGCAGTCTTATAATCTCGTTTATGTGCATACGAGCAAGACGTTCAAGTGTATAAGTTTCTCGTATCGGTAAGAAATGAGCGGACTTGGTCAATCTATCAACAATAACCCAAATCGCATCTATGCCTTGAGAAACCTTAGGAAGGCCGTGCTTGAAATCCATGGTAATGTGCTCCCACTTCCATTACGGAATTTCAAGTGGTTTGCAATAGACCTTTTAGTACTTGATGCTCGCTTTAACTTCGTTGACAAATTAGACACCTTGAGATAAGCAGTGCGCTATCTCTCTCTTCGTATTGCTCCACCAAAATGTATAGCGAATATCATGATACATTTGGTACTCCGAGATGGATTGCAAAGCGGTGTGTTGTGCGCCTCCATCATGATTTTATACTTTAAATCGAGGGTCGTTAGGAACACAAAGTCCAGAGTTGACTCAAGTATTCTTTCTTCATCGATTCTTGCTTTTCGGCGTAGCACCTTCTTGCACTTTCTTCCTCATACGCATCGGCTCCAGTGCGTAAGCTTGAGCAACTTTAACTTTATCAATTAAAGTCGGTTCTACTCAGTATATTTACCATCATCACATGGGTCCACAGGTCTTTAACTCTATCTCCATCCTTTGCAAGTCACACAAAATGGGCCTTTGCGTTGACAATATCGCTTTTCGTACTTGCGTATGATCTTCTACTCGATGCATCAATTTACTACGTTCGCTTTTCCAGGATGTTATTTGATGGTATGATCATAATCTTTCAACAGTTCAAGCCAACGTCGTTGTCGCATGTTGAGTTCCTTTTGAGTGAAGAAATATTTGAGGCTTTTATGATCTGTAATGATCTCCACTTTCTCCCCATACAAGTAATGCCTCCAAATTTTAAGTGCAAAGACAACAGCTGCCAACTCTAGATCATGAGAACACATCCCAACCTTTTGCCCGAAGCATCACTATAGATGACAAATCCCTCCGGCGGATGGTATTATCGAGCAGTCTTTGAAATGAGTCTCCTCTTGAGTTCTTAAAAACTCTTCTCACATTCTTCGCTCAACCAAACTTTGTATCTTTAAAGTCAAAATTTGAGTCGATGGAGTAGCGATTCGAGAAAATCCTTCCACGAATCTCCGATAATAACTTGACTAAGCCAGAAAGCTACGTCTTGATTCTTGATTTAGGTTGCTCCCGACTTTGAATAGCTTGATCTTTACTTGGTCAGCGGATATTCCATGACTTGATACCGCGTGCCCAAGGAATGCTACTTCCTCAAGCCGAACTCGCATTTCTTTGACTTGGCATAAAGCTTATATTCACGAAGCTTTTTGGAGTGTCAAACCTCAAGTGTTGCTCATGATCTTCACGGCTTTTGGAATAAATAAGGATGTCATCGATAAAGGCGACCACAAAGTGATCCAAATATTCCTTGAATACTCGGTTCATCATATCCATGAAAGCGGCGGGGAGCATTAGTCAATCCAAAAGGACATGACTAGGAATTCATAATGCCGTCATGGGGATTACGAAAGTCGTCTTTGGAATGTCATCGGTTCTAATCTTCAATTGGTGATATCTGGAGCGAAGATCAATCTTTAAAAAGAATTTGCTCCTTGCATTGGTCAAAGCAGGTCAGTGATCGTGGCAATGGATACCTATTTTGATGGTGACATGATTCAACTCCAGATAATCAATACAAAGTCGCATACACCCATCTTTCTTCTTTACGAATAGAACAGGAGCACCCTAGGGAGAAGTACTAGGATGAATAAAGCCAATGTCTAACAATTCCTGCAGTTGGGTCTTTAACTCCTGAAGTTCAATAGGAGCCATTCGATATGGGGCTTTGGAAATGGGTTTTGTACCGGGTTTAAGGTCGATAAGAATTTCTTCTTACTGGCACGCAATTAGGTGACCAAACCTCTCCTTAGACATAACCTACTAGACATTGCCAATAATATTTTCTAATAATAATATTCAGATAATATGAATTATTGCTTCGATAATGGAAAACAACGTGTAGTGACAATTATTGAAACAACGATAATATAAAATATCAACGCAACAATTATTGAATCAATAAAATAAAATCTTGAACAATAACTCATGTAACAATTATTGGTGGTGTATGCCTTTACGTAAGAATCGATAATTGGTGCAATCTGGTAATATTCTTGTCTGCAACAACGCGTATTACTATGTTTTAACCACCGGTTATTGCAATAGTGATACTTTGGTAACAACTACTGCAGTTATTTATAAATAACTTATACTTGTCGTTTTCTTCATCTAATAAGCTTTAGTTATGGGGCCCACAAAAAATCATTGTGCAAGTCGTCTCGAATATTCCCAAGCGTAAAGAATATTCCACGACCAAACGAATATTTTATAACCACTTAATCAAAACAACCCTTACTATTTCAAAATAATAAATAGAGGAATTAAATTTCATTTATTAATAATTTGGGGTCTTACAACCTCCCCTCCTTATGAAATTTTGTCATTAAAATTTACGTACGTACCTGGTGTTTCGAAAAGATGAGGATACCTCGCTTTCATTTCCGTTTCCAACTCCTAGGTCATTTCATCAATAGCATGGTTCCTCCACAAAATTTTAACTTGTGGTATGACCTTTGTGCGTAGGACATGCTCCTTTTTATCCAAGATCTTAAAAGGTACCTCCTCGTACGTTAAGTCTTGCTATCTAAATCAGTTTCTAACTTCAATAACGTGGTTCGGGTCTTTCACATATTTACGAAGCGAGATCGTGAAAAAATATTATGAACACGAGACATACTTGGAGGTAACGCGAGTCTATATGCTACATTTTCTATTCGATCAAGAATCTGAAATGGACCAATAAATCATGGATTGAGCTTTCCTCTCTTCCCAAATCTTGTAACTCCCTTCCATGGAGCAACATGCAACAATACATGATCCCCTATACTAAATTCCACGTCCTTTCGATGAAGATCCGCATAACTCTTTTGTCGATCATGTATGTTTGTTTGTATACGTTGTCGAATCGTTTGGATCTTCTCTGTAGTCATTCGTACCAACTCTGGTCCCAACAACGTTGTTTCTCCCACCTCATCCCAACATACTGGAGAGCGACACTTTCGTCCATAAAATGCTTCAAATGGAACCACACCTATACTTGCCTGATAAGTGTTGTTGTAGGAGAATTCCACCAATGTTAGGTACTTATCCCAACTCCCTTTGAAATCAAGGACACAAAGTCTTAATAGATCTTCAAGAGTTTGAATAGTCCTCTCGATTGTCCGTCTGTTTGAGGATGGTATGCCAAATTGAGCAAGTAAATTCGTGCCCATAGCTTTTTTTGCAAGCTAACCCAAAATCTTGAAGTGAATCTTGGGTCATGATCCGAAACTATGGATCTTGGCATGCCATACAACCTCTGATCTCATTCACATATATACTAGCAAGACATTCAAGGAATAAGTCTCCGTGTCGGCAAGAAATAAGCGGACTTGGTTAATCTATCAACAATAACCCAAATAGCATTTATTCCTTGAGAAGCAATTGGGAAGACCAATGCTTGAAATCCATGGTAATATGTTCCCACTTCCATTTTAGAATCTCAAGTGGTTCTGATGGACCCTTAGGCACTTGATGCTCGCCTTTACCGTTGACAAGTTAAACACATCGAGATAAACTTTGCAATCTCTCTCTTCATATTATTCCACCAAAATGCATGTAGAAGATCACGATACATTTGGTACTTCAAGATGGATTGAAAATGGTGTATTGTGTGCCTCCATCATGATCTTGTACTTCAAATCGAGAATCGTTAGGAGCACAAAGTGCAGGTGGACTCAAGTATTCCTTCTTCATCGATTCTTGCCTCGGGAATAATACCTTCTTGTACTTTCTTCTTCATACGCATCAAACAAGATTACGTAACTTGAAGCGACTTTAACTTTATCGATTAAAGTTGGTTCTATGAGTATACTTGACATCATCGCTTTTCGTTCTGCATATGATCTTCTACTCAACGCGTCAATTACCCGTTCGCTTTTCGAGGATGGTATTGAATAGTGTGGTCGTAATCTTTCAGCAATTTCGAGCAGCGTCGTTGCCAGCGTGTTGAGTTCTTTTTTAGTGAAGAAATATTTGAGGCTTTTTATGGTGCGAATATATCTCCACTTTCTCCCCGTATAGATAGTGCCTCCGGATCTTTAAGCGGCTTATTGCACTTGACTCTAGATCATGAGTAGAATAATTCCTCTCATATTCATTAAGTTGTCGCGAGGCATAGGCTATAACTTTCTCACGTTACATGAGAACACATCCACAGCCCTTTACGAAGCATCGTTGTAGATAACAAATCCATCTGAACCCGGATGGTATAGTCAAAACAGTCTGCGAAATGAGTCTCCTCTTAAGCTCTTGGAAACTCTTCTCGCGTTCCTCGCTCCATGCAATTTGATATCTTTAAAGTCGGTGAGTTAAGCGGGGTAGCGATTCGAGAAAACCCTTCCACGAATCTCGATAATAACCAATTAAGCCCGAAAGCTTCGTACTTGATTCACGAGTCTTTGGTTGCTCCCAACTTTGTATTGCTTTGATCTTGGCCGGGTCAACAAATACTCCATGTTTTGACACCGTGCCCTAGGAATGCTACTTCCTCAAGCGAACTCGCATTTCATCGACTTAGCATATAGCTTATTTTCACATGACCTTTGGAGTACCGGCTTCAAATGGTGCTCATGATCTTCACGACTTTTGGAATATATGAGGATGTCATCAATAAAGACAATAACGGCTGATCAAATATTCTTTGAATACTCGGTTCATCATATCCATGAAACCCACGGAGCTTTAGTCGATCCGAAAGACATGACTAAGAATTCATAATGCCGTACTCGAGTTAGAAGGCGGTCTTTGGAATATCCTCGATTTAATCTTGATTGATGATATCCGAGCGAAGATCGATCTTTGAAAAAGAATTGTGCTCCTTACAATTGGTCAAACAAGTCATCAATCGAGGTAGTGAGATACTATTCTTGATGGTGACATGGTTTAATTCTCGGTAATCGATACAAAATCGCATACTCCGTGCGTTCTTCTTTACAAATAAAAGCGGGAGCACCCCGAGGAGATGTCTTGGGGCGAATAAAGCCAGAGTGTCCGATAACTCACCGTAATTGGACCTTTAACTCCCAGAAGTTCAATAGGAGCCATTCAATATGGGGTTTTATAAATGGGCTTTGTGCGAGTTCAAGATCAATAAAATTCAACTTCACGTTAGGGGTAGGTAGGAAGTTCTTGAAATCGTTAGGAAAGTCAATAACAGCAGGAATATTATTCAAATATGGCGTGTCTTTATTCAAATCCATAACATGGGCTAAGAAAGCTTGACATCCGTTTTTTAATAAATGAATGGCTTTATGGCTTGATAAAGCGGTGATTGATTTTAATGGCTTGGTTTGCTTGAATTCACTACAACGGGTTGGTTAGGAATATGAAAACTATGACCTTGAAAGCAATCAATTTTGGCATGATGAGTAGTTAACAATCAATCCCTAAAATCACATCAAAAGCAAGTATCTTTAAAGAGATAAGGTCAGCTGGTAATGTGATGGTGCTGACTTGGATCAAACAAGATTTATAAATAGTGGATGTGATGAAAGTTTCTCTAGCAGAGTCTCCACGAGATAAATCAAAGTCTAATTTCTCCGGAGTCAAGTTTAAGCGTTGAGCAAATGGCGAGGAGAAATAAATGAATTAGTAGCACCCTGGGGTATCTAGTAAAGGTATAAACTTCGCATGAATTTATTATTAGATTACACGTGATCACCTCGTTTGGGTTCCTCGCATATTGACGATCACGACAAAGCGCTCTTCCGAGGCAGATTGACTTTGACTTTTACGGGAATGACCTTTTGAGTCACCATCCCACTTGGACTTGGTTTTACTTCTGATACAATCCGGCGATATGTCCTTCCTTTCCATAATTATAGCATACTTTGGTTGTTACAGGCGGTTTGGTACGATATGTCCCTCTTTTCCACATTTATAGCATCTGACGGGTTGGTTGTTCTCCTCCCTTAAACCGATTCTTCTTTGGTCTTTGGCGTCTTCAACGATTAATGTCATTGTTGAATCTCCTCTTTTTTAAAATCTCCCCCCAACTCACTTCTTCTATTTTTATGGCCACGATTACCACCAGAGTGGTTGCCACTTAGTCTGCCTCGCCACGGAACATAAAAGTGGCGAATAGAACCTTCTGTTCCTCCGTGCATCCCAAGACATCGAATATATTGGTAATTTGTTTAACCCACGTCTCAGCCTTGATCGGATCCGGCTTTTCAATAAATTCTGGTGGTCCCAACTCTTTGAACTACTTGGCTGTGACAAACCGTGAATTGTTATCATTTCCTCCTGTATTTTGAACACGAGTCTCCTAAATGCGATTTTGCATGAGCTAAAAAAGCTTCTAAACATCCATCGTTCATCATACGCTTTCGATTGGTGTTGTTCACGGGAGGAACATTGCCGACTGTTGAGCGTTCTCCTCGTTGGGTGAGCGCGGTGTCTCCACGGTCTCATTTACTCTCCTTTATTAACATTCTCGGTCGAAATTCTCAAATCGCCATAAAACAAGGGTTAATTTAACAAATTAACATATCACATAATATTCCTATATTATGATCGACCAACAAATAAGCTTAGGTGGGACACACACTAGCGAGAAGGATTTACTCGTCTCTCCCCTCTATTTCTATTCCCCGATCTCTTGGAGATCATATATCCTAAGCTACGATACCAATTGTGGCGCCCCCAAGAAATAGGTATCTGACACCCATTCACGAGTCGTCAAAATACATGGTATGAAACAACTACAACTTTATTAATACAACATAAAAGCTGTGAGTTTAAATACAAATATTGTCATCTAGACAATATCCACACTCAAATAAGTCCTCATTACAATTATTGATACATTATTTTACAAAAATGGTGAGGACTACTAAGAACAACTTTCTAGAATCTTCATTTCATACCAGAAGTAGTACTACTGCATTTACATTCTCGCCTCACGAGAAGAAAAATGGAACAAAAAGAAAAGGGTGAGCTCAACTAATCCGATAAAGAACATTATGACTAAGATAATATAAAATAAATTATCGTTAGTCTTGACAGGAAAAATCTAATAGAATACAATAAACAATAAGTTTGAAATCAATATTAGCAGTGAAATAATAATTCATTAGAAGAGTTAAGTAGAGAATGAAATCTACTATCTTCTATATATGAATTTAAAAGTTCATCGTCTATCTTTTATCCTGTAACATCAATCGATATATATACGGAATTAAATATTCATCTTTTACTACTACGGGCGAAGATATTCATCGATTAATTAAGTATTAAATTAAACACTGTTCATCTTTTACTCACGGGCCGAAGATATTCATCGAAATCATTAATCTTTTACTACTGGGCCAAAGATATTCAATTATATCATCACTTAGGATGAGGATGATGAAAAATATTTTAAAGAAAAGCGAATCTAGTGAAACAAAAGAATAAATATTAAGGATTAAGTATTTAATTATTCCATATCCAAAAATACCTCATAAATAATCATAGTGGAGTAAAATTCAAGAATGATCAAAACATGGATACAATCGAAAGCTAGTATCCAAAATAGATATTTTAGACGAAAAGCGAAAATTTTAATTTTTCTATGAATAATGTCGTATTAAGTAAATAATGTAAGTATCGTGAATAGTAACTCAAACACCAAAAGATAAAAATTTCACAAGAAAATCATCATGCTTCATGAATAGTACTCGTGAATAGTAACTCGTGAATAATAACTCATGAATAGTAACCCCGGCATGAAAAAGTTTCAAATTTGATAAAAAGTTCCAACCAATATTTTGGCATAATGATATTGAAGAAATAATATCACTTACAAAGAAAATAACATCCCTTACCTCGAAAGAATAGTACTTTTAATTTGGAATCTTGAATATAGTCTTTGAAGGAAACTTACGTAGTATAGCAACACTCAAAGTATCAAAATACTCACAAAAATACGCTTAATATTTTGAGAGAGAAAGAGAGAGAAAACTTCAGTTTCTGGTGTGATTTTCATTTCTAACCTAAGCACCCTATTTATAGGAAAATGCTTAGAACACCAAAGCAGAAAATTTAATAAAATATTAATATAATTAAAAAATTTTCCTACGCCAACTTTTACTAATTGAACTCAGCACTTTGCACATGTTAGTGTAGCCCACAAAACACAAAAAACGTTTTTCTTAATAAACATAATTAAAACTTCTAAAAATCAATTATTTCAGAACTTCAATAATTCATAATAAATAGTCCATTTATCAGAAAAATTTAAACCTTATGTCCTTTTCATAGAAAATTTTATTCTCTACAACTTTGCAGAAGAAAGTTTTTCCAAATTCTAAGCGAAATTGCCAAGAAATCCACAAGCGGGACGATTTTTCAATTTATAATCAAATTTCGAGTCGAGAAATGGGGTCCGCAAACACATAAAACATATATTAATCATTTAATGCAACAAAAATACTCTTCCTCCTCATATACTCATATATCCCACATTCATTGTAAAAATATCACCATTATTATATTATAATAATATAATAAAATATTATTTTATCGAAATATCAATTTTAACAATTGTCACTTTAAAAATTTTCTCCATCTATATCCACATAAAATCAATATTTTTCTCATCATATAAATTAATAATTAATTATTCACAAATAATATTCTGAGAATCACGATCTTGGTGACGGTAGTTCCGGAAAAGAGGGCTTTCGATAAAATTTCTCACTTCTTGGCGGCTTGATTAGGTGACCAAACCTCTCCTTGAGCGAACTTTCTAGACATTACCAATAATATTTTCTAATAATATTATTCGGATAATATGAATTATTAGCGATAATAGAAAATCTTGTGTAGTGACAATTATTGAAACAACGGTAATATAAAATATCAATGCAACAATTATTGAATCGATAAAATAAAATCTTTGAGCGATAACTCACGTAACAATTATTGAGTAGTGCCTTCTTACGTAAGAATCAATAATTGGTGCAATCTGGTAATGTCTTCTTTTATGCGACAACGCGTATTCTTGTGTTTTAACCACGGGTATTCCAACAAGTATTACTTGGTAACAACTTCTGGCAATTATTTATAAACAACTTATACTTGTCATTTTCTTCATCTAATAAGCTTTAGTTATGGGGCCCACAAAAGGCTATTGTCAATACGAATATTTCCAAACAATGAAGAATATTCCACGACCAAACGAATATTTTATAACCACTTGCTTATTTGAAATATTTGCGCATTTTACCCATAACTAACCACATTAATCAAAACAACTCTTACTATTTCAAAATAATAAATAGAGGAATTAAATTTCATTTATTAATAATTTGGGGTCTTACAATCCATGTGCTAAAATCTTAAATGACAATATTTTAGGAACGGAGGTAGTAATATTTTTAGTATTTTATTAATTTAAATTGTTTAAGCAAGGGTAAATTTGGAAAGTTAAACTTCCCCATCTTCCTCCCCCTTTCTCCTTCATCTCAGACTCTCTCACTCTCTCTCCATTTCTTCATCAGCCATACGTCATCCTCCTTCGATCTCACTCACCACCACAAGTCTGGAGCCGGCTTGAAAACCAACGGCTTCGCGATGCCCACCAAATCACCGTTTCAAGAAAAAAGGACTCATAAATATATTACCAAAATAACAATTCAGATCTATAGTTACTCGAGTACTAAATTATCAAAAAAAATAGAGAATCAACTTGAAAAAAATCATGTCTCCGATCTACCTTGTCATCCAATAGTTAGCAATATCCATATTAGGGGGAAAAATAGAGGAAGAAAAAGCTCATCGTTTTAGGGAAAAAAACACTCATACATATATTACCAAAATAACAACTCAAATTTACCATTCCTTAATAACTAAATTACCAAAAAAACAGAGAATTAGCCTGAAAAAAACCATGTCTCCGATCTACCTAGCCATCCAATAACTAGAAATATCCATATTTGGGAAAAAATAAAAGAAGAAGAATAAATTAGTTGTAAGACCCCAACTTTTATAAATAAAGATGAATTTTCTATAAATATTATTTTTGAATATTATGGAGTAAATTTGATATAATGTTATAGTTGTAGGTAATATTTATAAATTTTACAAAGTAAGCAAGTTGTTATAAAATATTCGTTTGGTCGGGAAATATTCTTTTTGTGGAGAATATTAAATGCGAAGGCACAATCATTGGTGGACCACAACGGAATTATTATTTCGGATTGAGAAAGCGACTGTAGAATACGACTGACAATCTGTTGTGAGTTTGAATACAAAATATTGTCTTACAGACAATATACACACCCAAATAAGTCCTCATTAATTATTCATACTTTATTTTACGAGAAATAGTGAGGGCAATTAAAACATCTTCTAGAACCATCACTCCATTACCCAGGCTCGATCTCTTTATGTTCTCCGCTCTCACGAGAAGAAAAATGGAACAAAAAAGAAAAGGGTGAGCTCACTAGCCCGATAAAGAATATTATGACTAAGATAATATACAACAAATTATCGTTAGTCTTGACGAGGAAAAATCTAATAGAATCTGATAAATGACAAGTTTTAGATCAACAAATCACGGTGAAGCAACAATCCATTAGAAGAGTCGCAGTAGAAAGAATTTCTTTATCTTACAGGTTTAAAAGTCCATCATCGATAGTTTATCCTGTAATAACAATCGATATACATCTTTAATCATCTTTTGCCTTTCTGGGCGAAGATATTCATTTAATATCATGAGTTGGTCATGTTAAATCTCGACTTTTGTTCATCTTTTCTTACTTCTGGGCCGAAGATATTCATCGATTAATCGTTCATCTTTGCTGCTTCTGGGCCAAAGATATTCATTTATATCACCATTTTAGGGTGAGGATGATGAAAAACATTTTTAAAAAAGCGAATCCGGTGAAACAAAATGTGAGGATTAAGGATTAAGGATTAGTACTTTGTTTTACCCGTGTCAAAAATACTTGAAAATAATCATATTGGTGTAAAATTCAAGAATGATCAAAACATGGATCTGATCAAAGCTAGTATCCGAATAGATATTTTAGGAAAAAAAATTTTTTTTATTTTTAAATTGAATAGTCTTAAGTATTTCGTGAATAGTGTAAGTATCGTGAATAGTAGTAGTATCGTGAATAGTAACCCAAACACAACAAGTTCCAAATTTGATAAAAAAAGTTCACCGATACTTGGCATAATGATATTGAAGAAAAAATATCATTTAAGAAGAAAATAATACCCACTTACCTCGAAAAATAGCAAAGTCTTACATTTGAATTTCGGTATAGTCTTGTGAAACATATAGTATAGCAACACTCAAAGTATACTCACAAGAATAAACTCGATAATTTAGAGAGAAAAGAAAACTTTGTTTACGGTGTGATTTTCAATTCTAACAGCCCTCTATTTATAGGAAAATGTTAGAGAGCATGAAGGAGACTAAAATAATAAATATTATATATTATAATTTTATTTTTCTCGCTGCCTAAAAACCAATTCGAACCGACCCACCTTTGAAAAATTTCCGACCCATGACCCATATATTCACCAACCAAAAGTGGGTCCCACCCATTAATTTAATAAAAATTATTTTATTTTAGAAACTTCAATAATTAAATGAAAATAGCTCGGTTATCGAAAAATTCAAAACTCGCGACTTTCCATGGGAAATTCCATTCTCTACAACTGCGAGAAGAAATTTTTCCAAATTCCAAAGCGAAATTGACCGAAATCCATAAGCAGGCGATTTTACGATCTATAATAAATTTTCGGTCGAGAATTGTGTCCGCAAACACACAAAACATATATTAAACATTTAATGCCACAAAATACTCTACCTCCTCATATACTCATATATCCCACATTCATTATAAAAATATCATTAGTTAATATATTATTAAAATAATATATTTAAATGAATTATTTTATCGAGAAAAAGATAAAATATTAATTTTCAACAATTGTCACATTAAAAATTTTCTCCATCTATATCCACATAAAATAAATATTTTCTTTATCATAATAATCAATAATTAATTATTTAAAAATAATATTTACGAGAATCACGATCTTGTGACGGTAGTTCCAGGGAAGAGAACTTTCGATAAGGATTTCTCTTCTTGGTAGCCTATGATTAGGTGACAAACCTCTCCTTGAAGCGAGAACTTTCTAGACATTGCCAATAATGTTATCGATAATATTATTCAAATAATATGAATTATTGATTTGATAATGGAAAATCTTGTGTAATGACAATTATTGAAACAACAATGATACTGAAATATCAATATGACAATTATTGAATCGATAAAAATAATATTGAGCGATAACTCTTTGTAACAATTATTGAGTAGTGCCTTCTTACGTAAGGATCGATAATTCAATAATGCATGCAATCTGGTGTCTTCTTTATGCGACCGCGCGTATTCTTGTATTTTAACCACCGGGTAACCCAGCGGTGTTAGCGGTAACAATTTCGTCGTTATTTATAAAACTCGATCTTTGTCGTTTTCCTTCATCCAATAGTTTTTTTAGTTATGGGGCCCCTGATGGCTTGCCTTGGTCGTCGTGCGGAGATTCAAACAAAAAAAGAATATTCCACGACAAGCGAATATTCCCAAATGATAATGAATATTTTATAACCACTTTGCTTTATTTTGTAAACTTTGCACATTTCACCCATAACGAAAGAATTATATCAAATTAACCCTTATTAATTTAGAATAATGAATAAAGGAAAATTCAATTTTATTTATAATAAGTTGGGGTCTTCTGACCTCCCTCCTTATGAAATTTCGTCCTCGAAATTGGCGTACGATACACAGTATATCGAAAAGGTGAGGGTACCTCGCTTTCATCTCGATTCAACTCCGTATCATTTCCTCGATTGCATGGTTTCTCCACAAAACCTTAACTTGTGGTATAACCGCCGATGCGTAAGACATCTTCTTTCTATCAAAATCTCAGCGGTATCTCTCGTGGGTTAAATCTTGATTTATCTAAATGCGGTTCTAATGCTGATAATGTGGTTCGGGTCTTTCACATATTCTGAAGCATAGATATATGGAATACATTGTGAACCACGAGACATACTTGGAGAATGTAGCGAGTATATAGGCTCGTTTCTATTCGGTCGAGAATCTCGAATGGACCAACAAACCTTGGATTGAGCTTTCCTCTTTTCCCAAATCTTGTAACTCCTTTCCGTGGAGCAATACGTAACAATACATGATCTCGATATTAAACTCCGTCCTTTACATGAAGATCGGTATAACTCTTTTGTCGATCTTGTGAAGTTTGAATCGTTGTCGAATCATTTGGATCTTTTACGTGAGTAAATGCGTACTAATTACGGTCCCAACAATGTTGCTTCTCCCTTTCGTCGGCATCTTTGGAGAGCGACATTTTAAATCCATCTGAGCGCCTCGAATGGAGCCATACTATACTTGCGATAAGCTGTTGTTGTTGTAGGAGAATTCCACGGTGGTGAGTACTTATCGACTTCCTTTGAAATCTAGGACCACGAGTCTTAATAGATCTTGAGGGTTTGAATAGTCCTCTACGATTGTCCGTGGTTTGAGGATGGTATCTTTGAAGCCCAGATAAATAAATCCGTGCCCGTAGCTTTACTGCAAAGCTAACCCAAAATCTTGAAGTGAATCTCGGGTCGCGATCGAAACTATGGATCTTGGCATGCCATCTGATCGTCTGATCTCATTCGCGTCATCTGAGCAAGGCGTTCGAGGGATAAGTCTCGGCGTATCGGTAAGAAATGGGCGGACTTGGTTAATCTATCAACAATAACCCAAATTGCATCTACGCCTTGAGAAACTTTGGGAAGACACGTAACAAAATCCATAGTAATGTGTTCCCATTTCCATTAGGAATCTCAAGTGGTTCTGATGGACCTTTTGGCACTTGATCTCGCCTTTACCTGCGTTGTGAGGTTAAACATCTTGAGATAAACTCATGATCTCTCTCTTCGTATTGTTCCACCAAAATGTATATCGAATATCATGATACATTTTGGTACTCCCGAGATGGATTGCAAGCGGGGTGTTGTGTGCCTCCATCATGATTTTATCTTGGTCGAGAATCGTTAGGAGCATGAAAGTCTAGAATTATTTCGAAGTATTCCTTCTCATCGATTCTTGCTTAGGAATAGCTCCTTGCTTGCACTTTCTTCTTCATGCGCATCATATTGGTCAAGTAAGCTTGGCGACTTTAACTTTATCGATTAAAAGTCGGTTTCTACTTGTATATTCGCCATCATTATGTGGGTCCACAGGTCTTTAATTCTACCTCCATCCTTTGTAAAGTCATACAAAATGGGCCTTTGCGTTGACAATATATACTTTTCGTCTTGCGTATGATCTTACCTACTTAATCGTAAACTCTTCGTTCGCTTTTCGAGGATGATATTGAATAGTGTGATCGTAATCTTTTAATGACTCGACCCAGCGTCGTTCTTTGCGTGTTGAGTTCTTTTGGGTGAAGAAATATTTGAGGCTTTTATGATCGTATAAATCTCTACTTTCTCCCCGTCTACAAGTAGTGTCTCCGTATCTTATTATGAAAAACACATGCTTTGCTTGACTCGGATCATGAGTAGGATAATTCCTCTCATATTCTTTGAGTTGTCGTGAGGCATAGGCTATGACTTTCCCATATTTGCATGAGAACACATCTAACCCCTTGCGGAAGCATCATTTGTAGATAACAAATCCATCGAACGGATGGTATTGTCGAAACAGTCTTAGAAATGAGTCTCTCTTGAGCTCTTGGAAGCTCTTCTCGCGTTCCTCGCTCCATAAGAATTTTGCATCCTTAAAGTCGGTGAGTTAGCGGAGTAGCGATTCGAGAAAATCCTTCCACAAATCTCGATAATAACCAATTTAAGCCCGAGAGAAATGCGCGTCTTGATGATCGCAAACTTGGTTGCTCGACTTTGTATTGCTTGATCTTGGCAGGGTCAGCGAGATACTCCTTGTTTTGACTGCGTGCCCGAGGAATGCTACTTCCTCGAAGCGAACTCGCATTTCTTGACTTGGCATAAAGCTTGTGTTCACGAAGTCTTTGTAGTACCGAAACGAATGGTGCTCATGATCTTCACGGCTTTTGGAATAGATGAGGATGTCATCGATAAAAACAACAATGGCCCGATCAAATATTCCTTAAAATACGGTTCATCGTATCCATGAAAGCGGCGGGAGCATTAGTCGATCAAAAGACATGACCAAGAATTCATAATGCCGTGTCGAGTCACGAATCTCGTCTTTGGAATATCCTCGGTTTTAATCTTGGTGATGATATCGAGCGAAATCGATCTTTGAAAAAATTGCGCTCCTTATGGCTGGTCGAGCGGGTCATCGATGCGAGGTAGCGGATACTATTCTTGATGGTGACATGGTTCGATTCTCGATAGTCGATACAAAGTCGCATCTCCGTCTTTCTTCTTTCTGAATAAAGCAGGAGCACCCCGAGGAGGCGTCTTTGGGCCGAATGAAAGCAGATGTCTAATAACTCTGTAGTTGGACTTTTAACTCACGAAGTTCAATAGGAGCCATTCGATATGGGGTTTTAGAAATGGGTTTTTTGTGCGGTTGAAAGGTCGATAAAGAATTGACATCACGTTACGGGGGTAGGCCAGGGAAGCTCTTGGGGAAATACATCGGAATTCTCAACCACGAAATATTATTCAAATCGACTTGTCTTTATTCAAATCCATAACATGGGCTAAGAAAGCTTGACATCAGTTTTTCAATAAGCGAATAGCTTTGTGGCTTGATATAGCGATGGTGATTTTAGTGGTTTGGTTTAGTGGTTTGAATTAGTATGGCGAGGTTGGTTAGGAATATGAAAACTATGACACTACGAAAACAATCAATTTTGGCATGATGGTGGTTAACGATCAATTCCTAAAATCACATCAAAAGCAAGTATCTTTAAAGAGATAAGATCAGCGAGGTAATGTGATAGTGCTGACTTGGATCATGCAAGATTTATAAGCGTAGATGTGAAGGTTTCACCCAGCGGAGTTTCAGCGAGATAAATCAAAATCTAATTTCTCGGTCGAGTTTAAGCGTTGAGCACTGGCGGCGGAGAGATAAAAGAATGGGTAGGCAGCGGTATCTAGTAAGGTATAAACTTATGAGAATTCAAGATTAGCTTACACGTGATCACCTCGTTTGGGTTCCTCGCGTTTTGTCGATCGACAAAAGCTCTTCGAGAGCCGTGATTTCGACTTATCAGGGAACGACCCTTGGAATCACACCTCTCTTTGAACTTGTTTTTCGCGATAGTACAATCTCGGCGATGTGGCCTTCCTTTCCACGGTTGTAACATACCTTGGATTGTTTGTGGGCGGTTTGGTGATATGTCCCTCCTTCCGCATTTGTAACATCTATCTAGCGGTGGCGGTCGTTCTCCTCCCCCAGCATTTGTTGTTGGTCTTTGGTCTTTGTTGTTGATATCTTCCGTCATTGTTGAATCTTCTCTTTACGAAATTTCCACTTG
Organism: Panax ginseng; assembly: GCA_020205605.1. Classification (NCBI taxonomy): domain Eukaryota; kingdom Viridiplantae; phylum Streptophyta; class Magnoliopsida; order Apiales; family Araliaceae; genus Panax; species Panax ginseng. The sequence goes on from CM035146.1 coordinate 9,325,226, forward strand.
AGTCACCTCTCTCTATTATCATGTCCACGATTACCACACAGTGGTTCTAGCTGTCTGTAGTATTCTTTCCTCCTCATTTGGTTATCATCGTTACGATGACTACCACGATTGTGGTCCCTCGGTTGAGTATACTCCTTTATCTCGCTCTAATAAGCGAGCCACATTGACAACATCGAATCTGAGAGAAAATTTATGAGAGATAAGGTATTGCCGAATCTACGGTTTTAGACCTCTCGAAACATGGCGTCATTCGTTCCTCATTCTCCACGAATGAGGTCTGAGCACTGGATAATTCTGCGAACCTTGCCTCGTCTTTGAGACCGTCGTCGTTGTTGTTACATTGAGTCTAATAAACTCTACCTCCTTCATATAGCGAATACTTTACGGAAAGTACTTGTCATTGAGCGATTCTGAAATCTTTCCCAAGACATATTAAGTGCATCTAATTTGAGTGCGCTTCCACTGATTCCCACCGATGTCTGCTTCACCACTGAAACATAAAGGTGGCGAATGGAACTTACATTCCTCCGTGCACCCCAAGACATCGAATATCTTGGTAATTTGCTTGACCCACGTTTACGCCTTGATCGGATCCGAAACTTTCCATGGAAATCTGGTGGTCCCGACTCTTTGAATTGTTTGGTTGTGACAAGACCGCGCGTTCTTATCATTTCCTCCGTATTTTGTACACGAGTCTCCACAAATGCGATTTTGCATGAGCTGCAAAAAGCTTACTAAACATCCAAAATCGTTCATCATTTTGCTCGATTGGCGTTGTTCACGGGAGGAACATTGCCCGACTGTTGCGCGTTCTCCTCGTTGGTGAAATCTAAAGGCGTCTCCACGGTCTCATAAACTCCATTGTTAACGTTCTCGTGACCATTCTTAAATCTTGCCATAAAAGCAAGGGTTAATTAAACAAATTAACATATCACGTAATATATCTATATTATGATGAGCCAACAAATAAGCTTAGGTAGGACACCTTTAGCGAAGAAGATTTTTTTCGTCTCTCCCTCCAGATTACATTCCCGATCTCATGGAGATCGTATCCTAGCTACGATACCATTTGTGGCGCCCCCAAAATAGGTATCTGACACCCATTACGAGTCGCATGAAATACATGGTATAGAAAGCAAACTACAACTTTGACAAATCTGGATGTGTGTAGAATACGACAATCTGTTATGAGTTTGAATACAAATATTGTCTTTAGGCAATATACACACCCAAATAAGTCCTCATTAATTATTATACTTTATTTTTACGAAATAGTGAGGCGATTAAAACATCTTCTAGAACCATCACTCCATACCCAGGCTCGATCTGCTTTATGTTCTGCTCACGAGAAGAAAAATGGAACAAAAAGGAAAAGGGTGAGCTCATTAGCCGATAAAGAATATTATGACTAAGATAATATACTGACAAATTATCGTTAGTCTTGACGAGGGAAAAATCTAATAGAATCTGATAGAATGACAAGTTTTAGATCAACAAATGCGTGAAGCAACAATCCATTAGAAGAGTCGCGTGAGAAAAGAATTCTCATCTCTACAAGGTTTTAAAGTCCATCATCGATAGTTTATCCTGTAATAACAATCGATATACATCTTTAATCATCTTTTACTTCTGAGGCCGAAGATATTCATTTATATCACCCGATTGGTCGTATTAAATCTCGACACTTTTGTTCATCTTTTGCTACTTCTGGGCCAAAGATATTCATCGATTAATCGTTCATCTTTGCCTTCTGGGCCAAAGATATTCATTTATATCACCATTTAGGGTGAGGATGATGAAAAACATTTTTAAAAAGCGAATCGGTGAAACAAAATAGCATGAGGATTAAGGATTAAGGATTAGTACTTTGTTTTACCCGTGTCCAAAAAAATACTTGAAAATAATCATATTGGTGTAAAATTCAAGAATGATCAAAACATGGATCTGATCAAAGCTAGTATCCGAGAATAGATATTTTGGATGAAAAAGAAAATTTTTTATTTTTTGATTGAATAGTCTTAAAGTATTCGTGAATAGTATAGGTATCGTGAATAGTATGTAGTATCGTGAATAGTAACCCAGAGCACAACAAGTTCCAAATTTGATAAAAAAGTTCACCAATACTTGGCATAATGATATTGAAGAAAAAATATCATTTAAGAAGAAAATAATACCCTTACCTCAAAATAGCCGTCTTACATTTGAATTTGGTATAGTCTTGTGAAACCATATAGTATAGCAACACTCAAAGTATACTCACACGAGAATCATTTCGATAATTTAGAGAAAGAGAAAACTTAGTTTACGGTGTGATTTTCAATTCTAACAGCCCTCTATTTATAGGAAAATGTTAGAGCATGAAAGGAGACTAAATAATAAAATAATATTATTTATTAATCAAATTTTCTCTCGCATGCCTCTAAGTTAGAAAATTAGACCACCAACTTTGAAAAAAATCAGACCCCACATTATATTTCACCACTGACAAAAGTGGGTCCCACCCATAATTTAATAAAAATTATTTTATTTTGAAACTTCAATAATTCGTGAAAATAGCTCGGTTATCGAGAAAAATTCAAAACTCGCGACTTTCCATGGGAAATTCCATTCTCTACAACTGCGGAAGAAAGTTTTTCCAAATTTCAAGCGAGAAATTGACCAGAAATCCATAAGCAGGCGATTTTACGATACATAATCAATTTTCGGTCGAAATTGTGTCCGCAAACACACAAAACATATATTAAACATTTAATGCCACAAAATACTCTACCTCCTCATATACTCATATATCCCACATTCATTATAAAAATATCATAGTTAATATATTATTAAAATAATATATTTAAATGAATTATTTTATCGAGAAAAAGATAAAATATTAATTTTCAACAATTGTCACATTAAAAATTTTCTCCATCTATATCCACATAAAATAAATATTTTCTTTATCATAATAATCAATAATTAATTATTAAAAAAATAATATTCTGAGAATCACGATCTTTGTGACGGTAGTTCGAGGAAGAGAACTTTCGATAAGGATTTCTCTCTTCTTGGTAGCATGATTAGGTGACGAAACCTCTCCTTAGAGCAGAACTTTCTAGACATTGCCAATAATGTTATCGATAATATTATTCAAATAATATGAATTATTGATTTGATAATGGAAAATCTTGTGTAATGACAATTATTGAAACAACAATGATCTAAAAATATCAGCAATGACAATTATTGAATCGATAAAATATAATATTGAGCGATAACTTCTTTGTAACAATTATTGAGTAGTGCCTTCTTACGTAAGGATCGATAATTCAATAATCTTTATGCAATACAGGTGTCTTTCTTTATGCGACCAGCGCGTATTCTTGTATTTTAACCACCGGGTAACCCAGCGGTGTTAGCGGTAACAATTTCGTCGTTATTTATAAAACTTCGATCTTTGTCGTTTTCCTTCATCAATAGTTTTTTAGTTATGGGGCCCCCTGATATTTGCTGGCGTAAATGCGGAGATTCAAACAAAAAGAATATTCCACGACAAACGAATATTCCCAAAACGATAATGAATATTTTATAACCACTTGCTTATTTTGTAAACTTTGCACATTTCACCCATAACAAAAGAATTATATCAAATTAACCCTTATTAATTTAGAATAATGAATAAAGGAAAATTCAATTTTATTTATAATAAGTTGGGGTGGTGATTTCTTTTGTTATTCCATTCTTTATTATACTCGGTTGGTTAAAGTTTTGACTTCTATACTCCATGAAATTAGTAGAATATCCTTGATATTTATGCTTCATCCAAAGATATCTTTTCATGGAAATATTCTTACGATCATTCTTGAATTTTACTCTACAAAGCGGTGATCGTGTTGACAATTTGGACATTATTAGTTTACGGATAAATTAATTCTTGAACTTGTTTTATTGAATTCTTATATCATTGTCATCATCCTCATGTTTATATTATGTTGAAAGTCATCTGTGGCTGTAAGGTATAGATGGACTTGATATGATTATGACCGAGGGATTATTCGATTGTAATCATGGCCAAAAGGCCCATTTTGTGTGACTTGCAAAGGATGGAGATAGAGTTAAAGATTCGAGGGACGCATGTGATGATAGCGAATATCTGAGTAGAAGACAGACTTTAATCGATAAACTTAAATTGCTCAAGCTACGGACCGAGGAAGGCGTCGTATGAGGGAAGAAAGTCAAGAAGGTCTTATCTGCAGGAAGCAAGAATCGATGAAGAAGGAATACTTGAGTCAACTCCGGACTTTGTGTTCCTAACGACCACGATTTGAAGTATAAAATTATGATGGAGGCTGCACAACACACCATTTGCAATCCATCCTAGGAGTACCAAAATGTATCATGATATTAAATCATACATTTTGGTGGCAATATGAAGAGAGAGATAGTCTTTGTTTATCTCGAAGGTGTCTAACTTGTCAACGAGTTAAAGCGGAGCATCAAGTACCAAAAGGTCCATTGCAACCATTTGAAATTCGGAATGGAAGTGGGAGCACATTAACATGGATTTCGATTCACGGTCTTCTAAGATTTCTCAAGGCATAGATGCGATTTGGGTTATTGTTGATAGATTGACCAAGTCTGCTCATTTCTTACCGATACGAGAAACTTATACACTTGAACGTCTTGCTCGTATGTACATAAATGAGATTGTAAGACTGCATGGTATGCCGATATCCATAGTTTCTGATCGAGACCCAAGATTCACTTCACGATTTTGGGTTAGTTTGCAAAAAGCTATGGGCACAGACTTACGATTTAGCGCGACATATCATCGTCAGACGGACGGACAGTCGAAGAGGAATATTCAAACTCTTGAAGATCTATTAAGACTCTGTGTCCTTGATTTCAAGGGAAGTTGGGACAAGTTCTTACCATTGGTGGAGTTTTCCTACAACAACAGTTATCAAGCAAGTATTGGCATGGCTCCATTAAAAGCGTTGTATGGAAGAAAGTGTCGTTCTCCAGTATACTGGGATGAGGTGGGTGAAGCAACGTTGTTGGGACCGGAGTTGGTACGTATGACTACGGAAAAGATTCAAACGATCCGACAACGTATAAAAACCTCACAAAATCGACAAAGAGTTATGCCGATCTTCATCGAAAGGGACGGAATTCGATATAGGAGATCATCATGTGTTGTTACGTGTTGCTCCATGGAAAAAGGAGTTACAAGATTTGGAAAGAGAGGAAAACTCGATCCTCGATTCATCGGTCCATTTTAATCCTCGATCGAGTAGGAAGCGTGGCCTATAGACTTTCGCTTTCACAGTCAAGTATGTCTCGTGTTCATAACATTTTCACATATCCATATTACGTACATATGTGAAAGACCCGAACCACATTATTGAGTTAGAACCGGACGAAATAGCGGAAGATTTGACGTATGAAGAGGTTCCTGTTCAAATCTTGGATAAAAAGGAACATATTCTACGCTCCAAGGTTATACCTCAAGTCAAAGTTTTGTTGAGAAACCACGATGTTGAGAAAATGACTTGGGAGTTAGAATCTGAATATTATGGAGTAAAATTGATATAATAGTTGTGGGTAATATTTATAAATTTTCCAAAGTAAGCAAGTTGTTATAAAATATTCGTTTGGTCGGGGAATATTCTTTTTATCGGGGAATATTCGTACGACGGCTCAATCATTGGTGGACCCCTAAGCGGAAGTATTGTCGTAGTTAGAAAAGCGACAAAATTATCTTCTATAAAAATAACTTGCCGGAGGTGTTACTGTTAAAAGCTGTTGAACTACCCGGTAGTAAAAATACAACGATGTCTGGCATTGGTTGCGTAGTAGCACCTTTGTATTGATGCTTACGTGAGAAGTCACTCCACCTATACTCAATTATTGCTACTGATAATGAATTGCATTATATCTCTTATATTATTGATTCAATTATTGTCACAAAGATATATCATCATATAATATGTTATATTATTAAATCAATAATTGGCGATAAGTTATAAATGATTAATAATTGTTGAAAGATTAAATATGTGTTGATTAAAAATAAAATGATTTGTGGTAATATTTATTCAATCCTTGATGTATATAAAGAGTCATTAAGAGGCGTTTGTGGTAAGTTTGGTTATTTTATGGGGGGCCATATGTCATCATCTAAGAGTCTCTTAAATCGATAAGTAATTACCTTCGTCGATAGTAATTACCTACAATCGATATAGTAATTACCTTCGTCAATAGTAATTATGTTTACAGACGTCAAACCACTTGTTTGTTTCATATTACGGTGTCGAACTACTTGTCGTTTCACATTCTGAAGCGTCAAACCACTTTTCTTTTCACATCACCGATTCGTTCGAGCCACTTGCTTTTCACACGTGGCAAGTGCTAAGCTAGAAATCTTCTATAAATAGAGGCCTAGTGCTTCATTATTTTTCACGCAATTCATTCAAGCTATAGAGAGAAAGTATAGAGAATAAGAGAGAAAGAAGAAGAGTATTACATTACTACACTCTTGCGTTATTCAATCTCCTACTAATGTAAAGGGTGTTTTTTTCTTATTCATGAAGAGAACTGTTGTTATTTCATTGCTTATTATTACATTTGGAATAACTTTTGTATCTGCAGTTTATCCTATACTTGGTGACATTCTTCTATTATTACATTGGAACATCACATCTCATATATTTTTTACTGGACTGGTTAAAGTCTTTATTATTATTCATTGGAACATCACATGCATGTGTTTTACACCGGACTGGTTAAAATCTTTATTATTATTGGAACATCCACGCTGCATGTGTTTTACTGGGACTGGTTCCATTCTTTATTATTACATTGGAATATCATGTACATGCGTTTCTACGCGGACACAATTCCGTTATTTATTATCCTGTTGGAATAAACACTGCATGCGCTTCTATCGCATGCATGGTGATTTCTTTTGTTATTCCATTCTTTATTATACTCGATTGGTTAAAACTTTGACTTTCTATACTCCATGAAATTAGTGGAATATCCTTGATATTTGCGATTCATCCAGTATCCTTTCATGGAAATATTCTTCTGAGCATTCTTGAATTTTACTCTACAAAGCAGTATCATGTTGACAATTTGGACGTTAATAATTTCTGGATAAAATAATTCTTGAACTTGTTTTATTGAATTCTTATATCATTGTCATCATCCTCATGTTTATATTTTGTTGAAAGTCATCTACATGGCACTGTGGTGCATAGATGGACTTGGTATGATTATGACCGAGGATTATTCGGTAAATAATCATGGCCAGTAATATTACAAATGATGTGGTAAAAGTTATCATTGGCCCGTGTGCATTGATGGGACGATTGTTGGCATGATCATGACCATTAATGAATACACGAATGTCCTTGGGTCAGTAGTCGTATGGATAATTTGTGGTCGTGATACTAAAGAATATCCTTGGCAGTAGTAGTCAGGGGTGATTCGATGATCTGGATTATTTATTAATTTGAGTCCCAACGATAAAAGTCGTGAAAAACCTTTTAAATCATAAAAGATAGTAGATTTTATTCTCTACTTTACTCTTTTAATGGATTGCTTGTTCCGCTGCAGTTAAACTTGATGTTGTTATATTTTATCAGTTTAACACTGTTGAAGGTTAACGATAATTTATTCTACATTATCTTAGTCATAATATTTCTTACTGGGCTAGTTGAGCTCACCCTTTCTTTCACTGTTCTCTTCAAAAAATGAGAACATAGCAGGGACTAGTCGGGAAACGGAGTGACGGTCCAGAGGATAGCATTAGTAGTCATCACTATTCTGTGAAATAGTGTGATAATAATTGTAATGAGGACTCCTTTTGAGTTTGTATAATCTCTACTAGACAATAATTGTATTCAAACTCACAGTTATGTTTTGTCGTATTATACCTATAGTTGTATTAGTAAGTTGTATTTGAATTTTGTACCATGTATCTGACGACCCAAGATGGGTGATGTATACCTAATTTTAGGGGCGTCACATAAGTTGCGTAAAATCTTTCCTATGTTTTCCTTTCTTTTATTTACCATCTCCATTAAAAAAAAGGGAAAATAACAAGATGAAGAGAGAGGGATAGGACGAGGACAAAGAAAGGTGTGAATAGGGGGAATGTGTTAAATGCTTTCTAAGTCATTGTACTATATGTCAACTTACAACTAGGTCACTGAACTTTTTTTTCTTACAGTCAACTCACTAAACTCAATTTTTCTAACAAAAAGTTAAAAAAATCGTTAGACTCGTTTGACTGTTAACGGAAAACGGCTGAGTTGTCAAAAAAAGCCTATGTGGCGTTAATTATGCTGACGGCAAAGTTGATGATGATGTAATTTGTAGGAAAAAATTTATGAAAAAATTAGAAAAAAAATTATTTTAAATTATAATATAAATTTAAAAAATTAGCCAAAAAAAAGGAAAAAAATAAATAAAAAAACACAGTTTTTTTTAAGAAAATGAAAACACAGTTTTTTAAAATAAAAATTTAAAAAACGCAGTTTATTTTTCTTTAGAAAAATAAAAAAGCAGTTTTTAAGAAGAAAAAAAACTGCGTTTTTTTTATAATAAAAACTGCCTTTTTAAAAAAAACAAAAATAAGTGCTTTATTTTTCTTAAAAAAAACTGCATTTTTTTAACAAAAATAAAAGCATTTTTTTAAAAAAAGCAAAACGAATTGCTTTATTTTTCTTTTAAAAAAAACTATTTTTTAATTTTTTTTAACAAAAATAAAAGCATTTTTAAAAAAAAAAAAATAATAGCTTTATTTTTTAAAAAACAAAACTATTTTTTAAATTTTTTTAAAGAAAAATAAATCTGCTGCGTTTTTTTTATAATAAAAGTTGATTTTTTATTTTTTAAAGAAAAATAAACTATTTTTTAAATTTTTATTAAAAAATGCGTTTTCATTTTCTTAATAAAAATCGCACTTTTTTTATTATTAAAAAAACAAATTTTTAAAAGAAAAATAAAGCAATTATTTTGTTTTAAAAAAATGCTCTTATTTTGTTAAAAAACTACTATTTTTTTAAAGAAAATAAAGCAATTATTTATGCTTTTTTAAAAAATGCTTTTATTTTTGTTAAAAAATCAGTTTTTTTAAGAAAAATAAAGCAATTATTTTTGTTTTTTTAAAAAAATGCAGTTTATTTTTCTTAAAAAAATAAAAAGACAGTTTTTATTAAAAAATAAAAAAACTTAGGTTTTTTTTCTTCTTAAAAACTGCTTTTATATTTTTTTTTAAGAAAAATAAACTGCGTTTTCATTTTCTTAAAAAAAATGCGTTTTTTTAATATCTTTTTTGGCTAATTTTTAAATTTTATATTATACTTTAAAATAATTTTTTTTCCATTTTTTCATAATTTTTTTCCTAGAAATTCACATCATCAACTTTACGTCAAGATACTAATCTCGCTTATATAGGTTTTTTTTTTTTGTCAACTCAATTGCTGCTAATAACAAATAAACGAGTTTAACGTGTTTTTTAACTTATTGTTAGAAAAATAGAATTTAGTGAGTTGACTGTAAGAAAAAAAAAGTTCAATGACCCAATTGTAAGTTGACATATAGTACAGTGACTTATAAAACATTTAACCCTAGGGGGAATGGTTTCCAAATAAGGTAAGAGAGGGGGAATAGTAGGAGAGAGAATTACTACTCCCTCCGTCCCAGGATAAAAATATTGGTTGATTTTTTGCGCATATTAAGAAAGAAGATAAAATGACAAAATTTTTCATATTTAAATTCTCATTTAATTGCATAGTTTTCTACACATTACTAGTGATGCTCCATAAATATGCATAGAGAATAGAAATCTAACAATTAATAATAAGGGTATTATAGACAAATTATTATAAAAAATAGATCATTTAAAGTAAGTAGATATTTAACTTGGGACAGTCTAAAATAGTAATAAAGACTTTTATCTTGGGACGGAGGGAGTAATATTTAGTTTTGTTTAATTGTTGTTCTGTTTTGTTTAAATATTATTATTTGTTTTTTAATAATAATTTAATATGCTTTATTACTGTTTGTCCTTTGATTATTATAAAATGATAAAAGAAAAGTTATAGAATGACTCATTTTTAACCCAAGCAGTAAAATTAAAAGGTAATGAATCATTGAAGTTGAAAATATAGATAGTTTAAGGTAGTGAAACATATTTAAACCTATTAAATATTACCCCAAATTGAATACTTTTGGGTCGGAAGGAGAATAGTTTTCATTCGGGTATGCATCGTGGGCCGGGTACTTGAAACTGAGGCCGACATAACATAACATTATCCCGGTGAGAAAAACCGTTGGATCACAGCCGACGCGAGGCGCCAATATCGTGCGGTTTCCAACTTCCAAGCTACCATTCGCCCACTTAATTTCCAATTTTACTGATTCTATTTAACATATACAAATCAAACAGTATTCCTACATATTTCTCTATCCGTCTCCTCATTATTTGTTTAAGTGACCGTTGAGTCTGTGGATCTGGAGTAGATTCGAGGTACATTTTGCCGCTGTATTTAGGTAATTCTTAACCATTCTTAGTTTTTGAAACATTTATGAACACTTTTGATAATTTGGCATGGAATGATCCGTAAATCCCTGTAAAAAATTTGTGCATTCCAATTGTTCCATATTAATTTGTTTTTTTCTTCTGGATCTGGGTGTGGAATGAATGTAGTTAATTACTGAATTTACCGACTCTAGGTAGAGTATGGAATATCAATGTGGGGTTGATATATGATTGGATTTCCCGGAGGAAATTAGGGTTTGAGATCAGGTCTCTACCCCATATGACAAGCTCACATATGATATTCATACCACTAAACTTAGCTCTGAGGTGAAAATTTTAAATTTCAAAATTGGAAACTAAACAAGGAGTATTGGGGCTTGAGATTGGTTTGTCAATAACTTTAGTCATTGATTTTTGACCTTTTTTCCCGCTAATTTGTTACTGGTATTTATATTTATGGGAAGAGGATCCCCTCCATTATAATATTCACACAATATCCCTGATACATATCTAGTGACAAAACTGATGTTTTAGCGACGGCTAATGTATTGTCACTTAATGTGTATTAGGGGAATTAGGTGGAAAGTATGGAGGGGATCTGGGTGCATGTTTATGGTATGAATGGTTATAAGATTATTACCTTTTCCTTTACTGATTTTTGTTTGACATTACTGTTTGATTCAGCATCTTAGATCATCGGCTTTGAAAATTATAGCCATGTCGAGGAGGCCAGTCAATCCATCTCGGCGCTTTGCAGATGGTGGAATTCTTCCATTAGCAGCCTCACTGCAATCGAAATCACGATCTTCCCCAATTTTATCAATTGGACTTATAGTTGTGGTATGTGGTCTGGTAAATGTTTTGTGTCATTAGTATTTCACAGTTTCCAATTTGTAAAGTACGGATAAGGTAGGTTGGTCTTCCATGAATAATAATTACCTCAACTGTACCTACTTTCATGAATTATGTGTAAATTATGATGTAGTGTGACGGTATTTTTTTTTTGATAGTGTTCTTTTTCTAAGAAAAAAAATAATTAATGTGGTTTACTCTTGGGTGATGATATCCTGAATATAGAGGTTTCTTTTTGGAACTTTTCAGGGAGCACTACTTTTCATTGGATATTCATATAGAAACTCAGGTTAGAATTTCTCCCCATGTACCCCCTACTTCTTTTTCCCATAATTTCAAAATGTAATGTGGAGTTGTAATCTCATCCACTAGAATAATCACATCTTCTTTTCTCTCTCTCTCCCCCTATATATATATATATATATATATATATATATATATATATATATATATATATATATGGGAAAAGTAATTTAAAGCATGTCTTAGCCAAGCTTGGCTAAGATTACTTAACAAAACGACGTAGTTTTGTATAAATATTATAAATTAAAGAATTTTTCATATAAAACCCAAAAAAGAAAAACCTAACCCTAGGGGGTAAAACTACGTCGTTTTACTAAGGTTGTGTTAAGTAGTCTTAACCAAGCTTGGCTAAGGCAGGCCTTAGATTACTTTTTCCCATATTTGTATGTATATATGTATAAGTAGAAAAAAGATCCATAGTCACAATTGGTTTTAGCCAACAACCCCCATATTATTTGGCTTATGGGTTTCTATACTGCCCGCCAAACAGTTTGGCAGAAGAATGAACAAATACCATCCGCCAAACAGCCAAGCTGTTTGGTAGACTGTTAATTACAGACAACTGTGTTTGTAGATCATTCCTCAGATATATTTACATTGCTGGCTTGTTGTATGCTTGTTAATGTAATTCCTCTGGAGAATATTTTCTTACTGCCAGGTGTAAAGAACAGCATACTGATACTTTATAGTAACAAGCAACATTAATTGTCTGATATGTTAAGGATGACAGTGCTAAAGTTTACAATAACCGGTATGAATATTGTTCCGAGTAGTTGATATAATATCAAATGATATGACAGACTCATAGGTGTCAGTCTTTTAGCAAATAAACAAGTATTAAAATTTTGGCGGGGCTAGTAAAACGTACCCAATTCAGAATTCCCATTTCTTCTGGTTGTTCCAAAATTTCACGCATACTTAAGGAACTCAGAATTCAATGAGACATCATGATTAAATTCCACACTCTCAATCTATCTTAATCATTTTTGGTTTGTATGATAAGTCATGCGCTTTGCAATTGTGTAATCCTTGAAAATAAAAACTCACATTACGGAACTGCTGGTTATTCATGTCTTGTGTACTGATGTTTCAACGCATAAAGAAGTATGATTTTATATGGCCTACTTATATTATGCATGCTGGCAGTTAATATACTACTTCATAGATTAATATTGCTTGTCCCTGCATCGTCTGAGTGAAAAGTTTTTTCGACAGGTGGATTTGGTGGTAATAAAGCAGCTCTTAGCAGGGTTGAAGGTAAACATTTTGAACATAATAATGTTGTTGACATTATATAACGTTTTTTAGTGATCCATATGCAATAAGCCAAAGTAACCAGCTTTACAAACAATATTTGCTCAGTGAACATATATGATATGTAGTGAATGTATACCTGAATAGTTTTACTATATGTCTCTTTATTACCTTAATGAATATGGAACTTTCTGAATATAGATTTGATAAATCTTTAAGATGGTGGATGAAGAGAGATGTTTCCACAAGTTTTCTCATTGAGAGGAGAGTTAATTATCAGCTTGAATTAAAAGTGTTGCACATGCATGTTGTCCATATCTCTCTCATTCTTCTGGTAGCAAAAGGTGTAAATGTTCTGACTTCTGAGTCAGCATTTAGAATTCTACAACATTTTTCTTTTATCTTTGTTGTTTATTATTCCACAGAAATTTCAATTTGGTCAGTAAATTGAAATAAAAAATAAAAACCAGTTCCCATCAAAGTGCTTTTAAATTTAATGAAGGAAAACTGTAGAAATCATATATATGTGGGATAAATGGAAAAGTCCGAATTCACAGGGGAATGGGTCCTAGTGGTCCACGACCTCTGCTACCATCACAGAGCTTTCCCTTTAGATTGCTGAATCTTGCTTATTACTGGGGCATGGTTCATGGTACACTCAACATTCGATTACAGTTCAATTTCGTTATCTCGTGGAAGTTGAGTGACCGAGTAATTGAGTTAGTAATTCTGAAAAGTGGTTTAAAGCTTTCAGTACAGACTTATTCGGGGTTGTCTGAATCAGTTTCTTGTCCATCTTCCGCAGCCACCTGAGTCTGGTTCTCTTCTGAAAGAGTTTCATAGTAGATTTCTTTTAATTCTGTTTCTTCTATGAAGAATTGTCTGTTGCTCTGCCATCGGATTTCTTTTGTTGTTCTTCAACAGTGATGCTACGACCAAGTGCCAAAAGCTATGAATATAAGGTCAAGTTTGTTATGTTGACAAAATATGGCTTAAACCTGTTTGTGGATGGTTAAGCTCTTTTGCAACTTATTGGTCTAAATATATAGCACCTGTGTTCCTGGATCAAGTTACTTCTATTTTTTTTAATTTTGAATTTTACCATATGCAGGTGATTTTTCGTGTACCAGAGAGATTCCACGGGCAATTCCAGTTTTAAGAAAAGCATATGGTGACAGCATGCATAAAGTTTTGCATGTTGGCCCGGACACTTGTTCAGTTGTTTTTGAACTGCTAAAAGAAGAGGAAACCGAAGCCTGGGGTGTGGAGCCATATGATATTGAGGATGCAGATAGGAACTGCAAAAGTCTTGTGCGCAAGGGGATCGTACGTGAGGCTGACATTAAGTTTCCTCTACCATACAGAGCAAAATCATTTTCTCTTGTGATCGTCTCAGATGCATTAGATTACTTGTCTCCAAAATATCTCAACAGGACTCTTCCTGAATTGGCAAGGATATCATCTGATGGGATTGTTATCTTCACAGGTAGAAGGCTCGTGTTCTTTTTGAGAATATAAAAATTTATAATTTATTTGCATTTTAACAGATTTTTTTTTTGTGGTGTTGCTTTCTTTTGCTATTTGGAGTTCGTTTTTGTTCTGTTTGCGGTCTTCTTACTTTGTGAACGTGTTTTGTGATTGCTAAATGCCTAATAAAGCGTCCACGTGATGTTGATCTACTCCTTTTACTAATTCCTTCCTAATTCTTAAAACCATATATGTTAAGAAAAGAGTCACTTTCCCTCTCTGGAATCCTCCCATAACCCACCATCTCTCTCTGCTACTGCTAATCCTCTTTTCCATCTTTCTTTCTGTCGCTTGAACTACCTTGCATATTTATTTACCTCGAGACGTGTCTCCGATGAGGCTATTTTCCCTATAAAAAATCTTTTTGGCAGTTAACTCTGTTACATATTATCCCAATTCCTACTGCCACTAATGTACAGTGTACAGATCTGCATCGCCTCTAATAAATTGCAAGCTCAACCAGAAAAACTGAGAGAGCTCGGTGTTGGAGGCGGGTTAAATGTGTGGTTACCTGATGCTACAAGTGTAAGAAGGATTGAGAATATGCAAATCTTTTTCTTTTGCACTAAGAATACGTTAGAGACTTGTGAGAGATGGTTACTAAGTTGGTTGGAATGGTGTGGGTGATTCTTAGGTAGGGCTTGGAAGGGAGTGAAAGTTCCTAAGAGATGGAATAAGAAATGGGACATTATTTGTAATGGGTTAGGTAGCAGAATTGTGGATACTTCATAGAGAAGGAGCAGTCTATAATGCATATTTGCTCCTAATTCTCATGTCTTTTCTTCTTTTGGTGACATACATCGTAGCCTTTTTTGATTCTGTCAAAGTTTTGTCTATGGAATCCCCCAAAAAGTGCCCATCGTAGAAGACCTCAGAAAGAAAGGCAAGGAAAGTGACAATGTCCCAATTAGTATGAGAAGGCAAGAAGTGCCTAATGAAAATCTGAGCACATTCCTTTCCGTCCAAGACCCCAAACATTGTTGGTTGGTACATAGAAGACATCTATTAATTTATGATTTAGGGCATACACTTTTATGATTAGGTGCTAAGAATTAATTATATATTCGTCAATTATTTTATTAATAATCTTCTGCATTTGATATACTTTTTGGTTATACAAATGTAGGTTATCCGGGCCATCAGAAAGCAAAAAGTGCAGATATTTCAAAATTTGGTCGACCTGTAAGTGTTTTTCCTGTATATCGTCAGTAATCACTTTTACTTGATTACTCTGGCAATTGACTTTCTTAATCTGGATCTTGGATGGATAAATGATTTTTTATGTCCTACATCAACAAAATTTGTATGTTTTCACTCTTTTTCAGTATACTGCTAATGTTGGCATAGGTTTCTAACAATGACCTCTATTTATAGGATGTCTTAGTTCATCTTTTGGTTGTTATTGGTTCTAATAACTCGAGAATCTTCTCTCTGTCTTTCTCCTTTCCCCCCTCCCCCATGTTGTACTTTGTTTTTAAAAGAAGTTTTATTATCAAAATGTTCATTGTTCGCTACAACATATATTTTGCAGTTTTGCCGAACAAGCTGTTTGGATATTTTGTTAGAGCTCCATTTTTTTTGGGTCACTGCATGTCAAGGAGGCCTGTTTACTGTTTACTGTCTTTGTTGCTTCATTATTTGTAAAACTATATCAGGGAAAATCGTGATTATTTCACGATTTTGTTAGATGCATTAGGCCTCGAAAGGGTATAAATGTTCATCACAGTCTCAATTGAGTTTTGTGATTAAAACTGATACCATTTCCCCCAAGAAAAATAAAGAGTAGACAGGGTCAAAAGTTTTACTAATTAACATGTCTGTTGCTTCTCTTTATTTGAAAGACCAAAACATGTGTTCAGTCCAAATTTGCCTATCTTACTGGTGTTATTTTAATCTTGTTTTAGGTCCTCTTTTGTGTTTTTCTCAAGTCCCATCTTATATGGTGAATGAATTTAAGTGGTCTGTTTCTTCTATAGGCTAAATTAAGGAGCTCCTCGTGGTGGGTACGATATTTTGTTCAGACCAGCTTAGAAGAGAATGAAGCTGTCATCAAGAAGTTTGAGCAGGCTGCGGTTAAGAGCTCTTACAAACCAGGCTGCCAAATATTTCACCTAAAGTCGTATAGTTGAAGTCCAACAGGAGCGGGCATTGAAGCTTCCCTCCCTCCATCATATAAGTTAAGGCCTCTTCAGCTTTCATTTGAAACATCTCCTCCTCATAAAGCAACCACAAGTCATTTAATATGTTGTATATTTCATGATATATTCTATTCCAACAATAATATGTTTTATATTCTTTGATTCTAATTTATGTGGTGGAAGTTAGAGAGAATGAATCAAAATGGCTTCGGCTTAGTAGTTGTATCAGATCGAGAAGATTAATGTTCATTGATTAATCCATCTTTCTTCATAGTCTCTGTAATGCACTCATGATTCTCAAGCAGTTTTTCATCCATGTATAAGTATTTTTTATTTTTTATTAAAAAAAAAATCCCAACATGTATTTAATAATATAAATGGGCATTATTATAAGCGAGATAATCTGTATACATCTTACATAATGTGAACTTTATATAAGAACCTAAACAATCAGCAAAGACATGACTAAGTTGACATGGCTAATTTGCGAATGAAAATGAGTATAAATTTATAAATATATTACTTAAAAAAATAAAATAATAAAAGTTTGAAACATTTTTTAATTAAAAAAAAAGTGATAAAAAGACTTGTTTATTTTTACTAAAAGAAAAAAAGCTTATCCATGTTGACATTTATTTATATTTTTTAAAAAGCCACGTCATCATTTTTTAAAAAGGACTATAGAGTAAAAACGACCAAAATGAATGTTTAGCCCTTCCATTCTAAGCAATTTGTAAATCATTTACTAATTTCAAAAATAGTAATTTTATTATTTTAGAAGCAAGAAAACAAAGCAGTAAAATGTAAAATTGTCATTGTATAGTACAAATTATCTACTTCATTTTTGAACCAGACAAAAAGTTCTAAATAGAGGATCAAATTAGGATAAAATTGACACCAATTTCACGATAATAAATTTTTTATTTTTTTTATTATACGAGTTATAAAAAATATTATATTAATAAATTTTACAATTTTTTATTATATTAATTTATTTTCTATAACTCCTGGAATGAAAATTTATATATAGGAAAATTGGTAACCTGAACAAATGCACCCTTTTACCACCAAAATAATAATAATAATAATAATAATAATAATAAAAATCGGCCAAGTTGGCAAAAGTTTATTACTGTCAGTCTGTCACTGATACTTTACGGGTAAAAAAGCGTCGTCGTATTAGTCAAAGTGAAAAGACTAACCAGGACAGGGACAGTTAAGACCGGTTAAGGCCACAACCCGACCGTCCCTCAGTTAGCAAGTATTTCGTCCACATGTCGGATCCGTAGGTCCCGCAAATAAATATTCCATAAAATCATATGCTCCTATTATATTATATATATATATATATATATATATATATATATATATATATATATATATATATATATATATATAATATATGATTCTCTTCTCTCATATTATAGCGCTACAATTCTGTGTTTTTTCCTGTCAACCGAATTTAAATTTATCTACAAATTCATTCATTCCTTCTAGGTTTTTTTTTCTTCTCCTCCCTTCAAATCAAATTAATTTCAATCTCTTTCTTTTGAAGCTGAAGCAAATTAAAAGCCATAAGAGTAATCAGTTTCTTATTCAATTTTATTACTTCTTCAACTATCTATTAGTTTGATTAATGTAGGCCTGTAGGGTATATCTCTTCGCATTTGGCGCCATTTCACATCGGTACAGGTGATTCATTGTTGTTCCCCCCCCCCTCCTTCGAAATTCCTTTGTTTCTCTGGTTTTATGTGATGTTTTTCTATTGTTTGTTTGTTTTCAGTTGATAATTTTATATAATAAGCATTAAACTTTGCTTCAACTTTTTTTTTAAATTTCTTTCTATTCATTTGGGTGGGAATGTTTTTATCTAAAGGTTTGGATTGTCAATATGTATCAAAGTCTGCATTTGTGATTTTATGCTTTAAGGGTTTATGAGTATGGTAGTTTAACTCTGCATTGATGAATGTGTATGTATAATAGTTGAAGATAATCCAGTTATAGTTATGATGATATAATTTTATTTTTTCAGAAAAGATTTTTTATTAGATTAAAAAGTGAGTATAGATTAGGAGGAGGACAAGGAATCCTTCAAACTCCAAAGAAATACAAGAGTGAAAAGAAATAAGTGCTGATAAAACACTTGCCACCAATCTCTGTGAACATCTAAAATATTAAGTCTTCTAAAGTCTCCCATAGCCAAAGACCACATTGATGTTAAATCCTGTCCCAAAAAAGAGGAAGAGAGAGACGGGTATCATTGGATATTCTAGCATTTCTTTTCGTCCATATACCCCAAAAAATTGTGAAAACAACACACTACAAAAAAATCTTGGCATCCTTGTGTCTTCCAAAACCCTAAGGCCTTACTTGAAGCAAACTCTCCAATGAGGCAAGGAGTAAGGTGGAACTCAAGCCTCTTCAAAAAACCCCAAAAACAGTGTTTTGTATCTCTTTGTTATATCACATTGCAAAAAATAAAATAAAATAAAATTCATGGCACTTTGAACTTTGCCTGCACATGGGACACATAATACAAGCATTTGTACAGCCTTCTCCTCTACAACAAATCATTAGTATTAAGACAACTGAAAACTGCTGACATGGTTTGAAGTATCAAGCGATACTGGTACATATTTGACGTAGTGGTACTGCCCAAGACCTAAAGGTATTGTCCGATATATACAAGATATAAAAAGAATTTACAATTTTTCATCAAGAAAATGCTAGCAAGAACAGCAACTACGTATCATATAACTTGTATAATGTTATATGTATTACAAGACAACTTTATAAGTATTTATTCATTATTTTACTTATTCTTAATTTTTTTTTCAGTTATATATAGTTTTTTGTTGTGTATTGCTCTATATCGATACCAATACCTGATATTGACTGTCCAATACGTCTTCCGATACCGCGACTCTAAACCCTGACTGCTGACCAAACAAAAGCCTTGATTTTCGAGGGAATCTTGATCTTCCAAGTAAAGAAGATAGGCTGAAGTCTTTAGGAGATAGAATACAAATAGCGGAATTAGATATTCCATAAAAGACTTGCACTAAAAATTTATAGAAGAATCCAATGACCACAATCTCCTATCAGGATTAGAGAAAGAAAGAGAAACCTGATTGAGTTGGCCCAAGTGAGCAATTAAGTAGTAGCCTCACAATCATTTATTTACTTGAAATAAAGAAAATTCTAAGAAAAGTTATTATGATATATAGAGTCATAGACATAGAATTAATAAACAATTCCGTTCAGAGGAGTTTTTAACCTTTAACTATTGAAAAGTCATATTGGTAAAACTCAAGTAGATATGTAAATTAAATACAATCTAAAAAGAAGTAAATAATTTGAGTACTTGACAAATTATCAGAAATATTAGAGAAGAACTAATTTACTGTATGAAAGTAAATTTTATTTTTTGAGTGTGGCAGTTAATTGAAAGTATCTGACGGGCATGTATTGTGAGAACTGTTGATCGTAATCGTATCCAATATGGTTTTAATTCATTTATTAGGTGTTTTTCCATATTATGTAGTTCATAAATTGATGGCTTACATATTTTGTGCTATTGAGATTTGGAAAGCACATTCTACATTAAAATGCTTCATGAATTCCATAGAGCAAATTCAATTTACTCATGTGAAATATATTTACAAGCCATTTTAGATTCTTTGCTTCACTTTCTAATAGCTAGAAAAAATGATCTTCTAGGATGGCATTTTCTTTGGACATTTGTACTGTAGTTTTATTTCCTTCCCCTCTGTATTTAGGATAATATTTACCATTATGCAAGTGATCATGGAATATTATTTAGCTTTTTATGTGATTGCTGCTTTTTTAAGTTGAGTATATTCAGGACTAATTTTGTATACATGAATATTTTGTACTAAGGTTAGTGCCCCGCTCTTCTACATTAACCCTATGCTTTTGCATGTTCCTCATCCCTCCTCTCTTAACAAGTGAAATTAAACCCAAAAAGAAAGAGAAAGGAGAGCCATATTACCAGTAATAAGTAAACATTTATGTTGGTTAATGCTTGTGCACAATCTTATGGGCCAACAATATTTATTTTGCTACTGTAACATATACACCTTTGCTGGACTATTTCAAATAGCACAGTGATTTTATTTTATTATTTTTTTTGCAGCTTCTGGACCGGTGTGTCACTTTCTTTTGCCCTACAATATCAGTCTTTCTGAGAATTTACTGGCTTTACTCATGCTATTTTTGGGTAATGAAACGTCTTAAGGTTTCAGATATTGTGGAAGGAGATGAATGTATCCGGTTTGTTGACTTCTGCTGGAATAAATATAGCCTTGTGCACTGCGCTCTCCTCACTGTATTCAGTTTTAAGAAAACAACCAGGAAATGTAAGTGTGTACTTTGGGCAAAGGTTTGCTCCAGTACAATCAAAAGATCAGGCTCCTTTCTGCTTTGACAGACTTGTTCCTTCTCCTAGCTGGATAGTTGAGGCTTGGGAGACATCTGAAGAAGATTTATTGGAAATTGGGGGTCTAGATGCAGTTGTTTTTTTCCGGATAGTTGTTTTCAGGTTAGTATATAAGCCCTTAACGTATAGCAGCGAGTATTTTCACTTGCATTACTCCTTTTCCAACTCTTGATACATGGCTTGAAATTATTAATCCATTGAAAAGTTTGTGAATTATTTGAATCTTTCTGATGTTGCAGGACTATTCTTATTGCTCGTAGTGCACTAGAGATTATCGTAGTTTCTTCTCTTGTAGATTTACCATTCTGTTACTGTGCGACTCTTGACCTAAGCGTATGACAACTTTCTGGCAAATACTTAGTCATGTTTTTGGGAAATTATGTTGGGGATAGATACTTTGTATTAAGAGCGACAAACATCTACTATATGTAGGATAATAATTATTGCACAGATTTTGAGTGGTCTTTAAGATTTCCAATCAGAAGTCCTTCTTTGGATTACTGAAGTAATTATTTTGTTTATAAGTCCGTGAAGTCACTTGGAGGTGTTAAAGCTTTTATGATAATATAGAATTCTATTTTCACATTTCTCTAAGCTCGGAATGAGTGATATTGGTTATATTGGCCGATTGTAGATTTATCTAAATATATACTCACTTTATCTCATTTTAGGTGAGCTCCTTTCTTGGGATGTCGCGAAATAAGTTATCTCATTCTTTCTCCATTTCTGTATTCAATAATCTCTCTGTGACTCTATCCATTGGTTTGTAAGGAAGTGTAAAGTACTCGTACACTTCTCCAAAAACTATGTTCTTAATTTGAAGATAGGTTGGATTGAAATTTTAGGTTGGATAAAGTTCATGTGCTAACCAACGAGGTGAAGGGTGCCTTAAATCAAGAAACTCTGCCCCCTTAGTGACTCCAAAAATTCATATTCAAGTGGAAAATCAAAGAGAAGGGGTTATTTTAAGAATTTGTTCGTAACTCCATTCCATGGTTGTGTAATTGTGTTACTTAAGTTCAGTGATATTTACCCTTTAAGAAAATGTAGGATGGGTATACTTGTGGGCAAATAATCAGGACTTGATTTTGTGGAAGTTCTTAGGCAGGAGTTCCAATTTATTCCTTTGGAGTCAAGTTGGCTTAGAATGAATTGTAGGAAATGTCTAAATTCCTACATACAAGGAACACATGGGGTCTGTTTCAAGTTAATCCTCTCTCAACATTATTTAGATGAATGAACTGCCATGCTAATTTAAAGATGTGTCTTTGGAATTGTGAGCCTGAGTATGAAAAAGAGGGGATCGTGTATACCACACAACCCTAAATGAGGCGTATGACCTGAAACATCCATGACCTGAGGGCTAGATTCTGATCCTAATAAGGCAGAGAGATGAATTAGATACATATGGCTGACTGACATAGTCGAACGTAGACTTTTTTGAGTTAGTAGTGGGGCAGGAATGTAAGTCAAAGATCATAATATATTAATTCTCGTGAGAAAAAATAAAGTTTAAAGTGCTTTCAATTTAGAGTGATTGCAAGTATGCCAGTCTTAAACATCATTAAACACACTGAAGCATTTTTGCACTACAGATGCTAAAATACACCACTTTTTATGCATGTTTGGGAAACAAGATCTTCTTTACTTGCTAGTATACTTACCATAGGCACTGCATAATTTCTATGCAGTATCAGGGTATTCTCCATTGCTGCTGTTATTTGCATTTTTCTTGTGCTTCCACTGAACTATTTTGGTCAAGCCATGCATCATCAAAAAATTCGTGCAGAGTCACTAGAGGTGTTCACCATCGGGAATGTTAAAGAAGGATCAAGATGGTATGATTCATCTCTATATTTTGATGATCATCTTTGAGATTGAATTATTTACTTTTAAACTTCAAGAGGTATTGGATGCTTACATATGCAGGCTTCCAGGCATAGGGTAGTTGTAGTAGACAAACTAAAATGGGATAAATGTGGCTATCCAGAAAAACAAAATGATTATTTAGACCTGCTGGCCTGTAATATGTATTAAGAATGAGATGTGTAGTCCTGCTTTCAGTCGGCGGTTCTTATTTCTGGCAGGGGAATTCTCCATAGCGTATATTCTTTGTTTATGGTGAGAACTTGTAAAGAATTGATAAATCCATTTCTGGTAATCTTGATGTTTTCCCTTAGTTAATGATCAGGGAATGGTTTCACATTTAACCAATTTCACTAATTGTGATACCAGATAAGGAAAATTGAACTTTTTTAGGTCAAAATGTTTTACCTATCAATTGCTTTGTTCTTTCTACCTTGGTTCACGTTGTTTTCTGATTTATCTTTGCACATTCTTTTCAGGCTTTGGGCTCATTGCCTCACATTATACATTATATCCTGCTGTGCATGTGCTCTCCTATACATTGTAAGGATTTTAAATTCATATTTATTATGTAATTAGTGTCTCTGTATTTAACACCATGTTTGTGAGTTTTATTTTGGGGGGAAGGCAAGCTAAAGAAAGTAACAGAAGGGAAGGGACAGTTATTACCTGCCGTCCAAATCTCGTGTTTGTGAGTTTTTTTTAAGAGGGGAATGGGAAGGATTTGGAGGTAAGCTTACTTTTCCTTAAAAATCTCACCCACCCCCCACCCAAAAAAAAGTGGAAGGATTTGTAGGGATGAAAAAGGTGGGAAAGTTCACTTAAATAAACTTCTCATATACCAAAATTAAGCTTTGAAAAATAAAGCAAAATTTATTTTGTATTAAAAGTATTATTAAATAGTGTACTTTAGCTATTACTTTCCCTTTCTTTCTTCTAAACTCACAAATGAGGTAAATCACACCAACTTGCCCTTCCCTTCTTAAACTCATAAAAATGACAAGGTAAAGTTATAACTTATAACTTATAATCCCTTCCCTCCCCATCCCTCCAAACTCACAGAGTAGAAAGGGCCTTTGGGAAACTTATATAGTAATATTATTTTCTTGCACATTCTTTAAATTATTATGTAATTGTTGTCATTTGGTGTAGGAAAGTAAAAGTATTGCAAAGATGAGGATGACATATATTGCTGGTACTCGTGAGAAGTTAAGTCATTTCACAGTTCTTGTTTGTGCTATCCCGTGGTCAGGAGAATTGTACAGTGATTCTGTAACCAAATTCTTCACAAATTACTATTCTTCAAGTTATTTATCACACCAAATGGTTTATCTCCCCGGTACAGTTCGGAAACTTGTGGTGAGCTCCTTACTTAGATAAATAACTATTGACTTTTTAGTTATTTTCTATTTCCTATAATACATTTAGTTATATATGTATCTATTATGTACGATATACTATTTGATGCACAACAAGGTAAAAAGAAGGAATAATTATGATAAAAGGAATAATCCCTCAGGCCATAATGGTATAATCCAATGTAATAATCAATCAATACATCAAATACGAATTTTATCGGCGGTACATCAATTTATACTTTATATAGGACAATAAGAAACTCTAACTCTTGGAAACCAAGTAAATACTGCTTAGGTGACTTAATTCAAACTGAAAACAGATGCGGGGCAAATTACTTATAATTTTACATTTTGGATTTTATACTAAACTACTCTAAAAATAATAAAATATTTTAGACCTCAATAAAATCCAAAATCCAAAATCCAAAATTATAAGTATTTTGTCCTGCATCATATTATGCATGGATAAGATTTTTGTCTTCAACTGTGCCAGGAAAAAAAATAGAAGCATTTGAATCCTTCATGCAATTAAGAAATAGATTCAGATTAATTTTAGTAGATTGTGCATTATACTATGACCAACTTTTTGAAAATTTTCAATAATATTAAAAAGGACTTTTGTGACTTATTTGTCAATTTTTCTACTTTCACGCCTAAAAACACCACTCTGAAGTACCAAAAACAACAAATAGTGGACTTAAAATAAAGGGTTAAGTTCAGATGACCACCTGGGGTTTGAGCGGTTTCCCACTTAACCACCTATAGTCAGTAAAGCTACATTTAGACACCCGACTTTTTTGAGTTGAAGTGAATAAGTGCTTTCTGTCATAACTCTGTTACTTAAGTTGGATAAAGACTTAATTACCCTCCTTATATATAAAAGACAGATTTGAGAACAGAGAAAACCATTCACAGAATGTATATCCCCAAACTAAAATTTAAGAACAGCTGCTAAACTTATCAGAGAATTAAAACACGAAATCAAAACCTCATTTATCAAAACACCATCACAAAATCCAAAATCAACAACAATTTACACGTAATCACAAAAAGACTTGAAATTACAAATGACATTTAACAGAGCTGACAGAGTAATCTAGCTTCAACCTTGACGAATCTTTTCTCAAAATCTCATGTACAACTATAGAGAATGCATAAACAACATAAATCTAGCTATTATAAAACATACATCTCTTATAAAACAGAGCAACCAACCAACCAAGAAGGGAAAGAAGAGCAAATAGAAAGAAACATACATCTCTTATAAAACATCTCTTATAAAACAGAGCAACCAAGTCTTCAAGGAATTTGAGCACCAATTTGCAGTTATCAACAATATGTGCAGTAAATCCAAGTCCTCTGTTTGCCACGCATTGCTGAATGTTGGACTGAAAATCAAATAATTAACTTGGACCTTTTAGTTTCACCAGAGTCTTTTAGGTTAGGAAATAAGTTTGATTTTCACTTTTAAGTGCCCCATTCTTTTTCCTTCAAATCGATCAACAATCGGAAAATAAAAGGACTACTCTTTTAAATTGTGCAATAATATATACTAAACTTCAACCACCTGAATGAATGAATGAAAGTGATTCTTTAAGACTATGTGAGAGAATAAGATTGTTCCCTCTTCTTCTTTACTTCTTAGACGTAAGAAGTAATTATGTGCAACAGAGACCAAATAACAGATGATAAACTGCGAGTATATGGCTGGCCAATACACTTGTTCATAGCAAAATAGAACAATTAATTCCAGAAAAATGTTTGGTTTTCTGTTGACGGTAGTTTCTTCAAAATCATCTTATATGGAAATTCAAAATGTTTGCAAGCAAACTGCATACCTATTCACAGATCATAATACCAAGACAATTTATGATTAACCTCCTTGATTCCCACTTCGTTTTCCATCTTCAAATACTGATTCTTGTAGTTCCTGATGAGCCACATCATACGTTGCATGCACCCCAACCAAGATATAGTAAATTAACATTATGGCACTACATATGAAGAACCGATAGAATGCCGCAGCACCCAAAGATCCAATCAGAAAAATATTCATCCCAATTGACAGTGATGACAACCATGGAACAAGTGGAACTCCCCAAATTTTAGGAACCCTCTGCTTTCGTAGCAATACCATACCCACCGTACCTGAAAACCAAAACACACCGACCACCGTATACCCAATCCATCCTCTGTTATTTGAACTCCATAGAGCCGTAATTCCAATAGATGAACCGATAACAACTAATAAGCACACAAGAAATTTAACCAAATCACACTTTGGAGTAACATTCTTCACATAATACCGACCCTACGGAACAGGTCCCTTTCTTCAACCCCAATTTCCCACTATTTCATCTTCTAGCAGAGAAAAATCTAGGGTTTCCCAAACTCCTAAAACTCATTTGCTCACAAGTCTAGGATTTTCTGGGACAAATTTCTGCTCGGATTCTAAAAACTTCTAACAAGATTTTCTACTCAGAACCCCCCGTAAGCCATTAATTCTAAAAAACAACAAGATTTTCTCCAACAAGATTTGGGATTTTGTTAAAACACATAAAATAGATTTAGAAGAAGAAGAAGACAGAACCATTCTCTTTTGTCTCTCTCTCTTGGCCGAATCCGTTTCAATGGAGCAGAGAATCGGTAACCCACAACAAAACCCACATTATTATCGAACAGAACCTTCGCTAGTTCCCTCATCCAACGTCTAGAACATCAACCTCCAAACCCAACCTCAAGAGCCCAAACCAGATCAAATCCAAACCAGATCAGATCCAAACCTAAGACAGAGGGATGGGTGGGGCGCAAGGATCAGATCCATGAAAGTTGAAGGGAGAATAAGAGGAGAAGAGAGGAAGAAGAAAGGGGCATTTCAGACATTTACTAGGGTTTTTTTTTTACTCTTACAGTCCTTTCTCACGCGTTTTTGGCGTTTGACATACACGCCCGGTTAAGTTGGATGGAAAAAGTGACGTTTTCACTTCAACTCAAAAAGTCGGGTGTCTAAATGTAGCTTTACTGACTATAGGTGGTTAGTGGGAAACCGCTCAAACCCCAGGTGGTCTGAACTTAACCCTAAAATAAAAAAGCATTCTCGGTGTAAGTGAAACCAATGGTTTCTTGGTTTGTATAGAAAAGCCAAGGTTCTTCCATGCAATAATTCTACCAAAGGAGATCCTATTACAAGACTCACACGACTTAAAATCCCGTGCTAAAGAGCTGGAGGTTCAAGTCCTATAAAGAAAATACCTATCAAAACCGATCGCAAGAAAAAAGCCCAATGCACAAAAAATGCATGTTGGGTATTTAGTACATGTGGCTATTCATGCTTCTCTTCTAAATAAATTGAATGCTATCATGCTACCATCACTACAATTCTAAAAAATGTTAGAATTGTATTTGGAAACACAAAAACATCCTTAAAAGTCGTCGTTTTGAAAATACATCCTAAACTGTTTAGGAACAAAGGAGTAAATGGAAAAAACTTTCTTGTACACCATTTTGTTAGAACTCTCATACGAAATTGATATTTCGATTGTCTACATTTTTATGATCCACTTTCAACCTCAGCCTGGTCTTCATATGGCTCCATAACATCTTCAAGTTTCTCAAGAGAAGATTAATGTATTAATTAGCAACCGGTAACGCGTTGCGTGTAAATTATGTAGGGTAAAAAAATTCTTATAAAATTTGAAGACCTAAATAAAAAGACATAAAGAAATTAATATAAATAAAACAAAATAGAAATTATTTATAAGTTGAAGGGCATTTTTGGAAGAGCCAAAAGGCTTAAAAACTTGTTTACACCAAACTCAGCCCTCCTTTAATATTAGAAGATAGATGAAAAAACATAACAAGATAAGATTAAGTATATATAGGTGGTGTTGAGTAACATAATATCTAATTGAGCTGGATTCAGGGATTTCCCTTTTACTTTAAGGCATATTTAATCGAGCTGGGTTTGGGATTTACTTTAATGTCATAATAGTGAACCATGCAATTGCATGATCATGGTTGAGAGCCAGCTGTTATACACTGTGGATGTTTATGAATATGCTCACTATGTGAAGTTCCTTCTGAAAAAAACATTTAAACCTGGCAACTCTTGAGTGCAAAGTCCAGCAATGGATATCATTTGAAGGAGTTGTGTTTCAGGTGTAAATGTGTACCTGAGGTCCTGAACTCTAACCTGCCATTTCCCACAAAGTTGGTTGGGACTTGGGACTAAACTTGTGCATAAATTTGATCACTATTGTGACCTGGTTAGGACTCAGTAATCAGCAGTTTGTATATGGGTCTGGATCCAGTGGTGGTCAGTAAACTAATTATAATATTAATGTTTCTATCCTCTGGATTACTGTATCTACATGAATGGGCTCTCCTCATCTTCACTCAGTAAAGCCTAATCCCAACTATTTGAGGCTGGTTAAATGAATTTTGTTTCAACCCTCCATATGAGTTTGTTTTGTATATATATAGATGGGTGATATATAATCAGATTGATAATATGGTTTAAACCCAGGATCTTAATATAGGTGTTTCATATTGATATAAAATTTTAATCAAAGAAGTCCTTCCAAACTGGTATTTTGTTAAATTTTATTAATATGCATTAGTGATTGGATTGTTTGTGTATCATCCTTAGCTTTTCGCTGTTTGATGTGTTTTTCTTCCATTTCCTATAGGTATAATATCCGTCTTTTGTGATAATGTTTGACCTTAATCTTCTGGTCAATGCTCAGTTTTTGTTTGTTGACTACTTCTAGAATGATGCTGAGAAGATGTACAATATGCTTAAGTACCCTAATTTAAGTCAACAGTGCGGATCAAGTTTCGTAAGATGTGGCCTTTGTGGAGTAAGTGGAAAGCCTTTCAGGATCCTTTCCAAGGGATCAGAAATTGATGAGGGGAGCCGTGGCATTACTGAAGATTTACGAGAAAAGGTCACTTTCACACCGTTACTGATTCTAGTTGTGCAGTTATTTGACAATTTTATGCATCTCAATCATAGTAACTGATATGTTTGGTTTGGTATCAGACTATCAAAGTTTCATGTCTTCATATTTCCTATAAGTATTGTGGAGAAATAAAGAAGGGAAGAAGTTTTTTATTATATATCTTACAATGTACAATAGAGAACTTAGAACTGCAGTACATTTGAAAAGTAAATCAATCATCCCTTAATCATGCAATCTCCCTTTAATCATGCAATCCCCATAAACATGCAATCCCTCAAATCATGCTACAATATTAGAATAATATCCTAGAATTCTCTAGATTATCTACTAACACACCCCCTCAAGCTGAAAGTCTTATATTATGATTTATAGCTTGTTACAAAACATAATCCCAAAACTAAAAAGATTTAAACCAAACTTAAAAAGGAAAATATTTTATCTCCAATACTCCCCCTCAAATTGAGGCCCTCTTCAATTTTGCATGAATAAAATAAAAAGAAAGAAAAAGAAAAAAATGATGTGTATGTCCAAAGTCAATTCTCACCCTCAATACATAACTTCACATCCACTTTCCAAGGATATTATGTGCAGGCAATAACGGAGAACACTTATCTCCAACAAAAACGATGAAAGACTCCTTGCCTTCCTCAATAACGGAGGACTCTTAAGTCTCCCAACAAATCGAAGGACACACGCCTTCCTCAAACCCCTGCCCCATGAAAATCATTACTCTCTAATCAACAACCCATTTATATATTTCAACCTGAGAAATTAACTACTCTGGACATGTCGCCTTTTTGAAAATGAGAAAAGAAAAAACTCCAACAAGAAAAACTAGAACTGAACCCTAACCACATAATTTTTCTTTAAGATGAAGTTAAACAATAAAAAGAAACGATACCGCCACTAGCTATGTGCCCACGGCGGAAGCAAAACCTTTTGATTTGATTGCCAAGGTCAACCAAGCTTTGATACCATGTGGAGAAATAAAAAAAGGAAGATGTTTTCTATTATATATCTTACAATGTACAATAGAGAGCCTTTATATAGGCTTAGAACTGTAGTACATTTGGAAAGTACATCAATCATCCCTTAATCATGCAATCTCCCTTTAGTCCTGGAATCCCCCTAATCATGCTATTAGATATCCTAGAATTCTCTATCTACTAACAAGTATTCTTTGTCAGCGACATACCCTGTTGTACCGGCATAGAATGCATGGTACTAAAAAAAAAGCACTAGCGGTGATTCTGGATAGTTCCATGATGCTTATTGTACAATTTTTTCGGTCTTATGATCTATCTTTTCCTATTACCCTCTATACGTGCTTCAGATTAGGTGGTGTTGAAATTTGTTTCCATATAAAAAAGTCGTCTAGACCATGAAGATTACTGTTCTATGTCAATCGTTTGAATTGACCAGTATTACCGTATTTAATGGTTGAAACTTCAGTTCACTAGTTTCCTCACCTTCAGTGACTTGGCAATTTCCATAAGCTCCAATTCATCCACTGTAGATCTGCATCTTAAAAGTTTTGGGATAGTTTGAGATTTCTCAAAGGTCGTAAGTGGTCCTTAGGTACAAGTTTTCGAATGTTCAGTACACAGCAAGATGTCGACAAAGTAGACAATCATGAATATTCTAATGAATGGTTTCAGTACCTGATATACAAATCTCATTGAATCACTTAGAGAGGCTGAATTTTTGATAGGCTAATCATTCATTCTTGAGTCCTCTGTTTTATTCCTCTGATTTTTTTTAATAACCATATTACCAGCAATTTCTAATAAATTTTACTTCTTCATCTGGGTGTATTCCAACTTACTATCCCTTCCTATAAGGAATAGTGTTAGTACCTGACGCTAAGCTCTTCCTGATCCTTCAGAGTAAGGCAGTAGTGTTTAGGTTTATTATTGCTTTCATTTCCATGGCATTCTTAAGTCTCTCCAAGAGTTCTCACACATTCCAACTATTTGTTAACTATGATATGTGGGGGAGCGGCCCCCACTGAAATTGTTTATTGATTGCTATTTTATCTTTTGTACTTGACATGTTTTCTGTGAGAAGGCCCTGAAAAGTATAAACTTTCCCTTAAACCCCAAATTCCTTAAATTCTACAACCATACATACATCTACGTATACTTTTTAACGTAATTCAGAATGGTTTTCCATCAAAATTATGTGACTCGACTTATTGAGTCCTTGCGAGTGTTAATTTAACCAACGTTATGAATTGCCATGTGTTTGCTATTGTAACTTCATAGTAACATTGATTCGGTTGTTTGCTTGTGGATCATTGTCAAACCACAATGTGAAAGTACACTTACTTCAGGGTGTGTCTAAGTGTATATTGTAGAACATTACGTATGGTTGTTTCTGTGGTCATTCCTTGTGATCACTATCCGTGTTTATAATTTACGTGATAAATGTATCTATGTAAATTTGGTTATCACTTACAGAAATCCATATTACTGGGCAAAGTTTCCTGCCCTGCTAGGTCTAAACCCCTCCATCAATCCCTATCTGCTCTTCCTCTTTTCTACAGTGATATTTATTTATTGACTCTTTTTCAGAAAGACTGATAATTCTGTCACCAAGAAGGAATATACTTGAAAACTTGAATCCTTACCCCAAGACTTCTTAAGATAAACCTTTGGCAGATTGCAATCTAAATACTTGGAACTTTCATGCAGGAGTGTGCAGCTGCTTTGGTTTTTTTCAGGACTCGTTATGCTGCTCTGGTTGCTGCACAGGCTCTACAATCACCAAATCCAATGCTTTGGGTTACAGATTTGGCTCCAGAACCGCCAGATGTCTTTTGGGCAAACCTTTGTGTACCATACAGATTGCTTTGGGTGCGTAGGATAGGGACTCTCATTGCTTCTCTCGTCTTCATGGTTTTCTTCTTTGTGCCCGTGTCATTTGTACAAGGTCTTGTCCACCTGGAGAAGCTTAAAGAAAAATTTTCATTTGTGAGGAAGTTGAGCAATGAGAGGTATGTAACACTTTGAGTTGAGTACCAAATTTTCAAGTTCGGTTTGTTAAATTTTTTTATTAGTATATTTTAAATCCAGACAGTCAAGCTCATACCAATGAATCGACTTCAAGAACTCTTGAGCATATATAATAAATATATATTGTATGTAAATTATGCCAATTTTCTATATTATACTCCCTCCGTTCCAAAATATAAGATAAAGTTTGACTTCTTTTAAAGTCAATTTGAGATATTTTCTAATTCAGATTGATGTGATTCATTTGACATTTGAAAATAATAAATATTGTACTAAGTAGTAGTGTAGTACTACTTAGATAATTTACAATTCTCATAATTGTATTGTCTAAACTAAATTAATTCATATTAGTTTTGGATTTGAAAATATTTCAAATTGACTTCAAAAAGTCAGTAACAATCCTATATTTTGGAACAAAGGGAGTAATTAATGAGCCCATACAAAACTTAATTGAACTCGTTCAATATTTTAGCCTAAAATCATGTTCAAACTCATCTAATCTAGCTCCGAAGTTGTGTCTTCATCAAGTCAAGCTTGATTTGACTTATGAGCTATACCTGTTTGTTTATAATCCTAGCATCAAATGATATATTACCTTTTTCAGATATTTAATAGAATATAAATATTAGGTATAGTTGATCTGTAAACTCTAAAGTACACTATATTTAGGCAACTTACCCTTTCTAATTTACTTGCAGGAACTTTATTTTTGACATGGTTACGGGATATCTACCAAGTGTGATGTTGATGTTATTTCTTTACATTGTTCCACCGATAATGATGACTTTCTCAGCAGTAGAAGGTCCTATTGCCCGTAGTGGCAGAAAAATAAGTGCATGCATCAAAGTCTTATACTTCTTGATATGGAATGTCTTCTTCTCTAATATTTTGTCAGGCTCTGTTTTGGAGAGGTTTGATACAATTACAAGTTTGAAAGACATTCCTTTGCAACTTGCCAGTGGAGTACCATCAATGGTGATTACTCTTCTACTTGGTTAATTTTTAACTTTATTATCACAATTTCATTCATCTCCCTAGCGAACCAAGGTTTATGTTCTTTCCAAAGTATTTGACAAATTTATAGCTCCAACTAGCCCTACGTGCCCATGTTTAAGTATATGGATAATGAGGAACTCTTTATTATATGTAAACATGTTTTTCTTTTGGGTGTAATATTTGCCTTCAACATCATACTGTAAACTGAAGCCTCTCGTGCGAGAATATACGGGATATTTTCCTTTCCAATAAAAGAATGTGGGTTTTGGGTTGGATGGCTATCATTCATTGCTGAGTCTTGCAACGCAAGCATGTCAAATCTCTCAGCTGTTTAGTTTTCTTGAGCATGTCTGCTTTTGTTTTGGCTGACCTCCACTAGCCATTCAGTTGACAAGTAAGTGAGGGTGTGAGAGCTTTCCCTACATAGGTAAAGGGAAGCCTCTCAAGCTACTATTATGCATACAGGCATCTCCACTCATTTCCATGTGGCTTTGTGTTAGATATTCTGACATGATAAATATTGAGAAATATAAATGTTTAGTTGTTGATAAAGGATTTACCGCAATAATAAAAAAATAGTTGATTCAAGCATTCATAAGTAAAATTATACAATGTTCTAATGATTACTCACTAAGGATTCAAATTTTGCAGGCCGTCTTCTTTATGGCTTATGTTTTAACATCAGGGTGGACGGGTTTGGCTTGTGAATTAATGCAGCCTTTTGTCCTTCTGTGCAACTGGTTGGATAGATTCTTGTTTAGAGGCAAGGATCTTATATCTTATGGCCCGATGACTTTTCCATACCACACCGAAATTCCAAGAGTCCTCCTATTTGGACTGCTTGGCTTCACTGCTTCTGTAACGGCACCTCTAATTTTACCCTTTTTGATGGTTTACTTTTTCCTTGCCTATATCGTTTATCGTAATCAGGTTAGCATTCTTTACATAGTTAATCTACGTTACTTTCTTTTTTGATGTTGCATATAATGGTGTATGCGTGTGTGGAAGGATTATGTGCATATACTCATTCTAAATTTACACAACATGATTCATCAAGTTCGTTTCGGTGCCTTGAATTAAATTGATGCATGAAATTGTAACAAAATTGATAGTTTTTTTCTTTTCATAAGAGATTTGTTATTTAGTTTCTCTCTTTTTTTTTCAAGTTGAAGCTTTAAGTAATTCATGACTATAATAGTATCACCAACTGAGGGGAGGATTCCTAACTTTCACAGATTCTAAGCACGACTAATTTTTTTCTTTCCTTGTTGTCGTTTTTCCACATTTGAAAGCATGATTATAAAAGTAAAGGGGGCTAACCTCTTATTTTGGAGAGAAATAAAGTACAAAGCTGCCTGTAGAATATGGGATGTTTTGCACACAAAGAAACATGACCATTGTCACGCCCCCAAAAAGTCCATGGATTCAGACCATGGCGGGTAAGAAAATCTAGGAAAGCCAAAACTTCTGGTTCACCATTTCTGTCCAGCTACTAAAGAAAGTGGAATTTTTTTTTTGTGTGTTTATGCTTGACTTGATGAAACTTTATCCCATATACTTGCCTATTGTTCTCTTCTCTTAGTGATGGGATGTATCCTCTGATGAGGCTCATCACATTTTCGGACATTTTTTAGAAATTACTCAAATTAGGTTTCTCTATTTTAAGGACATATCTACTGTATTTGAAGTTGTTTACTTTTGTTCTGTTGAATTTAGGAATCTTAATTCAGCCTTTATTCTTTCCCGTAATATTTGTTTTTTTTGACTTTCTGGAAGAATTTAATTCCTTACAATTATTTGCGTTTGTATCTGACTAGTTAGAATTGTACCTTTCAGTTTATTAATGTATATGTCACAAAGTATGAAACTGGGGGACTTTATTGGCCTATTGCGCATAATGCAATAATCTACTCATTGCTCCTGATGCAAACAGTAGTTTTGGGAGTCTTCGGGATTAAAAAAGCACCAATTGCTTCTGGTTTCACCATCCCACTGATCATTTGCACTCTCCTTTTCCACATCTACTGCACACAAAGGTTTTTACCGTCTTTTAAAAACAATGCTGCACAGGTATGGGCTGAAAAACCAACTTTACTTTCAAAAACTCTCTCTTTCTATTTGTTTAATGTAAATTTGTTCACCAGATTGTCATGGAGATGGATAGGCAAGATGAGCAGTCTGGAAAACTGGAAGAGATTCATCAACAGTTGCATTCGGCCTATTGTCAGTTCAAATCCACTACCCAGGACTCATCTACAGCTGCCCATCTAGATGGGGTTGAGAATGGTATACAAATGGAAGAGATTGGCGCCCGTTTGCGTTCAGCTTATTGTTCGTTTAAATCCACTTCTTACGACTCACCTATAGCTGGGAACCTGGACCAGTTTGAGAATGGTGATGATCACAGGCTCCAAGACTCTAAATTAGGTGACTAACACATAATTTATCACTCAAACTTTTACTTTTAGACCCACCTTCTATTAAATTTTTTGACCGTCTAAGCCAGATATTTTGCAGTAAAGAGACCAAATCGATTGCCACATGGATTACAGGCTGAGCTTCAAATATCATGGATTACATGGATCAGATATTGTGTATGAATCAAAGATTAATAGACAATGAGCTGTATTCTGATTTGCAGATTCATTCTTTTATGGGCAAAACATCACTGCCTAGAAACAGCTGGAGAGAATTGTGTGTAAAAAGTAGGATTTCGAGGGATTTCATTTAAACAACTGTAGTGCTTGACATGTGTATGTAGATATGCAGCAGCTCTTTTTGCCCTTATATGTATATGTATATGTATATATAATGTTTTTATCCTGGTCTTGGGATTCATTTTTGTATAACTAATTAGTAGATTTGTTCTGCTAATTTAGGAACAATGTAAAGGCACTCATGGGTTAAGCCCATCCTGTTTTTCTATGCATATTATACTTCCTTAACAATGAGTTCCACTCGCCCTTCTTTTTTATTTATTTTTTACTCTTTTCATACTAGTTCTTAATTTTGTTGTCATAATGAATGCCATCATTGTTTAAATAAGACTCAATTTCATTATTATACTATTTTCTTTTCGGAATGGAGGGAGGTATATAGATTAATAGACATGTAAGCAACTATATGCAGGGCAGGGACGAGCGTTATTCTTGAAAATAAAATAAAATTCTATTACTCTAATGTTACATTTGGACTAAAGAAAATGCACAACCATGAAAGTTGCACCAAACCACCATTTGCAACGTGCAAAAGATTTCTTGTCTTCCTACAATGGCTAAAACAATTTTTTTAGAGGGACACCATTTACTATATTACCCCTATACTAATAAAGATTTCCAAAAATCAAGGGCCAATATGTACGTACATCCGTCCCTGCTTCCTCGCATACAGCTTGATCTTTGAAGGTTCAGGGAAGTGTGCGTGCATAATTGGGGTCTCTCCCCACATTTATCAGCAAGTGGCGCTGGAGTTCACATGATTGGCCTTTAATTTCATCTGCCCACGGAAGCAAAACCAATGTTATTCAGAATTTTCTTTATCAACTTTCTCATGTTTTGGATATAATGACACTGTAGGTTAACTAAGCACAAGGTACAAAACTTCTCATACCAGTCAATTATCTTAAATTTGTCATTACTCTTTAACAATTATGTAACAAAACATTATTTTATGCACAGCTTTGCCAAAATTAAACATGCTTCTCAAGAAAAATTACTACAAAAAACAAGAAATGAAAACAATTTTTCCGGACCAGAGTTCGAAAACGCAATGGAAAACACTTGGAGCTTAAGTTGGAAACTTCATCCAGCAAGGGGTTGTTTTCCATCATCTCTATCATTTTCTTCCTGTGAATTTCTCCATGGCCACAAAATTTGCAATAAACCACCGTTCGCAACATGCAAAAGAAATACTCGTCTTCCTAGTGTAAAGTAGGTCGCCAGAATCTTAACAAGAACGAAGAAGCAACATACACCCAAAAGGTTCCAGCTCAGGCCTCTCTCCTGCATAACATACATTAAAATTTTGAATCGGTATAACAAGTCAGATGACGCGGCCAAAAAGGGGAAAAAAAACAGAAAAATAAAAGCAGCACATACCTCTAAGTTTGGAAACAATTCCTGTGACGTCTCTTTTAAGGACATGGCCATGATGCAGCCAACAAAGAGTCCAAAGGGAACAAGCAATTCCTTGTTTGTGGAGATAGAGAATATGATATCTGATATAGAACCAACAATAAGCAGAGCAACTAGAGACCACTTCAATGCCTCTTTCCCAGTTACCAGAAACTGCTTCAATGCTATAGCTCCTGCTTTCTTCCATGGGAAATCTTTAATTGGGTTAGGAATGGCATCCCACAATTTCTTCCTAACATAATTCATATGCAACTTGATGTTTGAAGGGTCACGGAACTGTGCTGTTGTTGGTAGTTTAAACGAAGAGGTGACAGATATGGGGCGTCTCCTGACATTTATTAGCAAATGGCTATGGAGTTGACAAGATAGGCTTTTCAATGATTTCAACTGCATAACGAAGCAACAACAATGTTACACATAATATTATTTTTATCTTGCAAATTATTACCCCTTTTATATAAACTGATGAGGAAGGTTCCCCAAGGACCCAACTTGCCAAAAATTAGTTTCCTTGTTTGTTAAAAATGATTGTTTCTTTCGTTTTTGTTTATTAGTCAAATTGACCTTTTCCCCTAATCTGCAAAAGTACTTTGCTGTTATCAACCATTTCCAGACAGCTAAAGTACCATTGGAATAAGGAGTTTCTAGAACAGTACACATAAGAATTGCACAAGGCATATGCAAGCGAGTCACAATTACAAATCATGTTATAATCAATTTTCAACTTTAGAGAGAAAAGGAGGAGAAAGGACTAGTAACCAGCAAATATGCTTGAATTACTATAAGCATATAGTCATTATATTCTAACTTCTAAGTTCTAACCAACAAGAAGTTGAAAAAATCAACAGAGCGACAAAAGACAAATCTTTGCTTGGTGATGTCAAGGTCTCAATTTTATTCGCACCAAATCCATTAAACCCTCGAAGAACTTCAGAGTTGGGCATGAAAGTATCTTTATACACTTCAACCTTATCTCCAAAAAGTAACTCCAAACTCTGCATGTATAGGTTTTTAGGCTTGAATGGGAAAAACTTCTCAAGAATGAATTGAAAATTTAAACAAACCACCAATCATCCATAAACATAAACAGATTTCTGATGAAAATACCCACAAAAGATTACAGTAGCTGCAGGATTTCTCTCTCCCTAGTATGAAGTAAGAGATACCTTGGCAACATTTGAATGACGAGAAAGGAAAGGAAAAGGTAAGGAAAGTAACCGTCCATAATAACTGACCATCATACAGGAACTGAACAGTAAAGCTTTTGCCAATGTTCTACACCTGAAGCTTTAATGTTTCTCTTTGTTATTTTGCTATCACAAAATTATAGAAACTGGGAACTTCACGACCAGTGTTCTAAAAATCTCCGTCTAGGCCCCGCCATGACGCTAGGACCCCCCTTGGCGCCCAGTCATGGCGCTAGGCCCCCTCTTGGCGCCCCGCCAAGGCGCTAGGCCCCCCTTGGCGCCCCGCCATGGCACAAGGCCCCCTTAACGCCTCGCCATGACACTAGGCCTCCTGACGCTTCACCTAGGCTCAAGGCGGCAAAAAAACCCTTCCAGGAAATTAGGCGGGGCTTAAGTGGGGTCTAGGCGGTGATTTTTTATTTTTTTTAATAACTATCAAAACCAAATTTTAATATATTTATTTTTCTAATGATTTACCATATTCATAATACATGTTGTAGCATATTAAATCACAACAAAAAGTAAATAATATCAAGTCAAAAATGGATATTTTTATTATAGTTGTAATTTTTTGAACTTGTGCCAACTTCAAATTATATAAATGATGATACATTTGTAATATTTAGTTTAATTCAATATAATTATTAAATTTATGTTTAGTTTATTTAGTTTTAATATTGAATTAAAATTTTAATTTTGAAATTTTATTATTTAATAGCAATCTTGTTTATGAATAAAACTAATACGTTAAAAATATGTTTGAACTTTGAACAATTGCATGTTTGTGTTTGAACTTTGACATTAGCAATATGGATATGTGTTTGAATTTTAAGCAAATGCCTTTATTATAAATTATTTTGCTTTATATTATTGTTTTGTTTGGATAAATGTAAGATAAAATATTAAAATTGACTTTAAATAAAGAATCTCGCCTAGGCCGCCTGCCTCTCGCCTAGCGCATTTTAGAACATTGTTCATGACGTCCTCATTTCTCTCAGATATCCCAGCCTCCCAGATGCAATGATGTGACCTACATTAGTCAGATGGCCTTTGATGATCATACAAAGACATACCATAGAAACAAGCAAATGAGTCATGCTTGGGGGCACAAATAATGTTCAATTGGAATTTTTTTGAATCAGGCTTCATTTCTGAGATACTCTTAGTTAGCCCTCCAGTTACTCTACGAGGCATTACCTATTAGCCACGTACCTGAGATACTCTTAGTTAGCTCTCCAGTTACTCTATGAGGAATTATCCATTAGCCATGTACTACTGCTCCAAATCTTCTTCCTCTCTATTTACTACCTTTTCCCTTTCTATTTCTGTTCATTAAGGTATTGTGCAAACCCTTACTACATAGTACATACTCTACCTATACGAAAATGAGTCTCATTTTGAGAAACAATACATTGTCTGAGGAAAAATTGCCTATTCTCATATAACCTATTTGACTGAAGTACTCAATTTTATATGAATATCGATATTAAATTTCAAGGATTAATTTGGATCTTCATTTAAATCATATTTGTAGAAAGACGACTCCCATTTTGGGACAAAAATGGAGCTCTCATTCTGAAAAAGTGGGAGCATTACTATATGAATTTCATAATTTTGTTGTACAGGTTTATCCTTTCATGATTGTAAAGTTTTACCATGTTCTTTTTCTGCAATAAAGTCAAAATTCACTTGTCAATTAGAAAAACTAATTGATAACTGGACTAGTTGATCATCTTCTTTTCAACCAAATTATAAACTCCTAGTACCACGAAAAAGTCTCATCAATTCGCGAAATCTTAAAATCTAATATCAATAAGATTATTTAAAGAAAAGAGGAGTGGAAAGGGGGAATTACCCGAATATTCGAAAGAGAAGAAGTTGCAGAACTCGGTAGCGCCATCTGCTGCTCTGGCCGCCGGCCCGTCTCTCACTCGTTTCACTGACGGACTCGGTAGAACTTTTGTCGTTAGACGGGTCGGAGCTTTTATGCCAATTTATTACTCTCACATGTTCATAACAAGAGTTCCCATAAATTTGTAGTAGTATAATTTTAGTAGGGGGAGAAGTTTCAAAAATGCCTCCTACGTTTAATGTCGAGTATTTTATATATTTTTTTTAATTCAAAAATATCTTAAAGGTTATATTTTTTGGAGTTATTCGTCTTCTCATTGCTAATGTAACATAAACGCGATTAAAATTGACCGACGAATGAAGATACATACGAGAAGCTTAAAGGAGAAGGTTTAAAAATACCCCTGACACATATAAATATTTCATTTAAATTATCCTGAAATAGCAATAAAGACTTATCCTGGGACAGATGAGTATTAAATTACAAATTTTTATATTAATTTAAAATGTCAAAATTATTATAATATTTTAAAGTGAAAGAGTATTTGAGAGAGAGAATGTGAGGAGAAGAAAATTTCGACAATAAATGAAAATTTTGAAGTATTAGGTCCAATTTGCATATTGGACTGAATCCATATGAAAAAGGACATATGGGCTTGGTCCAGTATCTATCCACCACATATCCAGCCCGCATATATTCGCCTGAATCTACCAGCTCATTATTATATGATTACTTTACATTGATTTAAAAAAAAATAAAAATATAATAGATTGATAACTCATGCGAGACACGAGTTAAATGTAATTTAAAATTATGGTATATATTATTTGGTGTTATAATGTGAATATAAATAGTGTAGTATGAATATTTTAGTCTACATAACATTGTTTCATCTGAATATATCCTCCATTTGATCTATTAAATATATTAATTTTTAAAATTAGAGATATATTTATAAAATAATAATTAGTTTATAAGAAATCTTTTATTTTTTCAAACGTAACCCTAATATTAGTTAGGGTAGCTTGTAGCTTGAGAGTAATAGATAAACAAGTTGTAACTTCATGTCATTTTATAATTTAAAATTAAATATATATATTTAATTTTGGAACGGAATAAAAAATAAATATATCTCTAATTCTTTTTTTAGAAAGAAGGAGCATATAATATGTCGTAGAAGGCTATCTTTTTCTTCTTGTAGAAAGAATAAAACAGCACCCATGTATATATTTGTTTAGACAACAGAACATGCGTGCTTTTCACGACATTTTATGTAAGTTTATAAATTGAGCAAACAGTTTAAATTTGATTCGTATTCGTTCAATTAAAAATTTGATTCGAACTCGACTTCAAATAGAAATGATTCAAATATGAGCAAATTTTAAAATTCGATAAATTACTCGAACATTCTCAAATTGTAATTTTCTATTGATACTCGGATTATATTCGTTCGAAAAGATCAAACTGTTCGGGCTCGATTCGAGATCATACTCGACTCGGTAGATAAACGAGCCTCAATCAAACCTTATTTTATACTCGATAAATTTTATGAACTAAATTTAAGCAACTCAATACTTGACTCGACTCAGTTAATTTATATACATCCTTAATTTTATGTAGTACAAAAATAAGAAAGAAAATTAATAATTTTTGGAGTAGATATAAAGGACAAATCTCAAGGGATATATTTCTCATGTTAGTGAGTGTCATTATCATTAATGGGATAGTATATAAGAAAGAAAAAGTAGTGAGAATAGTGGTCGTGGTTTGGCTATTGTCAGAAGTCAGAATTGAGGACGGAAACTATTTAGTCTTTTAGGGTTAATTAATTATTGTTAAGTTAGTCTTGTTTTTGAAATTTTGGTTGCTTCTTGAAGGATCCTTCTGTTTTGCTTCTTCTTGGTAAAAGATATTCTTATAATTATTATGTTAGGTATAATCTTAATTAATTGTTATATACTCCCTCATCTCTATTGTCCCAAAATGAGAACTTTATTTATTAGATAACATGCCTAACAAATATTAAATATTTCTCTGTCCCATAATATATGACGTTTTAGATGATTTTATTTTTTTCAAATTATTTGACGTTTTATATAATCTAAGAGAATTAGCCACAAATTTTTCAAAATTACCCATCATAGAAAAATATTATAAATGAGAGAGAGAGAGAATGAGATAAATATATATGGTAAATGTTATTATAGACAATTGATACTATATTAATTAATGCTATAAAATTATTTTTTTAATTCTTGTGCACAACTCTAAAAGCGTAAGGATATATATATATATATATATATATATATATATATATATATATATATATATATGTAATGACACTTTTACAGTTATTTTAACTATACTTTATACTTTAAACAACAGTTAATGGTCCGACAACATCAATTTTACTTTGGCAATATCAACAGTCATTTTTATGTAGTTTATGTATTAATCATTATATTGACTAAAATTAAATAAATCTATTTTAATTTCAAGTTTGACTTCTTTCATTAGTGAGTTTCAGCTATCCATCAGGTTTTCTTGCTTGACGCATGGAAATAGTT
This sequence comes from Panax ginseng, assembly GCA_020205605.1. Lineage (NCBI taxonomy): Eukaryota > Viridiplantae > Streptophyta > Magnoliopsida > Apiales > Araliaceae > Panax > Panax ginseng. The sequence continues at coordinate 9,368,230 of CM035146.1, forward strand.
TTATAAACTTTTATAATACGTTTGGATTGAAAGAATAAAATTAATAGAGAGTGGAATGATTTATTCCATTTCAGTTAGAATAGGTTATTCCATACTCTCCTCCCCAAGGAATAAAATTTATAAATTTAGGAGGAATAAGATCAATGATTCAATCCATTCCAATCCCAACCAAACACAATTTTTTTTCATTCCATAATAATAATTCATTCTATTCTCATTTTCATTACTCTAATCCAAATATAACATTAACGTCCAAATATTAGGTACATGGCCTTTTCTTGACACTCATGACATTTACATCTCAAAGCTTTTGATAACAAATGACATAAAATTTGCTGCTTTGTTAGGTAAACATAGAAATAAAAGATTTTATTTTTTATTTTTTTAAAAAAACAACTAGAAGAACCAAACATTAATTAATACCTAACTACATCTTTAAAGCGAATATTAAAGAAAATTATCAAAGTCATCAATATGGCTGAATGTTTGAAATTTAAAGAAAATTAATTTTGATTTCATTTGAAATATCAATATAAAGAACAGCATTTTCAGATCATGATAGGAAATAAATTAAGGAATTTTTCATGTTAGTGCGTGTGTGTGTGTGTGTATATATATATATATATATATATATATATATATATATATATATATATATAGACACGACACAATATGGTTATGGGTTGGTTTTGATTTTCAAAATATGATTAACCAACTATTTAAGAACTAAAACCATATTAACTATTTTTAATATGGATAATGTGGGTTGGAACCATATGGTTATGGTTAAAAACTATATTAACTATATTAACCATTTTAATATGCTTATAGTTCCATGAATATTATTTTTTATATATATTAGATAAATCTACTAAATAAATCCACGCCCTTTTCCATTTATTAATTGATGCAAAATGACTATTTTGAAAAGTTTTCAAGTGAAGGTTTTGTTTCAAAATTATTTTTAAAATACATGTGCTTGTGAAATTCAATATTTATTAATTTGAGAAGGTTTATTGGGGAGAATGAATTAATCTTGGAATTTATTAACTATGAAAGGTTAATGTTAATTAGCAGTGAAGTATTTTAAGGTGAGAAAATGATCAATATTGAGGGAGGCATTTTTGCATTAAATTTACGCTGCAATTACAGAAATCACAGTTATTGTTACTCTTTATACTACTCCACTTATATATCCTCAGTTATTTACGAAAAATCACAGTTATTTTTTTGGGGTGGGGGGTGGGGTGGGGTGGGGTGGAGGGTAGAGGTGGGAGTAAGGGGTGTATACATAATCACATAATATTATTTTTTCGAGGGTGGGGGATAAGATGTGTATATATAATCACATAATATTATTTTTTTTGGATGTGGGTGGGGGTGAGGTGGGGGTGAGGGTAAGAGGTGTATACATAATCACATAATATTATTTTTTTTTGGGTGGGTGGGGGTTGGGGGTAGGTGGTGGTAAGAGGTGTATACATAATCACATAATATTTTTTTGGTGGGATAGGGATGGGGGTGGAGTGGGGAGTGGGGGTAAGGGGTGGGGTGCGAGTGGGCGAGTGGGAGGTTGGGTTTGGGTGTGGGGGTAAGGGGTATACATAATCACATAATATTATTTTTTGGGAGTGAGAGTAGGGGTAGGGGTGGGAGTGGGGGTGGGGGTGGGGGTAGCGTGGGTAGTTGAGCTTCTTGAATATGTAAATATGGATGAAAAGAACTTTTGATTTGGATTTGGAATAAAATATGGGTCGAAAAATGGTTAACCGGGTTAGAACTATATTGTTTTTTAAAAATATGGTTCCAAACTTTAACCAACCCAAATAAATAAAAACAGTTAACTAACTTATTTGGTTCCAGTTAATATAGATTGACCCGACAGTTAACCAACTATATTGTCAGGTCTATATATAATGCATGTGATTAACATAATTTAAAAAATGAAAAGGCATGAGAGCAGTTGTCGTTTTGATGTTGTGACGGCTAAGTGAGAGAAAATCCTGCTTATTATAGGACTTAATTAATTACAGCTAGATAATTCTTCTGATTAATTATTAATACCGACATTAAGATGGAAGCATGTGTCTTAATTAAAGTTCCATGGTAATTAAAGACTACCTTATTACTCATGTGACAGATATTCTCCCTTAATCTACACAATTTGATTATGTTTCAGCAATCTTTGGCTACTATGACAGACGTGCAATATTTTTTCTTCAAGATTATTTTTTGGTATGGTTGGAGTCTTACTAACAAAATGTAATAGCCTCTCTCTTATTGGTGAACTTTGCTTGATATCCAATTTTAATTTAAAAGCATGATGGTAAAACTACTCAAATTTAGAAGGCTAGTTTTGTATTTTCAGAATGAATTAGGGTTCTCATATTGAATACTCCCTTCGTCCCATAGTTATAGGTTGATTTTCCATTTTGAGATGTCCCAATATATAGGCTACTTACTATTTATAAAATTTAATTGGTTCATTATTTTACTTTTATGCCCTTATATTAAATATTCAACCATTACTCTTTTTTTGAATAAACAACATTCAATGTCATTATTTTTATCACCATATTTAATGTTGTTGTATTCTCTTTGGTTAAAGTTTATGGATTTTAATGGTCAGTACACGTCAATCAATGAAGTTGAGAGTTCCAGTGTGATAAGTAAGAAGTAATTAACTTATTCATTAATTCTATATTAAGGGGTATATGTAGAAAATTTATGTTAAAAATTGCCACTTAAATGATTTTCTTAAACTATGTGCCAAAAGAAATCAGCCTATAACTATGGGACGGAGGGAGTAATATTTTTTTTTGATAATCGGAAGTTTCCTAATTGCAGTCGGACTAATTTTCACAAACCCAGGTCAATCTTTTCATACGGGTTTACTCCCGCGTCCCGTGACCCATGAACTATTTTTTTGGTCTTGACAAATTATTGCTGGTAGTATCCGATCTCAGGACGTCCGAGTCTACGGCTTGTTCCAGGACGTCATTTGGGATACTACTGAAATTTTGAATAATATTTACGTATTCTCATAATTTTGCAAATTAATTTGATCATTTGTGCTAAATTAAATGAATATAATTTCATCCTCAATGACAGTGGTAGAACCAGAAGGTTTTTATAGGGGGACCAAAATACATCAGTCAAAAATTTTTATTTATTGACGCTTGAAGTAATTCTTTCGGTTGTACGATTAAAAGAAGGCAACTGTATCATGCGAGTCTGTATAGTTTGAAAACGTCTCAAAATTTGCTCATTTTCAATTGTTGGAAAAATATAATAATTCAATGTGTTTGTAAAAATTGTGGGAATATAGAAATGAGCATATTTGATTGAATCTCTTCACAAAGATTTCTTGATTACATATTAACTAAAGGTTAATTTGGAGTTTTTTCGGAGAAGAATGCATTTAAAAATTGAGATGCTTATTATATCACACATTAATTAAATTAAAGGCTAATTTAGAGTTTCTAATGCATCAAATAAGAAATAAATTGTGTTTCCATGCGACTTTTAATTGATTTTGACTATTGAGAGCATGTGCCTCAGAATTTTTAAAATTAAAAAAAAAAAATATTAATTTAGAGTTTAAAAATATCTTAATTTGATTTTAAAAAGTTCATAATAATTTTATATTGAACAAAACAAAATCGCCTCTTTATGTTTTTTATTTGTAAATATTTTGTCATTATTTAGACAATTCAAATTTATGTTTCTCACTCGTATTGAGATGTAGGATCTATAAAAAAAAATTTACAAAAAAAATATAAAATATATGTAAATATTATTTTTTTCCCTCCAAACCTTAACTTTATATTAGTACCAACTTACGGGACCCGCCCGCCCGCCCGCCCGCCCGCCCTCCCGCCCGCCTGCCCGCCTGTGCTCAATGATCACCACATTTGATCACATTTGGTATATATATTAAGGAGGTAGCTTCTCTTCTTTGTTTTCCAAAATTATATCTGAATTCTTAAGCGAGTCAAAAAGGAAATTAAAGAAGAATAAATTAAGATGCTAATTTATTTATTTCTAAAGTGACATAGATTAAGTATTTTTCCAAGTGGGACAAAATTCTCATCAAGTAAAAAATCACAACTACCAAATTTATTTAATAACGTCAAAAGAATTAACAAACCTATGACCTTATTATAGAGTTTACCAAACAAAGTTGTAGAAGCAAAGAACAAAAAAAAGTCAGCTCGAAAACACGCTGTACTCAACCATTTTATTTGTTTGGTGATCAGCCAACAGATGAATTATTCAGAAAGTAAAGACCTAGCTACCTACCTATATGTGGCTTTCCCAATAATTGAAGCAAACTTATGAGAGTCAAAATGGGGAATCTAGCTACCTATATACTCCCTTCGTTCTTAAAAGATTATTGTTTTAAAAGAAAAAATTTATTTCAAAATATTTGTCGTTTATAACTTTCGAGTAAAATAAATTATTTACTTTCATATATTACCCCTACCTTCTCTCATTGTCCCAAGAAATTCTCTCCTTTGTATTAATAGTTTTCAACTTCCCATAAAGGGGTAGTGATGAAATTTCAAACAAATTTTATTTGGTAAATGATACTTTCTTAATTTATGTGCAAAAACCTTAAACGACAATCTTTTAGGAACGAAGGTAGTATTAATAGAGCAAGAAAAATCAAGAAAATATAAATGTCGGGACTTGTGTCTCATAATTGAGAAGTTTTGAAAAGGTCAAAACTAAAGCGAGCAGAGAGGGACTAATTTAGCTGAGGCCAGGAGCGAGCGAAGCTAGCGTATAAGCTTGTGAGAGGCGGGCGAGCGTTGCAGTTAGCGATCTAAAAAAAGCGCCATGAGCGCCATCGGTCGTGGACATCAGTTTTATGGTTCGATATTTACAAGGACATTATAGATATTTAGGCTATAATGTGAATTAGAGTTGAAATATGAGTAATAATTATAAATACTATCTATTGTAAAGCCCTAAAGAAACTTAAAGAAACTCTGAAGTTGAATAACAAAAAGGAACTCCGCACCCGTGGACTATTCAAATTGGAGAACCACGTAAATTTATGTATTATTTCTTTACTGTCTGTGCGTGTGTGTGATCTGATTCTAACAATAAAATATTTCATAATTAATGAATGGATGATGCTTCTAATTGTTAATGGAGAATTTGTTGCTTAATTATTATTTAGAAGTAAAATATTTACTGATCATACGTATGATTTATGTATGAACTATAATTAAACAAAGATTCACCACAAAAATTAATTATTATCAGTCGACTAGCTCTACAATTTGATCATAATTTCTTAGCAGCATTATGTTTAACATGCATGGTAATTTCTTAGAAGCTAGCATTATCTACTAAAAATTAGCTTCCATGTGGTTTATAAGAGCTCAAAGAATTAAAAGCCGTAAACAATGGCGACCGGCCGGCCTATTCTTTTTGACTGATAAGTGAGAAAAAAGAGAGATGAGACTAGGTAGATGTTGTATGTGCCCACGGCAGCTAGCAGCAAATGTGTTGTATATAAACAGACCATGTGCACATGCTACTATGTTGACTGGATTGATAGTTGCATAATTAGGGTTTGTTAGGTAAACTATCGATATCAAGCATATTAATAACATTGGAGATTTTTAGATATAAAAGCAACCTTTAGGAAGAAAATTTGAGCCCATTTTCTTCAGTCATTGTCAACTATATATATATATATATATATATATATAAATCTTTTGTGACTTGCAAATAACATATATATGACAACTCATGCTCTGCTATATCAAGTCTTTGTTAAGGAACCCAAAAAACTAGATCAAGGCTAGATTTGTTCTATGAAGAAAAAATGAGCTTCTTTTGTACATCTTTTTTGCCTTAACTCGTTTATTTTTGGGCTTAAAAATACTTTTGACCTTGTAACTTTCTTGATTTTAGAACTGAATCCCAATGCATGTTTAATACGCCTGTATACTCCATCTGTTCCTAAAAGATTGTCGTTTTAGGAAAAAAAATTTATTTTAAAAAGTTTGTCATTTACAACTTTCGAGGAGAATAAATTAATTACTTTCCTATATTACCCCTAAATTTTCTCCTTGTTCCAATTAAGAAATTTTCTCCCTTGTATTAATAGTTTCAATTTCCCATAAAGGGGTAGTGATGAAATTTCAAACAAATTTTACTTGATAAATGACACTTCTTTAATCCATGTGTCAAAACCTTAAACGACAATCTTTTAGAACGGAACGGAGGGAGTAGTATAGTATTGAAACCTTAACTATTCTGAATTTTTAGACAAACCTTTCCATAATTGGATAAATTGATGTGGCAATTAACTTCATCATGTGCAACCACATTGTATTATGTGGCAGTCTCATGTAAAACGACATCAATTTCCAGCGACTATAAGATTAATGTATTAAAGTTTAGAAACTTTAATGTTCAAGGTCTTAAAAATTAAATGATGGGATTGACTTTCTAAAATTAAGAAAGTTACACCATTAAATGTGTTTTGAGCCCTATTTCTAAGACTGTTCAAGCCTAGATGAATATATATATATATATATATATATAAAAGGATTGCTTCAATCCTCAATAGTCGAGAGAAAGAAAACGACTGAACCTATAGTGAGTTATGTTTAGATCACAATAAGCAAAAAGAAAAGCAACAATCCAAACTTGAAGGAGTTGGTGTTATATAGGAATTATTAATTAAATAATCTCGCCTCTATAGCAATCGGTGTTTTGAAACTTTATATATATATCCACCATATGTTGCACAGTTCATAATAAGATTTGACTGTCATGATTTAAATATTCAAATTCTCTACCACAACTTGCAAATAAATCGTAAAGTTATCAGAACAAGATTCCACGATATATATTTTCATAATTTAGTTAGCAATTAACCGCGCAACAAAAGATAAAGGTAAATTAGAGAAATCAAAAGAAATTAAAACAATCATAGACAAATGTAGAATTTACATGGCTCATCCAATGTTGAACTACATTCATGGTCAACTATAAATCACTCTCATGCACTAAACCACCATTATTACTCTTTTATTAATTGATCGATATATATATATATATATATATATATATATATATATATATATATATATATATATTGCATTTTTTTGATAAATAGAAGTTTTTCTTGTGACTAGACTATGTCTTCTTTCCCCGAACAAAATTTTCAATAACAGGCTTACGTTTGCGGTCCGTGACCCCTAGACCTCCGGATTTACTGTTGATCCCAAGTATATAGCATCAGTTATTTATATATAGATAGCCTATATATGTAAAGAAAGGAAGTGCATGGTTAGTATGAAGTTTATTTTTAGGTAAGTTGGTCAATTGACCAATAGAGTGCTGATTATGTATGTCAGCATTTATTGGTCAATTGACAAACTTACCCAAAAATAAACTTCACGCTAACCGGATCCGCAAAGAAAGATATATATGCGATCCAATGTCATGCTAATTGGTGTCTGTTATATACCGACTGGTTTTACATTGATCTTTATGTTCCAATGAACAGCTGCATGCAGGCATTATACTTCTGCAACAGTCATAGGTTCACTGTTTTACTTGTAGCCACTACAAAACATATAAGCAATGGAGCACACTTTAATTCATCTGATTTTCGTAATATTATTACTCCAGATATATATTGCTCTATTGATGTTTCTTAAGGGAGGGAATAACATTAATTAATTATAATTAAAATAAAAACCCTAACATATTGATCCGAATCTACAGGCTGAACTACATCCAGCTAGAAGCTACTTAAGTTCTGATGAAAAATTGAGAAATTAACAGACTTTAAAAAAAAATAATTGGTATACAAATTAACCTATAGATGCATATATATATGCTTGTCTCTCAAGACATTAATCTACATATTTGCAGTCTCACGTGCATCGGCAATGAAACCCTTTGCATTACCTATAATAAAATTTTCAGTCTCAACTTTTTTCCTCTAAAATATGCACTCAGCCGATTCAAGATGTTAATTATCTTTAATATATATCTTAATTATCACAACAAAAAGATATATATAATTAAGCTTCATAGCTAAAGTTTCAAGAAATTAGTGTGAATGACACAAAATATATAATATAATGCTGCTACTCTGGGAAATGCCCTAGTAACTAAAGCCCAGCAAGTTCAGGCCAAAATGTCAAAGGAATCTAACTGCATTAGGTGCCTTTTCTTGAGGGTTCCGAGAAACTTTGTAATATGTTTATTTATTTATATACGAGCTAGCTAGATCTGTGTATTAATTAATTAATAAAATTAAGCACATACCTTTTATTAGTACGTAAAACATTCTAATAAAGATCAGTACATTTCTCCGGCACACCAGGGAGCCCATTGGTCATCTATTATCATTTACAAGCTCCTTAATAAGATCAGTAGTACCCTACTTCAACATAACATATATAACATATTAAGATCAGTCAAGTACAACTAAAAATAGCGCACACAAGAGTAGCATATATATCAATAAATGAAAATCCTTCATAGAGAAATTAAAGTGACAGAACAAAAAAAACATTTCAGATAATTAATTAGGGTTTTGCCAAGAATTTGTCAAAAAACCCTACCCTACTAATACAAATTTACACCTCAATGTACAATACCATTATTGCGACGCCCCCGGTCCGGGATACCTCAACTCCTCAAAAGCACATTCTTGAAGTGTCCCTTGTTGAATAGCACCTTCATTGGAAACATTAACAGATGGGTAAATCAGAGTGCTCATCTCGCCCCAATCGACACTTTCCCCAAAATTAGTACCACTTGTCCCAATTCTGATGTCCCCATATAAGAACTCGAGCCCATCTAGTTTTAATGGGCCATTATGTAGCATTTCTTCAGTTAACTCAGGTGGAAAAGTATTCATGACCTTTTCTTGATCATCTATATTGTACTGCATATTGTTTGGCAATGAAGAAACACCGGCGTTTAAGACATTAGCAGTAGACATAATATTGATCGCGTGCTCGTTGTGAGATGGATGAACAGATGAACTGACATTTGTAGAAAATTGAAGATTGCTTATAGCTTGATTAGTGGTTTGATCATGATCATCATCAGAAAACTTTCCTCCAAGCTTAATAAGTAATTTTCGAATAGAAGTAAGATCATTATTGAATTGTGGCTGTTGGTGTGATGAGTAAGGTATAGGAGGGAGCTCACGAGGGAGCTCTGGCCAATAAGGGTTTTGGTTGATTATATTGGTGTAATCAGAAATAACCATGGAGTTTTGATCCTTAAGTACCCTCCCTTTCTTCATCATCTCTTGCTTTTGGCTACTACGACGAGCCTGTTGTTCTTTTCGCTGTTTTCCTAGGAGCTTCTTCTTCAGCCTTGTGTTCCAATAATTCTTTATATCATTATCAGTTCTTCCTGGCAATTGTGCTGCAATAATGGACCACCTGTTCATGCAAATTAGCTAGGTTCAAAATTCATAACATAATTATATGATGTTTTTAAAAGAATAATTAAGTTACACATCCTACTCTCGTCCAGGCACGCCAGCTTAATTAATATAAAAGTTTTAATGGGACCTGATGCATTAGTACCGCTACGAACGCAGTACTTAAAAGGAATTAAACTGAAAAGATCTAGATGATCGTCGATATTATAGAAAAAATAGTTATTTTACCTGCTTCCGATACTTATATAGAGGCTGCAAATTATGTTATCTTCTTCTTCTGAGAATCCTCCATGTTTGATATTTGGACGTAGATAATTCAACCATCTAAGGCGGCAGCTCTTCCCACATCTCTTAAGGCCTAATTAATCAGAAATATAATAAAAATTTCAATCAAAATTTAAAAATTTCAGTTTTAATAGAAAAGAAAAGGACAAACTTGGAAACATTTTATTTTGTGTACCTATTTTTTGAGGCAAAGCTATCCAGTTACCACCGGTGCCATGTTCTTCGATATATGCCTTGAGCTTTGCATCTTCTTCCGGTGACCATGGCCCTTTCTTGACGTTTGCTTTGTCACAACAAGGAGCTCTCCCCATTTTTTTAGTTTCCTAATCTCTCTTGATCAGATAGAAATTATATGTGTGTGTGTGTGTGAGAGAGAGAGAGATTATTATTGTAAGTAGAAAAGGATAAACATGTTTTCCGTAGCAGCCATATGATTTAAAAAAAGTATGGCAAAAAGATGAGTTTATGTATAGAAAATAGTATGTGACAGAATAGAAGACCAGGGTTTTTCTTCTTGTCTTTCTCACTCCAGAATCATTATTAATTGAGAATCAAGACTGTTGAATATATATTAATTATTGGAAATGTAAGTCCAATAATTCTAATTGAAAGGTACCATCAATTGGAACATAAATTAATTGACACATGTAATTGTATGTCGTCCGAAGGACTGGAATATATTTTACATTATTATAAGTGTAACAAGATCCCCGTATATCATAGTAATATTTTCATGACCTATATTATCAAATTCTTTATTGCTAGGCATTTTTGTTTTTTTAATTTAAATTCAATTTCTGATATAGCTAGGTTAGTTAGACAAGTCAACTTGACACACATTGTTGAAATCTCTTTCTAACAGTTTAATTAATATGATATAAGAATTCTGAAAATGCATTGTATTGGGCTCAATTATTTTTGATCGTATATTGTCCATCATATATAAGGATGTATATGTTGTGCAAGATTTTGTGTTCAAATATATTCACTATATACGCTGCTCTTTATATTAATATCGATATTAATAACACATATTGCATTTAACTTGTCTCTCCATGTACACCCTCTATGCACGTGAGGGTTTACACTATATATAGTTATAGTCCTTTACTAATTAAAATCAAAGAAATTTGGTATCAATATTGAATTTTTAAGATTTTATCCATAGATTTTAAAAGTCAAAGTGTATCCTTAATTTTAGAGTGGATAATGTAATTAAAATATTACAAGAGAGATAAAATTATCAATTGGGTCGGTCAAACTCGAAATCCGATTGTTCAGTCCGTTAAAAACTCGTTCGAATTTAATTTAAAAATGAGCCGAGCCGACCTTGAACAAAACTTCAAACCCAAAATAAAATTTCGTTCGACCGAATTATAATGTTAAAAACATAAACTATTTATATTAATGATTACATATTTATTCTCACAATTTATATTTATATAACGTCTTTAATTAAAATTTAGGTACCATCTTTTTTTTAAAGTTATTTACTATTTATTTAAATACTACGTCATTTTAACTAATCTAATGTAAATAATTTAGAGATGTATCACTACCATGATTATTTTTGTGTTTGAAGTTCAAATTTCTTAATTTTGGTAATAGTTTGATCTTATGACTTGCAAAGGTTTTAATTTTTTTTATCAATAGGTTGTCAATATGAGTTAATGTTGTTTTAATAATAGGTTGCATTATTATTGGTTTTTTGTTTTTCATTTTTAACTTATTAATTTTGATTATTTTTTTTGTTTGGGCATGTTCGAAAATAGACTCGAACCTCGTGATCACTATAAGTTCCGAATAAATTTAGTCTGAATGGAATGGAATGGACTGAACTTGGCCACCCTCAAGTCTGACTCACTTAGCCCAATTCACAGTGCTAAAGAGAGATATTGGATACTCATGATGTGATTATGATGATCAAATAATGCATGATGCTGTTGATCAAGTGTAAAAACAGAAGTCAAACCCACCTATTCTGGTAGAATCCTATGGTTTAACTTCTAAACTAACACAGGCCTAGAAGCAAAAGACAAGAAATTAAGCAGTATAATGCTACAGTCTATATAGCATGATGGAAGATTTCCAATTTGGTAGGTGACCAAATGACCAGCAAAAATGGAAGATTAACCATGTCCGTGTACAAAAATTGAGACAGGGCAGGCCCCCTCCTATATATGTTAAAAAAAGAGCATGGTCATATTATATGACTCATGGTTCTTGATATAAACAAACAAGTCTTTTAATTTCTCTCCATATAAATATTATATTTTGCGACAAAATAAAATTAAGAACGTAATATAATTAAGCCACAAACAGTTAGCAACATAATAAAATTCGGCACGATTATTTGTAAAAGTCCCTAAAAATAATATTTATTTCTGACTTGAAATTAAATCAAACAAAAGTCGGACTAATTCAGCTAGGGCTTACCTAATGTTCATTGAAATGCTGAGATGGGCATTACCTACCTACTACGTCCACAAGTTGGAATTAGAAGAATTCCATTAGGCAATTTATTAAGCCCCAACAGAAGGAAGAAATTAATCTTGAAGGTGCACCGCACTTAACCGTTGGAGAAAGTGTCACCTCATTACGTCACATTTTTTGACCTAAATGTAAATAAAAATACATATACTAACTTATATATATATATATATATATATATATATATATATATATATATATATTGCATTAATAATATTCTTAGTGCATGACAGACAATAAGGTTTGTTGGCATGCGACTACACAACCTGAGATTATCATTCCCTGCTTATTGCTCAAGAATCTTTTGTGCTTAAAAACTTCCTCAATGCTTTTTAATTTTGGGATTATTTTGTTGTTTGGACATGTACGTGTATAAAATATTTGTAAAGCCGGTGGCCCCTTTTTCATTTGAGCCACTAAAGTTTTCCTTTTGTCAAATATCATTACTATACTTTCTTAAATTTTTTTGATGCCTTAAAAATCTTAACTCATGTTTGTTTGTAATGATTATAATTCCGAGATTATAATCTAAGACTATTAATCCTATGATTAAAATATTCTAGTCACATGTTTATTTAACATAGGATTATTCATAGAATAATTACTTATAATAATCTCATGTTATGTTTGTTTTGTTCAGAATTATCTAAAAGATGAGATAAAAAACTTATCTTTTGAACTCTTATACTTAGAATAATCTCAGTGTAATAATCTCACGTTATGTTTGTTATCTAATAGGATACACCGGTCATTTTCAAAAAAGATAAAGATTAATTTTGTTCATAAATTTTTAATCTCACATGATAGGGATTATAATGTTTGCATGGTTAGACATGGTATTAAATATTCTCTTCTTCCAAATTATTTTATTATCCTAGACTAATAATCTAAAGTCCAATTTTAAAAATAAACAAGTGACTTAAAATTAATAATCTAATCATAAGTCTTATCTTTGTAAACAAACATAAGTTTTCTGCTGAATTATAATTACAATGTATATATATACATGTGATATATAAAAATTAAGATTAATCTCACCATAATATATTCCATCTTATCATATAAATTTTTATGTTGGTGGTAATTTAACTTATTTATAAATTTGTCAATATTTTTTAACGAAAAATGAGTCAAAGTTTGGTCTACTTGGTGAGAGTTGCACGCTTATGTTACCGTAAATTGTACTACATTACTTTATTTGGATATGATAGCCCTATTTCATTGATGGATTGTTTTTTCATTTCATTTCACTGTATTAAAGTAAGAATAATGGTACACACAATTTATTCTATAATTATTTTATAATTTATTAATGTGACATACTTCACCTCAATTTTTATGTGGGATCGAAAACTATATTGAAGCAATTTGTTCATCAATATGCGAAGATGAAGTATGCCACATCAGCAAATTATAAAATAATTGTAGAATAAGTTGTGTCTCTAGCATTACTCTTAAAGTAATACTCCACATGTACGATAGACGGTGGTGTAACTGTAATTCTTACTAAATACTCGCTTATTTTTTGAAGTCAGTTTAAAATATTTTTAAATTTAATAAAAAAATATTTTTAAATTTAAAATTAACATAGATTGAGACGCCCCCAAAATTAGGTATACGTCACCCATCTTGGGTCGCCAGATACATGGTACATAAATCCAAATACAACTTAATAATACAGCTGTCGTGTAAAATACGACAAAACATGAGCTGTGAGTTTGAATACAAACATTGTCTACTAGAGAGTATAAAAACTCAAAAGGAGTCCTCATTATGTTTATTATCACACTATTTCACAGAATAGTGAGGACTACTTAATGCACCATCTAGGACCATCACTCTGTTCCCATTAGTCCCATTTACGTTCTTATTTCACGAAGAGAACGGTGAAAGAAAGGGTGAGCTCAACTAGCCCGAAGAAGAAATATTATGACTAAGATAATAGAATAAATTATCATTAGCCTTCAACAAAGATGTTAAAGCGATAAAATATAACAAACATCAAGTTTAAGCTGCGGTGAACAAACAATCCATTAAAAGAGTCAAGTAGAGAATAAAATCTACTATCTTTTATGATTTAAAAAGATTTTTCATCACTTTTATCACTGAGACTTAGCTTAATAAATAATCCACATCATCAAATCATCCCTGCACTACAGGCCAAGGATATTATTTAGTATCACGACCACGGATTATCCATGCACTACGGGCCAAAGATAATCGTGTTTTCATCAACGGTCCTGATCATGCCATAAAACAATTCATCTTTGCACCCTTGGCCGAAGAGAATCCATAGCCATAATCATACCAAAATCTGTCCATCAATGCACCACGACAAATGAGAATTTTTACCACATTATTCATTACATTACGGTCATGATTATACCGAATAATCTCTGGTCATAATCACACCAAGTCCATCCATGTACTACGGGCCAAAGATGACTTTTACCACATCATTTGTAACATTACTGATTAATGATTACAAGAAAAATCCACAGTCATAATCATACCAAGTCCATCTATGCACTACAGGCCACATATGAATTTCAACATAATATAAACATGAGGATGATGACAATGTTATAATATTCAATAAAACAAGTTCAAGAATTAATTTATCCAGGAACCAATAACGTTCAAATTGTCAACATGATATTTCTTTGTAGAGTAAAATTCAAGAATGCTCAGAAGAATATTTTCATGAAAAGATACTGGATGAAGCGCAAATATCAAGGATATTCCACTAATTTCATGGAGTATGGAAGTCAAAGTTTTAACCAATGAGTATAATAAAAATGGAATAACAAAAGAAACCACCATTCATGCGGTACCCGCGCAGGCGAGTTATTCAACGAATAATAATTAACGGAACGGTCATGCGTAAAACACAGGCGGGATGTTCCAGCGAATAATAATGTGAAATTACCATGCATGCGGTGCCGCATGAGCGGAGTTATTCCAACAGAATACCAATAAAAGCGGAACTAGGTTGGCGTAAAATGCATGTATACATGATATTCCAAATGTAATAATAATAAAAAGGCGGAACTAGTTTGGCGTAAAACGCCTTATGAGCGAGGATATTCCAACAAGAATAATAAAGGCGGAATCAGTCCAACGAAAAGCGCATTGACGAGGATATTCCAATGAGAATAATAAAAGGCGGAATAATAGAAGATTGCCACCAAGTATAGGGTAGCAGCGATATCTGAGTTATTCCAAAGAATAATAAAGAATGGAATAACAGAAGTTCTCTTCATGAATACAAAAGAAATAATACTCCCTACAAGTACAACAAATAATATTCTCTACCTTAGAAGAAACTGGATATAAAAGTAGTGAAATAACAAAATATTTTTCTTCTTTCTCTCTATAATTTCGCTCTATAATAATTGCTCTATAGCTTTAGTGAATTGGTGAGAAATGAAGGAAGAATGAGCTTCTATTTATAGGAAAATATAGTTTCGATAATACATTGCGTTTGGGGCTCAAAAAAATTACGAAGACAATACCTCGACTTTTCTTTCATTTTTAATTTAGTCCTGCAAGTATTATCAATCTTGCACCAACTCCCCTAATAGTAAATCATGTGAATCAATAGTATAATCATGTGAATAAATAGTATAATCATGTGAAAAAATTAATTACAGTATAGTACCTTCAACTATACCTCTATTTTTAACTTAGTCATGCAAGTATTATCAATCTTGCACCACCACCCCTAATAGTATAAGAATGTGAATCAATAGAACCCCGTGAATAATAACTCATAAATAGTAACTCGTGAATAGTAACTCGTGAATAGTAACTCATGAATAGTACTCCGACACAAAAAGTGCTCCGAATACCCGAGTGAACAATATAACCTCCAGACATCAATTATCATCGAAATAAATGTCAATTTCCACTAACACTAATAATCCCAACACAATGGAACAATCAATTTCATCTTTAATTAACACAACTTATTCATCATTAATATTATAACTCACAATATTTAACAACCGAGTCCTTCCCAGAGGAAGAGGGGCTTTTCGATAAGGATTTCTCCTTATTAGGCACAATTAGGTGACCAAACCTCCTCGATGCGAACTTTCTATACATTGTTAATATTGCAAATAATAATATGAATAACTTTGTCGTCTCAATTATTGATTTAATAATAATAAATATTATGCGGATGATCTTGTGATAATAATTGAATCAATAATATGAGAGATATGATAAAGAATTCTTGTAGCAATAATTGAGTATAAACCGAGTGACTTCTCACGTAAGCATCAATAATCAATACCGAGTGTCTACTTATGCAACCATGCGTATTCTTGTACTTTTAACTTGCCGGGTGTTTGACAGATTAACAGTAAAACTTAATAGTTATTTTCATAAAATATTTTTGTCGTTTTTCTCAATTAAACAATAATTTTGTTATGGGATCCACCAATGATTGTATGCGTCATACGGATATTCTCCGACAAAAGAATATTCCCAGAGCCAATCGAATATTATATAACAACTTACATTACTTTTGCAAAATTTATAAATATTACCCACAACTATAACATTATATCAAATCCACACCATAATATTTTAAAAATTATTTGAAAAAATTAAATCTTTATTCATAAAATCTGGGTCTCACTGATCTCCCTCCTTATGAAATTTTGCCCTCGAAATTTACGTCGTACACAGTATCTTGCGAACATGTGAGGATACCTTGACTTCACTTCAAATTCTAACCCTTGAGGTATAACCTTTGAGTGTCGAATATAATCCTTCTTATCCAAGATTTTAACACGTATCTCCTCATACGTTAAATCATCCGCTATCTCGTTCGGTTCTAAATTAATAATGTGGTTCGGGTCATCCCCATATTTAAGTATCGTCGATACGTTAAAAACGTTATGAACACGCGACATACTTGGTGTGACGCCCCCAAAATTAGGTATACATCACCCATCTTGGGTGCATGAGATACGTGATGTAATTCAAATACAACTTAATAATACAACTGTCGTGTATAATACGACAAAATATAAACTGTGAGTCTGAATACAAATATTGTCTACTAGAGATTATACAAACTCAAAACTCAAAATATTGTCCCCGACTAGTCCCAGCTACGTTCTCATTTCCTGAAGAGAACAGTGAAAGAAAGGGTGAGCTCAACTAGCCCAGTAAGAAATATTATGACTAAGATAATGCAGAATAATTTATCGTTAGCCTTCAACAATGTTAAATTGATAAAATATAATAAATATCAAGTTTAAGCTGCGATTGGAACAAGCAATCCATTAAAAGAGTCAAGTAGAGAATGAAATCTACTATCTTTTATGATTTAAAAGTTTTTCCTCACTTTTATATTTGAGACTCAACTCGATAAATAATCCACATCATTAAATCATCCCTTCACTCTGAGGCCAAGGATATTCTTTAGTATCACGACCACGAATTATCCATGCCTTTATGGGCTAAAGATAATCGTGTTTTCATCAATGATCCGATCATGCCATAAAATAATTCATCTTTGCTCCCTTGGCCGAAGAGAATCCATAACCATAATCATACCAAAAACTGTCCATCAATGCACTACGGGCCGATGAGGACTTTTAATTTTCACATCATTTGTAACATTACGGTCATGATTATACCGCATAATCCCTGGTCATAATCATACCAAGTCCATCTATGCACTACAGGCCACAGATGACTTTCAACATAATATAAACATGAGGATGATGACAATGATATAAGAATTCAATAAAACAAGTTCAAGAATTAATTTATCTATGAACCAATAACGTCCAAATTGTCAACATGATCTTTGCTTTGTAGAGTAAAATTCAAGAATGCTCGGAAGAATATTTCCATGGAAAGATCTTTGGATGAAGCGCAAATATCGAGGATATTCCACTAATTTCATGGAGTATAGAAGTCGAAAATTTTAATCAATGAGTATAATACAAGAATGGAATAACAAAAGATATCACCATGTATGCGGTACTTCGCATGAGCGGTTATTCAACGAGAATAATAATAACGGAACCGAGTCGGTGAAATTCACCTGCATGAGGATGTTCAATAGAATAATAAATCGGAATAATAAATGATGGAACCGGTCCGGTATATAAGACGAACAAGATATTAAGCAGAATAATAAAGACATAATAATAAAAATGGAACCGGGTCAGATTGTATAGCATAGGCAGGATATTCCAACGAGAATAATAAAGACGAGAATAATAGAAGAATGTCACCAAGTATAGGGTGGCTTGCGTATCTGAGTTATTCAAATGAACAATAAAGAAATGGAATAATAGAAGTTCTCTTCTTGAATACAAAAGAATAATATCCCTTAAGTAAAATAATATTTGATATAAGAGTAGTGAAGTAGCGAGAAAACTTTTTTTATCTCTCTATAGTCTCTCGCCTATAGTTTTCTCTCTCAGAGTTAAATTGAATTCGTAAGAAAATAATGAAGGAATGAGCTTTATTTATAGGAAAATGGAATGCATAGTAACTAATCCATGAGCGGTCAGATTGATTTACTTTAATCGACGGTCCATATTTAAAGAAAAATCTTTTAAATAAAATATAATATATTCTATTTATATAAAAAGATTTTTTCTTATGCAAACACTATCTCGGGCACTATGCAAACACTATCATAATAAAATATAATATATTCTATTTATAGAATAACTTTAATAAAGTATTACATTTTATATAAAAAGATTTTACTATGCAAAATACTATGCATAATAGAATATAATATATTCTATTTATAGAATAACTTTAATAAAGTATTTTGTTTTATATAAAAGATGTTTCTATTTTATTACGTTAATAATACTGAATAAAACAAAACTTCTAAATCAACAATAATTGAATCAAATAATGTGAGATACTACGCGGCAACTATTGTAGCAATAATTGAACAAAAGCGAGTTACTTCTCACATAAATATCAATAATCAATACAGGTGCTACTTATGCAACAACGCAGCGTATTCGTACTTTACTACTGAAAGTAGTTCAACGATTATAACGGTAAAACTTCCGCCGTTATTTTCAAAAAAATATTTTTGTCATTTTTCAATCCAAATAATAATTCCGTTGTGGGGTCCACTGATGATTGTCTTGGTCGAATCGAATATTTCTGTTTAAAAGCGAATATTTCCCGACCAATCAAATATAATATGACAACTTGCATACTTTGCAAAATTTATAAATATTACTCACAACTATAACATTATCTCAAATTCATACCATAATATAAAAAAAATTATTTTGAGAAAATTAATTCTTTATTCATAAAATCTGGGGTTTCACACTTGGCGGTAAAACGAGTCTATAAGCCACAGTTCCTACTTTTATCGAGGATTTCAAATGGGCCAATTAAATCGAGGGTTGAGATTTCTTCTCTTCGTCGATTCTTGCTTCTAGAATAATGCCTTCTTGAACCTTCTTAATTCTTCACATTCATTAGCTCCAGGTGTGTAGCTTGAGCGACTTTAACTTTATCGATTAAAGTTGATTCTACTCGTATATTCGTTATCTTCACTGGGGTTCGTATATTCGAACTTGTAAACGCATACGATCTTCTACTCAACACGTCAGCTACCACGTTCGCTTTTCCACGATGGTATTGAATGATATGATCGTAATCTTCAACAGCTCGAACCAACGTCTTTGGAACATGTTACATTCGTTTTAGGTGAAGAAAATATTTGAGGTTTAAGAAATGGGTTTTGTCTTTGGGGTGATACAAAATTCGATTTCACGCTCTAGGGTAGGCTAAGAAGTCTTCAAGAATACGTCGAAAAATTTATTAACAATAGAAATATCATTCAAAACTATGACTCTCATCCAAGACTTGGATAATCGTCACATTGATACTATCAACTTGCCACGATTATTCTAGCGTCCCTACGAAAAGTTCGACGGTGCATTCCACAAGGAAGTCACCGGTGAAAGGCTCGGGGCTCTTTACTTATGGCTTGATATGACAATGATTGACTTTAGTGGTTTGGTTACTTTGAATTCGCATAACAGGTTGGTTAGGAGTATGAAAGCTAACAACCTTACGAAAAGCATGATGAGTAGTTAACCAATCATTTTCGAAAATCGCATCAAAGGCAAGTATTTTCAAAGAGATAAGATTGATGAGTAACGTGAAAGTGTCGATTTGAATTAAACAAGATTTATAAATAGTGGATGTAGCGAAGGTTTCTAATATCGAAGTTTCAACCAATAAGTCAAAGTCTAACTTCTCTCAGGGTTAAATTTAAGCGTTGAGCACAAATAAGAGAGATAAAAGAATGGGTAGAGGCAAAGGTATCTAATAAGGTATAGACTTCGTAAGAATTTTATAATTAACTAACCCGTGCTTAACCGTTCGGGTTACTCGCTTTTGAGAATCACTGAAAACGCTATTCCTGAAACCACAAACTTTGTTTTGTCCGTATCCGCCTTTGGTGCCACCGTCCCAGCTGGACTTGACTTTGGTGCACTACAAAATCGAGCTAAATGACATTCTCTTCTTAAAATTTTCACTTCTATTATCTTGGCCATGATTACCACCGAAGTTGTTACCATTCTTGGCATGATAATTTCCCCCACGATGGTTATCATTATCAGATAGCCGTTGCCACCGCTATGATTATTATCGTTTTGTTGGTCGTTACCTTTTGCTTGAGCTGAATCAACGCTCTCATGTGCTTCATTGCTTATCTCAGCATTTTCAGATGTCATTCTCAAACACTGTCACAAAACAAGGGTTAATTAACATATCACATATTATCCCTATACTCTGACCGACCAATTAAATACCAAATAAACTTAGGTAGGTCATACTAGCGAAAGAATTCCCCATCTC
This sequence comes from Panax ginseng, assembly GCA_020205605.1. NCBI lineage: Eukaryota > Viridiplantae > Streptophyta > Magnoliopsida > Apiales > Araliaceae > Panax > Panax ginseng. The sequence goes on from CM035146.1 coordinate 9,389,327, forward strand.
TCCCCTCCTAGTTCTTGTCTCACATCTTAGCCAGGGATCATATCCCTAAGCCTTGATACCAACTGTGAAGCCCCCAAAATTAGGTATACGTCACCCATCTTGGGTCGCCAGATACATGGTACATAAATCCAAACATCAAGTTTAACTGAAGCGGAACAAGCAATCCATTAAAAGAGTCAAGTAGAGAATAAAATCTACTATCTTTTATGATTTTAAAAGGTTTTTCATCACTTTTATCGTTGAGACTCGACAATAAATAATCCACATCATCAAATCATCCCAACGCACTGAGCCAATGATATTATTTAGTATCACGACCACGAATTATCCATGCACTACGGGCCAAAGATAATCGATGTGTTTTCATCAACAGTCTGATCATGCCATAAAATAATTCATCTTTGCACCCTTGAAGAGAGAATCCATAGCCATAATCATACCAAAAACTATCCATCAATGCACTACGGCAAATGAAGATTTTTACCACATCATTCGTTATATTACGGTCATGATTTACCGAATAATCCCTGGTCATAATCACACCAAGTCCATCCATGCACTACGGGCCAAAGATGACTTTTACCACATCATTTGTAACATTACGGTCATGATTACACCGAATAATCCCTGGTTATAATCATACCAAGTCCATCTATGCAGTACAGGCCACATGTGACTTTCAACATAATATAAACATGAGGATGATGACAATGATATAATATTCAATAAAACAAGTTCAAGAATTAATTTATCCAGTAACCAATAACGTTCAAATTGTCAACATGATATTTCTTTGTGGAGTAAAATTCAAGAATGCTCGGAAGAATATTTCCATGAAAAGATCTTTGGATGAAGCCGCAAATATCAAGAATATTCCACTAATTTCATGGAGTATAGAAAGTCAAAGTTTTAACTTATTTGAGTATAATAAAGAATGGAATAACAAAAAGAAACCACCATGCATGTGGTATCAGCATAAACGAGGTTATTCCAACGAGAATAATAATTAACGGAACCGGTCATGCGTAAAGCACATACCAGGATGTTCCAACAAGAATAATAAAGAATAGAATAATAATGAAATTACCATGCATGCGGTGCTTAGCATAGACGAGTTATTCAACGAGAATACCAATAAAGGCGGAACGAGTTGGTGCGTAAAGCGCCTGAGCATGATATTCCAGCAGAATAATAATAAAGAAGGAACGGTCCCGTAAAAGCGCATGCAGACGAGGATATTCAGCGAGAATAATAAAGACGGAATAATAGAATAATCTCACCAAGTATAGGGTAGCCCGCGTATACAGGTTATTCCAATAGAATAATAAAGAATGGAATAACAGAAGTTCTCTTCATGAATACAAAAGAAATAATACTCCCTACAAGTACAACAAATAATATTCCCTACCTTAGAAGAAAATGAATATAAAAGTAGTGAAGTAGCAGAATACTTTTCTTCTTTCTCTCTATAATTTCTCTCTATAATAATTGCTCTATAGCTTTAGTGAATTGGTGAGAAATGAAGGAAGAATGAACTTCTATTTATAGGAAAATATAGTTTCGATAATTGCACGTTTTGGGGCTCGAAAAATTATAGTACAATACCTCCAACTTTTCTTTCATTTTTAATTTAGTCCTGCAAGTATTATCAATCTTGCACCAACTCCCCTAATAGTAAATCATGTGAATCAATAGTACAATCATGTGAATAAATAGTATAATCATGTGAATAAATAGTATAATCATGTGAAAAAATTAATTACAGTATAATACCTTCAACTATACCTCCATTTTTAACTTAGTCATGCAAGTATTATCAATCTTGCACCACCACCCCTAATAGTATAAGAATGTGAATCAATAGTACCCCGTGAATGATAACTCATGAATAGTAACTCGTGAATAGTAACTCGTGAATAGTACTCAGAGCACAAAAGTGCTCAAGAATACAGGAGTGAACAATATAACCTCCAGACATCAATTATCATCGAAATAAATGTCAATTTCCACTAACACTAATAATTTCAACACAATGGAATAATCAATTTCATCTTTAATCAACACGACTTATTCATCATTAATATTATAACTCATAATATTTAACAACCAGGTCGTTCCCAGGAAATAGGGGGCTTTCCGATAAGGATTTCTCTTTATTGGCGAGCAATTAGGTGACCAAACCTCTCCTTGACAGAACTTTCTAGATATTGTCAATATTGTAAATAATATTATGAATAACTTTGTCGTCTCAATTATTGATTTAATAATAATAAATATTATGCAGATGATACTGTGACAATAATTGAATCAATAATATGAGAGATATGATGCAGCAATTACTGTAGCAATAATTGAGTATAACTGAGTGACTTCTCACGTAAGCATCAATAATCAATATAGTATGCTACTATACAACCATGCGTATTACTGTACTTTTAACACCGGGTGTTTCAACAGTTAATGGTAAAACTTTCGCTGTTATTTTCATAAAGTATTTTTGTCGTTTTCTCAATCCGACAATAATTCCGTTGTGGGATCCACCAATGATTGTACCGTCGTACGGATATTCCCCGAAAAAAAGAATATTCCCTGACCAATCGAATATTATATAACAACTTGCGTACTTTGCAAAATTTATAAATTTTACCCACAACTATAACTGTAAGACCCCGAAATTTATGAAATAAAAGTATTCAATTTTTCTTATAATTACTATTCAGTAAATAGTTAAATTGATAAAAAGCAAAGTTAAGGGTGCTATATGAATATTTTTTCAAAATAAGCAAGTGGCTATGAAATACTTATTGTTGTCGGGGAATATTCGTTTGGTTTGGGAATATTATTCATTGTTGTTGGGGGAATATTTGTCTGACAGTAGCGCAACCATTTGTGGGCCCCATGTAGAATAACTATCGAATGAAGAAAAGCGACAAATTTGAGATTTTATAAATAACTTGGCGTAATTATTTATCGTTAACTTTGTTGGATTACACAGTGGTTAAAATACGATGTCTGGCGATCGTTTTGCTGAAGCATCACGGTATTGCATAGTATTTTGAATTATTGATTTTTACGTAAGAAGACACTAATCAATAATTATTACGATAATTCTTTGTTCAATATTTTATTTTATTGATTCAATAATTCTTTGCGTTGATATTTTTATATTATTGTTGTTTGATAATTATCACTACACAATATTTCTCATTATCAAATCAATAATTTATATTATTTGAATAATATTATTAGATAGCATTATTGGCAATGTCTAGAAAGTTACATCAAGGAGAGGTTTGGTCACTAATTATGCGCGATGAAGGAGAAATTCTTATTGAAAGCCCCCTCTTTCTTGAGGCACTTTTGGTTATCATAATTGTGATTCTGCAATATTATTTGTGAATAATTAATTATTGATTTATATGATAAGAAAATATTTATTTGATGTGGATATAAATGATGGATTTATTTATGTGGTTATAAATGAAGGAATTAAGGTTGAGGTATTTTATCAGTATTTTGTCGAATTGGAGGTATTAAAAAATCAAATCGGTGTTCTTAAAGCTCTATTGCGTGAGTTATAATTTTAATCCGACCGTTGGATCATTATGATTTTTGGATATGTTATACATATATAAGTTGAGTATATGTCCACAAATTTTGAACCGTTAAAAATGAACGTATAATTTGTTATGAATTTTAAGAGGTGACTGATTCAGAAATTAGGTTTATAAATGATTTTGGTGAAAAATTATAGAAATGGGTGGGCCACACCTTTGGTTGTTGGGGAAGATGGCTGATTTTTGGTGGGTGGAATAGTAACAGGTAAAGTCATCAGGTAGCAGGTCAAGTCTACTTCAGCGTGCTAACATTTTCCTATAAATAGAGGGCTAAGTTAGAATTGAAAAACACACCAGAAACATAAGCTTTCTCTCTTTCTCTCTCTAGATTATTGAGTGTATTTGTGAGTATTTAGATACTTGGTGAGTTGATATTCATCAGTGCAAGTTTTCTTCAGCTTCATATCCGATATCCAAATCGGAAGTCTTTTGCTCTTTTTGAGGTAAGGGATAGTAAGGGATTTTAAGGGTTATTATGTTTTTCGGTTTCGTACTTCTTCTTACCTTGAAGAAAATTCTGGAAAAATTTGAAATGATATGTTGATGAGTTTTATTGATTGTGTCCAAAAATGGTGATTTTTGGATGTATAGATTAAGAGTTATGAATTTTATGAGAAAAAACTATTTTAAAAGTAACCGCTTATAATTCCTTGTGGTTAACTCTAAAATTAATGAAATTTTTATTGGGAGTACATCTATATAATATCAGTGTACTCTGTGAATTTCGGAATTTTTAGATAAAAGTACAATTTATGATAAATGTCTAAATATTCGATGGTTTTGGCCATATGAAAAATAGTAAATGAATTTTAAAAATTCTAAGAAAAATATATGTTCAATATGGGACTATATTCTGCTAAATCCCAAAAAAGAAATATTTTTGGAACTGATTTGGTATTTTTCATGAAAATAGACTAGTTATGAATAAATGAGTTAAATATGTTATGTGAAGGAAGAAAATTGGAAAATATGATTTTATGGCTTGAGAATCATATATGTGGTATATGTAGATTTTTGATGGGGGTTTTGGTTATTGGTGATGAAATCTTATAAGTTTGACATTTTATGATGATTAAATGCATTATTTAGTAAAATGTAAACAATTAAAATAAATTGTTTATAAGTTTAAGAAATGTTATTCTTTCAATATCATTATTCCGAAATATTGGTATGGATTTTATTGTGGAATTTCTACCTTTTTGTGTCATGGTTACTATTCATGAGTTACTATTCACGAGTTACTATTCACGGGTACTATTCACTACAAAATTGATTTCTTTTTCTAACCAAATTATAGTTGATTTATGAATATTACTTTGGAGATTAAAACTATATATTGATTATATTGATTTTATTATCATATATAACATTTTTATAACCCTGATGTTAAAATTCTCTTTCACTTGAGTATAAAGATGGATAGATTATTGGTATGATCATGAATATGAGTTCTCTTTGGCTAGTAGTGCAAAGATGAATTGTGACTAGTATGATCATGACCATTGAATTTACAATTGAATATTTTTAGCTTAAGTGCAAAGGTGAATTGATCAACATGGTTATATATTTCTTTGAGATGTGAATATCTTTGGCCCGTAGTGCAAAGATGAATTATTGTTGAATATTTTTGGCACCGTAGTGCAAAGATGACTGTTGAATATCTTTGGCTCGTGTCTGAATGACTGTTGTTGAATATCTTTGGCACGTAGTGCAAAGATGACTTGTTGATGAATATCTTTGGCCGTAGTGCAAAGATAAATTTATTAGTATGATTATGAACATGAAGCGTGATTTGGTATAACCATGATCTTTGATGTTTCAGGTGATGAAAATTATCTTTGTCCTGGATGAGAAAAGGAATTTAGAACTACAATTACGATTATGAGTTATACATGTGATTGTGGACAGGAATTGTTGATTGATGTTATAGGGATAAAATATTGTTAGTGGACTTTTAATATGAGAAGATAATAGACTTTATGATCTATTTGACTCTTCTAATGGATTGCTCGTTCCGCTGCAACTATGGTTGAAATTTTTATTATCTACCATATGTTCTAAATCTCTGATTTGTTATTGATGAATGCTATTGATAATTTAATTATCTTTAGTCATGATATTCTTTACTGAGCTAGTTGTGCTCACCTTTTTGGTTCACAATTCCTTTCAGGTAATAAAAATGTAGCTGGGTCGAGCGGGGGTAACAAGAGAATAGAACGGTGATCTCTAGCTGTGGAGTTCTCCCTAAACAGTATAGACAAGTGTGTTGTATACATCTTTTAGTAGTTATATTTGGTGAATCATATAGGAGAAAGCGAACCCAACGTTGGAAGGGTGTTTTGCCACTATCATACAAGATGTCTAATGACATACAACCTCGTGTCATCATAAGACAAGGTTGTGCTCATCCACTTGCTGAGTATATTTACGAGCACTACCTATATAATCTTGGTGTTTGTTTGAAGTATAATTCTTAATTAGAGACAGTGGAGATAATGATATGTCAAGAGAAGACTCACCATTGGAAAGAATATGATAGTAATCTTCTCGTTTTTCTTTGGGGTCTATTGGATTGACCAAGAATAATTACGTGGCCATATGATATCTATTATAACCTAGACGTACGTGGCCTCCCATGTATACGAAGGTTTCCTTGAGCACTTCCCAAAGATTTTAGTTTCTAAAAGCAGTTTTTTGACTATACCTTTATGTAAGGTGTCTTTGTGAGGTCTTTGTCCTGATTGGGACATATGTCACATTTGGTATATATTTGTATCCAAACTCACAGTATATGTGTTGTTGTATTTTGCACGATAATTGTTGTAATAAAGTTATAGTTGTTTTCTATACCATGTATTTGGCGACTCAGAATGGGTTGGATGGAATAGACCTATTTTGAGGTTGTCACAATAACATTATATCAAATCCACACCATAATATTTTAAAAAAATTATTTCGAAAAAATTAAATCTTTATTCATAAAATCTGAGGTCTCACATAGATTGTTTTAATTTTAATTAATATAATAATAAATATTTAAAAAATGTACTAATTATAAACTTTATTGTTTCATAATTTTTAATAAGTTATCTTAATTTTGAGTTTAAAAATATTTTAAATTGACTTTTTAATAATAATTTTATAATTTGGAGCGGAAGAATTAGTTTTTTTATATAAAATGATATATTTGAAAAGAGTTATTTAAAAATGATGTTTATATGTTTGCAAACTAGTATAGTATTCCATTGGTTCAAATTTATAAGTTTATTATTGACTTTTTGAAGTCACATTTTTAAATTTAAAATTGATATAAAATAATTAATTTTAATCAATATAATGAAGAATATTGTAAACTATATAAAATGTATTGGTAATTAGAGTACTAATTTTGAGTTTAAAAATATATAAAATTGACTTTTAAAAGTCAAACTTGATGTTATATTTTTGAATGAATGTAGTACTACCTCCATTTCATTATAATTGACTTTTTAGAATTTTTTTTTTTTCATATATCACCCATAACTTCTCTAATTGTTTCTCTATTATAGTCGTTTTCAACTTTCCATAAAATGGTAGTGATGAAATTTCATATAATTTTTAATTATTAAATGATACTCCCTCCGTCCCAGGATAAAAGTCCTTATTACTATTTTTGGTTGTCCCATGTTAAATGTCCACTTTCTTTTAATAACTAAATTTTTACACATTTTTTCTTATTATGCCCGTAACATTAAATATCTCATAGTTTTTTTATTCTAATTCTCTATCCATATTTAATGACATTATTATGGGCAATTTTATCATTTTATTCTTCTTCTTAATATGGGTGAAAAATCCACCAGGACTTTTATCCTGGGACGGAGAGAGTATTATTAAATGACTTTCTTAATTAATGTGCATGAAGCTAAAAGTACTGTTATTATGGAATGGAGTTAGCATTAAACTGTCCATTAATGTATAAGGAAATGAGCTTGTGTTTTTTAGTATTTGTTACTCTTTTCGTTCCTAAAAGATTGTCGTTTTAGAAAGTAATTTTTGTTCCAAAAAGATTATCGCTTTAAGTTTATCAATATACATTAACTATTTTTTTCCTACTTTATCCTTATTTAAAGCTTTCTCCTATTTAAAGCTTTTCCCCCTTCCCAATGATTTTTATTCAATTCAATGTTATAATCCAAGTAGTAATTGGTTGAATAAGAAGTAATTGGTTGAATTGAATAAGAAACATTAGGAAGAGAATAATTGGTTGAGATAATTAATAAGGATAGTTTAATATTTTTGCTAGATATTAATTATATTCTTTAATATGTGTGTATTAATCTTAAACGATAATCTTTTATGAAGAGATGAAGTATAACTTACAGAAAGAAAGAGTTTCGTCTAAAGTAGATTAATTATTTAGGCTATCTCACACATTTATTAATGAAAAATGTTAAGGATCCCAAGTTTAGTGTGTTTTAATACGGTAGCAAATTATGGAAAAATTAATAATGTTAGCTAAAAGACAATATTGTTTGTTTAATAAATCATGAACTTTCTCTCCTGCTTCTCTCTCCCATACATAATGATATCTATATCTCTCTCTCTATATATAGAATTGGAATTGAAATTTTTACATAATACAGTGTTTTGAGTGTGATTTGGATGCCTATATCAAAATATTTCTGTACAGTTTGGGCAGACTGTACATACATTGGTTGGTATAGGTATTAAAAACACACCCAAAACACTGTATCGTGAAAAAATTTCAGTTCCATAATTTTTTTTTTTTTTTAATTGTTTCAAAAAAAAAAAAAAAAAAAAAAATTTGGGTCCGAATTTTAGGACCAGTCCGGGATCCCGGACTGGATCCTCATTCTATATATATATATATATATATATATATATATATATATATGCTGACATTCTTACTCGTCATTACGGCGCAATATATAGAGCATCCTAATTCTCCATGCAGTTTTTTTTTTTGTGAAAGATTGATTAATTATATTTTAATCTTACTGATTCAAAATTAGAATACATTAATTTTGACTTTTAAGTCAATTTGCAGAGATAATTAAAACCGACACAAATTTATTTGAATTTAGTACAAATAATTATTATTGCGAGCATTTTTTTTTTATTAATTATCATACCTTTGTTGTTTTTAATATTTAAACAATATATATTTTTATATTGGAATTTTATAAATTAATTTAAAATATTAAAATATATCTCTAATTTTATAACCGATGGAGTATTTATTTTCATTCACCGTTGAGCTGCTTTCACAATTTCAATTCAAAACTTATGTTTTCCATTTCTCTTGATTTACACTCCAATAATCAGTAGCCTAGTTAGCTAATCATTAAAATATGCATATATTTTATACGTAAACTGAGAAAGAACTCCTTTTCAAATTCTTAGAAATATATATATATATATAGGAAATTGATATTTCCACAATACCTTTTGATATTTTTATATGAAAAATATCGCTATAAATATATAACGACGATAAAAAAAGGTCAAATCTATAGCGACAATTTTCATATAAAAACATATTATGTTGTGTACATATGAAGAGAACTTCTATTCTTCTCCCTCATGGTTTGAGCTTTGCAGCACAAACTCAAGGCATGTATGTACACATGTACGTGACATGGCCAGTTTATCTGGTATTTTTAATCTTGTAAACAAGAGAATTTGTACTTGAAATCTACCTCTAAAGAAAAAACTTTATATACGCCTCAATTCAACAACAGATAAGTAGTTTATTTATCTTCTTCATTTTTGTCATTGTTTTTCAAGGATTCGGTTACTATAAAGTTAACTTCATGGTAAGTTGGTCAATTGACCAATATAATACTGACACGCAGAAAGAAATCAACTCTCGACCTGTTTGTCGACACTATATTAGTCAATTGATCAAAATTAACTCCATGCTAATCACTTTCGTTTTTTTAACATATAGTACTCAAATAAAGATGAGAGTTCTGAGCCGTGTAACGATTCATATTATTCAAACTTTTTAACCTATACTAGTTTACAACAACAACGCACGCTGCGTGTATAATTAATTAAAATATATATATATATATATATATATATATATATATATATATATATATATAAGTTAAATAAAAAAAAACAAAATAGTATGACTAAACTTACCGGAACAAAATCAAAAATATAATTAAATGTGACAGAATCGATCGAAAGCAACGTCAACAAGTTTTGGCCCACTTTATATATAGAGATAAGAAAAAGTAAATACATGGTTGACAGTATAAATACATGGTTTACAGGTCAAAATTTGCTATGATTTAACTGAATTAAATAAGTAAAACTGCATTCAAAAGTGGTCACACTGACAGACTCTAGTACGTACTCTACATGCACAGCTGTGAGCAATATTGACCAGCTGTATAAATAATAAATGCATGGTGTCCAATTAATTTTAATGCAAGAATATTGGGGTTCATGCATGTATCTACCGACTAAATACAGCAATTTAGGTTCGCAAGATTTTGAATGCATGGCCACGACTTATTAGATCAAGGTTACGTACGTAGCTATCTAATGCAACGTTCATACAGAAGAATTATGTCAATGTGGTCGCTTTTTTACCATTTTTTTTCCAATTGTTGGTACAAAGTTCGGCTGATATAGAGAGTGTCTTCTTGATTGATGGTGACTAATTTTTTTTATAAAGATTATTTCGATCTTATTCGTCTGTCGTAGGGTTGTCAATGAGCAGATCTTGATCTTAATTTGATTTGATTCAATAGAATTTAATTTGTTAGACCAAAGCTTTGGCTCATTTATTTGCTAATATGTAATTATTTGATCCATTGAATCAATATTTCAAATGGATCAAGGATTTGATTTGATTTAATTTAACTTAATTTAATTTAAGCCTTTTATCCAATTATAAAAAAAATACAGCAAAACCTTCACTAGGATGGCGACAATTTTAACAGTCTAATGAAACTGCTTGTTTGCCGATGATAGATGAAATCATCGAAGAGAATAGATCCAGCGAGAATAATCTTTTTATTATTATTATTTTTTTATACATATAAATATATAAATTTATAAAAAAATTTGGGCCCCTCTCAACTGTGGGCACTGGGCGGTTGCCATGGTGGCCCTTGCCCAGGGCCGACGTTGCATGTGTATAAAAGAATTTTGGTGTAATATGCTTGGTTCTATCACCTTTGATATAATCTCCTCTAATTTGAGTGATACAAATGACATTACCTGCCCCATGTGCCCACCAGCATTCTTCGTAATTTTTCATGAACCCAGAAACAAGTAGTTGATAGTTTACCACGTCTCTGTCCATATAATTTATATTATTACACTTCAAACATGGACATTGTATCTGCGACTGACCATTCATACATTCCGGGTGACTATACGCACACTCCAAAAACTCTTGACAACCAACTCTAAATTCAGCTGTAGCACCTATCTGGGCACTTAACTTTCGTCGTGTCATCCAACCACGGTCTGAATAGAGGTCCATGATACCACGGTACCTACTACAGACAACATTATAAATGTTAACATATGACTTGAGCATACTTGTAACCATATGACTTGAGCATACTTGTAAGCATGCATATGATTAACATTTAAGCATACTTGTAACCATATGACTTGAACATACTTGTAAGCATGCATATGATTAACATTTAAGCATACTTGTAAGCATATGACTTGAGCATACTGTCAGGAATAAGCATGTGAATGTTATTCCTATTTATATATTTGATTTGATTATATATATATATATATATATATATATATATATATATATATATATATATATATATATATATATATGAATAATATGCAAGTATGCTTGCATTAAGAAAAGGCTGTAAAGTCCTTTGATAGATAATAGAAATATGTGTACAAGGACTTAGAATGAATTGATCAAATATGTTAGGTTCATCCTACATAAGAAAGACAGCTTTGTAAAGTCCTTAAAAAGAAAAGATGTACAAGGACTATAAAGATAGAAAGATCAAGCTTGTTAGGTTGATCTTATGATGTAATAGATAGGCTAGTCTGATCGTCGAAATAATCGCACTGAAGTCGTAGTCTGCCAAATTGAGTCAAGGTTAACTCGAGATCTATCGAGGCAGAATAGGAGTATGCAAGATAGTAGATCTCGGAGTTTGTAGACTGCCAGGGGAAACGAAGAAGGATCATAGTGTATCGAGTAGAGCTTCCTCAGGATCGTAGTTAGCTGAGGAAGTTATGTTCGAGAATCGTAGAGAACGACACTTTACTGGTGGCCATCGTCCATGCGCCGGCGCCAAGACAGAAGCGTAGACTACACTCAGAGTCGTAGAGAGTCCATCGATGCCAAAGCCAAGTCGAGGATCGTAGATCACACTCACGAGTTAAAGAAGTCTATTGATTACATCGCAGAGATCGTAGTCAAGCAAGATCGGATGAAGACAACAAGCACAAGCGCGAAATCGTAGAGTGTCAAGATCGATCTCGGGATCGTGAAGTGTCTCTGACAAGCCAGTGAATCGTAGAATCTTGAACTACGATCTCAACAGAAGTGCTCAGCGCGATGCCAAGCGCGAATCGTAGAAGCATATACGGTTCTCAACAAATGAGCACTCCCTGAATATCCAAAGGAATGAAGCCTACGGTCCAAGCGCAAGCTACATCGAAACCGAGAGAGCACTCAATGAATGACATATACAAATAACAGAAGATCTAAGCACCAACCCAATCGGTATATATCAAGATTGAGTTGTAAAGCCACTCGTGTTGAAGTCTTCCTGAGGAGATCCAAAGAAGACTTGGTCGACTAAGGAAAGTCGCCAAGTGCGAGAGCTATCAAGTGAGCAGGAGACAACGATCTTGGAAGCAACCAAAATCGTAGTGTTTGCAAAAACAAAGAAGGCGATGGAAAGGTGTCAACCAAGATCTTTGGTCGACCTCCGATTAGCAAGGCTAAAGTGATTAAGTGAGGGTCAGTTCATTGATGATAAGTGAGCGGAGATCACAAGGAGAAACTAAAAAAGTGGGAGCGCCACAAATCTGAAGTGTCTTGATATTGAAGGGACGAGCAAGGAATTAGGCCATCGGTCTCGAGAGCAGTTGAAGCAAGCGAAGTATTCAAGCCTTTGCACAATACAAGGAAGATGTGTTCTACATTGAAGATCCAATCAACACTCTTCAAGATCGTAGTGTTAACCCTACCAGTCAATGAACAACACTCAACAAGACACTACGATCAAGTCCTTGAAGACGTGCATCAGAATCGTAGAGTTCGAATAGCTGAAGATTGAAGCATTGGCAAATGTTCAATCTGAAGGATAATATTCAAACAAGTGCTTATTGAGAGCATCGATGCAATAGGACAACCTCTGATCGAGAAATCAGAAAGAGGTAATAAAGTCTTTGACCTGTCCAAGACATTAAAGTGATACATCTGACAGGGTAGGTGAAATAGTAGACTGCAGCGTCATAAAAAGTATGACAAGTCACATCAAGCAGTCTACCTCAAGCAACTCGAGATCTGTAAAGAGATTTGAATAGCCTTCAACGGCTACTTTCCAATGGAAGGATTGGGAAGAAGTATAAATGAGGAAGAGTTTCAAAGATCAAAGGTTCTTTGGAGTTCTTAGGAGTTTGGAGAAGGTGGATGATCTAAACCATGTGAAACAGCGAGTCAGAAGACTCACTCTACGATCCACCAAGAACACTTAGAAGTCAGAATAAGAAAAGAGTAGAAGTGTGAGTTCTACTATGTAGAAGTGAGAGTTCTACTACATGAAGAGTGTTGAAGCTGAGAGAAAAGAAGAGCATCATGACATCTTGATGTCCATCATGGGAAGACTCTAAGTACAATAGAGAAGAGCCTACAGTCATCTTAGCAAGTCCATCATGAGAAGGCATCAAGTAGCAGAAGGAAGATCACAAAAGTCATCTTGGTGTCAAGCATGAGAAAGCTTCTAAGTACCTAATAGAAGAGCTTACAGTCAGCTTGGAAGCTTCTCATGTGCAGACATCAAGTACCAAGGAGAATGATCTTCAAGGCAGTTCAACAAGGGGTCATCCGAAGTGGTTGAGTAATCAAAGAAGCTGAGCATCATGCAACACTCAACTGCACTTCAAGGATGATCAAGCCAAGTCATTAAGTATATAAGATGTTCGAGCATGAAGACATCTTAGCGACAAAGACCCAAACTCCAACAACAACAAACAAACAACTCAACAAAGCCGGGCTGAGGGTCCTTGTCGGAGGACTAAACAAAGCAGGCCCAGAAGGGTCCTTGTCCGGAGGACTAAGCGAAGTTCCAAGGTCACGGCCTTGAAGAGTTCTTAGTAGTGAATGAAGTCCCAAGGCTGCGGCCTTGAAAGAATCTTAGTGATTAGAGTCTTGCCGCTTCCTTAGTGGAAATCCTGCTAGTTGAAAGCAGAAGAGTGGATTAGGAGTTTGAGTCTCTGAACCACTTAAAACCCCTTGTGTCTTTTACATTATGTACTATAACTGCTATAACTGCTATGTATGTTTTAACTGCTTACTACTAAACTTACTCTACGAACAATGTATGTATGATTATAAATATATCAATGAAGGGGATCTTTTACTTATTCCGCTGTGCTCGAAAAGAATCTTATAGTTGTTATATGTTAATTATGAACAATATAATATAAACCAGAAAAGTATTTGAAATAAAAAGGATCTATTCAACCCCCCCTTCTAGATCTATTGTGCCTTCTGGGAACTAACACATACTTGTAACCATATGACTTGAGCATACTTGTAAGCATATGATTAACATTTAAGCATACTTGTAAGCATATGACTTAAGAGCATACATGTAACCATATGACTTGAGCATACTAGCTAGTAAACATATAAATTGACCAGTCTCAATGTCCATATCTGAACACAACAAAAACTCTTCTACATAGGACATTAAGTGATGAAAATATCTTGATGGTCAAGTTTGAAGAACAACCAATGGACTTTACAATGTGTTCTAGAAACTATAATCTGCGTATATCAAGATTGCAGAAGAAGGCATACTAATAGTCCCTTAATGTGGAACTATTAGTCCTATACAGTCATTTGATACCCAAAACATTACATACTTGTAACATTTAGTTGTCTTTCTAATGCCCAAAATAGTCCATTCAAAGCATTTTTAGCATGGTTTAACACTAAATTATCATAACAGTCCCTAAGCCTTCAATTTTAAACATTATCACATAATCTAATTGCTATATACTTTGTATTAATGGCTTAAAACTTAAGGGTGCAATGATTTAAATTCTTTGTTCAAAACAACCCTTAATAGGCTTTAAATTCCATAAGAACATGGTTTAGCAACATGACACACAAGGTTAGCATGATTATGCAACATATAGACATGGACTAGTTATTTACATAACATTTCACATATATAACTTGCATCCGGATGACATATCTCAGTTTACACATTGACAGTTTACAACAAAGCCTTTAAACTAGCCATACAAACTCTCAAAATAATGGCCTTTTCTGGTCTGTTTCAAACAGGTCCAGACTGCCATGTTTAATTTGAGTTATTTTCCTTCTTGAAAATTGTGACGCCCCCAAAATTAAGTATACATCACCCATCTTGAGTCGCCAGATACTTGGTACAGAATTCAAATACAACTTAATAATACAACTGTCGTGTACAATACGACAAAACATAAACTGTGAGTTTGAATACAAATATTGTCTACTAGAGAGTATACAAACTCAAAAGGAGTCCTCAGTACAATTATTATCACACTATTTCACAAAATAGTGAGGACTACTAATGCACCATCTAGGACCATCACTCCGTTCCCCGACTCGTTCCACCTATATTCTCATTTCCTGAAGAGAACAGTGAAAGAAAGGGTGAGCTCAACTAGCCCAGTAAAAAATATTACGACTAAGATAATGCAGAATAAATTATCATTAGCCTTAAATAGTGTTAAACTGATACAATATAACAAACATCAAGTTTAACTGTAGCGGAAACAAACAATCCATTAAAAGAGTCAAGTAGAGTTTAAAATCTACTATCTTTTATGATTAAAAAGTTTTTTCATCACTTTTATCGCTGGGACTCAGCTTAATAAATAATCCACATCATTGAATCACCCCTGCACTACGGCCATGAATATTCTTTAGTATCACGACCATAATTATCCATGCACTACGGGCCAAGAATATTTGTGTATTCATTAATGGTCATGATCATGCCAACAACTGTCCATCAATGCACTACGGGCCAATGATGACTTTTACCACATCATTTGTAACATTACGGTCATGATTACACCGAATAATCCCTGGTCATAATCATACCAAGTCCATCTATACAATCTGAGCCACAGATGACTTTCAAAAATATAAAATATGAGGATGATGACAATGATATAAGAATTCAATAAAACAAGTTTAAGAATTGTCAACATGATACTGCTTTGTAGAGTAAAATTCAAGAATGCTCAGAAGAATATTTACATGAAAAGATACTGGATGAAGCGCAATTATCAAGGATATTCCACTAATTTCATGGAGTATATAAGTCAAAACTTTAACCAACTGAGTATAATAAAGAATGGAATAACAAAAAAAAATCACCATAAATGCGGTATTTACGCATGAGGCAGTTATTCAACGTAATACTAAATAACGGAACCTGTGTCAGTGAAATTTGCATCAAGCATGGGATGTCGCATGACGAATAATAAAGAATGGAATAACAACATAAATCACTATGCATGCGTGCCCGCGCAGATAGCGAGTTATTCAACGAGAATACTAATAAGGGCGAGAATCGGTCAAAGCGTAAAAGCGCACATACATGATATTCCAATGAGAATAATAATAAAGAGGCGGAATCAGTCCGGCAGTAAAACGCATGCACGAGGATATTCCAACAGAATAATAAAGGCGGAATCGGTATGACGAAAAAGCGCCATGTATATGATATTCCAATGAGAATAGTAAAAGGCTTTTAATAATAGAAGAATGTCACCAAGTATAGGGTAGCCCGGCAGATACTGAGTTATTCAATGTAATAATAAAGAATGGAATAACATAAGTTTTCTTCATGAATACAAAAGAATAACACCCCTTACGAGTACAACAAATAATATTTCCTACCTTAAGAAGAAGAGTACTTGATATATAAGTAGTGAAGTAGCAGAATACTTTCTTCTTTCTCTCTATAGTTTTCTCTCTAGAGTTTGATAAATTAAGTAAGAAAATAATGAAGGAATGAGCTTGCATTTATAGAAAAATGGATTGCATAGTAACTAACTCATGAGCGGTCTATATTTATTTACTTTAATCGACGGTCCATATTTAAAGCAAAATCTTTTAAATAAAATATAATATATTCTATTTATAATCTAATAAAACGAATAACTTTATAAAAGATTTTACTATGCAAACACTATCGCAGTACTATGCAAACACTATGCATAATAAAATATAATATATTTTAATTATTGTCTAATAAAATAGATAACTTTATAAAAGTATTCTTTTTATATAAAAAGATTTTACTATGCAAAACACTATGCGTATTAATTACACTATACTGACACTGCATAATAGAATATAATATATTCTATTTATAGAGTAACTTTATAAAAGTATTACATTTTTTATATAAAAGATTTTCGTATTATTACATTAATAATACCAACAAAAGCTGAGTGACTTATCACGTAAGCATCAATAATTAATACAGGTAATGTCGCTATGCAACCACAGCAGATATTCTTATACTTTTAACAAGGGTGTTTCAATAAATTAACTAATGTAAAACTTCCGCCGTTATTTTCATAAATTATTTTTGTCGTTTTCTCAATCCGACAATAATTTCGTTAATAGGGGTCCACCAATGATTGTCTTAGTTATACGAATATTCCTGTTAAAACGAATATTCCCTAATTTAATTGAATATTATATAACAACTTGCGTACTTTGCAAAATTTATAAATATTACCCACAACTATAACATTATATAAATTTCACTCCATAATATTCAAAAATAATATTTATAGAAAATTCATCTTTATTCAAAAATTTGGGATTTTACAAAAATGCTATTTTAGACTTGCTATATTTAGTCTTCAAGGTTTGATCTTTTAGACACCAAATTTTAGTATGCATCATTAGAAGCATGATTAGCCAATCATAATCATCTCTTTGTATCAGTCACAATGAACTGATTTTGCTCCTATAGAATCCATCATGATTTACAAGTTATATTAAAACCTACTACACTTAAGCATAGAAGCATTCTTGAAGCATTAGTTTTAATATGTAAGCTATTAGACATCATTTTAGACTCTAAATTACAGCTAGCATACCTTGACACTATAACAGCCCTCATATTAGCATTGTCACATTGTCAGTTTTAATATGTAAGCTATTAGACATCATTTAAGATTTTACCTAATTTTCGGAGTTCAATTATGTTATCACATTGTCAGTCCCACTCCCATTGTTTCTTGTAATTTGCAGTTCAATTTTCGGAGTTCAATTTGCAGCAGCGGAAATTACTTACAACTTCACTTTCCTAAATTATTATCATGTCAATCCAACACTGCACTAATTAAATTAATGAACAGGCAAGTGCTTGTTAATCCAACACTACACTAATTAAATCCAATTCAGTATGTAATCTAATCTAACATAAGATATAAATAGTAGAAATGTTATATTGGGAGAAAGAAATAAAAAATGATACCAGTGCTTGGTGGTGGCGGTATAATGACCGTGACTGCCAGTGATGCAGTGGTGATTGCTACCCTTTTCTCCCTCTTCTACTTCTTCTCTTCTCCCCCTTTCTCCCTCTTCTCTATTCTGAGCTCTCCCCCTCTTTTTTTTCTTTTCCTGCTTTGTCGAGCGAATGACCGAAACTGGTAACATTAAGTTTGATCAGCGACCGCATGCGGTCGTTAATTTTTAATGACATGAGCTTATCAGCGACCGCATGCGATCGCTGTTTGTAAGTAGTTGTTGGTCGATTTCGCAATCAATGAATACGTGCAAGTATACACGGTCAAAAAGTAATAGAGTGATAAGATAAAGTGTCGATCCCACAGAGAATTCTTAATCAATAAATTCCAACTACTAGTACTATATCAATCCAATTTTATTTAAACAACTATAAATTGTGATTTTCTGAAATAATGAAACTAAATTAAACAATTAAAAAGAGATTACTCTAAAATAAAGCAAATAAATAAAACTAAGATTTAAATAAATGAATTCAGATAAATAAGGATTAAGACTTCAATATGTCCAATTATGAACTATAAACCAATTATCCAATTATCCCAATTATTATGCCTACTGAATTGTTAACAGGAATTCTCAAATGCCAAAAGCCCTTTTCTAAGTGATCAATTGACTTTTATTTAATCCAGATTAATCTTGCTATATTCCTATGCAAAACAATTGAATTAAACTCCTTCAATCCCAACTCCTTATGTGTTACATGTGGTGAACAGATATTTTCATTCAATTCACAAACCTAATTATTCACTATGTAAATAACTAAGTCACATGTTATCATGTCCAGTTCTAACCCTAGAATTCCTCTTCCAATTCCTTCTAGAGTAACAAGGTAATTATTGGCCAAATAATTAATCAATAAATACAAGGCAAGATAAACAATTCACTTTGACATAAATAATTGGAATAAATTGAATAACTAATTTATAGCCATAAAATGTTCAATTGAAATCTTAATTAAAGAATTAGTTCATAACGAAAATAAAAACCAACAATCTTTTGCAAAACATCCTTAAAGAATTACACAAATTGAAAATAAGGAGAAGGAGAAAAAACTCTAAAGCCAATCCTCAATCTTCAAGTAATCCCTTGCTTAGCCTCCAATTGTGGTTGATAAGTTGTGTCCTCATTCAATCACAATAGCCTTTATATACTCCAACCACAATCCTTTTTTAACTCAACTTATCAAATAACCTCCTCTTTAATGCAAGTCAACCAACTGGTCAACGCGCGTATCCGGTCAACAAGACTTCCACCCCAGTGCCCCGGCGCTGGAAATAACACTAGCTAGAGCGCCCCGATACTGGTATTCAACGAAATTACCATTTTGCCATTATCAGCTTAAATTTCTCAATTTGCCCCTGTAGCTCCCGAATCTGCAAAATAACAATTAAACACAATAAAAATGCTTCTAAATAACTTGAGAATGCAATAATTTAAGCCCAAACATATCCGATTTATGGGTATATTATTCAATCATCAAATACCCCCAAACTTAAATCGTTGCATGTCCTTAAGCAACAATACACAAAAAAAACACGAAAAACTAACCACCATGCAAATGCAAACTATCTAAATGTTCTTAATTCCAGCAATCCAATAGCACACATATATTCATAAGCCTTAGAAAAATCACAAAAACATGCTAATACATCATGTTAAGGCAGTTCAATAATATCCCAACAATCAATGAATCTAAATCTGTTATTACTGATACCGTGAATGTGTGTTCAACAACCATGCTAACCAATAAAAGGTTGAAATATGACAGATAATAAATTTCTTAGTAAGCATCATACAATGTAAACTTGAGAACTCATCAAATAAGCTTGATTCGGCTGAAATCAAACAATTATCAAAGTTCAATGGTCAAAATAGAATACTTATGCTTCTTTTCTTTTCTTTTTTTTATATAACTGGGTTTTTTTTTTCACTTTTCCCGCTTTATTATTATTATTATTATTATTATTATTTTTTCCGTCATGACTAAGCATTGTCTTATTCCCTTAGGCTTTTTAGTGTTACCTTAACGAGCTTTCGACCAACGACTCCCAAGCCATTAAGACCTTAGGGCGCTAGGTGTAGAGACAATCCCCTCGGGCTTACTTACTCAAGTAACAAAGGCCACAAAACTAGACAAGCATGCCACGGTTATATATATATATATATATATATATTAAGCTTATATATTCCAAATATTTTTTCCCCAAACTTGAGTTTATGTCTAAATTCAATCTTCACTAGCTATTCAAATTGTTCCTCCATTTCACTAGCATTCATCCTTTAGAAGTCTATTATCTATCCATTTAATACTTCCTTAGCCAACATGGTCATTTTTTTTATTTTTAAAACGTGCTATCTTTATAATATCAATGTCAAACAGATAAAGATTTCACTTATGTCAAGAAAATCATATCACTAACTTCGCAATCCTTACTAGACTTGTTCATGCAATTTTAATTTCATCATTGGCCCCAAACATACGTACTATCAAAAGTTGGAATTAACATGCAATCCTAAATGCAATATTTAACTAACAATAACAATCCAAATCCACAAACTATTAACAAACTACGACTGCAAGTAAAAATTAACTACCCCCAAACTAATCTAGAGTAATGTCCTCATGCGAAAAATAAAGCAAAATAAAACAGAGGACTTCCCTGACGAGCTTATTCCTCGGGTGGAGCATCATCGTCCTCGCTCATCTCTAGATCGGAAGGGGGGAACACAGGCAGAATAGGAGCAGTAGGGAACTGGCTGAGATTAACACTCGGGAACAGTTGGGCGTTCATGGCATTTTGAGCAGCAAACTGGTCAACCAAGTACTTGTAGATAACATCTTGACGTTCAGACAAACGGATATTCTGGGATTCAAGGTTGTAAAACCAACCGTCAATTTTCCGTTGGACAGCTTCAGGAATAACACCACGATGAGCTGTTGAGGACGGACCATAAGTAGGTGGAGCTTGAGGTGGTGGGGCTTGTGTAGCTTCAACTTGGGGAATTATGAAACCCAATCCCCTAGGGTGGTTTTCCCCACCTGTCAACACTTTATACCTGCTTATCAACTTATGGTCCAAAACTGGCATAGGCGTTTGAATCATTTCATCCGATTTCCATTTGACCCCAAACTTAGCACACAAAATGCAAATGAGAGACGGATGGGGTAACCCTCCTGTGGTCCCTCCTCGTGTCGCTCGAAGAATAGATTGCTGAATAAGGTGGCCAACATCAATTTTCAAGCCTTGAATTATCGAATATAGCAGTACCGCCCTCTTTTTGGTGACATGGCTCACATGTGTGCATGGCATGAGTTTGGCGCAAATAAAGGCATACCATGCCTTCCCATATAAACTGAGGTGAGAATGGGGGAAAGTCATGCTGCCACGTTCATGCACTGTCTATATGGTGCCCGCTTGACAAAGCTCACGGATTATCTTCTCATAATCTAGACCTTGACTCAAAAGATTGGCATATTCGTCGTTGAGTCCCTCTAATGGCAGTTGATAACAACCATTAATGTCTTCGTCGCCAATTTCGACAGTCTTGCCCCTCACAAATACCCCATAGTGGAAGTGCTCGGACATGTTGGTGTAGAATTCTTTGACAACTGCAATCACGGCTGGATCGGGTTGTTCGGTGAGTTGGAACCAATTCCTCTCAGCTATCATGACTGATATGTCCCCGTCTTTGGATTGATCGGGCCTTAAACCTCGTTCGGGGATGAGAGAGCGGGTAGCCATCTTGTTGTAGCGTTCCTGTGCCTCAGCGGAGACAAACCTTCGACTTTCAAATTTGGGCTGGGCTGAGGTTGACCCGGAACCCTCGCCGCGTTGTCGCTTGGAAGCCATGTAGAAAATTCTGTAAATAATGGCATACACATGTATTAGCATTGGACAGAATTTTAGTTTGGATAAACGTACCCATGGTACTACCCCCAAACTTCCCGATAAGTGGACGTTATGTAGGATGGTTGTGGGTGTAGTGAGATACATAATAGCATGAAAGAACAAATGTTACCGAGTAATCTTATTTTCTATCTGCATAACCTAATTGGTCAAAGAAGTACATGGTACGCCCAAAAGATGTGACATGTAGTAATAGAATGGCAACTGACCGCATACATTCGGTACATAGGTAGCGAATTATGGACATGACATGTAGGCCAAAAATTTTAGCAATTACAATCTAATAGGCAATGCATGTCCACATTCGGCAAAACAAAAGTCCCGTTGAAATAGGACCCCAAGTATGCATCAAGAAAGTGTAACATCTCATTCTTAAGATATCCCAGTCGAAACATAGATTGTTGTTAGTGTGATAACAAGTGTGCAAGTGAATTCAGTGCAAGGATTGGGCGTTGTGTGGAAATTTAACCATGAGTATTGAGTCAGGAAAAACATCAAACACCTTGTGGGCAATTCATATTTTATTAGGAGCACTATTGGTTTTCTAGAAGTCAAAACCCTAAATCATACCAAACATCCTTGAAAACAAGAACATAATCCAAATCAGATGAAGGAGAATATCATACCAAGCACCCTTGCAAACAAGAACATAATCAAAGGAAGTAGAATACGTACCGTGGATATAAAGGGAGATAATGAAATCAAGGAGAAATTAATCCAAGTAAAGCACACTACTCTGATTTCCTGAAAGTGTGTAGAATTTGTAACGTTAAGGGAAACGGCAGTTACACAATGAGAAAATGGAGAGGTAGCTCGTGCACAATCGTGTATAGCAGTTAACAAGACTAAAGGTTTGGACTAATGTATAAAATTTTAACTAGGACTCTAAAACCTGTTCCCAGCGCCGGGGCGTTGGGTATGCACTAGAAAGGTGTGAGACCCCAGATTTTATGAATAAAGATTTAATTTTCTCGAAATATTTTTTAATATTATGGTGTGGATTTGAGATAATGTTATAGTTGTGGGTAGTATTTATAAATTTTGCAAAGTATGCAAGTTGTCATATTATATTCGATTGGTCGGGGAATATTTGTTTTATCAGGAAATATTCGTGCAATGGCACAATCATTGGTGGACCCCGCAATGGAATTATTGTCGCTTTAAGAAAACAACAATTTTTTTTTATGAAAATAACGGCGGAAGTTTTACAGTTAATACTGTTGAACTACTCAGAAAAAAAATCTGATGAATACGCGTGGTTGAATAGTAGCACACGGTATTAATTATTGATGCTAACGTGATAAGTCACTTCGGTTTTGTTGGTATTATTAATGTAATAATACGAAAAAACTTTTTATATAAAAAATGTAATACTTTTATAAAGTTATTCTATAAATAGAATATATTATATTCTATTATGCATAGTGTTTAGATGTATTCCGCATAGTATTTTGCATAGTAAAAAAATCTTTTTTATATAAAAAATGAATACTTTTATAAAGTTATACATTTTATTAGACAATAATTAGAATATATTATATTTTATTATGCATAGTGTTTGCATAGTAGTCTGCGCATATTATTTGATATAGTAAAATCTTTTATAAAGTTATTCGTTTTATTAGATTATAAATAGAATATATTATATTTTATTTAAAAGATTTTGCTTTAAATATGGACCGTCGATTAAAGTAAATCAACTGGACCGAATTCATGAGTTAGTTCTTATACGCAAATCCATTTTTCTAAAAATAGAAGCTCATTCATTCATTATTTCTTATGAATTCACTAAAACTCTAGAGAGAAAGATGAAAAGTGTTCTGCTACTTCACTATTTCTATATCCAGTACTCTTCTTCTTAAGGTAGGAAATATTATTTGTTGTACTCATAAGGGGTATTCTTTCTTTCTTATTCATGAAGAGAACTTCTATTATTCCATTCTTTATTATTTTGTTGGAATAACCTGTATACGCGGGATACCCTATACTTGGAGAAATTCTCCTGTTATTTCATTCTTTATTATTCTGTTAGAATATCCTATCTGTGCATTTTACGCCGGACCTGGTTCCGTATTTATTATTATTCTGTTGGAATATCCGCTCATGCAATCGTTTTGTGGGACTGATTAAAATCTTTATTGTTATTATGTTGGAATAACCTGTCTATGCGAAGTACCGCATGCATGGTGATTTATGTTATTATTCTGTTCTTTATTATTCTATTGGAACATCCTGTAGGTGCGAATTTCGCCGGACCTGGTTCCGTTATTTATTATTTTATTGGAATAACCTGCCTGTGCGGTTTATCACATGCCTGGTGATTTCTTTTGTTATTCCATTATTTATTATACTCAGTTGGTTAAAACTTTGACTTCTATACTCCATGAAATTAGTGGAATATCCTTGATATTTGCGCTTCATCCATTATCTTTTCATGGAAATATTCTTCTGAGCATTCTTGAATTTTACTCTACAAAGCAGTATCATGTTGACAATTTGGACGTTATTAGTTCCTAGATAAATTAATTCTTGAACTTGTTTTATTGAATTCTTATATCATTGTCATCATCCTCATGTTTTATATTTTGTTGAAAGTCATCATGGCTTTCAGTAGTGCATAGATGGACTTGGTATGATTATGACTAGGGATTATTCGATGTAATCATAACCGTAATGTTACAAATGATGTGGAAAAAGTCCTCATTGGCCCGTAGTGCATTGATGGACAGTTTTTGGTATGATTATGGCTATGGATTCTCTTTGGCCGTAGTGCAAAGATGAATTATTTTATGGCATGATCAGGACCGTTGATGAAAATGATTATCTTTAACCGTAGTGCATGGATAATTCGTGGTCGTGATACTAAAGAATATCCTTGGCCGTAGTGCAGGAGTGATTCGATTATGTGGATTATTTATTAAGCTGAGTCTCAGCGATAAAAGTCATGAAAAACCTTTTAAATCATAGAAGATAGTAGATTTCATTCTCTACTTGACTCTTCTAATGGATTGCTTGTTCTGCTGCAGTTAAACTTGATAGTTATTATATTTTATCAGTTTAACACTGTTGAAGGCTAACGATAAATTATTCTCGCATTATCTTAGTCATAATATTTCTTCTTTGGGCTAGTTGAGCTCACCCTTTCTTTTCACCGTTCTCTTGTGAAATGAGAACGTAGGCGGGACTAATCGGGAGAACAGTGATGATCCTAGATGTTTGCATTAGTAGTCCTCACTATTTTGTGAAATAGTGTGATAATAATTGTAATGAGGACTCCTTTTGAGTTTGTATACTCTCTAGTAGACAATATTTGTATTCAAACTCACAGATTTATGTTTTGTCGTATTGTATACTGCTGATAGTTGTATTATTAAGTTGTATTTGAATTACATACCATGTATCTGGCGACTCAAGATGGGTGATGTATACCTAATTTGGGGGCGCCACGGTTGGTATCAAAGCTTAGGATAGGATCCTGGCTAGGATGTCTTGAATAGAACTAGGAGGGAGAGACGGGGAATTCCTTCGCTAGTATGACCTACCTAAGTTTATTTGGTAGTTAATTGGTCAGTCAGATTATAGAGATAATATGTGATATGTTAATTAACCCTTGTTTTGTGGCAGTATTTGAAAATGGCATCTGAAAATGTTGAGATAAGCAATGGAGCACATGAGACTGTTGAGTCTCCACAGATCAATAATCAGGATAATGTGCAACAGGATGGCGATAATCCTCCTATAAACAACAGCACTGATCAATTGATGAACGACTGTACGTTTAAGAGCTTTTTAGAATTCATGCAACATCAGGCGAAGACGGCTCCTGTTCATAATGCAGTAGGAAACAATGGCAATCCACGGTTGGTCACCGCTAAGAAATTCAAGGAGCTGGGACCACCGGAGTTTTTGGGAAAGCCAGAACCACTTAAGGCAAAAGCATGGATAAAGCATATCACCAAGATATTTGATGTCTTGGGATGCTCCGAGGAGCAAAAGGTTCCCTTTGCCACCTTCATGTTGCGTGAAGAGGAAGATTCTTTGGTGGGAATTTGTAAACGCATCACCGACTGGACGCACTCAAGATGTCTTGGGAGAAGTTCCAAGAGCTGTTCAATGACAAGTACTTTCCCGAAAGCATTCGTCACATGAAGGAGGTGGAATTTATCAAGTTGGAGCAAAACAACATGACCGTGTCGCATTACGAAGACAAGTTTGCCGAGTTGTCTCGTTTTACGTCCCACTTGGTTGATAATGAAGAGAGAATGATGCGGAAATTTTTAAGAGGTTTTGTGACACCCCCAAATCCGGGTACTTCAATTCTACGGAATTTGGTGTTCACTGTACAAATATTATCTATCTATCTATCCATAATAAATGCAAGCCATGCAATAGATAGAATAAAAATCTTCCCCTTAAGGGTTACAACATCTGAATAATAATAATACAATCCCAGGTTAAACTAACCTTAAACATCTGTGTGGAATCATAAACAAATAAGTCTTAACAACATCATTAAATCAAGTCTTAAACAAAATACATCATCAAATAAACAACAAGTCTTCATCACTTGCTAACTTTGCCCTTGCCTTTACTAGTGGAAGGTTCATCAGTTCTTTCGTTCTTAACTGCAATGTTATTATTAAGAAAGAGTGAGCACTATTGCCCACAAGTATAATAATGAAATAACAGTATAATAACATACGAGTAAATCAAAGACATCTGAATAAAAGCTCAACTTTTGAATCAAGAATGAATAACAAGAATCAAAAGAATTCTGAGGATCATAAGACCTTAAACTATGTCCTAGGTTATCAAGGGTTATACTTGAAACCTTTAACAGTCATAAGACTATGGACCTTTTTACTCGTACTTAGGGGGATCAACCCTTAATACCATAATGTGCACAATATCTTAACGCTAATGCATAAGTAAATCCCTTTGCAGGGTTGTTCATCTCAGTTTGACATTCGAGTCCGCACCAAACTATGTTTGGTTTGGATAATTCAATACGAGTTCTGAAATTTAGAACGTTCATCAACTATGGACTAGTCGAATCAATAAGATTCACTAGTCTAACAAGATTCAACAATAATGATATTTAAATTGAATAATAATCTCAAGAAGTATACAATAGGACAATTATTGTATAACTGAATCATGCTTTGAAAAGATAATCAATCTTTAATAAAACATTTGAACTTGAATAATAATAATGATAATTTACTCGAGGTAAATAATAAACTTGAACAATAATGACAAGTAGGGTTAGAAACTTGCCTCGTCGTAGGCTAAAACGATTACTACTTAGTTCACCATAAATCCTACACACATACCATATGTATTCACGACATTCATTAGTTACATTTTCACTTAATTATTTAATATAAACTCCACTTTATTTAACAAATCATTACCCTTCTAATTTAATTACTTAATTAAATTAGAATATTTTCATTCTCTTCTTATTATTACATTAGAATAAATTATTTCATAATAATTTCCATCGAATATTTATTTTATTCAATAAATATCTCAATTAAAATATTTACTTTATTTTATAAATATTTTAATAATAATTTTCATCGAATATTTATTTTATTCCATAAATATCTCAATTAAAATATTTAATTTATTTTATAAATATTTTAATAATAATTTTCATCGAATATTTATTTTATTCCATAAATATCTCAATTAAAATATTTAATTTATTTTATAAATATTTTAATAATTTTTATCAAATATTTATTTTATTCCATAAATATCTCAATTAAAATATTTAATTTATTTTATAAATATTTTAATAATAATTTTTATCAAATATTTATTATTATTATTTTTTTATTATTTATTATTATTATTATTATTTTTTTGACCATCGGGGCGGGGTAATTTAGTTTAGTAGCGCCACGAAATAAGTTACCTGCACTCATTTTTCGCAGATTCAGTAGTTCATGAACATAACAAGGCCAAATTAGGCCAAAAATCAATCACAGGTAAAATTATATATGAATGAATATGGCCATAACTTCCAATTAGTTATTTTTTGCAATTTAGACTTACCCAATCATTGTAATACATATATAATCATTACTTAACCCATCTAGCATAATTTTTAACAAGTTACAACACATAATTTGCAAAATCAACACATTTACTTCCACTGTTCTTGATGTTCTTGAAGGTTTTGAAAATAAAACATGAAAATTGTCACTACGGATTCGTTATAACACCGAATCCGTTTATTTAAACTTTGGTCTCTTCGTATTAATATGCATAACAACATACAAGTGTAAAATTTAGGGATAATATACGATCAATACATAAAATACCACGTATAAGGCCATATGGCCAAAACCCAAACTCTGTAAATTTTGAAATAGCAAGTTATCGTATTATGAAATTTATGATATGGTTTACAAAATATATATAATTAAATACGAAGTGATGTGCCATAACACATACAAAACCCATAATCATTACTCCTATCTCAATTACAGAGGCTTTACAGTATGAATGAAAGCCATTTTCATAAAACTCAAATAACGTAAAAATAGAATTTGGTTTGGAGAAATTACCCAGAGTATAGATTAAGAAGAGGTGATCCAAGATGATCCTTTCACAATTACCTGATGATTACACATTCACAATATCTCTAATTCTCACAAATTTTCTCTGATAAATTCTCAATCTCTCTCCCTCTCTGCTCTTCCAGACTTAGAATAATAAAAGAAAAGAAAAGAGAACGTCTCATAATAAGAACTCGACTGACGCGCAATAATGGTCAATTAACCCAGTCATGGATAACTGCTAGTAACCCCCACTAAGGCCATGTTTGGCTAGCATAATAGATTTCAAAACTCCTTTAATTTAATAAAGCTTTATCATATAGTTTAATTCATGTCACACCCACTTGCACAATAATTCATATATCTTATTTAATATAAATAAAATATAATAACTTCTCATAAATTCACATAGTCATATATTTAATTTTCTCATTAATTAATTATATTAAATTATTAAATCTCTAATTAATAAATAAATTAATTAGAATAACATCATGCTTAATTAAATAATTCATTTAATTCAATAAGCTGACATAATTACATACTTGAATAATAAATATTCTCCACATTAATTTAATAAATGTAACACATATAATTAAATTAATCTACCACAATTGCATCAATTAATTATTAATCCAATAATTAAATCATCGAAAAAATATTTATTTAACTTTCAATAAATATTAAAATTAAATTATAAAATATCGTTCGTCACAGGTTTGAAGCCGGAGATATGTCAATATCTTATCTCTCATAAACTGTGTTTGTATTCAGATGTTGTTAATAGGGCTCGATTATTGGAGCGCGATAATGAGTCAACCAAACCAAAAGAGAAGCGGTAAAACAAAATGATAATAATCTGGGGTGATACCATCAAAGCGGTGATAGTAAGCATGGAGGAATCAACATGTCGAAATGGTAACCACTTGGTGGTAATCATGGCCAAAACAATAAGAATAGACATTTCAAGAAGAAGGTTCAACAATGACGTAAAGGCGCCGGCACGACCAAAGACCGTTTCAAAGGAAGAAGAATGACCACCACGGTCGTATGTTTCAAATGCGGACAGAGGACACATCCGTCCAAGCTATGATTTAACAATCCAAAACGTGTTTTAATTGTGGAAGAGAAGGTCACCTAGCTCAATTTTATCGTATGGTGAAGTCAAGTCCAATTTGGGATAGTGATGCCAAAGGATGTCCCGGACAAAGCTAAAGCCAGGTAGTTTAAGAAAGAGCATTTTTTTCGTAAAAGGAACACGAATAAAATTATCACGGGTATGTTAGTCATAAACTCTTGCGAAGTCTATACCGTGTTAGATACCGGTTCTACTCACTCTTTTATTTCACCTAATTGTGTTCAATGTTTGAAGTTAACTCTGGAGAAGTTAGACTTTGATATATCTGTTTAAACTCAGTTCGGAGAAACCTTCGTTACCTCCACTATTTATAAATCTTGTTCAAATCAACACTTTCACGTTACCTGTCGATCGTATCTCTTTGAAAATACTTGCCTTTTATGTGATTTTTGGAATAGATTGGTTAACTACTCATCATGCTTTTTGTAAGGTTGTTAGCTTTCATATTCTTAACCAACCTGTTATGTGAATTCAAGCAACCAAACCACTAAAGTCAATCATTGTCATATGAAACCATAAGTAAAGAGTCCCGGTCCTTTCGTTGTTGACTTTCTTGTGTGGAATGCACCGAAGCCAGACTTTCTGTAGGTGACGTCGTGAATGACGATGGCAAGTTGATAGGTATCAATGTGACGTGTTGTCCAAGTCTTGGATGAGAGTCACAGTTTTGAATGATATTTCTATTGTTAATAAATTTCCTGACGTATTTTTGAAGACTTCTTAGCCTACCCCTAGAGCGTGAAATCGAATTTTGTATTGACCCCAGTACAAAACCTATTTCTTAAACCCTCAAATATTTCTTCAACTAAAATGAACGTAACATGCGCCAAAGACATTGGCTCGAGCTGTTGAAGATTACGATCGTACCATTCAATACCATCGTGGGAAAGCGAACGTGGTAGCTGATGCGTTGAGTAGAAGATCGTATGTGTTTACGAGTGCGATGTTGTTAACACAAAGGCCCATTTCGTACGACTTACAAATGATGAAGATAGAGTTAAAGACTCTAGGAACCCAAGTGAAGATAACGAATATACGAGTAAAATTGACTTTAATTGATAAAGTTAAAGCCGCTCAAGCTACACACCCAGAGCTTATAAATGTGAAGAAGAAGGTTCAAGAGGGCGTTATTCTAGAAGCAAGAATCGACGAAGAGAGGAAATCTCAACCCTCGATTTAATTGGCCCATTTAAAACTCTCGATCGAGTAAGAACTATGGCTTATAGACTCGTTTTACCGCCAAGTATGTCGCGTGTTCATAACGTTTTTAACGTATCGATGTTACGAAAATATGTGGACGGCCCGAACCACATTAGTAAATTAGAACTAAACGATATAGCAAAAGATTTAACGTATGAGGAGATACGTGTTAAAATCTTGGATAAGAAGGATCGTATTCAACACTCAAAGGTTATACCTCAAGAATTAGAATCTGAAATGAAGTCAAGGTATCTTCACCTCTTCGACATACCATGTACGTACGTAAATTTCGAGGGCAAAATTTCATAAGGAGGGGAGATTGTGAGACCCCAGATTTAATGAATAAAAATTTAATTTTCTCGAAATATTTTTTAATATTATGGTGTGGATTTGAGATAATGTTATAGTTGTGGATAGTATTTATAAATTTTGCAAAGTATGCAAGTTGTCATATTATATTCAATTGGTCAAGGAATATTTGTTTTATTAGGAAATATTCGTGCAATGGCACAATCATTGGTGGACCCCGCAACGGAATTATTGTCGGATTGAGAAAACAACAAAAATATTTTATGAAAATAACGGCGGAAGTTTTACCGTTTATCTTTGTTGAACTACTCGGTAGTAGAAAAATACAAGAATGTCTGGCGTGATCGCATAGTAGCACCGGTATTAATTATTGATGCTTACGTGATAAGCCACTCAGTTTTGTTGGTATTATTAATGTAATAATACAGAAAATCTTTTTATATAAAAATGAATACTTTTATAAAGTTATTCTATAAATAGAATATATTATATTCTATTATGCATAGTGTTGCATAATAGTATGCGTGATAGTATTTTGTATAGTAAAATCTTTTTATATAAAATAAAATACTTTTATAAAGTTATCTGTTTATTAGACAATAATTATAATATATTATATTTTATTATGCATAATTACTGCATAGTGTTTGCATAGTAAAATCTTTTAAAAAGTTATTCGCTTTTTTATTAGATTATAAATAGAATATATTATATTTTATTTAAAAGATTTTGCTTTAAATATGGACCGTCAGATTAAAGTAAATCAATCTGGACCGTTCATGAGTTAGTTACTATGCAGTCCATTTTTCTATAAATAGAAGCTCATTCATTCATTATTTCTTACGAATTCACTAAAACTCTAGAGAGAAAGAAGAAAAGTGTTCTGCTACTTCACTATTTCTATATCCAGTACTCTTCTTCTTTAGGTAGGGAATATTATTTGGTGTGCTCATAAGGGGTATTCTTTCTTTCTTATTCATGAAGAGAACTTCTGTTATTCCATTCTTTATTATTTTGTTGGAATAACCTGTATACGCGGGATACCCTATACTTGGTGAAATTTTCCTGTTATTTCATTCTTTATTATTCTGTTGGAATATCTTGTCTATATGCGTTTTATCTGGGACTGGTTCCGTGATTTATTATTATTACATTGGAATATCTAAATGCTCATGCGTTATCATGGGACACGGTTAAAATCTTTATTGGTATTATGTTGGAATAACTTTGTCTATCCAATACCGCATGCATGGTGATTTATGTTATTATTACATTCTTTATTATTCTATTGGAACATCCTGTAGGTGCGAATTTCGCCGGACTGGTTCCGTTATTTATTATTTTATTGGAATAACCTGGCTGTGCGGTTTATCACATGCCTGGTGATTTCTTTTGTTATTCCATTATTTATTATACTCAGTTGGTTAAAACTTTGACTTCTATACTCCATGAAATTAGTGGAATATCCTTGATATTTGCGCTTCATCCAGTATCTTTTCATGGAAATATTCTTCTGAGCATTCTTGAATTTTACTCTACAAAGCGTATCATGTTGACAATTTGGGACGTTATTAGTTCCTAGATAAATTAATTCTTGAACTTGTTTTATTGAATTCTTATATCATTGTCATCATCCTCATGTTTATATTTTGTTGAAAGTCATCTCGTGGCTGTAGTGCATAGATGGACTTGGTATGATTATGACCGAGGATTATTCGATGTAATCATACTTAGTAATGTTACAAATGATGTGGAAAAAGTTCTCATTGGCCCGTAGTGCATTGATGAACAGTTTTTGGTATGATTATGGCTATGGATTCTCTTTGGCCGTAGTACAAAGATGAATTGTTTTATGGCATGATCGGGACCAGATTGATGAAAACATGATTATCTTTAAGTAGTAGTGCATGGATAATTCGTGGTCGTGATACTAAAGAATATCCTTGGCAGTAGTGCGTGCGAGGGTGATTCGATGATGTGGATTATTTATTAAGTTGAGTCTCGTAGATAAAAGTCATGAAAAACCTTTTAAATCATAAAGATAGTAGATTTCATTCTCTACTTGACTCTTCTAATGGATTGCTTGTTCACTGCAGATTAAACTTGATAGTTATTATATTTTATCGGTTTAACACTTATTTGAAGGCTAACGATAAATTATTCTCGCATTATCTTAGTCATAATATTTCTTCTTGGGCTAGTTGAGCTCACCTTTTCTTTCACCGTTCTCTTGTGAAAATGAGAACGAATGGGACTAGTCGGAGAAACGAGTGATGATCCTAGATGTTTGCATTAGTAGTCCTCACTATTTTGTGAAATAGTGTGATAATAATTGTAATGAGGACTCCTTTTGAGTTTGTATACTCTCTAGTAGACAATATTTGTATTCAAACTCACAGTTTATGTTTTGTCGTATTGTACACGACAGTTGTATTATTAAGTTGTATTTGAATTCTGTACCATGTATCTGGCGACTCAAGATGGGTGATGTATACCTAATTTTGGGGGCGTCACAAAAGGAGCGCCGGGGCGCTGCATGACAGTGCCTGGTGACTTGCCCCAGCGCCGAGGCACTGGGTTTGTACTATTTCGGGGTGCTAGGGCGCTGACCTCCAGCAGCTTGTCGACGTGCATAGTGTCGGGGCGCTGTGGTACATGTTACCTAGGCGCCGGGTACTGGGTCTCGGTGACACTTGAAAAAAATGGCGGCTACTGGTTGTAATGTGCATGGCGTGGTATGGGAAGGCCAGCATGGTGGCTAGTGACATTGTGGCCTGTTTAGCCCGTGTCTTGCCACTTTGTTCAAGTATTGCTGTAGCTTGCCCCTTATTCACGAGTAAGCATTGAAATAGGGAAGAAGA
The DNA here is from genome assembly GCA_020205605.1 of Panax ginseng. Taxonomy (NCBI): domain Eukaryota; kingdom Viridiplantae; phylum Streptophyta; class Magnoliopsida; order Apiales; family Araliaceae; genus Panax; species Panax ginseng. The sequence continues at coordinate 9,423,729 of CM035146.1, forward strand.
GTATGAAAGATATTAGTGTACTGTAGTATACCATGGAATATAAGTACTGCAATTGTTAACAAGAAGAAAAATTGAACTGAACAAAAATAAAATAAAAGAAATGGGGTTGCCTCCCTTAAGCGCTTGGTTTATAGTCGTCAGCCCGACTTTTCGGTGTTGCTCAATTGGTCGCTGGATCATAGAGGTGTATGGCCGTAGATTGGCGTTCGATAGGCCCACTCCAATAATGCTTAAGTCGTTGACCATTTACCTTAAATGTTTGCATTGAATTTGGTTCCTCTATTTCGATGTTTTCGTGTGGTGCAACGGAGATGATCACGAACGGTCCGAACCAGCGAGATTTTAACTTACCGGGGAATAAACGCAAGCGTGAGTTGAATAGTAATACTTTTTGGCCCGGTTCAAATGTCCGATCCAGAATTTTCTTATCATGCCAGGCTTTAACTTTCTCCTTATAGAGTTTTGCGTTCTCATACGCATTGAACCGGAATTCGTCCATCTCGTTCAGTTGAAGTAACCTTTTCTCACCTGTTGCTTGTAAATCGAAATTAAGTTTTCGAATGGCCCAGTGTGCACTATGTTCTAATTCAACCGAGAGGTGACATGCTTTTCTGTAGACCATTTTGTAGGGTGACATGCCTATAGGATTCTTGTAAGCTGTTCGATATGCCCATAGGGCATCGTCAAGACGCAATGACCAATCCTTCCATGATGGATTTACCACCTTCTCCAGGATTCTCTTGACTTCCCGATTGGAGACTTCTGCTTGACCATTGGTTTGGGGGTGATACGCAGCTGCAATTTTATGACGAACCCCATACTTTATAAGAAATTTAGTGAACTGCTTATTACAGAAATGAGTTCCCTCATCACTTATTATCTCCCTTGGCATCCCAAATCGTGTGAAGATGTTCTTTTTTAAGAATCGAAGGATAACGTTGGCATCATTCGTGGGTAACGCTGCGGCTTCTACCCATTTGGAAACATAATCGACTGCCAATAGAATATATTGATTATTAAAGGAGGATGGGAAAGGTCCCATAAAGTCGATTCCCCACCTGTCGAATAGTTCAACCTCCGAAATTGTGTTGAGTGGCATTTCATTGCGCTTGGAGATATTACCTACACGTTGGCACCGATCACACTTTAGCACATAGAGGTAAGTGTCTTTGAATAGAGAAGGCCAGAAAAATCCTGATTGTAACACCTTAGCCGCTGTTCGATCACCAGAATAATGACCTCCGTAATCTGAGGAGTGATAATGACCTAATATACTGTCCATCTCTTCATGTGGACCACATCTTCTAATCATTTGATCTGCGCAAGCCTTGAACAAGAATGGTTCGTCCCAATAATATTGCTTAACATCGTGTAGGAACTTCTTTCGTTGTTGGGAGTTCAGATCCGGTCGTAACACCTTAGCAACCATATAATTTACGTAATCTGTATACCATGGCAATGTTGTTGTTACTCGGAGAAGTTGCTCATCCGAAAATTTCTCATTGATTATGACGTTGTCTTTTTGCTGAACTTCTGCATTTTCTAACCGGGAAAGATGATCCGCTACCTAATTCTCGGTACCTTTTCTATCCCGGATCTCTAAATCAAATTCTTGTAGCAACAATACCCACCGTATTAACCATGGTTTGGCATCGTTCTTCTCAATCAGATATTTAATGGCAGAATGATCAGTATAAACAATTACCTTAGTTCCTATGAGGTATGCTCTGAACTTGTCAAAGGCAAACACAACTACAAGTAATTCTTTTTCGGTGGTTGTGTAGTTCAACTGGGCATCCGTTAACGTCTTGCTGGAGTAGTAGATAGTGTGAATTTTTTTTTCATGATGTTGTCCCAATACTGCTCCAACTGCGTAGTCACTGGCGTCGCACATTAATTCAAACGGTAAAGACCAATCGGGCGCCACAATAATTGGAGCTGACACCAGTTTCTTCTTTAGTACGTCGAAAGCTTCAATGCATGATTGATCCATCTTGAACGGTACATCTTTCTCCAAGAGGGAACATAAGAGTTTCGAAATTTTGGAAAAATCTTTAATGAAGCGTCTGTAGAAACCCGCATGTCCCAAGAAGCTCCGTATTCCCTTCACAGATGATAGAGGAGGTAGTTTCTCAATCGTCTCAATCTTTGCTCTATCCACCTCTAATCCTGATGCAGAAACCTTATGCCCCAGAATAATCCCTTCTTGTACCATAAAGTGACATTTTTCCCAGTTAAGCACCAGGTTAGTCTCCACGCATCGTTTCAACACTAAAATCAAAATTTTCAAACATAAGTCGAAACTATCACCGAACACGGAGAATTTATCCATAAATACCTCCAAATTCTGTTCGACCATATCTGAGAAGATTGCCATCATGCACCGTTGAAAGGTTGCTGGCGCATTACATAAACCAAAAGACATACGCCGGAATGCAAACGTACCGTATGGACATGTGAATTTGGTTTTTTCTTGATCTTCCGGAGCTATGGCAATTTGATTATGCCCGAAATATCCATCCAGCAGACAGTAGAATTGATGTCCCGCTAACCTGTCCAACATCTGATCAATGAACGACAAGGGAAAGTGATCCTTGCATGTGGCTTTATTTAGATTGTGGTAATCCATACATACTCTCCATCCTATAACAGTTCTAGTAGGGATGAGCTCATTAGCTTCGTTCTTCACCACCGTCATACACCCTTTCTTTGGTACACACTGCATGGGACTTACCGTAGAACCGTCAAGAGATTGGAAAAATAATGCCAAGCATCCAACCACTTTATGATTTCCTTTTTCACCACATCCTTCATAATGGGGTTTAGCCTTCTTTGTTACTCAATGGTTGGTCTCGCCCCCTCTTCCAGTAAAATTTTGTGCATATAGAAGGATGGACTTATACCTCGAATATCTGCTATGGTCCATCCGATTGCTATTTTGAACTCTCGCAATACCCTTAGCAGTTTCTCTTTTTGCATGTCTGTTAACTCTGTTAAAATAATGACTGGTAGGGTAGAATCTTTTCCTAAATAAGCATACTGCAGATGAGATGGTAGGGTTTTAATTCCAACACCGGTGGCTCTTCTATTGAGGTTTTGAACTTTTTACCTTCCGTTTCGGGCCTTCCAAGGGTGTCGAATGGTTGATTGTTTTTTCGGAAAAAAGATGATGTATCTAGCCATTTGATATGCTTAATGTCCTCTTCAATACTGTAGTCGTCTATCCCGAACAACATGGATTGTATCGGGTCCTCTGAGTAATTTCCGCAGAACTTGTGATTAACTAATTTATCCATTATATCCACTCGCAAACACTCACCCTTTTCTTTCGGATAAGTCATTGACTTAAATACATTAAAAGTGACATGTTGATCTTTAACTCACATCGTTAATTCACCTTTCTGCACGTCAATCAATGTTCTCCCCGTTGCTAAGAATGGTCGCCCGAGAATGATGGGAATTTCCTTATCTACTTCACAATCCAGAATAACGAAATCTGCTGGGAATATGAATTTATCCACCTTTACTAACACGTCTTCAACAATACCATGTGGATATGTAACTGATCGGTCCGCCAACATCAAACTGATATTTATCGATTTTGGTGCCTTAAGTCCAAACTTATTGTAGACGGATAATGGCATCAAATTTATAATGGCCCCCAAATCACACAACGCTCTCCCCGAAAACTGGTTACCAATGTCGCACGGAATAGTAAAACTACCTGGGTCTTTTAACTTCGGAGGTAACTTATTCTGGATAATTGCGCTGCATTCTTTGGTTAGCGCTACTGTTTCAAAATCACCCAATTTCCTTTTCTTCGACAACATATCCTTCATGAACTTAGCGTAGCTCGGCATTTGTTTTAAAGCTTCGGCAAATGGGATGTTGATAAGCAGTTTTTTTGAAAATATCCAAAGATCTTGAAAACTGCTTATCTAACTTGGATTTCTGAAACCTCTGTGGATATGATATGGGAGGCATTGTGATAGTCGATTCCGGTGCTTTCTTCTCTACGGTCTCATCTTGATGTTTTCCGATTTCCACAACTTCATCTGTTTCATCTGTTGTGTTGTCCCTCTTTTTCTTATCCTTAACTGTCTCCTGCAAATCCTTCCCACTGCGTAAAGTTACAGCCTTGCAATGCTCGTTTCTGCCCGGGTTTATCTATGTATCACTAGGGAGTTTTCCATGTAGACGGTTATTTAATGCATGTACTATCTGCCCCAATTGATTTTCTAGATTCTTTATCGATGCACCTTGGCTTTTCACATTCATATCTACTTGATTCAATAGCTTGTCTTGTTCCTCATTCTTTTTGTCAGTAGCCCTAATGAATTTTTCCAAGGCTTCCTCCCAACCTGATTTCTTCTCTGGTTGTGGTTGAGTCTGATTTTGAAATTCGGATGTGTTTTGTTGTCTAGGTGCTTGAGCTTGAGCTTGATTGTTACTCCATGAAAACCCCGGATGTTTTCTCCAACCTGGATTATATGCATTTTGAGTTGGGTACGGTAGAGTTGATCGATTATAGCTCCCTACGAACTGAGCTGATTCAGAATTTATGGCACATTGCTCTGTAGCATGACCCCCAACACATAATTCACAAACCATTGCTACCTGCTGTGTGGATGGTGGACTCCATGTTTCTATTTCTTTAGCTATTGCGGCTACCTGTGCTGCTAATGCTGTCATAGGATCCACTTCAAACTTTCCTTGTGTTTTCGGAGGGTTCGACCTAGTCATGGGCCACTGATAGTTATTGTTGGCCATCGTCTCTAACAGCTGATATGCATCATCAAAATTCTTAGACATGATTGATCCCCCTGCTGCTGCATCAATACTGGCTCTAGTGGTCGTATGCAACCCGTCACAAAATATCCCCAATTGTATCCACTGTGGAATTCCGTGATGTGGGCACTTACGGAGCATATCCTTAAATCTTTCTCACGCCTCATATAATGATTCTGAGTCAAACTGTGCAAAAGTGTGAATATCGTTCCGTAGTTTTGCCGACTTCGCTGGTGGGAAAAACTTAGCTAGAAATTTTTGAGTTAAGTCATCCCACGCTGTGATTGAACCAGGAGGCAAAGAATGTAGCCAACTTCACGCTTTATCTTTCAAGTTAAACGGGAACATCCTCAACCTTACAGCATCTTCCGATACATTGTTGAATTTGAAGGTGTCGCAAACTTCCAAGAAACTCAAGATATGCTTATTAGGATCATCTATCTAATTACCCCCAAACTGGCATGTATTCTGTAGTATCTGAATTGTTCCCGGTTTTATCTCGAAACTGTTCGCATTGATTGCCAGCTTCTTAATACTCAATTTTATATCCATGACATTCGGCATGGCATAATCCCTAAGTGATTTCTGTTCGTTCCCTGCCATGTTCACGGGTATTTCTTGTTCTGCCAGTTTTTCTTCCTCAGGTGACACTGCACTAGTTAACTGTAATTTCTGGAACTTCCTTTCGATATCGTCTGTATAAGGAAAAAGTTCTTTTTTAGCCCTTGATCTAGTGTACATACACTCGCAAAGAATTTCTGTAAATACAAGAAGAAAAATAAGTAACGTTTAAATTAAGACCAAATTGATTATAACTAATATGAAATTATTATAAATAAAGAAATCCCCGGCAGCGGCGCCAAAAGTTTTGCCGACTTCGCTGGTGGGAAAAACTTAGCTAGAAATTTTTGAGTTAAGTCATCCCACGCTGTGATTGAACCAGGAGGCAAAGAATGTAGCCAACTTCGCGCTTTATCTTTCAAGTTAAACGAGAACATCCTCAACCTTACAGCATCTTCCGATACATTGTTGAATTTGAAGGTGTCGCAAACTTCCAAGAAACTCAAGATATGCTTATTAGGATCATCTATCGAATTACCCCCAAAATGGCATGTATTCTGTAGCATCTAAATTATTCCCGGTTTTATCTTGAAACTGTTCGCATTGATTGCCAGCTTCCTAATACTCGATTGTATATCCATGACATTTGGCATGGCATAATCCCTAAGTGATTTCTGTTCGTTCCCTGCCATGTTCACGGGTATTTCTTGTTACTCGCCGCTTTTTCTTCCTCGGTGACCCGCACTAGTCAACTGTAATTTTTGAACTTCCTTTCGATATAAATACGTATAAGGAAAAAGTTCCTTTTTAGCCCTTGATCTAGTGTACATACACTCGCAAAGAATTCCTGTAAATACAAGAAGAAAAATAAGTAACGTTTAAATTAAGACCGAATTGATTATAACTAATATGAAATTATTATAAATAAAGAAATCCCCGGCAGCGGCGCCAAAAACTTGTTGGTCGATTTCGCAATCAATGAATATGTGCAAGTATACACGGTCAACAAGTAATAGAGTGATAAGATAAAGTGTCGATCCAACAGAGAATTCTCAATCAATAAATTCCAATTACTAGTACTATATCAACCCCATTTTATTTAAACAACTATAAATTGTGATTTTCTGAAATAATGAAACTAAATTAAATAATTAAAAAGAGATTACTCTAAAATAAAGCAAATAAATAAAACTAAGATTTAAATAAATGAATTCAGATAAATATGGATTAAGACTTCAATATCCCTAATTATGAACTATAAACCAATTATCCAATTATCCCAATTATTATGCCTACTGATTTGTTAACAGGAATTCTCAAATGTCAAAAGCCCTTTTCCAAGTGATCAATTGACTTCTATTTAATCCAGATTAATCTTCCTATATTCCTATGCAAAACAATTGAATTAGACTCCTTCAATCCCAATTCCTTATGTGTTACATGTGGTGAACAAATATTTCCATTCAATTCATAAACCTAATTATTCACTATATAAATAACTAAGTCACATGTTATCATGCCCAGTTCTAACCCTAGAATTCCTCTTCCAATTCCTTCTAGAGTAACAAGGTAATTATTGGCTAAATAATTAATCAATAAATACAAGGCAAGATAAACAATTCACTTTGACATAAATAATTGGAATAAATTGAATAACTAATTTATAGCCATAAAAGGTTCAATTGAAATCTTAATTAAAGAATTAGTTCATAACGAAAATAAAAACCAAAAATCTTTTGCAAAACATCCTTAAAGAATTACACAAATTGAAAATAAAGAGAAGGATAAAAAACTCTAGAGCCAATCCTCAATCTTCAAGTAATCCCTTGCTTAGCCTCTAATTGTGGTTGATAAGTTGCCTCCTCATTCAATCACAATAGCCTTTATATACTCCAACCACAATCCTTTTTCAACTCAACTTATCAAATAACCTCCTCTTTAATGCAAGTCAACCAACTGGTCAACGTGTGTATCTGGTCAACAAGACTTAGCCCTTAAGCCCAGGTCTTTGGAAATAATACTAGCTAAGCGCGCCCGTGATTGGTATTAAACAAAATTACCATTTTTCCATTATCAGCTTAAATTTCCCAATTTGCCCATGTAGCTCCCGAATCTGCAAAATAACAATTAAACACAATAAAAATGCTTCTAAATAACTTGATAATGCAATAATTTAAGCCCAAACATATTCGATTTATGGGTATATTACCCAATCATCAGTAGTCACACAAAACATTCGCGCCAACATTTCCTGTCAAATTTTGGGAGACAAATCATACTTCGTGAATAATACTCGTGAATAGTACTGTATTCGTGAATAGTCCCGTATACGTGAATAGTAACATCGACATGAAAAGGTAAAAATTTCACAATAAAATTCATTCCAATATTTCAGCATAATGATATTGAACGAAATAATATTATTTACGAAGAAAATAACATCCCTTACCTCAAAAGAATAGTACTTCTGCCTGAAATATCAGATATAACTGTGAGACCCCAGATTTTATGAATAAATATTTAATTTTCTCGAAATAATTTTTTAAATATTAAGGTGTGAATTTAAAATAATGTTATAGTTGTGGGTAATATTTATAAATTTTGCAAAGTACGCAAGTTGTTATATAATATTCGATTGGTCGGGGAATATTCGTTTTAACAGGAAATATTCGTACCACGACACAATCATTAGTGACCCCCTAGCGAGAATTATTGTCGGATTGAAAAGGACAAAAATATTTTATTGAAAATAACGGCGGAAGTTTTACCATTAATCTGGTTGAACTACTCGGTAGTAAAAAATACGATGTCTGGCGTGGTTGCGTAGTAGCAGACACGGTATTGATTATTGATGCTTATGTGATAAGTCTTTCGTTTTTTTTTATTATTGGTATTATTAATGTAATAAAAGCGTAAAAAACTTTTTATATAAAAGCAGAATACTTTTATAAAGTTATTCTATAAATAGAATATATTATATTCTATTATGCATAGTATTTTGCATAGTAAAATCTTTTTATATAAAGCTGAATACTTTTATAAAGTTATTTGTTTTATTAGATTATAAATAGAATATATTATATTTTATTTAAAAGATATTGCTTTAAATATGGGTAGTCAGATTAAAGTAAATCAATCTGGGACCGTTAATGAGAGTTAGTTCTTATGCGGTCCATTTTTATAAATAGAAGCTCATTCCTTCATTATTTCTTACGAATTCTTTGAAACTCTAGAGATAAACTATAGAGAAAGAAGAAAAGTATTCGCTACTTCACTACTCATATATCCAATTACTCTTCTTCTTAAGGTAAGAGATATTATTTGTTGTACTCGTAGGGGATATTATTTGTTGTACTTTCGTAAGGGGTATTCTTTCTTTCTTATCCATGAAGAGAACTTACATTATTCCATTCTTTATTATTACATTGGAATAACCTATATCATGGATACCCTATACTTGGTGAAATTCTTACATTATTTCATTCTTTATTATTACATTTGGAATATCCCGTCATGTACGACGTTTCTGTGGGACTGTTCCGTTATTTATTATTTTGTTGGAATATCTGTCGCTTGCGCGTAATTACGCCCCGACTGCAGTTCCGTTATTTAGTATTACATTGGAATAACTTTGTCTATGTGTAAGTACCGCATGCATGGTGATTTCTGTTGTTATTCCATTCTTTATTATTCTGTTGGAACATCCTATCGGTGCAAATTTCACCTGACCTGGTTCCGTTATTATTATTCTATTGGAATAACCTGCCTATGCGAAGTACCACATGCATGGTAATTTCTTTTGTTATTCCATTCTTTATTATTCTCAGTTGGTTAAAGTTTTGACTTCTATACTCTATGAAATTAGTGGAATATCCTTGATATTTGCGCTTCATCCAGTATCTTTTCATGGAAATATTCTTCTGAGCATTCTTGAATTTTTACTCCACAAAGCGATATCATGTTGACAATTTGGGCGTTATTGGTTCTGGATAAATTAATTCTTGAACTTGTTTTATTGAATTCTTATATCATTGTCATCATCCTCATGTTTTTATATTATGTTGAAAGTCATCGTGGCTGTAGTGGATAGATGGACTTGGTATGAATATGACCGAGGATTATGCGGTGTAATCATAATAGTAATGTTACAAATGATGTGGAAAAAAAAGAGTCCTCATTAGCTCGTAGTGTATTGATGGGCCGAGTTTTGGTATGATTATGGCTATGGATTCTCTTGACCCAAGGGTGCAAAGATGAATTATTTTATGGCATGATCGGGATAGTTGATGAAAACACGATTATCTTTGGTCCGTAGTGCATGGATAATTCGTGGTCGTGATACTAAAGAATATCCTTGGCCTATAGTGCAGGGATGATTTGATGATGTGGATTATTTATTGAGTTGAGTTTCAGCGATAAAAGTGATGAAAAACCTTTTAAATCATAGAAGATAGTAGATTTTATTCTCTCTTGACTCTTACAATGGATTGATTGTTCATTATGATTAAACTTGATGTTTGTTATATTGTATCGGTTTAACTGCTTGTTGAAGGCTAACGATAAATTATTACGCATTATCTTAGTCATAATATTTCTTCTTGGGCTAGTTGAGCTCACCCTTTTACTTTCATTATTCTCTTGAGGAAATGAAAGCGTAATTTGGGACTAGTCGGGAAGCAGTGATGGTCTAGATGGTGCATTAGTAGTCCTCACTATTACGTGAAATAGTGTAATAATAAATGTAATGAGGACTCCATTGAGTTTGTATATTGTCTAGATGACAATATTTGTATTAAAACTCACATCATATGTTTAGTCATACTTTACACGACTGTTGTATAATTAAGTTTGTATTTGAATTATGTACCATGTATTTGGCGACTCAAGATGGGTGATATATACCTATTTTGGGGGCGTCACAGTTGGTATCAGAGCTTAGGGATATGATCCCTGGCTAGGATGTGAGAATAGAACTAGGAGAGGAGAGATTGGGAATTCCTTCGCTAGTATGACCTACGTAAGTTTATTTGGTATTTAATTGGTCTGTCAAAATATAGGGATAATATGTTACATGTCAATTAACCTTTGTTTTGTGGCAGTATCTAAAAATGTAATCCGAGAATGTTGAGAATAGCAATGGAGCACAGAAGACCGGTGATTCTCCACAGATCAATAATCTGGACAATGCGCAACAGGATGGTGATAATCCTCCTGTAAACAACAACAACGATCAATTGACGAATGGCCAGTGCGTTTAGGAGCTTTTTAGAATTCATGCAACATCGGTGACGGGCCTCATTCATAATGAGGTAAAAATAATGGCAACCCACGATTTGGTCCGCTAAGCAATTTAAGGAGCTGGGACCACCGGAGTTTTTGGGAAAGCGAGAACCACTTAAGGCGGAGACGTGGTTAAAGCAGATCACCAAGATATTTAATGTCTTGGGATGTTCAGAAGAGCTAAAGGTTCCCTTTCCCACTTTATGTTGCATGAAGAAGCGAGATCTTTGGTGGGAAATCGTAAAAGCGTACCGACTGGCCTTGACTCAAGATGTCTTGGGAGAAGTTCAAGAGCTGTTCAATGACAAGTACTTTCAAAGCATTCGTCACATGAAGGAGGTGGAATTTATCAAGTTGGAGCAAAACAACATGGCCCAGTGTCGTGATCTGAAGCCAAGTTTGCCGAGTTGTCTCGATTTGCGTCCCACTTGGTTGATAATGAAGAGAGAATGACGCGGATGTTTTTAAGAGGTTTGAAGCCGGAGATACGTCAATATCTTATTTCTCATAAACTGTGTTTGTATTCAGATGTTTTAAATAGGACTCAGTTAGTGGATCACGATAACGAGTCAGCGCAACCAAAAGAAGCGGTAAGCACAAAATGATAATCTGGGTGATAACTTGATCATCAAAGCGGTGACAATAAGCATGGAGGAATCAACATGCCAGAAATGGTAACCACGCCGGTGGTAATCATGGTCAAAACGATAAGAATGGACATTTCAAGAAGAGAAGGTTCAACAATGATGTGAAGACGTCGGAACGAGCACCCGTTTCAAAGGAAGAAGAATGACCATCGGTCGTATGTTTCAAATGCAGACAGGAGGGACACATCCTTCCAAACTGTACGCAGGAATCCAAAACGTGTTTTAATTGCGGAAGAGAAGGTCACCTAGCTCAATTTTGTCGTATGGTGAAGTCAAGTCCAGCTGGGATAGTGATGCCAAATGATGTCCCAGACATGCTAAAGCCGGTAGTTTAAGAGAGAGCGTTTTTTTCGTGACAAAGAACCTGAATAAAATTATCACGGGTATGTTAGTCATAAACTCTTGTGAAGTCTATACCGTGTTAGATACCGGTTCTACTTACTCTTTTATTTCACCTAGTTGTGTTCAATGTTTGAAGTTAACTTCGGAGAAGTTAGACTTTGATATATCTGTTTAAACTCAGTTGGGAGAAACCTTCGTTACCTCCACTATTTATAAATCTTTTTCAAATGAACACTTTCACGTTACGTGTCGATCTTGTCTCTTTGAAAATACTTGCCTTTGATGCAATTTTAGGAATCGATTGGTTAACTACTCATCATGCTTTTCGTAAGGTTGTTAGCTTTCATATTCCTAACCAACTTTGTTATGCGAATTCAACAACAAACCACTAAAAGTCAATCATTGTCATATCAAGCCATAAGTAAAGAGCCCGATCCTTTTGTTGTTGACTTTCTTGTGTGGAATGCTGCAAAGCGGACTTTACTCAGGTGATATCGTGAATAGCGATGACAAGTTGATAGGTATCAATGTGACGTCTTATCCAAGTCTTGGATGAGGGTCACATTTTTGAATGATATTTCTATTGTTAATAAATTTCCTGACGTATTTTTGAATACTTCTTAGCCTACCCCTAGAGCGTGAAATCGAATTTTGTATTGACCCCAGTACAAAACCAATTTCTAAAACCCTCAAATAATTCTTTACTTAAAACGAATGTAACATGCGCCAAAGACGTTGGCTCCAGCTGTTGAAGATTACGATCGTACCATGCCATATCATCGTGGAAGTGCGAACGTAGTAGCTGACGCGTTGAGTAGAAGATTGTATGCGGTTACAAGTGTGAATATACGAACTCACGTGAAGATAATGAATATATGATTAGAATTGACTTTAATCGATAAAGTTAAAGTCGCTCAAGCTACATACTCAGAGCTGATGAAAGTGAATAAGAAGGTTCAAGAGGGCGTTATTCTAGAAGCAAGAATCGACAAAGAGAGGAAATCTCAACCCTCGATTTAATTGGCCAATTTAAAATCCTCGACCGAGTAGGAACTGTGGCCTATAGACTCGTTTTACCGCCAAGTATGTCACGTGTTCATAACATTTTTAACGTATCAATGTTACGTAAATATGTGGACAACCCGAACCACATTATTAATTTAGAACCGGACGAGATAACAGAAGATTTAACGTATGAGGAGATACGTGTTAACATCTTGGATAAGAAGGATCATATTCGACGCTCAAAGGTTATACCTCAAGAGTTAGAATTCAATGTGAAGTCAAGGTATCCTCACCTGTTCGGCATACCAGGTACGTACGTAAATTTCGAGGGCGAAATTCCATAAGGAGGGGAGATTGTGAGACCCCAGATTTTATGAATAAATATTTAATTTTCTCGAAATAATTTTTTAAATATTAAGGTGTGAATTTAAAATAATGTTATAGTTGTGGGTAATATTTATAAAGTTTGCAAAGTACGCAAGTTGTTATATAATATTCGATTTGGTGGGGAATATTCGTTTTAACAGAAATATTTCGTACCACGACCACAATCATTAGTGGACGCCATACAAAATTATTATCGAATTGAGAAAAGCGACAAAAATATTTTATTGAAAATAACGGCGGAAGTTTTACCATTATATCTTGTTGAACTACTCGGTAGTAAAAGTACGATGTCTGGCGTGGTTGCATAGTAGTATTACTGCGGTATTGATTATTGATGCTTATGTGATAAGTCACTCGGTTTTGTTTTATTGGAATTATTAATGTAGGAAAAAAAAAAACTTTTTATATAAAAGCGAGAATACTTTTATAAAGTTATTCTATAAATAGAATATATTATATTCTATTATGCATAGTAAAATCTTTTTATATAAAACATAATACTTTTATAAAGTTATTTGTTTTATTAGATTATAAATAGAATATATTATATTTTATTTAAAAGATTTTGCTTTAAATATGAATTCATCAAATTAAAGTAAATCAATCAGACCATTCACGAGTTAGTTCTTATCACGATCCATTTTTTCTATAAATAGAAGCTCATTCCTTCATTATTTCTTACGAATTCACTTTGAAACTCAGAGAGAGATAAACTATATAGAGAAAGAAAAAAGTGACTGCTACTTCACTACTCATATATCCGATTACTCTTCTTCTTAAGGTAAGGGAAATTATTTGTTGTACTCGTAGGAGATATTATTTGTTGTACTCGTAAAAGGGTATTCTTTCTTTCTTATTCATGAAGAGAACTTACATTATTCCATTCTTTATTATTACATTGGAATAACTTGTATAATGCAGGATACCCTATACTTGGTGAAATTCTTCTATTATTCCATTCTTTATTATTACATTGGAATATATCTTGTATGCGTAATGCGTTTCTGTGGGACTTGGTTCCGATTATTTATTATTACATTGGAATATCACATGCATGCGTCTGAATTACGCTCGACTGGTTCCATTATTTAGTATTACATTGGAATAAACATGTCTATGCAATCGCATGCATGGTGATTTCTATTGTTATTCCATTCTTTATCATTACGTTGGAACATCGCTCGGCATGTAATTTCGCTTTGACACTGGTTAGATTATTATTATTCATTGGAATAACACATACATCTGATACCACATGCATGGTGATTTTTTTTGTTATTCTATTCTTTATTATACTCAGTTGGTTAAAGTTTTGACTTCTATACTCTATGAAATTAGTGGAATATCCTTGATATTTGCGCTTCATCCAGTATCTTTTCATGAAAATATTCTTCTGAGCATTCTTGAATTTTTACTCCACAAAGCAGCATCATGTTGACAATTTGGACGTTATTGGTTCCTGGATAAATTAATTCTTGAACTTGTTTTATTGATTTCTTATATCATTGTCATCCTCATTTTTATATTATGTTGAAAGTCATCTGTGGCCTGTAGTGCATAGATGGACTTGGTATGATTATGACCAGGGATTATGCAGTGTAATCATGACCGTAATGTTACAAATGATGTGAAAAAAAAAGTCCTCATTGGCTCGTAATGCATTGATGGACAGTTTTTGGTATGATTATGGCTATGGATTCTCTTCGGCCAAGGGTGCATAGATGATTTGTTTTATGGCATGATCAGGACCGTTGATGAAAACATAATTATCTTTGGCCCGTAGTGCATGGATAATTCGTGGTCGTGATACTAAAGAATATCATTGGCCTGTAGTGCAGGGATGATTTAATGATGTGGATTATTTATTGAGCTGAGTCTCAGCGATAAAAGTGATGAAAAACCTTTTAAATCATAGAAGATAATAGATTTTATTCTCTACTTGACTCTTCTAATGGATTGCTTGTTCCACTGCAGTTAAACTTGATGTTTGTTATATTGTATTAGTTTAACACTGTTGAAGGCTAATGATAAATTATTCTGCATTATCTTAGTCATAATATTTCTTACTGGGCTAGTTGAGCTCACCCTTTTACTTTCATTATTCTCTTAAAATAAAAACGTAGCTGGGACTAGTCGGGGAACAGAGTGATGGTCCTATATGGCGCATTAATAGTCTTTACTATTCTGTGAAATAGTGTAATAATAAATGTAATGAGGACTCCATTGAGTTTGTATATTGTCTAGATGACAATATTTGTATTAAAACTCACAGCATATGTTTAGTCATACTTTACACAACTGTTGTATAATTAAGTTTGTATTTGAATTATGTACCATGTATTTGGCGACTCAAGATGGGTGATGTATACCTATTTTGGGGGCGTCACAATAACGCTGATGGAAACTTGCACTAAATATCAACCCTCAAAGTATCTAAATACTCATAAAATACGCTCGATAATATAGAGAGAGAGCAAGCTTATGATTCTGGTGTGATTTTCAATTCTAACTAAGCACCCTATTTAAAAGAAAATGCTTAGAATACCAAAGCAGACTAACATGCTACCTGATGGCTTTACCTGCTACTATTCACGCACACCACTTATAAAATTAAAAATCAACACATTTCTCACCAACCAAAAGTGGGGCCCACCCATTCTAGAAAATTTCAAAAATATTTTAAGTTTAAACAATAATCAACAACTTCAATAATTCATAATAAATATCCCTTTTATCAGAAAAATATGAATTTTATAATCATTCCATAAGAAATTTAATTCTCTACAACTTTATAGAAGAAAGTTTTTCCAAATTCCAAACAGAAAATGCCCAAAATCCACATACGAACGATTTTTAATACCTCCATTCCGACAAAATACTTATAAAATACCTCAACATTAATTTATTCATTTATATCCACATAAAAATAAATATTTCCTTATCATATAAATTAATAATTAATTATTCACAAATAATATTACAGAATCACAATTATGACAACTAGGTCGTTTCCAAGAAAGAGGGGGCTTTCCGATAAGGATTTCTCCAAACTGTCGCGCAATTAGATGACCAAACCCCTTTCCTAGACAAATCTTCCTTAGATATTTCTAATAATGCTATCTAATAATATTATTCAAATAATTTGAATTATTGATTTGATAATGAGAAATAATGTGCAGTGACAATTATTTGAAACAATAATAATATAAAATATCAACGTAGCAATTATTGAATCAATAAAATAAAATATTGAACAGTAATTACTGTAACAATTATTGAGTAGTGCCTTCTTACGTAAGAATCAATAATTCAAAATGTTGTGGAATATCGTGTGCTACTGTGCAACCACACGTATTACTGTATTTTAACCACCGGGTATTCTAACAGTGTTAACGGTAATAATTACGCCGTTATTTATAAAAACTCCAACTTGTCATTTTCTTAATCCGCCTGTTTTTCGTTATGGGGCCCATAAATGGTCATTTAGCATCATCATTTAATATTCCCAGAACAACAATGAATATTTTATAACCACTTGCTTATTTTACAAAATTTGCACATTTCACCCATAACCAAAGCATTATATCAAATTAACACCTTATTATTCACAATAATAATTAGAGGAAATTCAATTTTATTAATAAAAGTTGGGGTCTTACAACCTCCCCTCTTTATGAAATTTTGTCCTCGAAATTGAAGTTCGTACCTGGTGTTTCGAAAAGGTGAGGATACCTCGTTTTCATTTTTGATTCCAACTCCCAGGTCATTTCCTCAATAGCATAGTTCCTCCACAAAACTTTAACTTGTGGTATAATCTTTGTGCGTAGGACAAGCTCCTTCCTATCAAAGATCTTGTGGGTATCTCCTCAAAGACGTTAAATCTTGGTTATCTATCTCGCGGGTTCTAACTCAATAATGTGGTTTGGGTCTTTCACATATTTACGAAGCACATATATGTGAAACACATTATAAACACGAGACATGCTTGGAGGTAATTCGAGTCTATAGGCCACATTTTCTATTCGGTCAAGAATCTCAAATGGACCAACAAATCGTGGATTGAGCTTTCCTCTCTTCCCAAATCTTGTAACTCCGTTGCATAGAGCAACACGTAACAATACATGATTCCCAATATTAAATTCCACGTCCTTTCGATACAGATCCGCATAACTCTTTTGTCGATCATGTGCCGTTTGTATACGTTATCGGGTCATTTGGATCTTCTCTGTAGTCATACGTACCAACTCTGGTCCCAACAATATTGCTTCTCCCACCTCATTCCAACATACTGGAGAGCGACACTTTCGTCCATACAATGCTTCGAATGGAGCTATGCCTATAATTGCTTGATAAATGTTGTTATATGAGAATTCCACCAATGGTAGGTACTTATCCCAACTCCCTTTGAAATCTAGGACACAAAGTCTTAATATATCTTCAAGAGTTTGAATAGTCATTTCTGATTGCTCGTCCGTTAAAGGATGGTATGCCTAACTGAATCGTAAGTCCATGCCCATAGCTTTCTGCAAGCTAACCCAAAATCGTGAAGTGAATCTTGGGTCACGATCAGAAACTATGGATACTGGCATGCCATGCAATCTCACAATCTCATTCACGTACATACGATCAAGACGTTCAAGGGAATAAGTCTCCCGTATCAGTAAGAAATGAACAGATTTGGTTAATCTATCAACAATAACCCAAATTGCATCTATGCCTTGATAGACCTTGGGAAGACCTGTAACGAAATCCATGGTAATGTGTTCCCACTTCCATTTTGGTATCTCAAGTGGTTGCAATGGACTCTTTGGCACTTGATGCTCTGCTTTTACATGTTCACAAATTAAACACCTCGAGATAAACTATGCGATCTCTCTCTTCATATTGCTCCAAAAAAATGTATATCGAAGATCATGATACATTTTGGTACTCCCAGGATAGATTGCAAATGCTGTGTTGTGTGCCTCCATCATGATTCTATGTTTCAAGTCAGAATCGTTAGGAATGCAAAGTCTGGAGTTGATTCGAAGTATTCCTTCTTTATCGATTCTTGTTTCTGGAACAACACCTTCTTGCATTTTCTCCTTCATACGCATCAGCTCCAGGTTCGTAGCTTGAGCAACTTTAACTTTATCGATTAAAGTCGGTTCTACTCGTATATTTGACATCATCACGTGGGTCCCTGGAGTCTTTAACTCTATCTCCATCATTCGTAAGTCATACAAAATGGGCCTTTGCATTGACAATATCGCACTCGTACCCGCATATGATCTTCTACTCAATGCGTCAGCTACTACGTTCTCTTTTCCAGGATGGTATGATCGTAATCTTTTAACAGCTCGAGCCAACGTCGTTGTCGCATGTTGAGTTCCTTTTGGGTGGAAAAATATTTAAGGCTCTTATGATCCGTATAAATCTCCACTTTCTACCCATACAGGTAATGTCTCCAGATTTTCAATGCGAAAATGACTGCTGCCAACTCCAGATCATGAGTAGGATAATTCCTCTCATATTCTTGGAGTTGTCGCAAGGCATAGGCTATAACTTTCCCATGTTGTATGAGAACACATCCTAACCCTTTGCCTGAAGCATCGCTGTAGATAAGAAATCCATCCGAACCAGATGGTATTATCAGAACAGGTTCTGAAATGAGTCTCCTTTTGAGCTCTTGGAAACTCCTCTCGCATTCCTCGCTCCATACGAATTTTGTATCTTTCTGAGTTAGCTGAGTTAACGGAGTAGCGATTCGAGAAAATCCTTCAACGAATCTCCGATAATAACCAGCTAAGCCCATAAAGCTATGTACTTCGGTCACCATCTTTGGTTGCTCCCAACTTTGTATTGCTTCAATCTTCGCCGGGTCAACCGATACTCTATGTTTTGACACCACGTGCCCAAGAAATGGTACTTCCTCAAGCCAGAACTCGCATTTCTTTAGCTTTTCATATAGCTTGTTATCATGAAGCCTTTGAAGTACCAGCTTCAAATGGCGCTCATGATTTTCACGGCTTTTGGAATAGATAAGGATGTCATCAATAAAGATGACAATGAACTGATCCAAATATTCTTTGAACACACGGTTCATCATATCCATGAAAGCAGCAGGAGCATTAGTCAATCCAAAAGACATGACTAAGAATTCATAATGCACGTACCGAGTTCTGAAGACAGTCTTTGGAATATTCTAAGTTTAAATCTTCAGTTGATGATATCCAGAACGAAGATCGATCTTTGAAAAGAATTGTGCTCCTTGCAACTGGTCAAACATGTCATCAATGCGAGGTAGCGGATACCTATTCTTGATGGTGACATGGTTCAATTCCCGGTAGTCAATACAAAGTCGCATACTCTCATCTTTCTTCTTTACGAATAAAACAAGAGCCCCCCAAGGAGATGTATTAGGACGAATAAAACCAATGTCTAACAACTCCTGTAATTGGACCTTTAACTCCTGAAGTTCAATAGGAGCCATTCGATATGGGATTTTAGAAATGGGTTTTGTACCGGATTCAAGGTCAATAAAGAATTCAACTTCACATTCTGGGGGTAGACCGGGAAGTTCTTCAGGAAATACGTTAGGAAATTCACTAACAAAGAAATATTATTTAAATCTGACGTATTTTTATTCAAGTCCATGACATGCGCTAAGAAAGCTTGACATCCATTTGTCAATAAAAAAAATGGCTTTATGGCTTGATATGACAGTGATTAAATTTAGTGGTTTGGTTGCTTGAATTCGCATAATAGGTTGGTTAGGAATATGAAAACTAACAAAAATAATCAATTTTAGCATGATGAGTAGTTAACCAATCAATCCCTAAAATCATATCAAATGCAAGTATTTTTAACGAAATAAGATCGACAGGTAATGTGTTGGTACCAACTTGGATCAAACAAGCTTTATAAGCAGTGGATGTAACGAAAGTTTCTCCTAACGAAGTCTCAACAGATAAGTCAAAGTCTAATTTCACCGGAGTCAAGTTCAAACGTTGAGCACAAGCAGGAGAAATAAAAGAATGGGTAAAACTGGTATCTAATAAGGTATAAACTTCGCAAGAGTTTATGATTAGCTTATTCGTGATTACCTCGTTCGGGTTCCTCGCATTTTGGGCAGTCACAACAAACGCCCTTCCAGGAACCACCGACTTTGACTTTTTCGGGATAGCCTTTGGAGTCACCATCCCCGTTGGACTTGGTTTCGCTACAAAACGATCTCTAGCTATATGACTTTCTTTTCCACAGTTATAACACACCTTGGATTGTTGTGGGCAGTTTGTGCTGATGTGTCCCTCTTTCCCGCATTTATAGCATACGACCGGTGATCATTCTACTCCCCTAGGAACAGTTGATGATGGTACTGATGTCTTCACGTTGTCATGATTTTACCTTCTCTTTTTGAAATCTACCCTGACTCGCTTCTTCTACTATCATGGCCACGATTACTACTAGAGTGGTTACCGCTTTTATCCGGATACATTCCTCCCCGCTGGTTGTCATTTCTCCGATGACTGCTGCCATCAGTATGACTCTGGTTGTGGTCCCTGGGTTGAACATACTCATTCTCTCGCTCTAATAATTGAGCCTTGTTTACAACATCTGAATATAGAGAAAATTTATGAGAAATAAGATATTGCCGAATTTCAGGTTTCAGACCTCTCAGAAATATCCGCGCCATACGTTCCTCATTCTCTACTAAATGAGGTGCAAACCTGGATAACTCTGCGAACTTATCCTCTTACTGGGACACAGTTATGTTGTTCTGTTCCAGTCTAATAATGCGACGCCCCCAAAATAGGTATACATCATATATTCTGAGTCGCCAAATACATGGTACATAATATAAATACAACCTTAAATATACAACATGAGCTGTGAGTTTTAATACAAATATTGTCTTCTAGACAGTATTCAAACTCAAAATAAGTCCTCAATACATTTATTATCACACTATTTCATAGAATAATGAGGACTATTAATGCTATCATCTGGACCGTCACCCGCTCCCCCACGACTAGTCCTCGCTACGTTCTCATTTCACAGAAGAGAACAATGAAAGCAAAAGGGTGAGCTCAACTAGCCCAAGAAAATATTATGACTAAGATAATGCGCAGAATAAATTATCATTAGCCTTCAACAAAGATGTTAAACCGATAAAATATAACAAACGTCAAGTTTAGCTCGCAATGAACAAGCAATCCATTAGAAGAGTCAAGTAGAGAATAAAATCTATTATCTTCTATGATTCAAAAGGTTTTTCATTACTTTTATCGCTGAGACTCAGCTTAATAAATAATCCACATCATCCCTGCACTACGGCCACAGATATTCATTAGTATCACGACCACAAATTATCCATGCACTACGGGCCAAGGATATTCTTGTATTCATCAATGGTCATGATCATGCCAACAACTGTCCATTAATGCACTACGGCCAATGAGGATTTTTACCACATCATTTGTAACATTACGGTCATGATTATACCGAATAATCCCTGGTCATAATCATACCAAGTCCATCTATGCACTACAAGCCACATATGACTTTCAATATATTATAAACATGAGGATGATGACAATTCAATAAAACAAGTTCAAGAATAAATTTTAAAGATTTATAAGTTAATTTATCACGAACTCGATAACGTCAAATTGTCAACATGATCTTTGCTTTTGTGGAGTAAAATTCAAGAATGCTCGGAAGAATATTTCCATGAAAAGATCTTCGATAAAAAGCATAAATATCAAGGATATTCCACTAATTTTATGGAGTATAGAAGCCAAAAATTTAACCAAGTATAATAGAATATATGAAATCGCAAATGGATTTTTACCACCATGTAGTAATCCACGTAGACAGATTATTCCAACAGAATAATAAAGAATGTAATAACAGAAGAATTCACCAGGCGTGCATAATCCGCACAGGCATGTTATTCCAACAGAATAATAACGAATGGAACCAGGTTATGCGTAATTAGCACATACATGATGTTCCAACAGAATAATTAAGAATGGAACCAGGTCATGTGTAATCCACACAGACAGGATGTTCCAATAGAATAATAACGAATGGAATAACAACCCTTACGCGTATTGAAAGAAAATAACTCTCTTCATGAATACGAAAGAATAATACTCCTTACCTTAAAAAGAAGTGTATCCCGACTGGTAGGGCGAGGATATTCTTGAAGAAAACTTATACTATTTTCTACGCTCAAAACTTCTTAAAACTCTAAAGAAATACGTTCAAGATTATAGAAGAAGAATTCTCTGAATTTCTGGTGTGATTTTCAATTCTCATTAAGCATCCTATTTATAGAAGAATGGAAAGGATACTATGCTGCACTATGCAATAAAATATAATATATTCTATTTATAATCAAATAAAACAAAACTTTATAAAAAGTATTCTATTTTATATAAAAAAATTTACTATGCAAATACTATGCAGGCACTATGCAAACACTATGCATAATAAAATATAATATATTCTTTTTAAAATCTAATAAAACAAATAACTTTATAAAAGTATTTTGTTTTATATAAAAAGATTTTACTATACAAACACTATGCATGTACTATGCAAACACTATGCATAATAAAATATAATATATTCTATTTAAAATCTAATAAAACAAATAACTTTATAAAAGTATTATGTTTTATATAAAAAGTTTTCTGTTTTATTACATTTATAATAATAATAATAAAACAAACTTTATCATCATTATTATAATTCACAATATTAATTGACCAGGTCGTTCCCAGGAAAGAGGGGGCTTTCCAATAAGGATTTCTCCCTATTTGCGCGCAATTAGGTGACCAAACCTCTCCTTGACAGAACTTCTAGACATCGTTAATATTGTAAATAATAATATTAATAACTTTGTCATCTCAATTATTGAACAAAACTTAGTGACTTCTCACGTAAGCATCAATAATCAATACCGTGTGCTACTATGTAACCACGCATATTACTGAACTTTTAACACCGGGTGTTTCAACAGTTAACGGTAAAACTTCCGCCGTTATTTTCATAAAGTATTTTTGTCGTTTTCTCAATCCGACAATAATTCCGTTGTGGGTTCCACCAATGATTGTGTCGTTGTACGAATATTTCCTGTTAAAACAAATATTCCCAAAATTTATAAATATTACCCACAACTATAACATTATATCAAATTCATTCCATAATATTCAAAAATGATATTTATAGAAAATTCATCTTTATTTATAAAAGTTGG
The DNA here is from genome assembly GCA_020205605.1 of Panax ginseng. NCBI lineage: Eukaryota > Viridiplantae > Streptophyta > Magnoliopsida > Apiales > Araliaceae > Panax > Panax ginseng. The sequence continues at coordinate 9,446,985 of CM035146.1, forward strand.
GGTCTTACAACCTCCCCTTCTTATGAAATTTCGCCCTCGAAATTAGGGTACTTACCTGGCATGTCGAAGAGGTAAGGATACCTTGATTTCATTTCAGATTCTAACTCCTAGGTCATTTCCTCAACATCGTGGTTTCTCCATAAAACTTTGACTTGAGGTATAACCTTGGAGCGTAAAATATGCTCCTTTTTATCCAAGATTTTAACAGGAACCTCTTCATACGTTAAATCTTCCGCTATTTCGTCCGGTTCTAACTCAATAATGTGGTATGGGACTGTCACATATTTACGTAATATAGATATGTGAAAAACGTTATGAACACGAGACATACTTGGCGGTAAAGCGAGTCTATAGGCTACAGTTCCTACTCGATCAAGGATTAAAAATGGGCCAATGAATCGAGGATTGAGCTTTCCTCTCTTTTCAAATCTCGTAACTCCTTTCCATGGAGCAACACGTAACAACACATGATCTCCAATATCGAACTCCACGTCCTTTCGATGAAGATCATCATAACTCTTTTGTCGATCTTGTGAGGTTTTTATACGTTGTCGGATCGTTTGAATCTTTTCCGTAGTCATACGTACCAACTTCGGTCCCAAAAATGTTGTTTCACCCACCTCATCCCAGCATACTGGAGAACGACACTTTCTTCCATACAACGCCTCAAATGGAGCCATGCCAATACTTGCTTGATAACTGTTGTTGTAGGAAAACTCCACCAATGGTAGGAACTTATCCCAACTTTCCTTGAAGTCAAGGACACAGAGTCTTAATAAATCTTCAAGAGTTTGAATAATCCTCTCCGACTGCCCGTCCGTCTGAGGATGATATGCCGAGCTAAATCGTAAATCTGTGCCCATAGCTTTCTGCAAACTAGCCCAATCTTGTTTATGTACATACGAGCAAGACGTTCAAGTGTATAAGTTTCTCGTATCGGTAAGAAATGAGCATATTTGGTCAATCTATCAATAATGACCCAAATCGCATCTATGCCTTGAGAAACCTTAGGAAGACCGATAACGAAATCCATGGTAATGTGCTTCCACTTCCATTCTGAAATTTCAAGTGGTTGCAATGGACCTTTTGGTACTTGATGCTCCGCCTTAACTCGTTGACAAGTTAGACACCTTGAGATAAACAGCGCTATCTCTCTCCTCATATTGCTCCACCAAAATGTATGACGAAGATCACGATACATTTTGGTACTCCCAGGATGGATTGCAAACGGTGTGTTGTGCGCCTCCATCATGATTTTATACTTTAAATCAGGTCGTTAGGAACATAAAGTCCTGGAGTTGACTCAAGTATTCCTTCTTCATCGATTCTTGCTTCCTAGATAGCACCTTCTTGCACTTTCTTCCTCATACGCATCGGTTCCTGTGTCCGTGGCTTTGAGCGACTTTAACTTTATCGATTAAAGTCGGTTCTACTCGTATATTTGCCATCATCACGTTGGTCCCTGGAGTCTTTAACTCTATCTCCATCCGTTGCAAGTCATATAAAATGGGCCTTTGCGTTAACAATATCGCACCCATACCCGTATATGATCTTCTACTCAATGCGTCAGCTACTACGTTCGCTTTACCAAGATGGTATTGAATGGTATGATCATAATCTTTTAACAGTTCAAGCCAACGTCGTTGCCGCATGTTGAGTTCCTTTTGGGTGAAGAAATATTTGAGGCTTTTATTATCCGTAAAGATCTCCACTTTCTCCCCATACAAATAATGCCTCCAAAATTTAAGTACGAAGACAACAGCTGTCAACTCTAGATCATGAGTAGGACAATTCCTCTCATATTCTTTGAGTTGCCGAGAGGCATAGTCTATGACTTTTCCATGTTACATGAGAACACACCCTAACCCTTTGCCCGATGCATCACTGTAGATGACAAATCCCTCCGACCCAGATGGTATTGTCAGAACAGGTACTGAAATGAGTCTCCTCTTGAGTTTTTGAAAACTCTTCTCACATTCCACGCTCCAACCGAATTTTATATCTTTCCGAGTCAGCTGAGTTAATGGAGTAGCGATTCGAGAAAACCCTTCCACGAATCTCCGATAATAACCAGCTAATCCGAGAAAGCTATGTACTTCGGTCACTAATTTGGGTTGCTCCCAACTTTGAATAGCTTCAATCTTTACCGGGGCAACAGATATTCCATGACTTGATACTACGTGCCCAAGAAATGCTACTTCCTCAAGCCAGAACTCGCATTTCTTCAACTTGGCATAAAACTTATTTTCACGAAGCTTTTGGAGTATCAGCCTCAAGTGTTGCTCATGATCTTCACGGGTTTTAGAATATATGAGGATGTCATCAATAAAGACGACCACAAAGTGATCCAAATATTCCTTGAATACTCGGTCCATCATATCCATGAAGGCAGCAGGAGAATTAGTCAATGCAAAAGACATGACTAAGAATTCATAATGTCAGTACCGAGTTCTGAAAGCAGTCTTTAGAATATCCTTAGTTCTAACCTTCAGCTGATGATATCCAGAACGAAGATCGATCTTTGAAAAGAATTTTGCTCTTTGCAACTGGTCAAACAGGTCATCAATGCGAGGCAACGGGTACCTATTTTTGATGGTGACATGATTCAAATCCCGACAATCAATACAAAGTCGCATACTTCCATCTTTCTTCTTCACGAATAGAACAGGAGCACCCCAAGGAGACGTACTAGGTCGAATGAAACCAATGTCTAAAAATTCCTGCAATTGAGTCTTTAACTCCTGAAGTTCAGTAGGAGCCATTATATATGGAACTTTAGAAATAGGTTTTGTACTTGGTTCAAGATCGATACAAAATTCAATTTCACGCTCTGGGGGTAGGCCAGGAAGTTCTTTGGGGAATACGTCAAGAAAATTATTAACAATAGAAATATTATTCAAATTTGACGTATTTTTGTTTAAATCTGTGACGTGAGCTAAGAAAGCTTGACATCCGTTTTTCAATAAACGAATAGCTTTATGGCTTGCGATGACCGTGACTAATTTTAATGGTTTGGTCGCTTGAATTCGCATAATAGGTTGATTAGAAATATGAAAGCTAACAACCTTACGAAAACAATCAATTTTATCATGATGAGTAGTTAACCAATCAATCCCTAGAATCACATCAAATGCAAGTATTTTCAATGAAATAAGATCGACAAGTAATGTGAGGGTACCGATTTGAACTAAACAAGACTTATAAACAGTGGATGTAATGAAGGTTTCTCCCAACGGAGTTTCCATAGATAAGTCAAAGTCTAATTTTTCCTGAGTCAAATTTAATCGTTGAGCGCAAGTAGGAGAAATAAAAGAATGGGTAGAACCGGTATCAAATAAGGTATAGAATTCGCTAGAGTTTATGATAAGCTTACCCGTGATAACCTCGTTCGGGTTCCTTACTTTCTGGGTGGTCACAACAAAAGCTCTCCCTTGAACTACTGGTTTTGACTTGTCTGGGACGGTATTTTGTGTCACCGTTCCAACTGGACTTGTCTTCGGTGCACGACAAAATCGGGTTAGGTGACCTTCTCTTCCACAATTATAACACGCTTTGGATGGCATCGCACAGTTTGGACTGATATGTCCCTCTTCTCCATATTTCAAGCATATGATAGGTGGTCGTTTTCCTTCCTTAACCACGGGTGTTGCTGCTCACGTCTTTCCATCATTGTTGAATCTCCTCTTCTTGAAATGTCCATTCTTATTGTCTTGGCCATGATTACCACCAAAGTGGTTACCATTTCGCATGTTGATTCCTCCACGTTTGTTGTCACCGCTTGATGCTCGCTACCATCGGGTATTATCATTTTGTTTTGCTTTCTCTTGGTTGATTTGACTCGTTATTGCGTTCCATAACTGATCCCTATTAACAATATCTGAATACAAACACAGTTTGTGAGAAATTAAGTATTTACGTATCTCGGGTTTCAAACCTCTTAGAAACATCCGCGTCATTCTCTCCTCATTATCAACCAAGTGAGACGCAAACCGGGACAACTCAGCAAACTTAGCTTCGTACTGTGACACGGTCATATTGTTCTGCTCCAACTTGATGAACTCTACCTCTTTCATGTGACGAATACTTTCGGGAAAGTAATTGTCGTTTAATAGTTCTTGGAACTTCTTCCAAGACATTTTCAGTGCGGCAGGTTGAGTACGTTTTACCGATTCCCACCAGTAATCTGCCTCTCCTCGCAACATAAAGGTGGCAAACGGAACCTTTTGCTCCTTGGAGCATCCCAATACATCAAATATCTTGGTGATATGCTTTATCCACGCTTCCGCCTTAAGTGTTTTTGGCTCTCCAATAAACTCCGGTGGTCCCAGCTCCTTCAACTATTTAGCGGTGACCGTCCGAGAGTTTCCAGTGTTTCCACCTACATTTTGGACAGGAGCCGCTCTCGCCTGATGTTGCATGAATTTCATAAAGCCTCTGAACATTCCATCATTCATCATTTGGTCAGTGTTGTTGTTTATATGGGAATTGTTGCCTTCCTGATGCACATTATCCTGATTATTGATATGTGGAGACTCAACGGTCTCTTGTGCTCCATTGTTATTCTCAACATTCTCGGATGTCATTTTCAGATACTGCCACAAAACAAAGGTTAATTGACATGTAACATATTATCCCTACACTCTTACCAACCAATTAAATACCAAATAAACTTAGGTAGGTCATACTAGCGAATGAATTCCCCGTCTCTCCCCTCCTAGTTCTAGTCTCACATCTTAGCCAGGGATCATATCCCTAAGCTTTGATACCAACTGTGACGCCCCCAAAATAGGTATACATCACCTATTCTGAGTCACCAAATACATGGTCAAGAATACAAATACAACCTTAAATATACAACATGAGCTATGAGTTTTAATACAAATATTGTCTTCTAGACAGTATTCAAACTCAAAATAAGTCATCAATACATTTATTATCACACTATTTCATAGAATAGTGAGGACTACTAATGCTATCATCCGGACCGTCACCCCGCTTTCCGACTAGTCCTCGCCACGTTCTCATTTCTCAAGAGAACAATGAAAGCAAAAGGGTGAGCTCAACTAGCCCAAAGAAGAAATATTATGACTAAGATAATGCGAATAAATTATCATTAGCCTTCAACAGTATTAAACTGATAAAATATAACAAACGTCAAGTTTAACTGCAGCGGAACAAGCAATCCATTAGAAGAGTCAAGTAGAGAATAAAATCTACTATCTTCTATGATTCAAAAGGTTTTTCATTACTTTTATCGCTGAGACTCAACTTAATAAATAATCCACATCATCCCTGCACTACGGCCAAGGATATTTATTAGTATCACGACCACAAATTATTCATACACTACGGGCCAAGGATATTCGTGTATTCATCAATGGTCATGATCATGCCAACAACTATCCATTAATGCAATACGACCAATGAGGATTTTTACCACATCATTTGTAACATTACGGTCATGATTATACCGAATAATCCCTGGTCATAGTCATACTAAGTCCATCTATGCACTAGAGGCCAAAGATGACTTTCAACATATTATAAACATGAGGATGATGACAATTCAATAAAACAAGTTCAAGAATAAATTTTAAAGATTTATAAGTTAATTTATCCTAAACTCAATAACGTCCAAATTGTCAACATGATACTGCTTTGTGGAGTAAAATTCAAGAATGCTCAGAAGAATATTTCCATGAAAAGATACTGGATGAAGCGCAAATATCAAGGATATTCCACTAATTTTATGGAGTATAGAAGCCAAAAATTTAACCAACTAAGTATAATAGAATATATGAAATCGCAAATGGATTTTTACCACCATGTAGTAATCCACGTAGACAGATTATTCCAACAGAATAATAAAGAATGGAATAACAGAAGAATTCACCAGGCATGCGTAATCCGCACAGACATGTTATTCTAACAGAATAATAACGAATGGAAACCGTGTCACGCGTGAATTCGCGCATGCACGTGATGTTCTAACAGAATAATAAAGAATGGAACCAAGTCATGCGTAATTCGCACAGACAGGATGTTCCAACAGAATAATAAAGAATGGAATAACAACCCTTACGAGTATTGAAAGAAAATAACTATATTCATGAATACGAAAGAATAATACTCCTTACCTTAAAAAGAAGAGTATTCCGACTGGTAGGGTGAGGATATTCTTGAAGAAAATTTATACTATTTTCTACGCTCAAAGCTTCTTAAAACTCTAAAGAAATACGTTCAAGATTATAGAAGAAGAATTCTCTGAATTTCTGGTGTGATTTTCAATTCTAACTAAGCATCATATTTATAAAAGAATGGAAAGGATACTATGCTACACTATGCAATAAAATATAATATATTCTATTTATAATCAAATAAAACAAAACTTTATAAAAAGTATTCTGTTTTATATAAAAAGTTTTTACTATGCGAACACTATGCATGCACTATGCAAACACTATGCATAATAAAATATAATATATTCTATTTAAAATCTAATAAAACAAATAACTTTATAAAAGTATTTTATTTTATATAAAAAGATTTTATTATACAAACACTATGCATACACTCAAACACTATGCATAATAAAATATAATATATTCTATTAAAAATCTAATAAAACAAATAACTTTATAAAAGTATTACATTTTTATATAAAAGTTTTGTTTTATTACATTTATAATAATAATAAAACAAACTTTATCATCATTATTATAATTCACAATATTAATGGTCGTTCAGGGGCTTTCAATAAATCAATTAGGTGACCAAATTCATTTCTAACTACCGTTATTATTGTAAATAATAATATTAATAAATCTCAAATAACCCCAAAACGGTACTTCATTTCCTCAAGATTTGGTGTTCACTTTCAAAAAACTACCAAATCATAATAAAATTGAATAATCCCTTAACGAGTTAAACTTAAATAAAAATATCCCAAAGTTATCTAACCTTTAGTTACAAACATTCAAATGCGAGAAATTAAATAAACTTTATTACAATCTTTAAACCAAAGTCTGAAAATAAAGCTATCAAAACTATTACAAGTCTTCAGTATTTGGTAATCTTTCTTTTTCCCTTACTGGTATTAGGTAAGTCACCCTTTTCAGCTTTAGCTATAAGAAATTTTACAGGCAAGAGTGAGCAAACAAGACCCACTTATAACTTTTACATCAATTGCCAATACTAGGCTCAATAGAATCGAAACAATGTGTTTTATTAACTTTTAAAAATTATAACGTTCACTCGAGGGTCTAATGACCATGAATCATGTCCACAGATTATAAGTAATCTTTCAACTTTAACTTTAACAAATATAAGACTATAAGGACTCCACGCATTTTTAGGGTGATCAACCCTTTGTACAATGTATTGTGCACAACCATTTCAACGCTAAGCGTAAACCTCTAATAAAAGAGTTGTTCATCTCAGTATTTAGAATACAAGTCCGCACCAAAGTAAGTTTTGTTTGGATACATTACAGGGTAATTTAGAATTCAACGGTCATCAACTAAGGATTAGTTGAATACAAAAGAACTAACTGTATGCTATGGAATAATCATAACTGAATCGATATTTGTAAATTAATATCATGCTTTACGAATAATCTAATAGCATAAACATTGAATAATCATAACATAATTTGCTTTGAACAATACTAAGTCAAAGTTATTGATAATTGGATACCAAGCATGCATAATGAATAGTAATTTGAACGATAAAGTTGTTCAACACTATAATATTAAAATATAGCGATTGCATGCTAAATAACAAGTTACATATTAAAGAAACTTGCTCAATACTAAATATACGATTTAGAATACTTGCATCCCTATGAACAATTAGATACAAGAGCTTTTCAATAATAAACCATCTAGCTCTACTTAAAGTGTAGAGTTAGTCACTTGTATAATTGAATTTGAATTAAAAACAATAATGTACTCAACTAAATTGAACTTGCACAATGAAGTTTTAGAGTTTGAAAACTTGCTCAAAAGAGTTTAAATATTCAAAAGATAATTATAGAAGTATAAAAGTTAGAGAACTTGCCTTTAGCACAAGCTAACCCTTACCACTTGAATCTCAATACCCTATATATATGTCATCATGACATAATTAGTCATTACCAACCTTTATATCTATATAAACAAATATATACATCATGTAGGTTAAATTACCAATTCACATAATCAAACTATGTTAATACTAGTTAACCCTTGATAACATGCTCATTCATAGTTTAATACTATCAAATCATCATTTAACATTCCTATTATTAACACATAACATTTATTTTCAAACTTTGTGTAATAAACTAAAACCTGTCGTAACATTTCGCTAACTTTCATACATGTACGCCAAAGTTTACATGGTGGTCAAGGCTGCGATGACATCGAAATATGGCCAAGGCACGCAGTCACAAAGCCAACGACGATCAATATGCAAGGGTATGGCGTCAACCATGAAGCACATGAAACTTATCATCATTGTTGCACATGTGCAGAGCCAAACTCCGTAATTCAATGACCAAGTTTTCTAAAACAAGATGAACAAAAAAGCCAAATTGGCCTACAAGCTCTAATCTAACAAACTAATTACATGTAATATATACAGAGACTTCACGTAAACATATTGCAAAGGCTTCTAGCATGATTCTACCCATACAATAACATAAACATCAAATTTACAACACCCAATTTCATTATTTTTTTTTATAAAACTCCATTTTTGACATTTTTTTATGAAAATCAACACTGTGATTTTGTTTTTCAATCAAAACAGTAAATTCAAAATACCATAGTTGTGATTATACATACTCTATCAAATTCAATAGTCAATTTATCAATTTAACAACTAATTAAACCTTAATTTTTACTTTAAACTAAGCCATATTCATATATATTTTCATATGAACTCATTGTGATATATTTTTCTTCACAATTTACATACATATAATCATACATAAATTATGAAAAATAGTTTTACAACAACAATCATCATCTAAAGCTATATACACAAGAAATTCATCATCCATAAATATTTATAGAGAACTTTTTGGAGAAGAAAACTAAACTTTAAAAATAAAACACAAGGAATAATATCCTACCTTTGATTAAGAAGATGATACTCTAGAGTTAGAAGAAAATGGTGGCTAGCTATGATTACAATATTCTTTTCCCCAATTCTTTTCTCAATTTCTCTAGACTTCTCTCAAATTTTTTCTCTCATATTCTTCTTCTTCTTTTCTTCAATCGAGCCTTCTTCCTAACTCTAGTCTAACTAACGTATAAAACTATAACGTATATAACAATAATATATATTAATTATATAATATAAATATAGATATAACTTATGTCAGTTATATAAGTTTTGAAAATCAAAAGTCATAAGGCTTGTTTGGCTAACATAATAAAAATAACCCATTAACTTATATACCTTGTTTGGTAAAGCTAATTAAAAATAAATCAATTAATCCTTATACCTTGTTTGATAAAACACTATTAGATTAAAGACTTAATATGCATTAAGACTTGTTTGGCCAAAACTAAATTAAACTCCTTTAATTTATTTTAATAACTCCTTTATAGCAAGGTTATTTGACACACTTCTACTAAATTAAATAATCAATTTAATCAATTCAAATACTAATCTATTAAATTACTTTAACACATAAATCATTCCCACATAATTATAATTTTCTTTATAATTATAAATTTATTTAACCAACTAACACCTTATTTTAATTACAAATTCTAATTAAAATATTATGATTCATTTAATCATTATTAGCTCTCTAACTTAATTATTAAATTAAATTAGTATATAATCTCATAACAATTAATTTTCTTAGCTCCTTAATTATTTATTCAACAAATAATTAACTAAACCACATCAACTCAAATTGAACAATTATTTATTCAATAATAAACATATCCATTAAATACTTATATAAATCAATGAATATCTAATATAATAATTTAAAATTCTGGAATGTTACATCATTCCTCCTTACAAGGATTTTGTCCTCAGAATCACAACTCAAACAATACATTCGTTACATTCTTCCCTACTTACAAAGATTCTCGTCCCCGTAATCAAAGACATGATTAAACAAATAACCTGTGGTAATCTTTCATCATTTTATCCTCGAAGTTCCCACGTAGCTTCTTCAAAGATTGAGGTTCCTCCAAATCACCTTCACCGAAGGTATAACCTTATTCTCGAGCACTTGTTCTTTCTTGTCAACTATCCGGATAGAATCTCTTCATAAGACAAGTCTTTATCAAACTGTAATGGTTCGTACTCGATCACGTGTTTTGTAATCGGGTTTATACTGGTCAGAATATCAAATGTGAAAACATTGTGAATGTTTTCCAAATTCGAGGTAGAGCTACCTCGTAAGCCACTTCTCCCACTTTTCGCAAGACTTCAAAGGGTCCAATAAACCCCTGCTTAGCTTTTCCTTTTTACCTAAAACGAATTTTTCCTTCCAAGGAGAAACTTTTAGGAATACATAACTTCCTACGCCAAATGCACGATCTTTGTCTGTGTGTTGATCAAGATACTTCTTCTCGCTTGGCCTTGAGTCGCTACCAATCTTGTCCTGATGAGTTTGACAACGTCAGCAGTTTATTGCACTAGTTCCGATCCTAGTAGTTGATGTTCACCGACTTCATCCCAAAGACAAAGTGGAGTTCTCGCACTTTTCGCCAGATAATGCCTCGTAAGGTGGCATGCCGATGTCTCATGGTAAATCGTTGTTGTAAGAAAATTCCACCAACGATAAATGTTCTTCCCTAGCTTCTTTAAAGTCCATGACACATGTTCTCAACATATCTTCCAATGTCCGGATTGTTCGTTCTCTTTGGCCATCTGCTTGTGGATGATAAGTCGCACTCATTCGCAAATCGTGTTCCCATACATTCTTGTAGTCTCTTCCGTAAATTAGATGTGAATCATGGATCTCTACTCGGACATAATTGATATCGGCACTCCGTGCCTCAAAACAATCTCTTTAATGTACAATTTTGCCAACCGATCAAGATTGAATCTAATCTTTATTGGTAGAAAGTGCTGCCGATTTCATCACCGTCCACTATCACCCAAATCGCATCGCATCCATCCTCTCGAGTAGTTGGAAGACCCACCACAAAATCCATCGTGACGTGTTCCCACTTCCATTCCGTATTTCCAACGGTTGAAGTAATCCACCGGGTCTTTGATGTTCGACTTTTTACTCTTTGACATGTCAAGCATTTCGCCACGATTCTCAAGAACATCCCTTTTCATATTTGGCCACCAAAAATGTCAGCCGCAAATCTTGATACATTTTCTTGCTTCTCGGATGAATTGAATATGTTGAAGCTATGAGCTTTGGTAAAATTTTTCTTTTTCATTTCGTGTTGTTGAACCCAGATTCTTCCCTCAAACTCGTAGTAGTCCTTCTCAGATCGATCTTGTATTTTACATCACTACCCTCAATCGATTCTCTTTGATTTTCCCACACTCTTCATCTTGTAGTTGAGCATCCTTCACTTTGTCCACTAAAGTTGGACCAACTTCTATCCGAATAGTTGTTCGTCGATTCTTTTGGAAATTTGATTTCCAACTCCAGCTTTGTGTCATCTTTGAAATGAGCTCCTCCCGAGTTGTTATCAAGATCAACTTTTCCCGACCTTTCCTCGCTTAAAGCATCTCGCAACCACATTCGCTGGTCCGGATGATAAAAGATCTCACAATCGTAATCTTTTATCAATTCCATCCATCTTCTTCGACGCATGTTCAAATCCATTCGAGTGAAAAATATACTGACTTTGTGGTCTGTAGATCTCACATTTTTCTCCATAAAGATAGTGTCTCCATATCTTTGAGCAAATACAATCGCAGCCTAATTCCAAATCATGAGTCGGATACCTTTCTCATAATCCTTCATTGTCTTGATGCATACGCAATAACTTTTTGCTGCTGCATAAGAACACAACCCAACCCTTTGTGTGAGGCATCACTATACACCAAAAATTTCCTCAGATTATCCGGTAATGTCAACAAAGGTGCCATAGCATCTTCTTCAAATCTTGAAACTCTTCACATTCGGCCCAAATGAATTTTACTGATTTTCCTCTTGTCAAATTTGTTAGCGAGTGGCTATCTTAGAAAAATCTTGAATAAATCTTCTATAATAATAACTGGAAAGTCCCAAGAAACTCCTCACTTCTAACTGGTGTTCTTGGTTGTGTTCCCTAATTGATCACAGCTTCCACTTTTGATGGATCCACCGAAATCCCATCTTTGTCAATCACATGACCCAAAAATTGTATTACACTATCGAGCCAAAATTTGCACTTAGAGAATTTTGCATACAACTTTTTCCTTTCTTAGTGTTTACAATGTCAAACGTAAGTGTTCCACGTGTTCTTTTTGAGTTTTGGAATACACTAGAATGTCGTCTATGAATACCACTACAAACTTATCTAAGAATGGTTTAAACACCATATTCATCAAATCCATGAATGCAGCAGGGGCATTAGTTAAACCAAAAGACATCACCAGAAACTCGTAATGTCCGTACCAAGTTCTGAATGTCGTTCTAGGTATATCCTCCTTTCTTACCTTCAATTGGTGATACCCACTTCTCAAATCAATTTTCGAGAAATATTTAGCACCCTTCAACTGATCAAACAAGTCATCTATTCTAGGCAACGGATACCTGTTCTTAATAGTGACCTTGTTTAACTCCCTATAATCAATGCAAAGACGCATTGATCCGTCCTTCTTCTTCACGAATAAAATAAAATCCGCGCCCCCACTGGCGATACGCTTGGTTGAATATATTTTTCTTGTCCAGCTCTTGCAATCGTATATCATCAGTTCCTTCATTTCTATCGGAGCCATTTCAGATGGGGCCTTCGATATTGGTGTTGTTTTCGCCGCCAAGTCGATCACGAACTCTATTTCTCGTCAAAGTGAAGTCCCGCAAATCCTCCGAAACACGCTCTTCAAATTCCTCACCACCGGTATCTCTTCTAGTTTCACATCTTTCTTCTCGAGTATCGACTATGTAAGCTAAATAGCCCACACAACCTTGACTCAACAATTTTTGGCATCGTGAGATAGTCGCTTTGACATTTCATTTTCTCTAGCGATTTGGTACCATAAAATACTACCTTTGATTTTGAGTCATAAGGTTTACACACTTTTTTGTGACAATCAATTATCGCCCATATTTGAACAACCAATCCATTCCTAAAATAACATCAAACTCTCCAAGTCTAATCTAATCAAATCTACCAACAAGTTATTCTCTTTAATAATCACCCTACAGTTCTTGTATACAAATCTAACAGGGATTACTTCTTTATTCGCAATTTCTATGTTCAAAGGAAAATTCATTTCTTCTCTAGGCAATTCTAACCTCTTAGCAAATTCATCAGATATAAATGAACAAGTAGCACCCGAATCGAATAATACATAAGCATTTATATCATTGATTGGGATAATACCGACACTACATCTTTTGATTGCATAACATCTTGCATACCATGTCAAGGTTCCGTTGTGGGTTTGTTTGATGTCGCAGTCCCCGAATGGCCCATGTACCTCCATTATTACCTCCATTGCTTCGGTAGTCACTCCATCCTTCTTCTTAGGGCATTCACACAAGCAAAGTGATCCTTGATCCGCACGTGAAGCATACATTCTTCTTTGGTTGAGTGCAATTTGGGGCGATGTGACCCTCCTGGCCACAATTGAAGCAAACCACGCACCCTTGTGAAATTTTCCGCATGTCGCACATGCTTCAAACTTTTTGTTTTGCTGGTTACCCTGCTGGTTTCCAGCACCCATGTTTCCATTCCACTTCCTCTTCAAACTGTTGTTGTTGTTGTTGTTGTTTCCACCACCACCACCTCCATTCTTAATCTCATTCTCATTCTTCTTCTTCTTTGTTCTCGATTGAACTTTGTCACCGCTTCGCTTCCACCTTCGGGCCGTAGTAACGCCTTTCCATCATCGCCAGTAAACGTCTTCAATTGGAACAGGAAACCCTCATATACATACCTGTGGCTTCAATCCCCTATTCAAATCTCTTCGCTTTACGCTCATCTCAGGTCGACTCGATATGGCGCAAACCTCGCCAATTCATTGAATTTTTATGCATACTCGATATACCGCCATCGTTCCCTACTTTAATTCCGTAAATCGCACTTCTAATCGACTCTTGAACTTTCCAAAAATAGGTCTCAAGAACAACTCCTTGAACCTATCCTGTGTCATCACCCCGGCCCTTCACGAAGTTTTATTGGCCCGCCACCAATAACTAGCTTCTACTTTCAACATGAATGTTTGTAAAGTAGTCTTTTGGTCATCCCTACCCTAGCGACATCGAATACCTTTTCTATCTCCATAATCCGTGTTTGTGCTTCAATCGGATTCATGGACCCACTGAATTCGTGTGGTCCAACCGCCTTTGAAATCCTTAAATGTTGTACCATGGTTTTGTGGTTGATTTCGCAACGCCCCGTCAAGAGTGTCACTAGTTGTTGAACGGGGTTACCATCAACATTATCGTTATTGGTTCCTTCAAGGGTTCTGTCTTGGTGGTTGACGCCCGGGAGGCATTTTTCGTTAAAATACATTCATTAGATTATTATTCAACTCTTTTAAGAAATTTCTACTTAACTTACCTCCAAAAGAAATAACCACATAACACATAACACTTTGAATAAAGTAACAACTTTTATTTATTCATAACCTTTTTGAAAACATAAAATAATAGCATCACTGCTATTTACATTACTTTCCTGAACTACAAAAGTTTCAGGACAACATCATAGTCATATCCCATAGGTTGCATAACACTTGGGATTTACAATTTATTTAACATTTCATTCATCGTACAACAACTACGATGTTCTATTAAGATACTTCTTAGCCCTATCACGCTCTTCTTCTTCCATGACCAAACATTGTTCTCGCGATCTAATACGTATGATGATGGCAAAGGTCTCGAATCGAATCGGATATCCCATGACCCGATCTTGAGCTCGATTAATTCATGTGTTAAATACTTTATCCATCTCTTCCATCTTCATCCTCTTTGCTTGTGTGTGTCTTTATCGCTTCTCTGTTCATTGAAAAGCTTCCTCAGAAGCATCTTCACCTCTTGCCCTCTTAGTAGCTTCTTCTTCTCAAATTTTGTTCTTCGCTTCAAATGACCACTTCGATCAATTGTTCTTTTCTCTCCTTGATGCATTTAGTTTCTCCTCGACATTTGTTAGTCGTTCTTCACGATCCCGGATCTCACCGCTTTTTGTGTCATTCAGCTTTGTTGTTCAACTACTATCTCCTCGTAACTCCTCAACTCAGATCCTCAAGTTCCACGTTACTGGTCGTAGACTTCATCGTATATACGAAGCAAACCATCGAGGTTAGTGGAGTCTCCTCCTCCTCCTCCCTCATCATCCTCATCCTCCCGTGGCAACTCAATGGGATCCTCCTCATCCGTTTCCATGTCATCATCCTCATCTTCAACTACTGTGACCAACGGGGCTGACTCCCGTGGCAGTAGTTGTTCCCAAACTACTTGAATGTCGCGAGGCTCCTCCTCTATAGGCATTTGAGGTCCCTCCTCCCTAGCCTGACTAGATTCTCCGACATTAGTCATCCTGACAACAAAGTTTTAAAGTTTTAATTATTAATCATTACTACTCGACACTCACGAGTACATAAACTATAAACACATAAGCACATAAGTGTTTTATTACTTCTTCCTTAAAACTCGATAAGAGTTATCTCCACTATCTTTTCAAAGGTTACTTCCTAAGGCTTTTCCCCCCACCTAAGGTTCATAACCTAAAGTTTTGTACCAACCTGTGACACCCCCAAATCTTGGTACTTCATTTCCTCAAGATTTGGTGTTCACTTAATCAAAACATTCATTTCTAACTACCCAATCATAATAAAATTGAATAATAAAAAAACTCCTTATACAGATTAAACTTAAATAAAAATATCCCAGGTTATCTAACCTTTAGTTACAAACATTCAAATGCGGAAATTAAATAAATTTCATTACAATCTTTAAACCAAAGTCTGAAAATAAAGCTATCATAACTATTACAAGTCTTCAGTATTTGGTCATCTTTCCTTTTCACTTACTGGTGCTAGGTAAGTCACCCTTTTCAGCTTTAGCTGTAAGAAATTTTACAGGAAAGAGTGAGCAAACAAGGCCCACTTGGAATAACAACAAGTAATTCTTTAAACTTTTACATCAATTGCCAATACTAGGCTCAATAGAACTGAACAATGTGTTCTATTAACTTTTTAAAAATTATAACGTTCACTGAGGGTCTAATGACCATGAATCATGTCCACAGTTATAAGTAATCTTTCAACTTTAACTTTAACAGTCATAAGACTATAAGGACTCCACGTACTTAGGGTGATCAACCCTTTGTACAATGTATTGTGCACAACCATTTCAACGCTAAGCGTAAACCTCTAATAAAAGAGTTGTTCATCTCAGTATTTAGAATACAAGTCCGCACCAAAGTAAGTTTGGTTTGGATACATTACAGGGTAATTTAGAATTCAATTCATCATCAACTAAGGATTAGTTGAATACAAAAGAACTAATGTATGCTATGGAATAATCATAATCGAATCGATATTTGTAAATTAATATCATGCTTTAGGAATAATCTAATAGCATAAACATTGAATAATCATAACATAATTTGCTTTGAACAATATTAAGTCAAAGTTATTGATAATTGGATACCAAGCATGCATAATGAATAGTAATTTGAACGATAAAGTTGTTCAACACTAGAATATTAAAATATAGCGATTGCATGCTAAATAACAAGTTACATATTAAAGAAACTTGCTCAATACTAAATATACGATTTAGAATACTTGCATCCCTATGAACAATTAGATACAAGAGCTTTCTCAATAATAAACCATCTAGCTCTACGAAAGTGTAGAGTTAGTCACTTGTATAATTGAATTTGAATTAAAAACAATAATGTACTCAACGAAATTGAACTTGCACAATGAAGTTTTAGAGTTAGAAAACTTGCTCAAAAGAGTTTAAATATTCGCATAATTATAGAAGTAGAGTTAGAGAACTTGCCTTTAGCACAAGCTAACCCTTACCACTTGAATCTCAATACCCTATATATATGTCATCATGACATAATTAGTCATTACCAACATTTTATATCTATATAAACAAATATATACATCATGTAGGTTAAATTACCAATTCACATAATCAAACTATGTTAATACTAGTTAACCCTTGATAACATGCTCATTCATAGTTTAATACTACTGAAATCATCATTTAACATTCCTATTATTAACACATAACATTTATTTTCAAACTTTGTGTAATAAACTAAAACTGTCAGAACATTCTGCTAACTCGCACAAGGGCGCCCAAGCTTTACATTGTGGTTCAAGGCCTTGCATATTGAGTCAAGGTTATACATGCCGAGTGAAGCCAACGATTGGGCATCATGGCATATGGCGGCATTATGCATTTAAAACTTAAGATCATTGAATCGTGATGCAGCGCCAAACTCCGTAATCACACCAAGCTCTAAGAACAAAGATGAACAAAAAGCCAAATCGCCTACAAGCTCTAATCTAACAAACTAATTACATGTAATATATACAGAGACTTCACGTAAACATATTTAAAAGGCTTCTAGCATGATTCTACCCATACAATAACATAAACATCAAATTTACAACACCCAATTTCATTATTTTTTTTGATAAAACTCCATTTTTGACATTTTTAATGAAAATCAACACTGTGATTTTGTTTTTCAATCAAAACAAGAAATCAAAAAAATACCATATAGTTATGATTATACATACTCTATCAAATTCAATAGTCAATTTATCAATTTAACAACTAATTAAACCTTAATTTTTACTTTAAACTAAGCCATATTCATATATATTTTCATATGAACTCACTGTGATATATTTTTCTTCACAATTTACATATATACATAAAGTAATTGATTATAATCATACATAACTTATGAAAAAATAGTTTTTACAACAACAATCATCATCTAAAGCTATATACACAAGAAATTCATCATCCACAATTATTTACAGAGAACTTTTTGGAGAAGAAAACTAAACTTTAAAAATAAAACACAAGGATTAATATCCTACCTTTGATTAAGAAGATGATACTCTAGAGTTAGAAGAAAATGGTGGCTAGCTATGATTACAATCTTCTTTTCCCCAATTCTTTTCTCAATTTCTCTAGACTTCTCTCAAATTTTTCTCTGTATTCTTCTTCTTCTTCTCTTTTCTTCAATTGAGCCTTCTTCCTAACTCTAGTCTAACTAACGTATAAAACTATAACGTATATAACAATAATATATATTAATTATATAATATAAATATAGATATAACTTATCTCAATTATATAAGTTTTTAAAATCAAAAGCCATAAGGCTTGTTTGACTAACATAATAAAAATAACCCATTAACTTATATACCTTGTTTGGTAAAGTTAATTAAAAATAAATCAATTAATCCTTATACCTTGTTTGATAAAACACTATTAGATTAAAGACTTAATATGCATTAAGACTTGTTTGGCCACAACTAAATTAAACTCCTTTAATTTACTTTAATAACTCCTTTATAGCAAGGTTATTTGACACACTTCTACTAAATTAAATAATCAATTTAATCAATTCAAATACTAATCTATTAAATTATTTTAACACATAAATCATTCCCACATAATTATAATTTTCTTTATAATTATAAATTTATTTAACCAACTAACACCTTATTTTAATTACAAATTCTAATTAAAATATTATGATTCATTTAATCATTATTAGCTCTCTAACTTAATTATTAAATTAAATTAGTATATAATCTCATAACAATTAATTTTCTTAGCTCCTTAATTATTTATTCAACAAATAATTAACTAAACCACATCAACTCAAATTGAACAATTATTTATTCAATAATAAACATATCCATTAAATACTTATATAAATCAATGAATATCTAATATTATAATTTAAAATTCGGAATGTTACATCATTCCTCCTTACAAGGATTTTGTCCTCGTAATCACAACTCAAACAATTCAGGGTAATCTTTCATCATTTTATCCTCGAGTTCTCACGTAGCTTCTTGCGTTGTGGTTCCTCCAAATCACCTTCAAGAAGGTATAACCTTATTCACGAGCACTGTTCTTTCTTGTCAACTATCCGGATAGGAATCTCTTCATAAACAAGTCTTTATCAAAGCTGTAATGGTTCGTACTTTCGATCACGTGCTTGTAATCGGGTTTACTCTGGTCGAATATAACAGAAATATGAAAAACATTGTGAATGTTTTTCCAATTACGGAGAGTAGAGCTACCTCGTAAGCCACTTCTCCCACTTTTCCGCAATACTTCAAAGGGTCCAATAAACCTCGGGCTTAGCATTCCCTTTTTACCAAATGAATTTTCCCTTCCAAGGAGAAACTTTTAGAATATACATAACTTCCTACGTCAAATGCACGATCTTTTGTGTTGATGACAACATACTTCTTACGCTCGGTCTTGAAGTTGCTACCAATCTTGTCTGATGAGTTTGACAACATCAGCAGTTTGTTGTACTAGTTCCGGTCCTTGCAGTTGACGTTCGCCGACTTCATCCCAGCACAGTGGAGTTCTGCACTTTCTGCCGTACAATGCCTCGTAAGGTGACATACCGATGCTCGCGTGGTAACTGTTGTTGTAAGCAAATTCCACCAATGGTAAATGTTCTTCCCATCTTCCTTTAAAGTCCATGATGCATGTTCTCAACATATCTTCCAATGTCTGGATTGTTCGTTCACTTTGGCCATCTGTTTGCGGATGATAAGCCGTACTCATTCGCAACTGTGTTCCCATACATTCTTGTAGTCTCTTCCATAAATTAGACATTAATCACGGATCTTTATCTGACACAATTGATACTGGCACTCCGTGCCTCAAAACGATTTCTTTAATGTACAATCTTGCCAACGGATCAAGATTGAATCTAATCTTTATTGGTAGAAAGTGCGCTGATTTCGTCAGCCTGTCTACTATCACCCAAATCACATCGCATCCTCTCTAAGTAGTTGGAAGACCCACCACAAAATTCATCGTGACGTGTTCCCACTTCCATTCCGGTATTATATAACATTATATCAAATTCATTTCATAATATTCAAAAATGATATTTATAGAAAATTCATCTTTATTTATAAAAGTTGGGGTCTTACAAATAAACTCTACCTCCTTCATATGACGAATACTTTTAGGGAATTACTTGTCATTGAACAATTTCTGAAACGTTTCCAAAGACATATTGAGTGCGGTTGGCTGGGTACGCTTCACAGACTTCCACCAGTAGTCTGCCTCACCATGAAATATAAAGGTGGCGAATGGAACCTTATGTTCCTCCGTGCATCCCAAGATATCAAGTATCTTGGTAATTTGTTTAACCCACGTTTCCTCCTTAATCGAATTTGGCTTTCCAACAAATTTTGGTGGTCCCAACTCTTTGAAGCTGCTTGCATGTGTGATAAGTCAGTATGTTCTTATCATTTCACATTGTATTTTATACACGAGTCTCCTAAATCGATTTTTTTGCATGAACTGTAAAAATCTTCTAAACATTCCATCATTCATCGTTTGTTCGGTAGTGTTATTTACAGGAGGAATATTGCCTTCCTGTTGCACGTTCCCCTTGTTGGTGATTAAAGGTGTCTCCACAGTCTCATTCACTCCATTGTTAATATTTTCAGCTGTCATTCTCAAATACTGCCATAAAACAAGGGTTAATTAAAGAAATTAACATGCCACATAATATCCGTATATTATGACCGACCAAACAAATAAACTTAGGTAGGACACACTAGCGAAGGATTTTACTCGTCTCTCCCCTCCTAGTTCTATTCCCCAATCTCCGTCAGAGACCATATCCCTAAGCTCTGATACCAACTATAACGCCCCCAAAATAGGTATACATCACACATTCTGAGTTGCCAAATACATTGTACAGAAAACAACTACAACATCATTATTACAATTGTCGTGCAAAATACGACAACACATATGTTGTGAGTTTAAATACAAATATTGTCTTCTAGACAGTATTCAAACTCAAATAAGTCCTCATTACAATTATTGAACACTATTTTACAAAATAGTGAGGACTTCTAAAACAACTTTCTAGAATCATCGTTCCATACCCCGACTAGTTCCCGCTATATTCTCGCCTCCTGAGAAGAAAAATGGAACAAAAAGGAAAAGGGTGAGCTCAACTAGCCCAGTAAAGAATATTATGACTAAGATATGAATAACAAATTATCGTTAGCCTTCAACAAATCAGATAAAATATAATGGATAACCAGTTTTAGATTAATATTCGCAGCGGAAACAACAATTCATTAGAAGAGTTTAGTAGATAATGAAATCTACTATAATCTATGAATTTAAAAGTCCATCATCAATATTTTATCCCTGTAACATCAATCAATATACATCTTGAATCAAATATTCATCTTTGCACTACGGGCCAAAGATAATCATTTGTATCACCGATTAGTCATGTTCATCTCAACACTGTTCATCTTTGCTTCTGAGGCCAAAGATATTCATCAGGTAATCATTCATCTTTGCACTACAAACCAAAAATATTCAGTTGTATCACCATTTAGGACTGAGGATGATGAAAACTATCTTTAAAAAAATGAATCTAGTGAGATAAAATGACAAAGATTAAGGATTCGTACTTTAGATAATCCAAGTTCAAAAATACTCCATAATAAACCATAGTGGAGTAAAATTCAAGAATGAAGATCAAAACATGGATACAATCAAAGATAATAACCATAATAGACATCTTGGACAAAGAAGAGAAAATTTTATTTTTTTGTGAATAGTGTCGTATTTGTGAACATTGTCATATACGTGAATAGTAACCCCGACACGAAGGGGTAGAAATTTCACAAGGAAAATCATACTTCGTGAATAGTACTCGTTAATAGTACCGTATTCGTGAATAGTGTCGTATACGTGAATAGTGTCGTATACGTGAACAGTAACCTCGACATGAAAAGGTAAAAAATTCACAATAAAATTCATACCAATATTTTAGCATAATGATATTGAACGAAATAACATCATTTCAGAAAAAATTAACATCCCTTACCTCAAAAGAATAGTACTTCTGCCTAAAATATCGGATATAACGCTGATGGAAACTTGCACTAAATATCAACCCTCAAAGTATCTAAATACTCACAAAATACGCTCGATAATATAGAGAGAGAGCAAGCTTATGATTCTGGTGTGATTTTTAATTCTAACTAAGCACCCTATTTAAAGGAAAATGCTTAGAACGCCAAAGCAGACTAACATGCTACCTGATGGCTTTACCTGCTACTATTCACGCACACCACTTATAAAATTAAAAATCAGCATATTTCTCACCAACCAAAAGTGGGGCCCACCCATTTTAGAAAATTTCCAAAATGTTTTAAATTTAAACAATTATTAGCAACTTCAATAATTCATAATAAATATCCTTTTTATCAAAAAATAATGAATTTTATGACCATTCCATAGAAAATTTAATTCTCTACAACTTTGTAGAAGAAAGTTTTTCCAAATTCGAAATAGAAAATGCCCAAAATTCACATACGGACGATTTTTAATACCTCCATTCCAACAAAATATTGATAAAATACCTCAGCTATAATTCCTTCATTTATATCCACATAAAAATAAATATTTTCTTATTATATAAATTAATAATTAATTATTCACAAATAATATTACAGAATCACAATTAAGACAACGATTTCGTTCCCAGGAAAGAGGGGTCTTTTCAATAAGAATTTCTCCTTACTGGCGCGCAATTAGGTGACTAAACCCCTTTCATAGACAGAACTTCCTTAGACATTATCAATAATGATATCTAATAATATTATTCAAATAATATGAATTATTGATCTGATAATGGAAAATACTGTCCAGTGACAACTATTGAAACAACAATAATATAAAATATCAACGTAGCAATTATTGAATCAATAAAATAAAATATTGAAAAGTAATTACTGTAACAATTATTGAGTTGTGTCTTCTTATGTAATAATCAATAATTTAAAATATTTTGCAATACCGTGTGCTACTGTGCAACCACATGTATTGCTGTATTTTAAGCACTGGGTATTCCAACAGTGTTAACGGTAACAATTACGACGTTATTTATAAAAGTTTCAACTTGTCGTTTTCTTCATCCGATCTTTTTCCGTTATGGGGCCCACAAATGTCTGCGCCGTCGTATGAATATTTCCCGATAAAAAGAATATTCATTGACAAAATGAATATTTTCCGATAACAATGAATATTTTATAACCAGTTGCTTATTTTACAAAATTTGCACATTTCACCCATAACCAAAGCATTATATCAAATTAACACCTTATTATTCATAATAATAATTAGAGGAAATTCGATTTTATTAATAAAAGTTGGGGTCTTACAGATCTGATGGGGTGATAGTGGCTCGAATAACAAACATAGAATTGTGTGACATAGTGGTTGCACTTATGAGTCCTTTCTCTAAATGAAATACTTTGCACTGGTTGTGTTAAATTATGATAGGTAATCCATTATTCTTTAATTGGACGATACTTAAAAGATTATTTTTCAAATTAGGTACATAAAATACCTATGTGGCAATGTGTGCTAGGTTGTTGACTTGCATGTTTATTTTTTATTTCCCAATGATTTGAAGACTTGAATTGTTGCCAAGTTTAACAGATTTGCAGAAGGTCTCATCAAGGTGCAAAAATAACTCTTTTCTTCCACACATGTGATTGCTGCAACTAGAGTCCAGGAACCAGATAATTTCCTCATCAGATCGATCATCATTAACGTAAGCCAAGATTAGAAGCTCTTCCGTCTCTGTAAAATGAGCTTTAAAATCCTTTTGTAGTTGAGCTCCTTGCGTTTCTTTGGACACTCATTCTGAAAGTGACCAAAATCATGACAATAATAGCATTCAATAAGAGCTTTATTCATACCTTGTCTACTACGTCCACGTGCGGCACCACGACCACGTCCAAGACTACCAGAATGTTCCCCACAAACAATTTTCAATGTTTATTCTTCAATGACATGACTAGACATTCATTGTTCAAGTACCTGGAGGCTACTTTTCAATTCGTCAATACTCATATGATCCAAATCCTTGGATTCCTCAATTGAGTAGACCACGCAGTCAAACTTAGATGACATAGAGCGCAAAATCTTTTCAGTCACAGTAACGTCGATTATCTTTTCACCAAGACTGCGCATTTTATTAATAATTGTGAGAGTACGAACAAAAAAGTCATTGACAGATTCACCTTCTTTCATGTGAAGAACTTCAAAATCTTTGCGAAGAGCCTGAAGTTCTGCACGCTTGACTCGGGTATTCCCTTGATACTTTTGCTTCAACGAGTCCCAAATTCCCTTGGCAGTGTCCTTGGTCAAGATGATTTCCAGGATGGTGTGATCAATGGCCTGGAATAAGTAGTTTTTGGCATTTAAATCCTTCAATTTTTTGTCAGCAAGCACCTTCCGTTCTGCATCTGTGAGGGCTACATCCTCTTCGGACACTCTATTTTCAACGATGTGCCAATATTCCTTGGAGCGAAGGAAATTTTCCATGAGTATGCTCCAATGCTCATAATTCTCATTGAGCCAGAGAATAACCAACTGCACAAAGTTATTCTCTGAAGACATGATTGAGCTTTGATACCATATGTTAATATTGGTAATACAAAGTTGTCAAACCGAGAGGAAAAACTCAATAATATTATTGCATATAGATGGGGCTATTTATAGCCTTACAGTAACAGAAACTAGAGATAATAAAGGCAATGCATTCAAACTCCCTAAACAATAGAGATCAAGTTAAAGAACAAGTCAACTTCCTAAACAATAGAAACTTATTAACAGAATTCAAAGACTAAGTCTACTTCTAAAACCACTGCAACAAAGTAAACACCATCATTTTACCACCATTTTATATTTGATATCCCCATAAACATTCACATGACAAACTTTATAGATTAATTCAAAGCATATTTTGCATATAAATCAACAAAAGTAAAATAAATAAAAAAGAGTATACATTTTCCTAGATAAAGAAAGAGGACAATAGATTTCATGGTTATCATACCTTGTAATTGGGAACCAAGAGTAAAGAAGAAGAAGGCAAAGGGGGCCAGAGGTTCGGTCGACCGGAGTAGCAGCTAGTGTCGGGCGCAGGGAGAGCAGACCAGGCAAACTATGATGATGGGGTGATCGAACTGTAATCTCCACTGGGATGGTGATGGGCCGAATTTTTAGAATCGATTAAGCGAAATGGGATTATCAATTGAGCAAATGGGCAACTGTGATTGAAGAATTAAGAGGGGAAAAAATGAAAATCAGAAGGGAGGGGCAAAAAATAAGTGTCGTTGCCGTCGAAAATAAAGGTTTTTAATAAAAGACTCATTCTCGATGGCAAAGCTGTCAATATTAGTCCCGTCGAGTTTGACTCACTAGCGACGGCGCGCCTGTCGCCTTTAATAATATGTCCCGTCGACAGTAAATTTTCCCTCCATCGCAAAAAAAATGGCGCCAAATCCTACCCATTACTGACGGAACTCAAGTCATTCTCAACGGCCATCCGTTGACCACCAGTTTGGAAAA
Organism: Panax ginseng; assembly: GCA_020205605.1. NCBI lineage: Eukaryota > Viridiplantae > Streptophyta > Magnoliopsida > Apiales > Araliaceae > Panax > Panax ginseng. Next base: position 9,472,759 of record CM035146.1, read on the forward strand.
AGAGGGAAACGGGCATTATCGTCGGGTTCCATTGGCGATGACAACCCAACGTGAATGAGGTCATTAGCGACAAGATTTAAGTCGTCGATAATAACGTCGTCGGCAATTACCCATTTTTTTGTAGTGAACACGTAATATATTATGATTGTCAAAGTCATCACAAAAAAAACACATGACTTTATGGATTAAAGGTAAGAACATGTATCTCTTTTTACCTACAATTTATTTCACTATATTAATTGTATCAAATTGTATTTGTAGGATTTGAACCTTCCCTAATTTATAAACTAATTAAATAGCAAGTATTACCACTATACCAAAACCATATCATGATTATAATTTGAAACAAAATATAAAATGAAATATATGTGAGTTGACTTACTAAACAAAATTAGTCCCACATAAGATTTGGTGATTCAATTGGTAGTCACAAATACTCTATAATGATGGTCAAATTAGTAATCACTGAGAGTCATCATATATTTTATTGTTTTGTGATGGCTTGAAAATTCCATCACAAAATACCTTTTTTGTAATTGCAAATAAAAGTCATCAAAAAAATCTATGATTTTTTATGATTGTTATGACCGTCATAAAATATTATTTTGATTATTTTTTCATTAAAATATTGGTGATAGTTGAAATGTAATCACAAAAAGGGTTTATCCTTAAGTGATGGCTTAGTGTCACAAAACGAAATTTTATTTTGCATGACAAATTTGGTGATTGTCATTAGAAGTGCTCAAAATTTTCTATTTTTTTAGTTTTTTACCGAATTGGTTGATACCGGTACCTGCGGTATCGATTTTTTTCGGTACCAATTTTTCGATATTTTAACACTTTTCGGTACCGGTCGAGGTAATGACATTTTTTAATTCGGTAAAAACTGAAATACTGATATTTAATAATATAATAATTAATAGTTAATTTTTTGTAGTTTTATATATTAAATAAATTTTTTTATATATTAATAATTTCTATATAATAGTAGTTTTATTAATTTTTTTATATATATTAATAATTTTTTGTAGTTTTATTTTATATATTAATTATTAGTAGTAGTTAATGATTTCTTAGTTTTAAAAAAATTGTTAATATATAAAAAAATTTATTTAATTATTATTAATAATTATATATATTATCATGCGGTATAACCGAAAATCGAACTAAAAAAATTCATATCAATTTTGTATCGAATCAGATCTGGCCGGTAATTAAGATCTTGGTTTTGATTTTTACTTTTTCGATAATTTCGGATCGGTACCAGTTCTGTATTTTCGGTACCGGTTCAACTTTTTTACCGATGAACACCTCTAAGTGATAGTCATCACAATTATAATATATTGATGGCAAAATTAGCCATCACTAAAATTGTGAGACCCCAGATTTTATGAATAAAGATTTAATTTTCTCGAAATATTTTTTTAATATTATGGTGTGGATTTGATATAATGTTATAGTTGTGGATAGTATTTATAAATTTTGAAAAGTATGTAAGTTGTTGTATAATATTCGATTGGTCAGAGAATATTCTTTTTGTCGGAGAATATTTGTACGACGGTACAATCATTGGTGGATCCTACAAAGGAATTATTGTCGGATGGAGAAAACGACAAAAATATTTTATTGAAAATAACGGCGGAAGTTTTACCGTTAATTGTTGAAACACCCGGTGTTAAAAGAAATGCGATGTCTGGCGTGGTTGCATAGTAACATGCGGTATTAATTATTGATGCTTACGTGATAAGTCACTCGTTTTATTGGTATAATTAATGTAATAATCTGAGAAAATTCATTTTATATAAAAGCAGAATACTTTTATAAAGTTATTCTATAAATAGAATATATTATATTTTATTATGCATAGTGTTGCATAGTGTTTTGCATAGTAAAATCTTTTTATATAAAACAAAATACTTTTATAAAAGTTATTTATTTTATTAGACAATAATTAAAATATATTATATTTTATTATGCATAGTGTTCGCATATAGTGCTGCATAGATAGTTTTCTCGTGATAGTAAATCAATATGGATTTGTCCGTTTAAAAAGTAAATCAATCTGGATAGTTCATGAATTAGTTACTATTCAGCCCATTCTCCTATAAATAGAAGATCATTCCTTTATTATTTCTTACGAATTCACTGAAACTCTAGAGAGAGAAACTATAGAGATAAAGAAGAAAAGTATTCTACTACTTCACTACTCCAGTATTCAGTTTTTCTAAGGTAAGGGATATTATTTGTTGTACTCGTAAGGGGTATTATTTCTTTCTTATTCATGAAGTGAACTTCTATTATTCCATTCTTTATTATTCTGTTGGAATAACCTGTATACGCGGGCTACCCTATACTTGGTAAAATTCTTCTGTTTTATTAGACAATAATTAGAATATATTATATTTTATTATGCATAGTGTTTGCATAGTGCCTGAATAGTGTTTGCATAGTAAAATCTTTTATAAAGTTATTCGTTTTATTAGATTATAAATAGAATATATTATATTTTATTTAAAAAATTTTGCTTTAAATATGGACCGTCAGATTAAAGTAAATTAATCTGGACCATTCATGTGTTAGTTACTATGCAGTCCATTTTTCTATAAATAGAAGCTCATTCATTCATTATTTCTTACGAATTCACTGAAACTCTAGAGAGATAAACTATAGAGAGAAAGAAGAAAGTGTTCTGCTACTTCACTACTTCTATATCCAATACTAATCTTTCTAAGGTAGGGAATATTATTTGTTGCACTCGTAAGGGGTGTTATTCTTTTGTATTCATGAAGAGAACTTATGTTATTCCATTCTTTATTATTACGTTGGAATAACCTATATATACTCAGAGCTACCCTATACTTAGCGACATTCTTATTATTAAAGTCTTTACTATTACATTTGGAATATCATGCCATTCGTTTTACATCGAACTGATTCCGTCTTTATTATTACATTAGAATATCACGTCTATATCGCTTTTCTGTGGGACTGGTTAAAATCTTTACTATTATTACATTGGAATATCCTATCTACATGCGTTTTTCCTTGGGACTGATTAAAATCCTTATTAGTATTACATTGGAATAACTTTTATACATATACAATCTGCATGCATGGTGACTTCATTGCTATTCCATTCTTTATTATTACATTGGAACATCCCGCTGTCGGTCTTGAGTTTCACGACACGGTTCCGTTATTTAGTATTCTGTTGGAATAAACTGTCATCAATACCGCATGCATGGTGATTTCTTTTGTTATTCCATTCTTTATTATACTCAGTTGGTTAAAGTTTTGACTTCTATACTCCATGAAATTAGTGGAATATCCTTGATATTTGCGCTTCATCCAGTATCTTTTAATGGAAATATTCTTCTGAGCATTCTTGAATTTTACTCTACAAAGCAGTATCATGTTGACAATTTGGACATTATTGGTTCCTGGATAAATTAATTCTTGAACTTGTTTTATTGAATTATTATGTCATTGTCATCATCCTCATGTTTATATTATGTTGAAAGTCATATGTGGCATGTAGTGCATAGATGGACTTGGTATGATTATGACCAGGGATTATTCGGTATAATCATGACCGTAACGTTACAAATGATGTGGAAAAAGTCCTCATTGGCCCGTAGTGCATTGATTGACAGTTTTTGGTATGATTATGGCTATGGATTCTCTTCGGCCAAGGGTGCAAAGATAAATTATTTTATGGCATGATCAGGACCGTTGATGAAAACATGATTATCTTTGGCCCGTGGTGCATGGATAATTTGTGGTCGTGATACTAAAGAATATCCTTGGCCTGTAGTGCAGGGATGATTTAATGATGTGGATTATTTAATAAGCTGAGTCCCAGCGATAAAAGTGATGAAAAACTTTTTAAATCATAGAAGATAGTAGATTTTATTCCCTAGTTGACTCTTCTAATGGATTGCTTATTCCGCTGTAGTTAAACTTGATAGTTATTATATTTTATAAGTTTAACACTTTTGAAGGCTAATGATAATTTATTCTGCATTATCTTAGTCATAATATTTCTTACTGGGCTAGTTGAGCTCACCCTTTCTTTTCTTTTTATTCTCTTCGTGAAATGAGAATATATAATTTGGAACAGTCGGAGAACGGAGTGATGGTCCTAGATGGTGCATTAGTAGTCCTCACTATTCTGTGAAATACTGTGATAATAATTATAATGAGGACTCCTTTTGAGTTTGTATACTCTTTAGTAGACAATATTTGTATTCAAACTCACAGTTTATATTTTGTCATATTGTACACGACAGTTGTATTATTAAGTTGTATTTGAATTCTGTACCATGTATCTGGCGACTCAAGATGGGTGATGTATACCTAATTTTGGGGGCGTCACAAAAATCTATCATATATACTACTATTTTGTGATTGCTCAAAAAGTCCATCACAAATTATTATCTTTTGTGATTATTTTTAAAAATTGTCACAAAGTTCTGCCACATATTCTTATTTTTCTGGTAATTGTACCATATCTAGTATGAAAATATCCACAATTAACTTAAATTCTCAATACAATTATTGTCACACTGTTTTATAATGTATTGAGATACTTCTAATGTTTCGGACCATCACTCCATTCTCCGGGTAGTCACAGCTACACTATCATTTCTTAAGAAAAATAATGGAACAAAAAGAAAAAAGGTGAGCTCAGATAGCCTAGTAAAATATATCATGACTAAGATAATAAAGAATAAATTATCTTTAGCCTTCAACAACAATAAATCAGAGAGTTATGATAATATAAATTTTCAACAATAACTGCAGTGGAACAATCAATCTATTAGAAGACTCAAGTAGAACATAATGTCTACTATATTCTTCTATTTTAAAATTCACCATCAATATTTTATCCCTGTAACATCAATCAACAGAATTTTTCCAATACACAATTCTTGTTTATAATCATACAAATCAACAGTTTATCTTTGCACTACGGACCAAAGATATTATATCACCAATGATCATGATCATTCCAATCAACAGTCTATCTTTACACTACGGCTCAAAGAGAACTTTCATCACGTATCCTTGTCATACCGACCAAAGATACCAAACAATTATATCGTCTTTGCACCCAGGCCAAAGTCGTTCACCATAACTTGATTCTTTGATGATTAGTACAAGTAACAATAATATAAAGTATGAACAAAAGTTGTATGAATAATGAGATAAAATAATAAACACTCTAGATTTAACATTTAATTTATTAAGAGTCCAATAATGTTCAAATTGTCAACATGATTACCAAAATGTGAAGTCAAATTCAAGAATGATATTCAAGATTCATATTTCAAAGATAAAGATTAAAATTCAACAAAAAGATTCAGGTAAATAAAAAGTCCAAATGAAATGATATTAGATGAAGTGCAAACCTCCAAGGAATTTCTAAGCATTTTAGGAATTATAGAAGCAATATTTATCATAGTAAGTTTAGATTTAGGAGCATGAAAGAAAGTGATATCCCTTATAAATATAAAGGAAATGATATCCCTTTACGAATATGAAAGAAATGATATCTCTTACTTTAGTAGGAGACTAGATCTGACTGGTATAAAGGAGATTATCTTGAGAAAATATTGCACTATTAGCTACACTCAAAGTATCATTATACTCAAAAGAAATGCACACAATATTATATAGGAACAATTACATATTATAGTACATTTATAAAAGTAATTACAAAAATCATACATTTATAAAATAATTACAAAAATATGACACTTTATCATATATATTTACAATACTAATTATATTAGGAGTCCTTAATTTAAGGAGTTAATATTAATTGGCTGACATGGCAAAAGCTTATTTTTTTTTGAATTGCGTGATAACCGCCTATGATTTGTTTGGGACTCTTCAGTTACCAAACCATTCTGCATACTGAAACCCTTGTTTCTCTCCTCTGTTCGTTCGTTCTTCATCTCTATCGATTGTTTTCGATGATTTAATCTGTTCGTTTTTCATCTCATCTGTTCGTTCGTGATCTTTACTCGTTATCATCTTCGTTAGTTGTTCGCCATCTTCGTTAGTTGTTCGTCATTGTCGTTGTTACTCGTTGTTGCAGTCTGGTTCAGTTGGGTTATTTTTCTCCATTGATCGACTCCGTTGTTTATTATTGCTTCAAGTGAGTATTTTCTTAATATTTTAATGTATTATATATTAAAGTAGTTTACTAACAGAATGGAGTATTCATTGTTTTGGTTTGTGTTGTTTTTATGTTTTGTATAGAATGGTTGATGCAAGGAAGAAGGATGGAAAGAGGAAAAGGATCGTGGAGGGTGATTCTGTTAAGAACTTGAAGAAGTTTGTTGTAGAGAACAAGGGGAAGGGAAAGGATGAGAGTAGTTTGGTGATACATAGTGATATCAAACATTCTGAAGTGCAATTAGATTCTGATTTTGATGTCCCTGTTAAGAATGAAGCTCAAGTGCTTATCCAGAAGATAATTCCAACTCAAAGAATTTTAAAGGTGTGTTAATTTAAATTTTGTTATTGTTACGATCATATAAATGTTTGGTGTTAGATTTTGGTATGTTATATTGGTTATTGGGCAACATTATAATGTCTAATGTTGTTTTAATTCTTTGTCTAATGATGTTTTTAGTTCTTGTAATAATCTGTGTTAATTCTTGTCGAAGGTTATATTGGATACTGTGTAACATTATATTGGTTACTGACTAATTACTATTTTGGTTACTACATAATATTAATGATTAATGCTTGGTAACCACGTGATTGGTAACCAATGCATTAGACAGTAACCAGCATGTTGCATGAAGGTAACCAAAATAGCATAAATCAGTAAATAATTTACATTGGTTACCTTCATGTAACATGTTGGTTACTGTCTAATGATGTCTTGGTTACTGTCTAACCAATATATTATCTAAAGTGTATTAGTTCTTGTGCAACATTGTATTAGTTCTTGTATAATCTTTGAATGAGTTCTTCGACTAATCTTTGTTTTGGTTACTACATAATATTACTGACTAATGATTGGTAACCACATGGTTGGTAACCAATGTATTAGACAGTAACCATCATGTTTCATGAAGGTAACCAAGACAACATTAATCAGTAACCAATTTACATTGGTTACCTTCTTGCAACATGTTGTTTACTGTATAATGATGTCTTGGTTACTGTCTAATGCTTTATTGGTTTCTGTCTAACCATTATATTGTGTAATGATGTCTTGGTTACTGTCTAATACTGAATTGGTTACTGATTAATGATGTCTTGGTTACTGACTAAAGCTATATTGGTTACTTGTCTATGTTGTTTTGGTTACTATCATATGACTGGTTGGTTAACTTTGTAAATCTGATTTTGTTTACTTGCAGTTATAGGATCTTTACTATGAGGAATACAACAGAAAATTCACTGGAAAAGTCATATATTGGTGCGATATGGAAGTCCTGTTGGGTAAAATCTAATTACGCACAACACGCAAGTATACGTGGTCAACAAGTAATAAAGTGATGAGTAGAGTATCGTTCCCACGAGGAATTGTTTAATAAAAATCACCAAGTACTAACCCGTAACCAACTCAATCTTATTTAAACGAAGAAATTTCAATTTATAAGTAAACTAATTCTAATTACCACTAGTTAAATTAAGATAACGGAGATTTAAGATCACAACTTCACTTATTGCTTTATTTAAGTTAACACACTTCTCATCAATTATTCTCTATCCTGAATTGTTAATCAAGAACACTAAAGAAGATAAAACCACCTCTCGATGCATAATACCCATATTAACATCAATCCACAATTAAGATAGAAATCTGTTAAACACCTTAATCAACTAACCCACTATATCTCTATGTGAATTACAATTGAAGAAGGTTTAAGCTTAAGTTCTCTATTCGATTACATATGATGTTAAGCATATCTCTACCTTAACAATAATCAAATAACGAACGGATGAAGGTAGAAATTGGGCTGGAAGTGACTGCTGTGCAAATGGCCATCCAAAATAGTGACGTTCGACGTCCGTTGGTACACATCATAACTCTACCATCCGAACTCTGATTGGAATGATTCAAGATGTTCTAGAAAGCTAAGAAGAAGCTCTACAATATAATCCAAGTTCCAAACCAAGAACATGAAATGAACATGAAAGCCCAAACGATGTCTGGATTGCTTTTCTTTGTGTTTTCATACCAATTCTTTGCGATTTCAACTCCCAAGCATATAATCTACAAAACAAACACAAAATGCATGAAAAGTAACTAAGAAACATGAGATTAAGCAAATAATTCAAGTAACAGATACCGGATAAGTAGGTATAAAACCTACTTATCAAATACCCCCAAACTTAAACATTTGCGTGTCCTCAAGCAAAAACACAAAACAACAATGCTATGCAATGCAACTAATCTACATGCCTACGAATCCAGCAGTAATGATAAAAACAAGTCTATTCAACCGACCTTAGAAAAATTAAGTAAACACGATAATACTTCATATCAAAACCAATCAACAATTTCCTAGTCAATCATCAAATCTTAAACTGTTCTCACTAATATAGTGCGTGTGTGCTCCACAATAATGTTAACTGATATAAAATCAAATTTAACACATAACAAGTCTCTTCGAAGGCATCATACGGTGTAAACTCAAGAAATCCAAAAACAAGATAGATCCAACTAAAATCAAACAATTACCAATATCGAGGGTCAACATGGGATACTTATGCTTTATTTTTCATCTACGGGGGCTTTTTGCTCTTATTTCCCGTTTTATTCATTATCTTTTTTTCTTTTTTCTTTTTTTTTTGGATAGTGAGTGCGTTTTACGCTCCATCTCATGCCTGTGTTTATGAGGAGTGCATTTCACTTTCTTCTCGACCCACCATAGGACTCAGTTTATTCAACTCGATATTTTTTTTTCTTTTTTTAGAAGATTATATACCCTACCTTTTTCCCCAAACTTAGGTTCTTGCCTAATTCTTCTCATTCACTGCCTATTATTGTCATTCTCTTATTCAAACTAGCATTATCCTTTAGAATCCCATTATGTATCAATTTACTCAAGCAATCAACAAGTTGTTTTTACTGTGCTATCCTTATTATACCAGTTTCAAACAGAAAAAAACTCAATTCATAACAAAAAATCACATCAAAGCCCTAATAGTCAGTATTATACTTGTCTACCCAATTCCAATCTCATCATTGGCCAAAATAAACTGTAAACTATCTAACAACTGAATTCATGCAAATGAACATAGTAACTAACTAATAATTTTTTTTTGAATTTTTGAATTTTTTTTTTTAGTTATAAATAAAAACTATTATGCAACTACTCTACTATGCAAACTATTATGCAATTACACTACATGAATGCAAACATAAATAAACCTAAATTTTTTTTGAATTTTTTTTTTTTAGTTATAAATAAAAACTATTATGCAACTACTCTACTATGCAAACTATTATGCAATTACACTACATGAATGCAAACATAAATAAACCTAAATTATTTAACTCCCCCAAACTTAACAATTACAATGTCCTCATTGTAAAATAAAGCATGAAATGGACGAGGACTTCCCTGTAATCATTTAAGCTTGTGGTGATGGTGGCGCTGGTGACGACGATCATTTTCATATCCATTGAACCTCCAATACATGCAATGAAGAGAGACAACATGGATTAGAATAACACTTGGATTCCTATCTACTAAATAAACTAGGAAAGTATATAAATAAATAATAAAAATTCCTAGGTTGCCTCCCAATCAGTGCTTGATTTATAGTCTTTCAGCCTGACTTTGTCTGGTCAATGCTATCCAATTCCTCTTCTGTAATTGAGGAACCCTCCATCTATCAAAAATAATGTATCTTTTGGTAGGTTCCCATTTGTGATAGCCATCGCTTCCAAGTCACCTAGCATGCTCTGATTTGGTATGATCTCAATCAAGAACGTCCCACATCTAGGCGTTTTCTCCATTATATATGTGATCACTTTGGGGCATGAAAGCTTATCACACACAATGGGCTCTTCGTCTATCTTCTCTTTCTCGTCCCACCATGGATTCAAAATTGTACTCGCTCTTATGTCATCAAGAGCTTCGCCGACGACATGACTACCAAGTGGGCATGATTTTGCAAATTTGACTGCCTCTTTGATCGTTGGTGGAGACCCATTTAGATCTTCGTCGACCTCTATTTCATTATCCCCAATTGTCTCCACACTTTCGATATCTTGTGGCTCATCCAGTTGCAGATTTGGCTCGAACACTTCATTAATCTTGGAATTCTCATCATAACACCAATTGTTTCGAGGAAGGTTGCTTACGGCTTTAGTCAATTGATCTATCTTATTTTGAAGATTTTGAATTGACCTCGCTTGATTACTCATCCTCTCCTCATTTGCTGCTATGTACTTGGAAAACAATTTCTCCAACCTTGAATTATCTGTCTCTTGTGACACTAGAGGTGGACATGAAAATTCCAGTGTGTATGATGGATTTAGAGCGTAATGTTGGTCTTCATAAGTATCGCTCCATGAAGAATTCGGGTGATACCCCCAAACTTGATCATAATTATCATATGCATACTGATTAAGGTAGTTACCACCATACTGTACCGGCCCAAGATTGATGGTGCATTGATTACTCGGGTGATTGTCAGCACAATAATCACAAATAACTGCAATCCTTCGACTCCTTTGGGCTGCAAAAACGTCAAACTTCCTCGAAAGTTCTTCAATCTGTGCTGACATTGCGAAAAGTGTCGCGAGTCTGTCAATCTCCGCTCCCCTTGGCTGAGTCATTCTTGCCAGCCTTCGACTCTGTTGGGCTGCGATAACCTCCAACGTCTTCGAAGTTGCCTCAATTTGTATTGGCTCTATAGAAGATGTATTAAGTCCATCAATCCCTGTTTCCCTTGGTTGAGTCATGTTCGTGTATGGCCATTGATACGCAAAGTCATCCATGGTACCTGAAAAGAGAGAAATATATGAAGAGAATTAAAAATAAAAATAAAAATGTTTAAATTAAGACTAATTTGATTGAAATTAATATTGGCAAAGAGATATTAAACTAATTCCCCGGCAACGGCGCCAAAAACTTGTTGGGTAAAATCTAATTGCGCACAACACGCAAGTATACGTGGTCAACAAGTAATAAAGTGATGAGTAGAGTATCGCTCCCAAGAGGAATTGTTTAATAAAAATCACCAAGTACTAACCCGTAACCAACTCAATCTTATTTAAACGAAGGAATTTCAATTTATAAGTAAACTAATTCTAATTACCACTAGTTAAATTAAGATAACGGAGATTTAAGATCACAACTTCACTTATTGCTTCATTTAAGTTAACACACTTCTCATCAATTATTCTCTATCCTAAATTGTTAATCAAGAACACTAAAGCAAATAAAACCACCTCTCAATGCATAATACCCATATTAACGTCAATCCACAATTAAGATAGAAATCCGTTAAACACCTTAATCAACTAACCCACTATACCTCTATGTGAATTACAATTGAAGAAGGTTTAAGCTTAAGTTCTCTATTCGATTACATATGATGTTAAGCATATCTCTACCTTAACAATAATCAAAAATCTGCTATTGACAAAATTCATGACACATGCTATCATGATAAGATCTAAATCAATACTTCATCTCTCGAGTTCATATAGATTATCACAGTAATTGATGGCCAATCAATTAAACAATTAAGTCCAAATCATAATAGACAATCCTCACAATAGAACATAATAATTAATAGCGAAGCATATTAAAATAAACTACACAATAAGATCCATTGTAATCTCAAACAAAGAATTAGTTCATGATTATTGAATTAAAACTAAGAATCCACAATTGAATACACATTGAAAGATAAAAATAAGAGTAGAGTAAAGAATAAATCTGTTGTCAGTAGATCTCCATCTTACTCAAGCTCCTGCTCTTGATCTTCAATGGTCTTCAAGTTGCTTCAATCTCCAAATCTAATTAGAACTAGTGTTTTGCTCTAATTTACTCTAATATAATCTAATTGAATCCTCTATCTAGTCTCTCATCTCTCTAATCCTTGTGATTCTCCTCCTTATATAAGTCTCTTCATATGTCTTCAAGTCCTCTTTGAAGTTCTCTTGGAAGTCCTTGTGTCAATCGGATCGAAACAATCCTTTCCGGACTCAAATTGGACCAAAATTCGCACTTTTTGCGCATTTTCTGGGCTACCCCCTCCCCGGTGGGGGTTTATGCTTGATTTGGGCCCGCCCCGGTGGGCTAGGGTCTGACTTGTGGCTGGTACGCCCATCCCGGCGGCGGTTTTGTGACAAAAAATTTTCTGCTCTGACGTCCCTTGGAAAAACGGCCATAACTTTTGATCTAGGAAGAGTTACGAGGCCTACCACCTATCAAATCAAAGATATCGACGAGATCTACAACTTTAATTCTTTGAGAGTTTAGAAATAACGAACGGATAAAGGTAGAAATTGGTCTAGAAGTGACTGCTGTGCAAATGGCCATCCAAAATAGTGACGTTCGACGTCCGTTGGTACACATGTCATAACTCTTGCATCCGAACTCCGATTGGAATGATTCAAGATGTTCTAGAAAGCTAAGAAGAAGCTCTACAATATAATCCAAGTTTCAAGCCAAGAACATGAAATGAACATGAAAGCCCAAACGATGTCCGGATTGCTTTTCTTTGCATTTTTATACCAATTCTTTGCGGTTTCAACTCCCAAGCATATAATCTACAAAAAGAACACAAAATGCATGAAAAGTAACTGAGAAACATGAGATTAAGCAAATAATTCAAGTAACAGATACTGGATAAGTAGGTATAAAACCTACTTATCAAGTCCCCAGCATTATTGCAAATAAATTGAATCAGAGTCAACTAGATAAGTTTAAGGCAACATGTTTTGGGAATTTTCTGGAGTTTGGTGAGCACCAAATGTATTCCCAAATTATTCACCATGCTCTGGTAAGGGAGGTTCACCAGAGGGATGACGGTGAAATGTGGTTTTTGTTCGGGGAGAAAAGGCTCAGGTTTGGTTTGCCTGAGTTTTGTCTGATATCTGGGTTGAGATGGCAAGGTGAGGATGATATAACTGCATATAAAGGTATGGAGAATATGCTTATTGGTAAGTTTTTTGGGGACGAAGCTGTGATACGTAGTAGTATAGGTAGGGTATATAGGAAGGCAGTTTTTGATGATGATGACGAGGCTATTAAGATGTCAATGATTTTTTTGGTCTTTAATTTCATTATGTGCACAGTTTCTGAAAATTACGTGGATGGGGCAATGGTTAATTTTTTATGTTATGGTGATGTTAGTAGTTTTTCTTGGGGGAAATTCGCGTTTGAGATGACAAAGTACTCTTTATGTAATGCTTTGAAGGGGCGTTTTAGGAAAGGAAAGAATGGTGTTTCAACATACAATTTTTACATGGATCATTACACCAAATCGTACAAGTTGAATGGGATTCCTTATGTATTCCAAGTTTTTATGTTTGAAACTATTCCGACATTCAAAACTCGGGGTATATGCAATGACGAGCATCCGTCGGATGTCCGTTTATTCAGATGGAAGGAGTTAATGAAGCCCCTTTCAAATGACAAGTTGAATGATTTAGTTTTTTGTTCCAGACAGGTATGCTGTTTTACTACTAATAATGTAATTTGGTTACCTTTAGTTATATACTTGGTAAATGAAAAATATTATGTGAAGTTTTTTATCAACAAAGTAGTTAGTTACCTTTATATACACGTTTGGTTACTGATTATTTTATATGCATGTTAATAATAATAATGTTTTTGGTTACTTGAATATTCACATACGGTTACTGATTAGATTACATTCAGGTTACTAATAATAATGTTGTTGGTTACCCGAATATACATATTTGGTTACCTTTATACATTTAGTTGGTTACTACTTATTATACATTTGGTTACCTGTATATATGTATTTGGTTACTGATTATATTTTATGATTCTTTATTTACTGTTTATTTCACTGTAATTGTACATTGTTTGTTAGATGATATACTAAAGTGTACTTATTATTTTTCATTTGAGGATAAACAGTTTGATTCCCACTATTGAGGAGAAGGATCTATTGATTTGGGCGGTTTTCACTTTTTTAATGGGAAGGATGGTGACAAGAAAGTAGAAAAAAAAGTGAAGGCTGACAACATTGGTGTTGATATATCTGTTGTGAAAGAGGCAATTGATGCACGGTCTAGGCCGTTGGAGAACAAAGTTTTTGAATTGAAGAAAGAAGTTTTTGAATTGAAGAAAGAATTTGGAAAGTTGCGAACTGATATGAAAGATGAAATGCAGCTATTACATGTCCAGTTATGTAGGGACCTTAGGTTCATTATTAGAGATGAGTTACGCGCGATCAAAGACGTGGTGGACAAAAAGGTTGATGGTGATTCTGATGATGATTCTGATGATGATTCTGATGCTGGTGATGATAATGATGATAATTATGATGATGATGTCGATGAAGGTGATGAAGGTGGTGAAGGTGGTGAAGGTGATGAAGCTGCTGATGAGGATGTTGATGTCATGGTGGAGGAGCTCCATGTTGATGATGGTTCAAAAGTGAATAAGAATAATGATGGTGATGATGTGTTGAATGACGTTGAGAAGAAGGGTGGGAATGAAATTGAATTTGGTAATGAAGTTGAACGTGTTGATGAAGATGTTGATGATGGTTCAAATCTGATTAAGAATAATGATGGTGATGATGTGTTAATATTCGTTGAGAAGAAGGATGTGAATGTAATTAAAATTGCTAATGAAGTTGAACGTGATGTTATGGTTGAAGAACCTGATGAAATAAAAAATAATGATGATGATGAAAATGTCAAGGTTAGACATATTTGTTTGTTTTGTTATGTGATATTTGTCTTTTGTTTTAATGATTAAATGGTTCTTTATTTTGCACAGATTGACAATAATAATGACATGCCGTCTTTTGACATATTAAGCCAATGTACTGGGAAAGAGATTGTTGTGTATGATGCTGATAAGGTTAGCGTTATAATTATGTGCCATCATTTTTATAAATTGTATCTATGTTTTGGTTATTATTATATTGTGTTTTAGTTACCATTATATTGTGATTTGGCTACTATTATATTATGATTTGGTTACTAGTTTATGTTATTCAGGTTACTAATATAACATGTTCATTTTAGTTTGTTGGTTGTTGTACAGTCAGTTTGTTATTGCATATATTAGTTAATTGCATGTTTTTGGATTGAAAATCTAATCGTATATATTACCTTTTTATGTCAATTGAAAAAGGGAAAGAAAGGTGAGGCAGCAAGCAGGTATGCTCTTGAGTATATGGTTCTGACCACACAGGACATAGCTAAGTGTGATGAGTTGGAGAAGAGTGTCACAAAGCTTGGGTGGTAGACACAGACGTGAACCCGCAAAGAGTGCCATTTTTGCGGTCTCCATATCTGATGACATTCGGATCTATTTGGTTCTTCATTCATTGTAGTGGGTGCTAGTCAAACACTTGCACGTCTAAATGCATTCCCCAAATCATGCATGGATATGCCTTTAAAATTTGAAGAGGCATTGTTTGAACAATGGTTCAAAATTGGATTAAACAACAGAAAAAGGTTTATTTTTTGTTGTTAACAATGCTATAGCTTTTTATGAAACAAATAAGTTTGTATTATTGTAGTAACATATGGTTAATATTAAATAAATATTATAGTTACTATTATTTTATATTCTGGCTACTATTAGATTATGTTTTGGTTACCTATTAGTTATGTATTAGTTACTATTTGATTATGGTTTGGTTATCGGATTAATGTTTAAAATTAAGTTGTTGATGAGTATGTTAATTATTGAACATATTGAACATATTAAGTTGTTAATTAGTTTACTGATTTTGGTATGATGTACTGGTTACTGGACAACATTATACTGTCTAATGATGTATTGGTTACTGTCTAATGATGTATTGGTTATTGTGTAACATTATACTGGTTACTGTATAATTCTTAATTGGTTATTGACTAATGATGTGTTGGTTACTGCATAATATTAAATATTAAATAAATGTTCACCTTTTAAATAAATGTTGTGGTTACTATTAAATAAATGTTATATTCTGGTTACTATTATTTTATATTATGGTTACTATTAGTTTATGTTTTGGTTAGTATTTGAATATGGTTATGATTTTAATTTTTGTTGGTTACCAGGTTAATGTTTAAAAGTAAGTTGTTGATTAGTATGTTAATTATTGAATATATTAAGTTGTTGATTAGTTTACTGATTTTGGTATGCTGTATTGGTTACTGGGCAACAGTATACTGTATAATGATGTTTTGGTTACCACCTAATGATGTATTGTTTACTGTCTAATACTGTATTGGTTACTGTGTAACATTACATTGGTTACTATATAATGCTTAATTGGTTATTGACTAATGCTGTTTTGGTTACTGCATAATATTAAATATTAAATAAATGTTAATATTAAATAAATGGTGTGGTTACTATTAAATAAATGTTATGGTTACTATTACTTTATATCCTGGTTACTATTAGTTTATGTTTTGGTTACCTATTAGTTATGTATTAGTTACTATTTGATTATGGTTATGATTTTAATATTTGTTAGTTAGCAGGGTACTGTTTAAAATTAAGTTTGTTGATTAGTATGTTAATTATAGATTGTGCAATTTTGATTTGTAGTAGTGTGTATACTAATACGGTAATTGTTAATGTTAGCGTGTATACTAATATTATGATCTTATACTGAAGGACGGACAAATTTCCCGGAAAGAACGATATTATCATGCCTTCTTTTTTATTTGGATCTATCGCAATATCATCAAAAATGTGGTTCTATAAATTAAAGACTCTTGGGCAGTGGTTAGACGACGATGTGAGTATTTTTTTTAAAAAATTATGTTTTTATAGTTATGTTTACATTATTTAGTTACATTCACTACATACTTGCATTTTCCAGCAACTGTTAATATCCTATTAATTTTTTTTGGTTCAGCACATCAATGTTGCATTGTATTATTTTCGTAAACTGGCAAGACATTCCGAAAGTGTTCCTATAAGGGTAACGACCACGGATTGTTGGTTTCATAGCAAGATCACTGCTCTTTACGAGGAGTATACAAAAAAAAATCAGGACAAAATTGTTCTGTCTGGGGAGGGTGATGTTGTTGAATACATACATGGGCTGTTTATGGATGTCAACACACCATGGAGTATACAAAATGTGTTGTTCCCCATTCATATGTCATCACCGGACCATTGGTTGTTGTTAACTTTTGATGTGCATCGTAGGCGTCTAACTGTTTACAATTCTCTACAACCAAAAAGGAAATCCATGCAAACTAAAATATCGAATGTTTGTGAGCCATACATCTTCATTCTTCCCACTTTACTGCGCAAGTGTGGTTTTTGGAAGGATAGGTCTGACATTGACTTCAGCAGTGAACCGTATCGCAACAAGGAGGAAGATGATATAATTGAGTTGGAATTTGCAGGGGCGGTTCCTGAACAAGTCGAGGGGTAAGGGTTAAATTGTGTACATTTTTTTAATTATTACATATAGGTTCATTTTATTTTTGAGTTTTGTTATATTTTGTTTGTTGTTACAGTGATTGTGGGATGTTCACAATTTGTTTCGTTGAGCATGTCATTCATCAGAAGTTGATCAGATTCCTATTTCTTTCCCCATTGCGCAGTACCGGAAGAAGTTATGCACAAACCTATATATGCGTGTAAGGAACAAACAGTTTGGGGGTTATGATACTGATAGAGAATTTCCAGGAAGATTTGTTCCAGATTTTGATTAGTTCGGATTTTGTTGTTTTGTCTTTATTAATTGTGTTGTGTATTTTTTTTAAGTTTTGGGGTTATACACAACATTTGTGTATGGTTTATGATTTTGTGATGTTCATTGGATCTTATATAGATGGGATTACATATTTGATTATATTAGCATTAATGAAAGAGATATTGTTTATTGGTTGGTATTTTGTTTCTTTTTAAGTTGTGTTTGTTCAATTTTTTTGAAATATACAGTTGGTAACCAATCATGTACAAAGGGGTAACCAGATAATGATTTGATAGTAACCAGAGAGTTACAAGATTGTATCAGGACATATATCATCTATTAAGTGTACATGTGTGAGTATACATGGGTTTGATAAACTTCAATACCCTTTGCATTACAGGTTGCTGGATATACAGGTTGTTTATGTTGTGGTTACCATTAAAAACCGTACTGATTCCATTGTTATGAAATTAGTTGGTTACTGTGATGGTTACTGTTATGTAATTATTTGGGTACCATTAAACATTGCTATGGTTACTGTTATGTAATTATTTGGTTTACATTAAAAACTGGTATCATGACATATATCATATGTTAAGTGTACATGTGTAAGTATACATGGGTTTCATAAACTTCAATACCCTTTGCATTACAGGTTGCTGGATATACAGGTTGTTTATGTTGTGGTTACCATTAAAAACTGGTATGGTTACTGTTATGAAATTAGGTGGTTACTGTTATGTAATTATTTGGGTACCATTAAACATTGTTATGGTTACTGTTATGTAATTATTTGGTTTACATTAAAAACTGGTATGGTTACTGTTATGTTATTAGGTGGTTAATGTTATGGTTACTGTTATGTAATTATGTGGTTACCATTATAAATATTATGGTTCTTGTTATATAATTATTTGTTTACTATAAATTCTTGTCCGAGATGGATGCTTATTATACATGCTTACAATTAAAAAAGCTGTTGGAGGGATATGAGACCGATAGTAAACCGGATAATGTTTTGATAGTTACAAGCTTGTATGGTTACCATTAAAAGCTATTATAATTATTGTTATGTATTTTTCATGGATGGGGATTCAATCGTATTCAATCAGTATACACCGATATTGAAAATTTTGCTGGATGGGGATTCAATTTGTATACATATATCATCTGTTAAGTGTACATGTGTGAGTATACATGGGTTTCATAAACTTCAATACCCTTTTCATTCTGGTGTTCTTTGGATATATGGGTTGTTTATGTTGTGGTTACCATTAAAAGCTGGTATGGTTCTTTGTTATGAAATTAGGTGGTTAATTCTTGTGATGGTTCTTTGTTATGTAATTATTTGGGTACCATTAAACATTGTTATGGTTTCTTTGTTATGTAATTATTTGGTTTACATTAAAAAGCTGGTATGATTCTTTGTTATGTTATTAGGTGGTTAATGTTATGGTTATTGTTATGTAATTATGTGGTTACCATTATAAACTGTTATGGTTACTGTTATGTAATTATTTGTATACTATAAATGCTTGTCTGAGATGGATGCTTATTATATATGCTTACAATTAAAAACTGTTGGAGGGATATGAGGTGATAGTAACGGATAATGTTTTGATAGTTATTCTGCTTGTATGGTTACCATTAAAAACTGTTATGGTTACTATTATGTATTTATTTGGTTAATGTTATGGTTAATGTTATATTGAAATTAGAAATCAATATATAAATGAATAACAAATTTGGTTACTATACACAATCAAAAATGTTACCAACCAAGTGGTTAATGGTTACTCAAAGTAAACAATAATACATTCATGTATTTACACTCTTAATTTAACTGCATTATATCAGACTCTTTTTAGTGGTCTTAAAACCGGGGGATTATTGCATGTTTTCCTGTTGTGTCATTTTTCTTGGCACCTGCTGCATTTGTTTTGAATTTTGATTTCAGATCCGTGTTTGTACCTCCCTTTTTTTTGTCTTCCTGCTGGTCTTCTTGTGTTGGGTGGTTTTATACATATGTTTCTTACTTCTTCTGATACATCCCTGTTTTTTTTGTCATCTAATGGCATGATGGAAGCTGAATATGTCTCGACCAAAGTTGTTTTAGTGTAATTTCTTGAGCAAAAATCATCATAAACTCAAATTTCTCTTGCTTTCATAATAAAGCAGCTGACGATCTTGAATGAGCATCTCATAGTCTTTGAAATTACTACGGCATGTGCATGTCTTTTGTTCGATGTCCACAATATCTTTGTTTAGAGACATCGTAAATGGTGAAAATCACTAAGTTTTATGTCTCAACCTACAACACCCAATGTATACAATCAGATTAACAGTTGCATGCCAAATATACAGTAACCAATTAACTAGTACACAATGTTAGTCAATAAGTAACCACCAATATAAAAGAAACAATTATAAATCTAGGTAACATTATAATGTTACATAAGTAACTAAGTCAAGATTGATCAAGAATCGAAGATAATGTTACACGAACCAAATAAGCATTATACAAGAACCATTATATAATTACGATAAGCAATTCATTAAGTAGTCAAGAACTCAATATAATGTTGCACATTAAGTAAGTTAACATTAGTCTGTAACCAAGTCAGTATTAGTCAGTAATATTATGCAATAAAGATTATAATTTTATCCAGTAACCAAGTTACTATTAGTCAGTATAATGTTACTGTGACGCCCACAAAATAGGTATACATCACCCATCTTGAGTCGTCAAATACATGGTACAAAATTCAAATACAATCTTAAATATACAACATGAGCTGTGAGTTTTAATACAAACATTGTCTTCTAGACAGCATTAAAACTCAAAATAAGTCCTCAATACATTTATTAACACACTATTTCATAGAATAGTGAGGACTACTAATGCTATCCTATGGACCGTCACTCCCATTCCCCCGACTAGTCACGATCGAGCACGTTCTCATTTCAAGAGAATAAAGGAAAGAAAAGGTGAGCTCAACTAGCCCAAGAAGAAATATTATGACTAAAATAACGCAGAATAAATTATCATTAGCCTTAAACAGTGTTAAACTGATACAATATAACAAACATCAAGTTTAACTGCAGCGGAACAAGTAATCCATTAAAAGAGTCAAGTAGAGAATAAAATCTACTATCTTTTATGATTTAAAAGGTTTTTCATCACTTTTATCGTTGGGACTCAGCTTAATAAATAATCCACATCATCGAATCACCCCTGCACTACGGCCAAGGATATTCTTTCGTATCACGACCACAATTATCCATGCACTACGGGCCAGGAATATTTGTGTATTCATCAATGGTCATGATCATGCCAATAAATGTTCATCAATGCACTACGGACCAATGAGGACTTTTACCACATCATTTGTAATATTACGGTCATGATTACACCGAATAATCCCTGGTCATAATCATACCAAGCCCATCTATGCACTACAGGCCACAGATGACTTTCAAAAAAATATATAAACTTGAGGATGATGATAATGATATAAGAATTCAATAAAACAAGTTCAAGAATTAATTTATTCAGGAACTAATAACGTCCAAATTGTCAACATGATACTTCTTTGTAGAGTAAAATTCAAGAATGCTCAAAAGAATATTTCCATGAAAAGATACTAGATGAAGCACAAATATCAAGAATATTCCACTAATTTCATGGAGTATAGAAGTTAAAACTTTAACCAACTGAGTATAATAAGGAATGGAATAACAAAATAAATCACCAGGCATGCGATAGATCAGACATGCGTGTGTTATTCCAATGAATAACAATTAACGGAACCGGTCCGGCGTAAAACGCATGCATGGATATTCCAATGTAATAATAAAGATGGAATCAGTCCCGGCAGAACGCGCGCATGCATGGGATATTCCAATGTAATAATAAAGACGGAATCAGTCCGACGAAATGCATGCGAGCAGGATATTCCAATGTAATAATAACGAATGGAATAATGTAAGAATTTCATCAAGTATAGGGTAGCCAGATATACTGAGTTATTCCAATGTAATAATAAATAATGGAATAATGTAAGTTCTCTTCATGAATACAAAAGAAATAATAATTTCATCGTAAAAAAAGCTGGATATAAGAGTAGGGAAGTAGCGTAATACTTTTCTATAGTTTTCTATAATTTCTCTCTCTGGAGTTTCAGTGAATTCGTAAGAAATAATGAAGGAATGAGCTTCTATTTATAGAAGAATGGAAAGGCACTGTGTTAGGAATCAATAATTATGCAAATTTACGGATGACAATTTTGATAACTCAAGATGCAAATTTTTCAAACCTCCAACCAATAAGAATAAAGCAAAAATAATAATACATATATATATATATATATATAAACCACACATGTTATAAACATATATATATATATATATAATACTAACTACCTCTTTTATAAATCAACTTCATTCTCCCACCATTTCCCACTCATATAATAAACATATATACTATAATCATACACACATCACTTCACTCTTTCTTTTCTCCCACCACTTTCCATTCACACACATATTATATTATACACATCACAACCTTATATACATAAACTTCCTCCCCTATACATATCTCTCTCTCACCCCCATTTCCAAAATTAGTTTTTCACTCATATGGGCACCACATGTGGCCCCCACATGTGGGCCCCACTTTTAAATAATTTTTTACCGATTATTTTGAAAAATAGATAAATGGGGGTCCATAAAATAAGCAAAACTTCATAAAAATCACCTTAATAATTTTAACAACATTTATCACCTTTATTATAATTCACAATATTAATCGACGTGTCGTTCCCGGAAAGAGGGCTTCCAATAAGGATTTCTCCCTATTGGTAGCGCAATTAGGTGACCAAACCTCTCCTCGATGTAACTTCTAGACATCGTTAATATTGTAAATAATAATATTAATAACTTTGTCGTCTCAATTATTGATTTAATAATATATAAAATATCGACAATAATTGAATCAAATAACGTGAGATACTTATGCAACAATTACTATAATAATAATTGAACAAAATCGAAAGTGACTTCTCACGTAAGCATCAATAATCAATACCGTGTGCTACTATGCAACTACGCCAGATTATCAGACTTTTACTACCGAGTAGTTCAACAGTTTTAAATGTAAAACCTCCAATCAGATTACTTTTATAAAAAATATTTTGTCATTTTCTCAATCCGACAATAATTCTGTTGTGGGGTCCACCAATGATTGTGTCGTCGTACGAATATTCCCTGTTAAAATGAATATTCCCCGACCAATCGAATATTATATAACAACTTGCGTACTTTGCAAAATTTTTAAATATTACCCACAACTATAACATTATATCAAATTTACTCCATAATATTCAAAAATGATATTTATAGAAAATTCATCTTTATTTATAAAAGTTGGGGTCTTACATTTACACAAGAACAACTCAAAGAATAGCCAAGAATTATTATATGGTTACACAAGAACCAAGTCAAGAATAATCAAGAATCAATATAATGTCACACAAAGAACTAAGTTAGCATTAGTAAGTAACCAAGTTAGTAATAGTCAGTAAATTGCAAATGCAAATTAGGATGCAATAATTTAAATCAAGTATTAATTACCTTAAGTATCTTTGATTTAAAGATATTAGATTGCAACCTTCTCTCAGCTGTTGTGGAAAGTGTTGTGAATGTTGATATGGCTACTTGTTTGTTTGTGAAATACCATCTTTGAACCAGACAATGTAGGCATTCAATCATTGTTGCAACTGAAAGATCCCTGATAAACTTGATTGCATTGTTAATATATTCAGCGGTGTTTGAAGTTATTGTTGAGTACCTGCTTACAGTCCCATGGAGCCTGGTGCACCTATCCAACTTGACCTCTTCCTCCAGATATGTCCTTATTCGAGGATCAATGGCATCAAGTTCAGCCATTTGTTTGTTGAATTGTTCAACAGTATAAGCTCTACAAACCCCGTTGTAAGCCTGTTTAACTTCTTTTCCTTTCTTTTGGAATCTGTTTTTTATATTTTTTTAGTATATGATATGTGCAGGAACCATGCATGATATCCGGAAACACAAAATTCAGTCCTTGTATAATGGATTCATGCCTGTCTGAAATAATACATTGAATTTCCCTAACTCCACAAGCAATTCTCAAATTTACGAAAAACCATCTCCAAGACAATTCATTTTTCATCATCAACAACCGAAAAAAGCAATCGGAATAATGTTTCAGTTTGCATCTTGTGTGCTTGCTATCAGTAGTGTCCCCCCGTAAGTTGATTGTATGAACGTGCCATCGATTACAATGATTGGAAAACAATGGTGCCATGCTTGAATGGATGCTCCAATGGCAAAGAATAGATACTTGAAACGACCATTTGTTTCCAACTCAAGGGCTGTGACGGAACCTGATATGAAAATCAGCATTATCATTAGAATTACAAGTAGTATACAGTATCCAAATCACTAGTAATCGGTAACCGTTCATGTGGTTAATGGTATACAACTTGTATATTACATTTAGTAACTAAACATGCATATTAAGGTAACCAAACATGTATAATAACCGTATACAAATGGTATAAAGATTTAGTAACTAAACATGCATACTAACCGTTATACTATCTAAAGTTGTATTGGTTACTGTGTAACATTATATTGGTTAATGTATAATGCTTAATTGGTTACTGACTAATGCTGTGTTGATTACTGCATAATATTACTGATTAATGATTAGTAACCACATGCTTGGTAACCAATGCATTAGACAGTAACCAGCATGTTGCATGAAGGTAACCAAAATAACATTATTCAGTAAATGTTTTACATTAGTAACCTTCTACTGTGTAATGATGTCTTGGTTACTGTGTAACATCATATTGGTTACTGTCTAATGCTGTAAAACCAATAAAATGTTTTAAAGTCTTACCTGGATTTGTTTTCTTCAGCATGTGTAACCATGATGGGATGAGTGAGTAGTCGTGTGGATTTCCTCTCACCTTTTCTAACGCTTTCTCCTTCGATCTCCATGCTTTTTGGTAAGAGATAGACACATTATATTCAGACATCATGTCTTCCACAATATCGGTTGGTGTGTATATTTTCTTCAAATTTATTAATTTTTGCATTATGCATTCACTGACCAACTCACTATTTGCTTGTCTGTGGTCTCCCAACAATACATTAACCGAACAAGTGTGGATATCATTGAATTCTCTCACCTTGAACATACTGGTTTTTCGAAAACTTGATGCTCTCATCTTCCATTTATAATTTTCATCGTATACGCACACAAGCACAAAGTCTCTATAACTTGTTCGTTTGACTTTGTGTTGTCTGTTTTTTCTGATTGAATGCAGCCTCATAGCTTATGATAGAATTTTTTTGTCTTTGTAGGTTTGATGTAATTTTACTTCACGTTCATTCGGATCCGATATTACATCATCATATCGTTCTTCTGCGTATGATTTGTCATGTTTTCTGTCTCGTTGTTGTTCAATAATTTCCATTGCAAGCTGATCAGCATATTGCGTTCTAAATTGGCATTCTTGGCTTGCTAGTAGAACTAATGCTGAATTCCCTTGTGTTGATCTGATTGGCATTACATCGTGAGTTGTAGATTCTTCTACATTTGTCAAGTTATGCAAGATTGTTATGCATCCCATTTTGTGTTCAATATCCACAATCAGTGGGAATTTACCTTGTTCATCAGATTTTCTACTCATTTCCAGAAAGAATTGTAAGGTTGCTTCATCTGATATACTGATCGGTGGAATGTCGCTTCTAATCTGAAATTTGATTGACAATGTTGTTGCGTTTGTGTCTAGCCGTAATGCACTGCATATTTTGGTTAGCATTTCTTTGAACGAACTAGTTGATGGAACTAGTATGCCGGTAACTTCAAATTTGGTGTATTGGTTACTATCAGCCCATGTGCCGTTGAAATAAAGTACAACTGGAATCATCTCCATTGTATGTCAACAGAATAAGAATTGGTAAGTAACAAAATCAATGTTAGCCAGTAACCAATATAATGTTAAACAGTAACCAAGTCAACATTAGTCAGTAACCAAGTCTTCATCAGTAACCATTATAATGTTACACAGTAACAAAGTCATTATTAGTCAGTAACCAATGCAATGGTACACAGTAACCAATTCATTATTAGTCAGTAACCAAGTCAGCTTTAGTCAGTAACCAAGTCTTCATCAGTAACCATCATAATGTTACACAGTAACAAATTCAGAATTAGTCAGTAACCAATATAATGATACACAGTAACCAAGTCATTATTAGTGAGTAACGAATGCAGCATTAGTTAGTACCATTATGCATTAACCAATCTCGTAGTAGACAGTAACATATTCATAGTTAGACAGTAACCAATATAATGTTAAATAAAGAATTAAGTCAAAGATTGACATTAAAGAACCAAGTCAAACATTTTTAATAACCAAGTCTGCATTAGTCAGTAATATTTGTTTGGTTACCATTATAATCTTAAACAGCAACCAAGTCAGTATCCATTATAATGTTACACAATAACAAAGTCAGCATTAGTCAGTAACCAATATAATGATACACATTAACCAAGTCATTATTAGTTAGTAACCAATGCAGCATTAGTTAGTACCATTATGCAGTAACCAAACCAGCATTAGACAGTAACTTATTCATCATTAATCAGTAACCAATATAATGTTAAACAGTAACCAATTCAGAAAAATATAAGGGGTTTAGACAGTAACCTCACAAACCAGAGTTAGACAGTAACCAATATAATATTAAACAGTAACCAATTAAGCATTAGTCCGTAACCAATTAAGCATTAGTCCGTAACCAATTCATAATTAGTCAGTAATATTATGCTGTAATCAATACAGCATAATGCTACACAATAACCAAGGAAGCATTAGACAGTAAACAACATGTTGCATGAAGGTAACCAATGTTGCATGAAGGTAACCATTAATATAAAAAAAAGTCAGTAGAACTCCATTAAAAATTTGAAACAATCAAGTAAACATTATTCATCAAGCAAATTTATAATAAACAGTAACCAATTTATATATACTTAGTAACCGTAATATAAAACATATGTTCAAATGCATTTTGGAATCAAAACATTGCGTATTCTTACTTTGTGACCATTTTTTACTGCGAAAACGTAAGAAAGGTAACCAATATAGGAATCCGTAGTATCCATAGGTATTATATGCATATAACTTTTAAATTCACACACCTCAATATTCAAATTTGTATCGAACGGGCTGTTGATCTTGTAATAAACAATCACTAAGTTGTCGTAAGTTTACGGTTACTGAACTTGAAGAAGTTGTTGATGCTGTATGCTATTTCCGATTTCAGAGTTGCGTCGTAACAAAGTGATTCGTCTTCTCCGATTTGAGAGGCGCGGCAGATTTCTGCGTCTTCTCCGTCGTTGATCTGTGTTCCGATTTCAAAGTTGCATGATTTTAGGGCGGTTAATTGAAAAGATGAAATTCGGTAACTGACGTGTAGGAGTTAATGACACGTGATTTTAGCACGTATATTGTGTATGTTTTATTTCTGTAATTATGTTGTGTATGTTTTATTTTTGTAATTACTTTCTAATTGTTGTATATTAGTGTAAAGGACCCTATTATATAAGAAGAATTTTGTGATTCTGGTGTGAGTTTCGTACCTCAACTAAGAAACCTATTTATAAGAAATTGTTTATCACACCAAGTTTGACTAATTCATCATCGGAGAACACCAATGCTGAATTCAATAGTCTGATTTTTTAAAAATAATATAATATTCTAATAAAATAAATAACTTTATATATAAAATAATATATTTTAATAAAAAAATAACTTTATAAAAGTTTTCTATTTTATATAAAAAAAATTTGTTTTATTACTATTACAATAATAATAAAAACAAATACTGAAATAAAATTTTTGCCGACAGTTTGACAAATTGGCAAGTGGTGGGTCCATGGAATAATAAGTCAAACTTATAACAAACGACTCATGCTAAACCCCTTTATTTCTAACACAAATTGGATAAATTTCTACCACACATTACTTATTATAATTATCCTTAATCAACACATTTTATTCTTCAATAATTATTTATAATTAATATTACAGACTCACAATATTAACAACTAGATCGTTCTCAGGAAATAGGGAGCCTTCCATATAAACGACGTGCAATTAACTAACCCCTTCTCTCGACGGAACTTCTAGACATTGTCAATAATGCTAACTGGTTTAATCATATCATATCAAATAATATGAGTTATTGTTTCGTATTATTGAATTAATAATATAAAATAATATCCAGATGTTACTGTAACAATTATTGATTCAATAATATTAGATACTATGCAGTAACTACTGTGAAAATTATTGAATGAAATACTGAGTGACTTTTAATGTAACAATTAGTTAATTAATAATCACAGATAATGTGCAATACCATGTACTAATGTGGAGTACCGCGTGCTACTGTAGAATAACGCGTATTAATATACTTTTATCACTGGGTATTTCAACAGTTAACGGTAAAAATTATGCCGCCAATTTTTTAAAAAGTTATTTTTGTCGGTTTCTATATCCGATATTTATTCTGTTGTGGGGCCCACCAATGATTGGTTATTTCGGCGCCGTCGTACGAATATTTCTCGACAAAAAGAATATTCTCCGACTAAACGAATATTTTCTAACTGACTGTTTACTTTGTATAATTTGCACATATCACCCATAACTTAAATATTTATTAAATCAACACCTTACTATTTAGAAAAATTAAATCTTATTCATAAAAAGTTGGGATCTTACACATTACACCGTTATTTTTCTTCAACTCCGCCAATTAGTTACTTGTATATTACTTTTAGAAGGCAACGAGCTTGTCCAAAGGCGTGTAATGAGAAGATATGAAAAAGCATATTTACTCTTCGATTGAAAAAATAAAGTTAATATGAAACTTTTTCAATTTTAAAGTTGATGTAAATTCTTTTATTTTAATTGAATATTTAAAAATTACTAAGAACTACTAGATTTTTATTTTAAAAGAGAGAAAGTAGAATGAAAAATTAGTGGTGGAAGTGATTAAATACATACCAGATGAATTATTCTTTGTTTAAAATGAGATGTGCTCAAAAAATGGCATTGGTCTACCATTATATGGCAACGATGATTTTCTTATGATAGTTTTTTGGTGATTTAAATGAATATAAAAGTGAATATAAATTATAATGTGTATTGTTGTGGTTGATTATTGGTAATTTAAATGAATACATAAGTGCATAAACAAAATAATATGTATAGTCGTAATTGATTATAACTATTAGCAGTAAAACATTAACTATTTATAATTCAATTAAGTTTCATCCTATACTACACGCACACACACACACACACACACACACACACACACATATATATATATATATATATATATTTATTGATATTGAAGATTGTGGCAAACTAAGCAAATGCTACTTAGTTTATTTTACTAATGAAAAACTAAATAAATACTAATTAGTTTATGAGAACCATTATTTGAATATGGGGACTACTATTCGACATTCAGTACTTCTATTTTTCAAACGGGTTTCTAAGTTTCGAAGAATAGTACATGCACAGACACTTATTCAAACCAAGTAAATTGTGGAAAACTAAACAAATGCTACTTAGTTTATTTTAATTATTTTATATTAATTTAGTGATCATATAATTTATTTTATTTAATTTTTTTGATTTGCTTTGAATTTATTGAGTATTATATTATATTATATATTATTTTAATTTTTTTATTAAATTAAATTAAAATTTTTAAATTAAATTAAATTTATTTTATTAAATTCATTTTATTTATTCTAATTTATTATTATGTTTTAATTTATTTATTTTTCATTATATTATATTATTTAATTATATATAATTTATTTTATTATATTTATTTATTAGATATGATTTAAGTTATTTCATTTAGTTTTATTTTATTTTATTTTATTTTATTAAATTATATTATATTATTTAATCTATTTTCATTAAATTATATTATTATAATTAAATTATTTTATATCAATTAATTTATTGTATTGTATTTTATTTCATTTTATCTTAATCGGTTTATGTTATCTTATATTATTTAATTTTATTATTTATATTATATTATGAAATAATTATATTATGTAAATTTAGTTTATGTTATTATATTATATTATTTATTTAGTAGTGGCAAAAATAAATAAATGCTACTTAGTTCATTTTATTTTATTTTAGTTGTAAGATATAATTAATTAAGTTACTTTATTTTCTTTAATTTATTTTGTATTATATTACATTACATTATTTAATTTAATTTTATATTATGTTATGTTCTTTTATTTATTTATTAAATATAATTTAAGTTATTTCATTAAGTTTTATTTTATTTTCTTTAATTTATTTTGTATTACATTACATTATATTATTTAATTTATATTATATAAATTTAGTTTATGTTATTATATTATTTTATTTAGAAGTGCAAAGCTAATTAAATGATATTTCATTTATTTTAATTAGTTTTGGAAAATTAAGTAAAATATATAAATAGTTAGCATGGCCCATAAAATTTGCAATTGAAATATTCTGACGAAAATTTCATCGAAAATTCTTCGAAAATAGCAAATATTACATTCATAAACAATATATCAACACACAAATTATAAGTACGCAAAAAGGAACCCAAATTAAAGATTGAATACACTGACATAACCATCAATATTAATATCAAATTTTCGACTACACTGTAATTGCACAAACTCAGTCCCTAATTAAACAATTCTATGATTCATAACATATATAATACAATCTAATTGCATCAGTAATTCATCAGTCCCAAATGAACGTTCACTTTTATTATATAATCAACATACATATTAACTATTATTGCATAAATTCAAACTCAGTTTGATAACTATAAAACCTAATTTGATAACACAATTCAAACTCAGTTTGATAACCTAATTCAAGATCAAATTTTGGGCAGCATGCAAACCCAACTTGAGAACAGGGATAAAAATAATTTAGCTGATAAAATTGAAACTGATAAAATAAAATATTTTAGCCATGAATATTGGATAAAATAGATACCAAATATGTGTGCCAATTCAACCTCTGCTAGAAAATAATTTGAAAACAATTTAGATAATACCTTGAAATCCCTCAAATCCGTCGGTGTAAAGCTAAGTTTGTGGTGGTGGCACAACAATGGGACCGCCCGTGAGGTAATGTTTCATGGAAATGTAGCTCATTTTGAGAGAGGCAGCGAGGGCTGTCGACGAGAGAGATGTGAGAGAAAGAAAATAAGGAAATAAAGAGGCTGAAGGCAAAATGACGATCTGATTAGGTTTATATCGTAATTCCGACGGAATGTCCGTCGAAAATAAGTCCCTCAGAATTAACTTATTTTCGACGGAATATTCGTCGAAAATAGCCATCGTCCGTCTTAATTACTAGGCTGAAAATTTGGCGACAAAGGAAGAAAAATTGGCGCCAAAGGGGGTGTGTTATTTTTGACGGAATTTTTTCGTAATTAGCACATTTACGAAGGAATTATCTTCGACGGATTAGTTCGTCGGCCTTAAGCTAATTTCGACAGATATTGTTCTATCGAACATTTATAAAGGACTTATCTTCGACGGATTAGTTTGTCGGCCTTGAGCTAATTTCGACAGATATTATTTCGTCGAAGATAATTACGTCGGTCTTAATCCTTTTTTTTGTAGTGATATTTTTTTTTGCTAAGATAAAATTGAAAATTATGTTCAAGTAATATTAAAGTTATTGTCATAATTTGAACCCGAATTCTTTACATTATATTTTTTTTTTCTTATTCAAGTGAGCCAATTCATTTGTTTCCACTTTTATATATCTACGTCAATGTGACTTTTTATTATATGCATTAGTAGTGTTAAATGAAGAATTGGTGCCAATATACACATACGAGGGTTAACCCGTGTCGGGCCTCCGGCACTACGAATGTTCGTGTAATTATTTAATACCTAAAGATGAATTTAAATGAAAAATGTGAGTTACAATGTTTAAAGAGTATCTACATACTCATTATTTACAAATCGAGGCTGGCAAGAAAAAATAAAATTGTTAAAGAAACAACTAAAGCTAACATTCACATTCACTCAACAATAAATTTATCAGCATGTAACAAAGATCTTTGATCTGTTATCATATCTATGTATTCAAATTCAAATATTTACTTGTATATAGGAGAGTAGCTGAGTTTTCCTTTAGACTAGGACTTCCTGTTGTATTTAGGAGTAATCTTGTTATTCCTCTGTGTATATATACTCTATTCAGTTTAATGAAAATATGCAGAGAAATCATAATTGATTCTCATATCAACATGGTATCAAAGCCTCCCCATTAATTTTTTTTCTGCCTTCTTTTCTTTCCTCTCTTGTTTCCCTCTTATTCTCTTGCAGTCAAACACCAAAATGACAACACCAAACCCCAACAACATTATCTCTGTCGCTAGTCCTCCACAAACTGAAATTCCTCTTATCACCATCAACGTATCGGCTCAAGCACCACTCAAACTCACTTCCACAAATTACCTATCTGGAAGCTGCAATTTGAAACTTTATTCATTGGATATGACCTCATTGGGTATATCGATGGATCCAATCCATGTCCTCCCACCACCATCACAGTAAACAACACTGCCACAACCAATCCTTCTCACAAACTCTGGATTCGTCAAGATAAACTACTGCTAAATGCCTTAATTGGCTCTCTTTCCCCTACTATTCTTCCCTTCATTGCCCAAGCCAAGACTTCCAAAGAAACATGGACCATCCTTGCTAACACCTATGCCAAACCCTCACGTGATCGCATCAAACAAGTCAAAACCAAACTTAAAAATCCAACAAAAGGTAGTCAAAATATAACCGAGTATCTCCACTCTGTCAAAGCCTGTGCTGATGAACTAGCCATTCTAAGTGCACCACTGGACCCTGAAGACCTCACCGACAAGATCCTAGATGGCCTAGGTGACGAATACAAGGAATTGGTCTGTGCGGTACAAGCTCGTGACACTTCCATCTCATTTGATGAGCTCCACGAAAAGCTACTTTCCTTTGAAGCCTCTGCACCAGCAATCAAGAGTTTAGAAACTTCACTTCCAATTACTGCCTATCCCACAAACAAAAACAAACCACCAATGGCGCCCAAACAAAACTAATAATTGGCGTACGCCCTCTAACTCATCACCTGCTGGCAACCAAATTTGGCGTCCACCAGCACCCACTAATGGTCGTCCACCGATGAACTTAGATTCACGATTCCAAAATTATAGCAATCGTCCTCCATCTAGACCTTATCAAGGCTTCTGTCAGATCTGTGGAATCCAAGGACATACAGCCAAGAGATGTCCCTCCTTTCAAGTACTCCCCATTCAATCCTCTACCACTGCACCCTCATCCTCCAAAAACTCAACTGCTCCTTGGCAGCCACGAGTTAACTTTGCTGCCAACAACACATCACCAAACCCGACCTGGTTACTCGACAGCGGTGCCTCTCATCATGTCACAGCTGATCTAAACAATCTGTCACTTCACTCCCCTTACAACGGCATTGATGATGTTATGATCGGGGATGGTACAGGTCTCTCCATCACACACACAGGCTCCACTACTCTCTCTTCTCCCCAATCAACTTTCACTTTATCTGATGTTCTTTGTGTCCCAACCATGAAAAAAACTTAATCTCCATTTCTCAGTTTTGCATCACTAACAATGGATCAATTGAATTCTTACCATCTTCCTTTTTTGTGAAGGATCTTCGCTCGGGGGAAATTCTATTCCAGGGCAGTACTAAGGATGGAGTGTATGAATGGAAAGCTCCCAAGAACTTGATTCTAGCATTCTCTACAACCAAAACAACATCTATCAACTGGCATCATCGTTTAGGACATCCAGCTCTTTCAATCTTACAACATATTCTCTCTAATTCTTGTTTAGAATCATCTTCCTCTATGCCAAAAGATTTCTCATGTAATGCATGCCTCTGCAATAAAAGTCATAAATTACCATTTTCTACTTCATCACGTGTGTCTTCACACCCTCTTCAAATTATATTTTTTGATGTTTGGACCTCTCCCATTATGTCTTAAAATGGTTTTAAATATTATGTCATATTTGTCGATCACTTTACAAAATATATTTGGTTTTATCCCCTCAAACGAAAATCAGATATTCACGACGTGTTTAAACGCTATAAAAATATTGTTGAAAATTACTTTCACCACAAAATCATCACTTTATATTCTGACAATGGAGGAGAATATCTCGGCCTCAAAGATTACCTTTCTACCGCTGGTATAACCCATCTAACTAGTCCACCTCATACACCTGAACACAATGGCTACTCTGAAAGAAGACACTGTAATATTGTCGAAACTGGCCTCACCTTACTCTCTCATGCCTCCTTACCTCTCACCTTTTGGACTCATGCATTCAGTACTGCTGTATACTTAATTAATAGAATGCCCACCCCCACTCTCAACCTCTCTACTCCCTTTGAATTAATTTTCAAAACAAAACCAAACTATTCTAAACTCAAAATTTTTGGATGCTTATGTTATCCATGGCTTCATCCTTACTCATCCCACAAACTAGCCCCCAAGTCCACACCCTGTGTCTTTCTTGGTTACTCTTTGTCTCAAAGTGCCTATCTCTGTTTTGAACCAACCACATCTAAAACATATGTCTCTCGTCATGTCCAATTTGTTGAATCAATATTTCCTTCCACCACACTCAATATTCAGCAACCATGTCATACTACCACTACAGTTTCTGATTGGATTCCACCAGTTCTCACAATTCCCATTTCTCCTCCAGCACAACCGTCTTCTTACACTCCAGAAGTACAAGCTCCGGACTTGCCCCTTGCTGCAGATCACCTCTCAACCACGTCTACATCACCCCATCAACCAGAACCTACACTGCAACCAGAACCTGCCTCACACCAAGTCTCTCCACTAGCTCCTCGCCATTCCATGACTACCCGAGCCAAAAATCGTATCACGAAACCAATTCAAAAACTCAATCTTCACACACACTTAGCCTCTTCACTCAGTTCAGAACCCACATCTGTTACTCAGGCCCTTAAAGACTCAAACTGGCGCAAAGCTATGTCCGAAGAATATGATGCCCTTGTTCGCAGTGGGACTTGGGAACTTGTTTCTCCAATCGGTATCACCAACCTTGTAGGTTGTAAGTGGATATTTCGCATTAAAAGAAACTCTAATGGTTCTATTGACAGGTTTAAAGCTCGCCTTGTAGCCAAAGGCTTTCATCAAAGACCAGGTGTAGACTATCTTGAAACATTCAGTCCAGTAATCAAGCCAACTACTGTGCAACTTGTGCTCAATATTGCCATAATCAATGGTTGGTCTCTTCGTCAATTGGATGTAAACAATGCCTTCCTCCAAGGTAATCTATCAGAAATAATATATATGGCACAACCTCCTGGTTTCATTGACACTGATAAACCCACCCATGTATGCAAACTTCACAAAGCCATTTATGGTCTCAAGCAGGCTCCTCGGGCATGGTATCATGAATTACGCCAGTTTCTTGTAGATTCTGGGTTCAAGAACTCTCACTCTGACACATCTTTGTTTATTCTAAACGTTGGAACCAACCTCCTCTATCTGCTAGTATACGTTGATGACATTATCATCACTGGAAATAGTAACGATCTTGTATCCCAAGTTGTTGCGAGTCTAGCTCAACGTTTTTTCACTAAAAGATCTAGGCCCTCTATCATATTTTCTTGGTGTCAAGTTGTTCCTCATCGCATGGCCTACTACTCTCACAAAGGCGATATATAAAGGATCCGCTTTCACTAGAACTAATATGCAAGTTCGCCAAACCGGCTCAAACACCTTTACCTACCAATTTCGTACTCCATCAAGTTATCATGTGGATCACCTCTCTCTGACCCCACGGAATATAGAACTGTAGTGGGCAGCCTTCAATACTTGTCTCTCACTCGTCCAGAAATTTCATTTGCTGTAAACAAAATGTCTCAGTTTATGCATCAACCAACAGATGAACATTGGACTCTGGTTAAAAGAATTTTGCATTACCTCAGTGGCACCTTAAATGATGGCCTTCTTCTTCATCGCAACTCACCACTATCCCTTCATGCTTTCTCCGATTCGATACATGCCTTCTCCGACGCTGACTGGGCAGGTAACAAGGATGACTACTCTTCAACTGGTGCTTACCTTGTTTACCAAGGCAACAATCTCATTTCCTGGAGCTCTAAGAAGCAGAAAATTGTGGCTCGTTCTTCGACTGAGGTTGAATATCGCTCTATTGCTGCTACTGCTGCTGAACTCAGTTGGGTTCGCTCTTTGTTCTCTGAACTCTGCATCAATTTGGTTAGTCCCCCAGTTGTCTACTGCGACAATGTCGGTGCAACACAGTTAAGTTCAAATCTCGTCTTCCATTCTCGAATGAAGCATGTGGCGATTGATTATCACTTCCTCCGTGATCAAGTTCAATCGGTGCTCTTCTTCGTGTGGCTCATGTTTCATCTGCAGACCGACTTTTGCGATCTTGTAACGAAACCTCCTGTCTCACTCTCAATTCCAGAATTACGAGACAAGATTGGCCTCTACACGTGGCCTATCTTGAGGGGCATATCAAGATGTAACAAAGATCTCCGATCTGTTATCATATCTATGTATTCAAATTCAAATATTTACTTGTATATAGGAGAGTAGCTGAGTTTTCCTTTAGACTAGGACTTCCTGTTGTATTTAGGAGTAATCTTGTTATTCCTCTGTGTATATATACTCTATTCAGTTTAATGAAAATATGCAGAGAAATCATAATTGATTCTCATATCAACAAAATTGACCTAGGCCAGTTAACTATATTTATTAAATTCGAAACAATCTCAATGCCAATGACCTTCATATTTTCTTTAAGCACATTTAAAAGCATTCCTCCACACCTATATGCTATTGATTCCCTTCATTTAATTTACAATTTTAGATGGAACATGAATTACACATATATACCCTTAAAAGATTTAATTGTCATTTTATTTTCAATCACGTAACATATTCTGACAATAAATATTAAATCGGTGGCTAAAAGCTTTTATATATAAAAATTTAGAAACGTTAGCATTCACAACAGTTTTCTTATCTATATCCATACTCTACAGTGCTATTGGGTCATTCTGTAGGATAGGGATTCAATTTTTTCACTATGTACCCAACATGTTCCTTATATTGATTCCTTAAATATTACATTTTGAAATTTCAAATTTAAAAGTTAAAATTTAAAAATTCCAACAGTCAAATCATGTTTTGAACGTTGTAACTATTTTTTTATTTAAAAGTAATTATTGTTTGAATTTAAAAATTGCAATTATTTTAATTTAAAAATAGATATTGCTAGAAATTAAAATGTACAACGATCATTATGTGTTTATGAGAACTAAAACAACATTATTTTAATTATAAAATAATAAAATTTATAATTAGTAATAATATTTTTTACAAAAATGATCAAAATCAAAATTTGACTGAATTTTAATTTTTTTTTATAGTTCTCTTTCTTCTCTAAATCCTTATTTAAAAAATAAAAATGACTGAATTAGATAGGCATACCCAAATCAGTAATTAAGTGAGATAAGATCCTTTAACCAACATAAAATCGTAATAAATAGGGTGTGAAATGTCATTTTACATAAATAGGGAACGTGCTTTTGATTCCCTCACCCTGAGGAGTCAAATCATATATATGGATTAAAATAGAGAATTATATAAGGATAAGGAAACTGTTGGATACTTATTTATTGATATATTCTTCAAATGTGGGGATACATAGTCTATTGGGGAAACTGTTGGATATATTCTTTAAGTTCAAACTAGCATCCAATGTAAATAATGTAAGAATAAAATAAAAATTTTATAAAATGTGGATTACTAAATAAAAATAAATAAAAATTTTAAATTAAAAAGAATAAAATAATAATATAACTAAACTTGTAAGGACAAAATAGGAAGAAAAAAATTGTGACCCAATTACACCAATGACGTTAGCTGTTCAGATAGCCGCTTTATTAATAGAAATATTAGAGTTTAAATTGTAAAAACAAAAAAAATTAAAAGACAAGTGATATGCTCATTTTAGGACATAAATGCTTCATTTTTTCGAATTAT
The DNA here is from genome assembly GCA_020205605.1 of Panax ginseng. NCBI lineage: Eukaryota > Viridiplantae > Streptophyta > Magnoliopsida > Apiales > Araliaceae > Panax > Panax ginseng. The sequence continues at coordinate 9,510,877 of CM035146.1, forward strand.
AAGATTATTATTGTTTTTTGAAAATTAATTTAAGACAATTTCAAACTCAAAATTGAGTTAATTTATTAAAAATTATGAAATAATAATTCTTACAATGACTAATACTATTTAGATCGTTTACAATACTTATTATTGTACTGGCTAACATTATAATAAAAAAGTCTTGTTAATTTTAAATTTGAAAATGTCTTTAATTTACTTCAAAAAATTAATAATAATCTTATATTATTTTGAAACGAAAAAAATATTATGGTAGGAAAAAAAAGGAACTGTTGGTTCTACGAAAAAATCATTATTTCTACATGATTTTTTTTTCCACACAAATACAAAATTTACTAGTCATGTTAGAGTTACTTGTGAAATACTCCCTCCGTCTCAGGATAAAAATTCTGGTAGACTTTTCACGTATATTAAAAAAATGAATGAAATGACAAAATTACCTATAATAATATTTTATTAATCATTTCCAATGTAGGTAAGAGAGTGACTTTATAACTTTTCAATTCAAAATATACTTATTAAATATGGAGAGAGAATTAGAATAAAAAAAGTATGAGATATTTAATGCTAAGGGTATAATAGAAAAAATTATGTAAAAATTAGGTTATTAAAAGAAAATGGATATTTAATATGAGACTACCCAAAATAGTAATAAAGACTTTTATCCTGGGATGAAATGAGTAACATTTAATTTCCGAATAACATTTTACCCGACTATAAATGATTTGAAAAGATTGTTGAGGAAATAACATTAGCCAACTATAAATGATTTGAAAAGATTGTTGAGGAAATAGATTGGGTTAAGTTCACTTTTTTCAACTCTGATTTACAAATGCATTATTCAATTGAAAATTTTAACAATCAATTTATTAAATTATTTATTTTTTATGAACCGTCACAAATTTCGTTTAAATAAATTGACTTTTAACGAAAAAAATTAAAAAAATAATATTTTAAACTAGTTATCCACGTGAACTTGTCAAATAATATCCACACATTAAAAATCTATAAAAAATAAAAATAAATATGAAAGTTGAAATAAATTAAACAATTAAAATTAAATAAATGAAATCTTGGAAGAAAAACATATATCTTAATAATTTTATTAACTTGAGAGAAAACATGGAAGAAATTTTGTTTACAAAATAAAATATATCTCAATCAATTAAAATAAAGAACAATATGTAATTATATAATAAATTGATTAAACATCTTAAATAATTTAATTAAACACATTAAATAAGATGGGTTTGAATTTAAAGTTTTAAGTTGTTTAATTTTTTAATTTGTTCTATTATTGTATAATACTCCACGTTTTATTTTAATTTTAATTTTCTGACTCTGTAATTTGTTATGTATTTTAGGATAGATTATTAGGGTTTTACAAATTTTTAATTAATGTTAACATATAAATTTTCTATTTTCTATTTCTATATGTTACTTGACTATTATTTGGCGTGTCCATGTTGACAATTGGATAATAATAAAAAAAATTATAATTTTTCCGTTAAAAATATTTTTGATTGACTATAAAAATTAATAATAATTTATATTACATTGAAACAAAATAAATATTATTGTAAGAGGAAATGTTGGTTCCACGAAAAATCATTATTTCTACATGATTTCCCCACACAAATATAAAATTTACTAGTCATGTTGAGTTAATTACTTGCGAACTTCCAAAATAACATTACCCAGCTATAAATGATTTGGAAAGATTGTTGAAAAATTAGATTGGGCTAATCAATCCATCCAAATTGGTATATAATTTGTCCAATGGGACACATAGAGTCAACACTTATGACCCAACATTTAAAAGCTGAATGTGACCACTAACCCGCTTGGAGCCTTTGGGGCTGGCATTGGCTCATTGGACCTAGAATGAAATAAAAATAATTTATATATTGATAAATTTTGCACGATTTAGATTTGGTAATGATATTATATAATTAATATATATTTGTAATTAATAATTCTTGTGCGGTTTTTAAAATGAAATTGATGTAAAATAACTTAGTGTAGGAATCAAACTTGTTAGATTGATCCAACTTCGTAGAGTGAATATATTATGTAGAACTTAAGTCTGAGAGGACTATCGTAAAGCAAGATAAGAAAGTAGTTAGAGATCATATATATTGCAGATCATATTTTTGAATATCGTAGAGTTACAACTGTCAATATCTAAGTTTGTAAAATTGGCAAGACAAGACCTCAAAGTTTGTAGATTACAATCAATAATCAAAGAATCAAAATCTTACAAGATTGTGAAGAAACATCGTATAGTACACTGAAGTCAAGTGTAAAACGTAGATTCTGTCAAGCCAGATACTCTACAATTGGACACTCAACTCTACGAGTAGTAAAAATCATAGAGTTTATCAGTTCTGACAATGACTGACAATGCTAATCTTCGTAGAGTGAAGATCCCAAGGTAGTTTGTTAAAACACTTGATGTTTAGGACAAGTGCATTTGAGAAAATGTCTAACAACTATATTGGCTAAATGACAGAACCCACATGTTTGTTTTTGTGGCCGTTAGTACGATAAAAGCGACGTAACATGGTCTAAAGTTGACACATCTTTTCAGAGTTAACAATCAAAGATCTACAAGTGTTCAAGTCAGAATGGAGTAACGGTAACTTTCCAACTGGAAGATTTGAAGGAATGTCTATAAAAGGCAAGCGAATTCAAACAACCAAAAAGATAAATGAACGATCAAAAAGTCGAATTGCTGCCATTTATTAAACGCTCTTACTCTACGATTTTGAACAACTTATTCAGCTGCTAAGTCATTTTGTGTTGGACTTAAAGTCACTTAGCAACACCTCAAATACCTTATTTTATTTGTGATTATCAGGTCTTGTGATCTTTTCTAACCAAGTCTAAGTGACTTGAAGGGTTATGTATGAACCCGTCTTAACGACTTGTACCAAGTCTTAGTGACTCGAATGAATCTTTGTGACTCAGTCGTTGTAATGGTTCTGTGTAAACATATCTTATTGATCACCTCATTCTTAGTGGATTATACTTACTCAAGGAGTATAATAGTGGACTAAAAGATCTTTGTACTCCGAACTACGTAAAATCTCTTGTCATTTAATTTATGCACTTACTTTCCTATTGCATTAGTTTCACTACTCTACGATTTTGTCCTGCGACTTAATTCCACATTTAATTACTAAATTTAGAACTGAGATTTTCTTATAATTTTTAAAGGAATTTTCTAAAATATCATTCAGAACTAATTAACTTGTTTAATTATAAAATAATAATAATTGTTTAAAATTAATTTTTTTAAAAATCTATTCAAAATAATAACTTTCATTAACAAATTTCGTACACAAAACTTTATCTCTTGAAGTAAATGTACTACCACTTTCACCAAAATTACGACGAAAAAGAAGTAGGTAAGACTATTTTTCCTGGACGGTGAGAATGTGTGTATGGAATATACTTATTTTGCATAGAATAAAAATAGAATATGGACCTTGGGCTGGGCCCATGAGTTATACCTTTTAGAGACCATACATAAAGTTTTCTACATTCCCTCCTACAAAAATCCATGAGACATCATGTGTGGGACAAGCCCACTAAACTTCAGTTGTAAAGAGATAATTAGTTAGTCATCAACATTGTGTTTGTGTGTGTGTTTGTTTAGAAATTTGAATAAATTTGAATTTGAATGCATTTGAATCCACAAATGAATTTGTTTTTATCCTGAATTCATTTGAATCGGTAAGATAGAGAAATTTGAATGGCTAAGTCAGATTTTTTGAGTAGAATGTATTGAATGAAGTAAAAAAAATTTAAAAATTAAAAAAAATATTAACTATTATATTAAGTAATATTAAATAAATTTACAACAATTTTGAATTTTTTTAGAGGGAGTAAAATAATAAAATTTTGTTATTCAGATGTTTCAGACATGTCAATTATCAAACAGTTTTTTTCATTCAGATTCAGATTCAGATTTATTCAGTTTTTATCAAACACCCTTGAGTTTTAAAAAGGAGATGAAAGAAAATTTAGAGAAAAGATTAAAATTTTATTATTTGTAAGTTTTTTGAAGAGATAAATATTAAACAAATTTCCTCCTAAACTAGTGAAGATTTAGAAGAGAATTTATTAAATTACCAAAAATATCCTTATAATAATTCTTAATTTAAAGTAATTTTTTTTATTAATATACTCTTTTAAATTAAAATTTCCTTTAAAAACTCACAAAAAAAAAAAAGATTAACATATATTTTATCTTCCTCTTTTTGTTTTTCCTCATAAATTTTAATTTCTTATCTCCAAAGGTCGTGCCTAGGTAGGTCTGACTAGACTTTATTTGTCCCTCTTCTCGAATTTATTCCATTTCTAGAAGTCTCCCACATTTCTACATTTTCATTATTATTTCCAGAAACTCAGAAAGAATATTAGTACCACTATTATTTTCCCTTTCTTACTACTACTATTTCGGTATCAATTCCAAGGTATATAATCTTGATGACATGTGGTGGTGAAAGATTTGTAAAATAATGTAAAGATTTCAGTATCAGTTTCCTTCTGTACCACTCTGAAAATAAAATATATATCCTTGTCTACCAAATTACCCTAAATACAAAACTATATACACATAAATTAACTTTATACACATAAATTAAAAAATTATTTAATTTTATCATTTAATAATTAAAATTTGTATGAAATTTCATCACTACCCCTTTATAGAAAGTTGAAAATTATTAAAGGAATTTTTTTTTTTGGAACAATGAGAAAAGTTATGGGTTATATAGGAAAATAAATAATTTATTATCCTAGAAAATTGTAAATGATAAATAAATTAAAACAATTTTTTTTAAAAAAATCAATTATTATGGAATGGAAATAATACTACGTAAATTTCAAAATAAGACATTTTTTTGTCCATTTGAAGAACCTAGAGATATATTTATATTTGTATACTCTAATTATAAAGTAACTTGAAAATCCTAATATGTTAGTACTTTTACTCTTAACTGATTGAATATTGTCATTTTTTTTATGAAAGGCTAAATATGATATATTATTAAAAAACATATTCCAAAATTTACAAGAATTAGATAATAAGATATAAGATTACTAATCTCTACTGCATACAAAAGAAATCATTTTTTCTTCATTCAGCTTTCTACAACTGATACTACTACTTTTTTATTACTGCTACTAATTCTTTCTGCAACTAAATGCATCTCATTAATTGCCTCATGCACTCCTCTCTTTATGTACATGGCTTCTATCACTATATATTATATTTCTGACTAATGTTAAGAATGTTAACGCCAAATTTCGTTCACGCGTCTAATCACAGAATTCACGCGCTGAAATCTGCACAATAACAGATCACACAGAAATTTGACGGCCGTGCCGTCGGGAGATAGCTCCGGTGTGAGAATAAGTATAGGCCGTTCACAAGGTTTAACAATGGAGGCTTAAGTGTTTAGTGCTCAAAAGTAGGTATTACCTGTTAATTGTAACCCTGACCTTGTATTTATAGTATTCTCACCTCCTTAGAATCCTTCTCCGAATGGGATTAGAACTCCTAAATATGGTAGTTATCCATATTTGGGTCCAACACAATCTCCATAAAAGGTGCAAGTGGAATCCAACTCCAATACCACCTCTGTAGCTACCCTATTCAAATATGGTCTGGTCTGTAGACTCTGCACGTAGGGCAGCCCACTTCACAGGCCCAACCCCCCAAGCCATACACTTGGTTCGGCCTTCAGCCCAAGGAGCTCGAAGGCCTGACCCCGAACCCCTATTTCAACCGAGACCCCGGTCCAGAGGACTTGGGATGCACGAATTCCTTCAACACCCTAAAGGTCTCGGCCCATTGGACTTAACACCACCTTCTAATCTCAAGCCTTCGGCCCAGGTATAGGTCGGTAAAATGCTCCCGAATATTGCCCCCCAGTCACCGATTGTAAAGTACTTTATAATTGGAGACTTGAAAGGTTATGTTTTCAAAAGGTCACGACAGCAAATGATGAGTTATCTGGGGAAGCCAAACGGTCTGACCATTTGATAGCTGCCCTTGGGTTTCGTGCCACACGCCTTATAAAACCCCCCTCCAATCAATCACTGTCGCCTTTTCCAGACTTTTTCATTCCAAAAACCCTGCTCAAATTTTTCGGCCAGGCGATTTCCGGCGAGCGACCAATTCATTACAATATGCCCCCTGAATACAAGCTTCGGATCCCGAAGCCCGACGAGAAGATGTTCTGGAGGCCTGAGGGCTTGTGGGTCGTCGTCCCTCTTTACAACCTGAAATATGGGATTCGGTTCCCTCTACACGAGTTTATTTCATCCTTTCTAAACTTTGCTGGACTCGGGTTCGCACAACTCGTGCCGAACTCATACATCCATCTGATATCTTTTATTGCCTTATGCCAAGAGATCGGGATCGCTCCCGGTCTCGACTTCTTTTTTGCTCTTTTCACCTTTTCTGGCTCGAAAGAACCTGGTTTGCGGCAGTTAAACAAACGGGCCAACCGCCCCGTCATCATCAAAACCCCTTCGAGCAATAAGGGGTGGCACGATAAATGGATCTATATCCAGAGGGGTGACCTTCAACTTCTTCTCATTGGGCTCATCCCAAGACTCCATAGCTTGGTGGTGAAGTTTTGAAGGATCGAGTAGAGCCTACAAGGCTTTCTTCAAAAATGGAGCAAAACCGAGGTGGAGCTGAAGGTTACATCCCGATTGAAGCTTGGTCAGACAAACATGGGTGTAAGTATCTTCCTTCCGGCCGATCAATCCCCACTTACTTTTTCCTCTTTTGTCTCCGAAATTTTATGTCTTAACCCATTCTCTCCTGTGCAGTGACAATTTTCAGGCCCGAAGGGACCTCTGAATCCATATTCCCTATACCTGCTGCCGCCGAACCGATTCGTCCGCCGATAACTGACGATGTTTCTGACGAGGAAATCATCCCAATCACTGAGCTGTCGGTGGGGTCCACTTCTGATCCCAACCCCTCGACTACTAAAAAGGTGGCTTTAAAGATGAGCCGGGCGGAGAAAGCGGCCTTTCTGAAGAAGTCCAAGAGGTCTTCGATGAAACCTGCAAAAGTCCCTGCTAAAGTCGTCCCTTCAATCCAAAAGCCTACTCCCCCTCCCCCTGCTCAAGTTACTGTGGTCGAGGATTCAGAGGATACCGAAGAGGTTCCTTTCGAGCCCCAATCGAAAAGGCCGCGACTCGCCGAAGACCCCGAGCCGCTACATCCCGAACAACGGATTGTTGAGGCTAACCCCCCTCCAGCTGCCACTCCCCCTTCCCGGGTGAGCTCTTCGCAAGGGTCGTCGACCACAAGTTGGCCGAAGAGTCCTTCGGACGTTTTTCCGTTCCACCTGTTCGATCAGTTCAAGCTTTCGGGTGATGACGAATGGTTCAAAGGATTCTCGTCCGAGGACTACTTGATGTCGTACATCCGGGCCCAATGTCAGGTAATTCCATGGTTGTTTACCCAATGCTGTAAATTCTGATTCTCATGACTGATATACATGTTTGTCACAGGCCAACGCCATTCTTGCTCGGGCCATCCCTCCGTTAGCCCGAACAACAAAAAAGGAGATTCAGCAAGGAACGGATATACTGTTGCTTGAGACTGAGGTTCGGGGTCTGACCTCGGATCTGAAAACTGAAAGGGATCGTCATGCGGAGACCCGAAACAAGGTCACCCAGGCTCAACATCAGGCCGACGAATTGAAAGAACATTACTCCCTACTCCAACAGGGGTTCGTCGGCCTTGAGGGTCACGCTAAAAAGTTGATAGAGGAGAAAGAGCATCTGGCTTCAGAGATCAAGGATCGGGAGAAGGCAGTTGACACCATCTCAGAGAAATATGCACACACCACGCTACTTTGAAACACCGCACAATAACAGATCACACAGAAGCTTGTGGTAGTAGGCTGCATGGGGATAACTCGGTGTGAGAATAAATGCAGAGCAGATTCACAAGGTTTAACAATGGAGGCTTAAGTGTTTAGTGCTCAAAAGTAGGTATTACCTGTTAATTGTAACCTTAGCCTTGTATTTATAGTATTCCCACCTCCTTAGAATCCTTCTCCGAATGGGATTAGGACTCCTAAATATGGTAGTTATCTATATTTGGGTCCAACACAATCTCCATAAAAGGTGCAAGTGGAATCCAACTCCAATACCACCTCTGCAGCTACCCTATTCAAATATGGCTTTGGTCAGAGACTCAGACGCAGGCAGAGGCGTGCTACCTGAGCCCAACCCCCAAGCCATACACTTGGTTCGGCCTTCGGCCCAAGGAGCTCGAAGGCCTCACCTCGAACCCCTATTTCAATTGAGACCCCGGTCCAGAGGACTTGGGATGCACGAATTCCTTCAACACCCAAAAAGGTCTCGGCCCATTGGACTTAACACCACCTTCTAATTTCAAGCCTTCGGCCCAGGTATAGGTCGATAAAATGCTCCCGAACAAGAAATATATTTGTGGCGGAGTATTAAGATAATACTTTCACTAATGAATAACATAGGATGGAATATCGAGAAAGACCATTTTTCATTATATTATATTTTATTTATAGAATGCCAATCCAGTTATTGTATCGTTATTTATTATTTAGGTTCTAATAGATTTAAATAATTTTGCCCCAGTTTTTATTTTGGGCTTAATTTTTATTTTATTGAATTATATTTCTTTCTAGGTTTAGATAATTATTATGTTAGGGTTGTTTTTATCGTTCAAACTATTATTATTATTAACAATTTTTTTTATCTTTATTATTATTATTATTGATTACTTGTGAATCAAGGACCTTACGGTGTTGTTCTTTGTTATCCTCCCTCCACGCCATCTCAATTTGGAATAAAAACTAATTTAAATCACCATTTTTTAAATTTATCTAGTTTTGAGAAGGCAATTATTTTTTATTATGATTATTATTAATTAACATTAATAATAATAATAACAACAATAATAATAATAATAATAATAATAATAATAACAATAATAATATTATTAACAACAATAACAATAATAATAAATTACAAATAATAATATCAACAACAAAAACAACAACAACAATAACAAAATCTCCCACATTCAACCAACATTTGAGAGAAATTTTTTGTTATACCTATGACTTGCCGGCTCATTTTTCCTTCGCCCCTTCACTCGGCGCTTCCTAGCTATTCCCTTAACCCTTAACTAAATCTCTCATATTTAATCAACATTTGAGAGAAATTTTTTGTTATACATATTGGCTTGCCGCTTCATTTTTCCTTTGCCCCTTTACTCCACTTCCGTTTCATATTACCTCAACTTTTCATATTCTCTTAACTTGTAACTAAATCTCCCACATTCAACCAAGAATTTTTTTTGTTATATATACCTATTGGTTAGCCGCTTCATTTTTCCTTCGCCGCTTCATTTTTTCTTTGCCCCTTCACTCCACTGCCGCTTCATATTTCCACAACTTTTCATATTCTCTTATGTAATAGCCGGAAAGAAATAATAATAATAAATAATAATAAAAAAATTATTTTGTTTTAAAACATATTAATTGGATTTTGTCATTTATTGGGTCAAACTAGTTATTTAATTTGTGTGGGCTAATAAATAGTAATAAAAGATGGGTAAATTAATTTAGTACAATTTGGGCCTTAAAAATTTATTTGGGTTTAATTTAATTAATTGTGGGTAATATTAATTTTATTATAATTAGGAGAATTAATAAGATAAATAATTAATAAAACCTAATTCTACTTTCTTATACGAATCAGAGAAAAAGAAAAGGGGGTAGCGACTAAGAGAACGAAACAAGGGCCGCAAGAGATCAACCCATTTCAATTGTTAAGAATTTTCTGGTAAGTGATGACAGTCATGATAGTTTATATATATAGATATATATAGTTTGGCTGCTTTATATATATATATATATATATATATATATATATATAGTTGAATTACAGGATATGGAACGAAGTGTACATGAGTACTTTGTTTAATTGAAACCCTTTTTGCAATATATAGATCACGTGTATCAAGTACTGATATTTTATTTTGTACTAAATATATGAACTGATGATTACCTTCTTCCAAAAAAAAAAATCGTTACATCACGCATTGAAAATTTGCTGTACTTTGGTAAGGTAGTAAACTTTTATTTTATAAATATATATAGTATATATATATATATATATATATATATATATATATATGATTGTTGGTACTGATAATATATATATATATATATATATATATATATATATATATATATTATATTGTTTATATTATATTAATTAACTTGTGTTATTTATAAATTTCAATTGAAAATTCTGTATACTATTAATTATTCTAATGATAAAATTATAAATTTACTTAATAATAAATTAAATAAATTATGTTAGAGATTGTTAAATTTGTAATAAAAATGTATTTTATTTTATTTAGATTAAACGGGAAGAGTCCAAACGAGTTTTTGAAATATATTTTGGGTATTACGTTTGCTCAATCTAGGTACGGATTCCGTATACTTTCAGCGAGAGTCTTTTGTTTTTTATTTGTTCGTTTCGTTATTCGTTTCGAAATTTAGAATTGCCTCTTATAATTATTCCTTTATCAAATTTATTGTGATAGTTCGTATTGGGCGTTCATAGTTGGAACTCCTATTTGTACTCTTTAGACTAGTGTATCATGTCTATAAATTTATTTTGATATTGTAGTAATGTACATGTTAGTATATTTTTGGAGACGTGTGATGATGATTTGTTTCAGTTTAACATGTACATGTTAGAACCCCTTTGTTGTGTCGCATGTGTTGTGACATTATATTTTGTTAGAATACCGTAGGGTATACCTGAGTTATAACCACCTGTGGGGGTACCACATGCATGTCTTCTTGGCACCGAGGCATGACACCTTCCGTGACGGTGTGATCAATCCACGACGTCTCCGTTTTATGCTCCGATGGGAGTTGGCCATTTGGTGTTTGTTGTGGGAGGCGTATGGGTCGACCTTAGTTTTCTGTTCTGTTATGTGGATTTGTGATATTTTTGCCAAACACGCCTTCCGATTTTACATACATTGGATTCGCGGTCCAATGTGTGTGACTTGCCTGTGTGGCATTATTTGATTTGCCTATGTGGCATTATTTGACTTGCTTGTGTGGCAAGGTATATTTCTGTTTTATTCTGAGCTCGGTATGAAATAACACCCAACCATTTGATTTAGCTTATTATTTCGCTGTGTTAGATTTGTTCGTTTCGTTTCAGTTCGTTTCGTCTCTTTTCATTTAATTGAGTTAGTTATTTCGGTTCATTATCTGTATTCTATATCCATACTGGACATTTGGCTCATGCTGTATTTTCTTCCGACAGGTAATCAGGAGAATCAAGGGCAAGTGTGATGAGAGCTCCATTCATTCCAATGATTTAGAAATATTTTGTTTAGACTTGATGTGTCAGTTCACTTGGAATTGTAATAATTATTTTAGATTGTGGTTTGAGACAGTTGGAGATTTATTATGGTTGATTTGTGGTATTTATCAGTTATTAAGACTATTCTTTTGTGGCTTTAAGTCTTGCTATTAAATTTATTAGTTTTGTTGTGTTTTGAGTAACCTCTCTTTCTATTTCGGAAATGGGGTGTTACATCTTAACTTACAACTAAATCTCCCACATTCAACCAACATTTGAGAGAAAATTTAGAGAAAAAAGAGTAAATTTTTTGCAACCATTTTTCGGCATCATATTCATATACAAGTTTTCAGATCCAAGTAATTTTTTTGTAAAATTTCTTCTATCAATCTTCTTTTTAAAAATAAATAAATATTATAATTTTTTTTGAAAAATTTATTACGTTCTGAATGTATTCATGTGAACTTATATGCATGTTAATTTTGGAAAAAATTAGTGAGTTATGTGTTTGGAGAAATATATTATTATGTGATGAACTAGTTATTATTATTTTTTTAATTTATTGTTAAATAGTTGTGTATAATAATGGGAAGAAATTAGTATTTTATTATGAATGTTAATTAATATTAAAATTAATGAGTTATGTGTTTAGGTAAATATATTATTATGCGATGAACTAGTTGTTATTATTATTATTATTATTATTATTATTGTTGTTGTTGTTGTTGTTGTTTATTTATTTATTATTATTATTATTGTTGTTGTTATTTATTATTATTATTATTGTTGTTGTTGTTATTAATATTATTATTGTTATTATTTTATATTAATAATATATTATTATTATTATTATTATTCTTTATTATTCTTGTTGTTTTTTGTTATTATTATTATTTATTATTATTATTGTTGTTGTTATTGTTGTTGTTGTTGTTATTATTATTATTATTATTATTATTATTATTATTATTATTGTTGTTATTGTTATTGTTTTTGTTATTAATATTATTATTATTATTATTATTTATTATTATTATTGTTGTTGTTGTTATTATTAATTTTTATTATTATTATTATTATTATTGTTGTTGTTGTTATTATTGTTAATTAATAATAATCATAATATTCATAATAAAAAATAAAAAATAAAAAATAATAATATTATTATTATTATTGTTGTTGTTGTTATTAAATTATTGCTAAATTATTAAATTAACTTGAATAAAATAGGGGTAAGGAGGTAATTAGGCTACATTGTCCAGTCAGGTTGTAGTGGCAACATTGATATTTTTGTTTGGTTTATTAAATGAACAATTAAAGAAACGGAGGGGCATTAAATTTCTACTTGGTAATTACTCCATCTGTTCCTTAATATAAGTCGTTTTAGAGAAATATTTTTGTTCCTTAATATAAGTCGTTTGAGAATTTCAAGTAAGCATTAATTGCTTAGTTTCTAATATTACCCCAAGTATTAAATATAACTTTGGTTCTATTACTATTTTTTGTCCAATAAATAACAATCTTTTTTTCCAATACAAGGACAATATAGACAATTGATATTATAGTTAATGCTATACAATCATTTCCTTAATACATGTGCACAACTCTAAAGCGACCTATATTAAGGAACGGAGGGAGTACCATTATGCTTACTTTTTTGTTTGGTAAATTAAAGAATGGAAGGGCATGGCTATAAATTGTTACACTGCCGCTACAACCAATAGCGGCAGATAGTTAGACCTGACAAATGGGTCGGGCCTTTGGGTAAGGTCAAAACAGGCAGATTTTGTGGTGACTAAAAAGTTAAGTCCAAAGTTAAATTTTTTTGAAAGGCGGGCGAGGCGGTCGGGCCATGAGCCTAGGTTGATTAATGACTAGTTTTTGCCATATTTTTGGGGCTAGCCCAAGCAGAAATTTGGCCATTGGTTCAACTTTTGAAGGGCCAAGGCCAAAACGGCCCCGAGTTTTTTCGTGAAATTTGAAAAATTGAGGCCCAAAGCTCTCTTTTTTGATGGTGGGTGACCCATGAGCTTGGATCAATTTTGCCAGGTCTACAGACAGTGTAGTCAATATTACAATTTCAGTTTGATCATTATAATATTTTATACGAAGGGACAATGTATCATTTGAGTATTATTGTGACTCCTCCAAAACAGGTATACATCACCCATCTTGAGTCGCCAGATACATGGTACATAAATTCAAATACAACTTAATTATACAACAGTCGTGTAAAATACGACAAAACATAGTTGAGAGTTTAAACAAGAATATTGTCATCTAGACAATATCCACACCCAATGGTGTCCTCATTAAAATTATTATCACATTATTCCGTAGAATAGTGAGGACTACTAAAGCCATTTATCTGGACCATCACTCCATTCCCCGACTCGTCCCGGCTATATATTCTCATTTCACAAGAGAACAATGAAAGAAAGGGTGAGCTCAACTTGCCCGAGTAAAGTATTATGACTAAGATAATGCGAGAATAAATTATACTTAGCCTTCAATGATATAACAATTGATAGAATACAATAGACAACAAGTTTTAGATCAACAACTGCGCCGTGAAATAAGCAATCCATTAGAAGAGTCAAGTAGAGCATAAAATCTACTATCTTCTATGATTTAAAAAAAGTTTTCATCAACTTTATCATTTGAGACTCGACTTAATAAATAAATCACATCATCGAATCATCCTCGCACTACTTCTGCCAAGGATATTCATGTAATCATCAATGGTCATGATTATATCGAATAATCCATGGCTATAATCATATCAATAACTGTCCATCAATGCACTACGGGCCAATGAGGACTTTTATCACATCATTCATTACATTACGATCATGATTATACCGAATAATCCTTGGTCATAATCATACCAAGTCCATCTATGCACGTAAGTCAAAGATGACTTTCATCATAATATAAGCACGAGGATGATGACAATGACATAATAATTCAATAAAACAAGTTCAAGGATAAATTTTAAAGATTTATAATTTAATTTATCCAGAAATCAATAACGTCCAAATTGTCAACATGGTACTGCTTTGTAGAGTAAAATTCAAGAATAATATTCATGTACCAAAAATAATTTGGACAGAAAAGAAATATATTTTTCGGGTAAATAGTACCCCGTGAATAGTATCCTGTGAATAGTACTTCGGGAATAGTACCTCGTGAATAGTACCTCGACATGAAAAGTACCCCAAATACCCGAGTGAATAATATTCGGGTGAATAGTAATTTGGGTGAATAGTAACTCGTGAATAGTACTCCGACACAAAAAGTGCTCTGAATACCCGAGTGAATAATACTAGAGTGAATAGTATCTGGGTGAATAGTAACCCGTGAATAGTAACTCATAAAAAAAATACCAAAGAAAATAATATTCCATGACGAGTACAAAAGAAATGATATCTCATACGAGTATAATAGAATATACAAAACTGCAAATGGATTTTCACCCGCCATATGGTAATCCACGTAGACAGATCATTTCCACAATTTAATAAAGAATGAATATGAAGGATCATTCACCATGCCTGCGGTAATCCACATAGACAGTTTATTCCAACAGAATAATAAAGAATGGAATAACAGAAGAATTCACCAGGCATGCGATAGACCGCACATACATGTTATTCCAACAGAATAATAAATAATGGAACCAGGTCATGCGTAATATGCACAGACATGATATTCCAACAGAATAATAAAGAATGGAACCAGGTCATGCGTAATCCGCACAGACAGGATATTCCAACAGAATAATAAAGAATGGAATAATGAAGAATTTCACCATGTATGCGGTGCTTTGCATAGGCGAGTTATTCAACATAATAATAAAGAATGGAATAATAGAAGAATTTTACCATGTATGCGGTACTTCGCATAGACATGTTATTCCAACATAATAATAAAGAATGGAATAACAGAAGCTCTCTTCATGAATACGAAAGAAATAATACCCCTTACCTTAGAAGAAACTAGATACTTGAATAGTGAGGTAGCATACTTCTTTTTTTCTTTCTCTCTATAATTTTTCTCTATAATAATTGCTCTATAGCTTTAGTGAGTTAGTGAGAAATGAAGGAAGAATGAGCTTCTATTTATAGAAAAATATAGTTTCGATAATTGCACGTTTTGGGGCTCAAAACATTACAGTATAATCCCTTCCTCTTTTCCTTCATTTTTAATTTAGTCCTGTAAGTATTATCAAACTTGCACCACCTCCCCTAATAGTAAATCATGTGACTCAAAAGTTCTAAACATGTGAAAAAAATAATTACAGTATAGTACTTTCATCTATACCTCCATTTTTAACTTAGTCATGCAAGTATTATCAATCTTGCACCAACTCCCTTAATAGTAAATTAATGTGAATCAATAGTACACACATGTGAACAAATAGTTATATATAATCATGTAAATTAATAGCAATTAATTGCTCATTTATTCGGTTAATTACCCGATTGGTTAATATAACCTCCAGACATCAATTATTATCGAAATAAATGTCGATTTTCACTAACACTAATAATTCCAACACAATGAAACTATCAATTTCATCTTTAATCAACACGAACTTATTCATCATTAATATTATAATTCACAATATTTAACAATCGGTCGTTCTAGGAAAGATGGGGCTTTCAGATAAGGATTTCTCCTTATTGGTAGCATGATTAGGTGACCAAACCTCTCCTTGTGAACTTCTAGACATTGTCAATATTGCAAATAATAATATGAATAACTTTCAAATCTCAATTATTGATTTAATAATATAACATATTATACAGATGATACTGTGATAATAATTGAATCAATAATATGAGAGATATGATGTAGCAATTTCTGTAGCAATAATTGAGTATAACTGAGTGACTTCTTACGTAAGCATCAATAATCAATACCGTGTGCTACTATGCAACCACGCGTACTACTATACTTTTACTACCGAGTAGTTCAACAGTTTTAACGGTAACACTTTTGCCGTTATTTTTATAAAAAGATAATTCTGTCATTTTCTAACTACGACAATACTTTTGTTGTGGGGTCCACCAATGATTGTGCCGTCGTACGAATATTTTCTGTTAAAATGATTATTTCCCGACCAATCAAATATTATATAACAACTTGCTTACTTTGCAAAATTTATAAATATTACCCACAACTATAACATTATATCAAATCCATTCCATAATATTCAAAAAAATATTTTGAGAAATTTAAATCTTTATTCATAACAAGGAAGTCAATAAGCGAAAGGATCGAGGGCTCTTTACTTATAGCTTGATACGACAATCATTGACTTTAGTGGTTTGGTTGCTTGAATTTGCATAACAGGTTGGTTAGGAATATGAAATCTAACAACCTTACAAAAATCATGATGAGTAGTTAACCAATCGATTCCTAAAATCACATCAAAGGCAAGTATTTTCAAATAGATAAGATCGACATGTAACGTGAAAGTGTCGATTTGAATCAACAAGATTTATAAACAGTGGAGGTAACGAAGGTTTCTACTAACGAAGTTTGAATCGATAAGTCAAAGTCTAACTTCTCTGGGGTCAAATTTAAACGTTGAGCGCAAGCAAGAGAGATAAAAAAATGAGTAGAATCGGTATCTAATAAGGTATAGACTTCGCAATAATTTATAATTAACTAACACGTGCTAACTTCGTTCGGGTTACTCGCTTTTTGAGAAGTCACAAAAAACACTCTTCCTGAAACCACCGACTTTGTTTTGTCCGTATCCGCCTTTGGTGCCACCGTCCCAGCTAAACTTGACTTTGGTGAACGACAAAATTGAGTTATGTGACCATCGTTTCCACAACTAAAACATACCTTAGAAGGCTGTGAACAGTTTGGACTTATGTGTCCCTCCTCTCCGCATCTGTAGCATACAATTGGTGGTCTTTCTACTTCCTTGAAAATGGTTGTTGGTGCTACTATCTTTCCATCGTTGTTGAACCTTCTCTTCTTGAAATTTCCACTTCTATTATCTTGGTCATGATTACCACCGAAGTGGTTACCATTCTTGGCATGATAATTTCCCCCACGATGGTTATCATTGTTCCGATGGCCGTTGCCAACGGTATGATTATTATCGTGTTGTTGCTCGTTACCTTTTGGTTGTGCTGACTCATTATCGCTCTCCAATAACTGAGTCATATTCACAACATCTGAATATAAACAAAGTTTGTGAGAAATGAGGTATTGACGTATATTGGGTTTCAAACCTCTTAGAAACATTCGCGTCATTCGCTCCTCATTATCGACCAAATAGGATCCAAACCGGGATAACTCGGCAAACTTAGCTTCGTAATGCGACACGTTCATATTGTTTTGCTCCATTGCACATCTCAAAATTTTTAGATGTCATTCTCAAATACTGTCACAAAACAAGGGTTAATTAAACAAATTAACATATCACATATTATCCCTATATTCTGATCGACCAATTAAATACTAATTTAACTTAGGTAGGTCATACTAGCGAAAGAATACCCCGTCTCTCCCCTCCTAGTTCTTGTCTCACATATCAGCCAGGAATCATATCCCTAAGCTTTGATACCAACTGTGACGCCCCCAAAACAGGTATACATCACCCATCTTGAGTCACCAGATACATGGACATAAATTCAAATACAACTTAATTATACAACAGTCGTGTAAAATACGATAAAACATAGCTGAGAGTTTAAACAAGAATATTGTCATCTAGACAATATCCACACTCAATGGTATCCTCATTATAGTTATTATCACATTATTCCGTAGAATAGTGAGGACTACTACAGCCATTTATCCTGGACCATCACTCCATTCTCCGACTTGTCCCAGCTATATTCTCATTTCCTGAAGAGAACAATGAAAGAAATGGTGAGCTCAACTAGCCCAGTAAGAAATATTATGACTAAAATAATGCAAAATAAATTATCCTTAGCCTTCAACAGTATAACAACTGATAGAATACAATAGACAACAAGTTTTAGATCAACAAGCTGCGTGGTGAAATAAGCAATCCATTAGAAGAGTCAAGTAGAGCATAAAATCTACTATCTTCTATGATTTAAAAAGTTTTTCATCAACTTTATCGCTGAGACTCGGCTTAATAAATAAACCACATCATCGAATCATCCCTGCACTACAGCCAAGGATATTCATGTAATCATCAATGATCATGATTATACCGAATAATCCCTGGTTATAATCATATCAATAACTGTCTATCAATGCACTACGAGCCAATGAGGACTTTTATCACATCATTCGTTACATTACGGTCATGATTATACCGAATAATCCCAGGTCATAATCATACCAAGTCCATCTATGCACGTAAGCCAAAGATGACTTTCATCACAATATAAGCATGAGGATAATGACAATGACATAATAATTCAATAAAACAAGTTCAAGGATAAATTTTAAAGATTTATAATTTAATTTATCCAGAAATCAATAACGTCCAAATTGTCAACATGATACTTCTTTGTAGAGTAAAATTCAAGAATAATATTCGTGTACCAAAAATAATTTGGACAGAAAAGAAATATATTTTTTGGGTAAATAGTACCCCGTGAATAGTTCCTTGTGAATAGTACTTGAGGAAATAGTGTCTGAATGAATAGTACCTCGACATAAAAAGTACCCTAAATACAGGAGTGAATAATATTAGGGTGAATAGTAACTTAGTGAATAGTACTCAAACCACGAAAAGTGCCGAATACCCGAGTAAATAATACTAGAGTGAATAGTAACTGTTCTGGGTGAATAGTAACCCGTGAATAGTAAATCGTAAAAAAAATACCAAAGAAAATGATATTCCATAATGAAAGTACAAAAGAAATGATATCTCATACGAGTATAATAGAATATGCAAAGCGCAAATCGATTTTCACACTTTGAATAAAGAATGAATCTGAAGGATCATTCACCATACTATGATAATCCACATAGACAAACGAGTTATTCCAACGGAATAATAAAGAATTGAATAATGAAGAATTCACTAGGCATGCGATAGGCCTTGCAGACGAGTTATTCCAATGAATAATAAATAATGGAACGAGGTAAATGCGTAATACGTGCATGATGGGATATTCAAACAGAATAATAAAGAATGGAACGAAGTCATGCGTAATCCGCACAGACATGATATATTCAATGAATAATAAAGAATGGAATAATGAAGAATTTCACCATATATGCGGTACTGCCAGCATAGGCAGTTATTCAACATAATAATAAAGAATGGAATAACAGAATCTCTCTTCATGAATACGAAAGAAATAATACCCCTTACCTTAGAAGAAACTGGATACTTGAATAGTGAGGTAGCAGACTTCTCTTCTTCTTTCTCTCTATAATTTTTCTCTATAATAATTGCTCTATAGCTTTAGTGAATTGGTGAGAAATGAAGGAAAAATGAACTTCTATTTATAGAAAAATATAGTTTCCATAATTGCACGTTTTGGGGCTCGAAATATTACAGTATAATACCTTCCTCTTTTCCTTTATTTTTAATTTAGTCCTACAAGTATTATCAAACTTGCACCACCTCCCCTAATAGTAAATCATGTGAATTAATAGTAAATCATGTGACTCAATAGTTTTAAACATTTGAAAAAAATAATTACAGTATAGTACCTTCATTTATACCTCTATTTTTAATTTAGTCATGCAAGTATTATCAATATTGCACCAACTCCCCTAATAGTAAATGAATGTGAATCAATAGTACACACATGTGAATAAATAGTTATAATCATGTGAATCAATAGCAATTAATTTCTTATTTATCCGGTTAATTACTTGATTGGTCAATATAACCTCCAGACATCAATTATTATCGAAATAAATGTCGATTGTAACTAATACTAATAATTTCAACACAATGGAACTATCAATTTCATCTTTAATCAACACGAACTTATTCATCATTAATATTATAATTCATAATATTTAACAACCAGGTCGTTCCCAGGAAAGAAGGGGCTTTTCGATAAGGATTTCTCCTTATTAGCGCCAAGCAATTAGGTAACCAAACCTCTCCTTGTGAACTTCTAGACATTGTCAATATTGCAAATAATAATATGAATAACTTTGTCGTCTCAATTATTAATTTAATAATATAACATATTATACAGATGATCTTTGTGATAATAATTGAATCAATAATATGAGAGATATGATGCAACAATTCATTGTAGCAATAATTGAGTATAACCGAGTAACTTCTTACGTAAGCATCAATAATCAATCACTACAGTGTGCTACTATGCAACCCACAGCGTATTCATTGTACTTTTACTACTAAGGGTAGTTCAGCGGTTTTAACAGTAACACTTTCGTAGTTATTTTTATAAAAAGATAATTACATCGTTTTTCTAACTACGACAATACTTCCGTTATAGGGTCCACCAATGATTATCTTGGTTATCGAATATTCCCTGTTAAAACGAATATTCCCCGACCAATCGAATATTATATAACAACTTGCTTACTTTGCAAAATTTATAAATATTACTCACAACTATAATATTATATCAAATCCACACCATAATATTCAAAAAAATATTTCAAAAATTTTAAATCTTTATTCATAAAATTTAGGGTCTCGCAATTATAATAATTAATGAGGGGTAGTATAATAAATGCTGTAAATATTAAAAGCAATGTTACTGACACTACAACAGAGTATTTTTTTTTCCTATTCTATCTCAATAATTAATTATATTAATTAACGATGGAGATCATGATTATTGGAATAGTTCTTTTGACAATCGGTTATCACGGATTATATATATATATATATATATATATATATATATATATATATATATATATATATATATACTGTAGCCTCCTCGGTTTTCTAAGGCCCATGACAAAAAATTTCAAGTGTGTCCCTTTATATAAATTAAATAATTAAATAAATAAATTATCAACTAATTATTTTTATTAAAATTATAAGAATTTACAAAAGATAAGGAAGAACACTTTAAAATGTCATCGAAGCAAATAATCATCACATGTACCTACAAAATAAAAATATCAATGAAATCGATAAAATTAATGAAATACCCACTGTAGTTGGCAAGTTTTACTGATTACACAATTAAACTTTTAATTTTTTAAATTACCCCACTAAACTAATTATTATTTTAAAATTGAGTTATTCCGTTAAAAAAAATAAACGGACGTTAATTTTTTATCTACAAAATTAATGAATTACCTTTTGTAGTTGGCACGTTTTATTGATTACACCATTGAACGTTTAATTTTTTAGATTTAATTTTTTAGATTATCCCATTAAACTAATTAAAAATGATTATTTTAAATATTTTTAAAAATTATTATTATTTTCAAAGGTAAAAAATATTAGAAACTTTAAATTTGTTTTCCATAAAATGAGTAAAGTTTCATAAAATAAAGATTTAAAAATTAAAGTTTTATGAAACCTTCTTGATTTAAAAAAATATTTTTTCCTTTTGAAAATCTTGTTTTCTTAAAATATATATTTTATAAAATTTTACTAATTTTTTAAAATATGAAGAATTTTCAATTTTTTCCTTTGAAAATAATATTTGTTTATAAAAATTATTAATTTATTTTTGAAAAAAATTGAATGAAGTGTTTTTTATTTATCTTTTCTTGTTTTTTATTTTAATTTCTATTTAATACATAATATTGCTAATCTAACATATCATATATTTAGTTTTTTACTTTAGTTTTTTCCATAAAATGAGTAAAATTTCATAAAATATAGATTTAAAAAATTAAAGTTTTATGAAACATTCTTGATTTTTAAAAAAAATTTTTTTTCCTTTTAAAAATAAAGTTTATTTTTTGAATCTATATTTTATAAAATTTAACTCATTTTTTTAAAATATGAACAATTTCCCAATTTTTTCTTGAAAATAATATTTATTTATAAAATTATTAATTTCTTTTTGAAAAAATTGAATTAGTTTTTGTATTTATCTTTTACTATTTTTTTTATTAAGAATTCTAATATTAAGAATGGGTCATTCTGTTAAAAAATTAAGTAGACATTAATTTAATTTAAAATCACTTTAATTTTTTGAATCTATATTTTATGAAACTCTACTCATTTTATGAAGAAAAAAAGTTTCTAATATTTTTTTACTTAAAATAATAATAATTTTTAAAAATATTTAAAATAATTATTTTTAATTAGTTTGATGAAGTAATTTGAAAAATTAAAAGTTCAATGTTGTAATAGTAAAATATGTCAACTACAGTGGGTAATTCATTAGTTTTATAGATAAAAAATTAACGTCCTTTTATTTTTTAAACGGAATAACCCAATTTCAAAATAATAATTAATTTACTGGTGTAATTTGAAAAATTAAAAGTTCAATGGTGTAATCAGTAAAACATACCAACTACAGTAGGTATTCTTTAGTTTTGTCCAATGAAATCTAAACCACAAAACATCATTTAAAATGTCTTCTTGTTGCACTTTTAGATGCAAAATCATCAATTATACTATTATATTTAATATTTTCTAATATATTATTTTTAATGCATAATATCGTTAATTTTTTTATTATTTTATTTTTTTTATATACATAAATACATAAATTTATAAAAAAATTTGGACCATCTCAACTCAATTGTGAGCCCTGGGCGGTTGCCTGTTAACCCTTGACCAGGGCCGGCTCTGTCCTAACTTTATTATTAAAAAAATTATAGTTGTTGAGTTTGTCCACTATGACAAATTAAGTCAATGTCTATCAGTGCTTACATGATAGAAAACTTGTGAATGAAGGTTTGGATAATCCTTTCTTAATCAACTTTACATGTATGGACTATGATCTCAACTCTTATTTTAATAAAATAAAATAAATATATAATATAAAAAATAAAAAGATAATACTCAATTTATACTAATTACTATTGTATATAATAATTAAAGCTTAAAACTTGATATGGAAGGACTAGATTGAATTGTCGGCTGATAATTTGATCGGTTGTACCATATGAGGGCCGAGGCATCAAATTACATCACCTATATTTTCAGACAAGGATGTTCTTTAAGTTTGGCATATAAAGTGCACTATGTTGTTTTATAGCTGACAAAATGTTGATTATATATAAAATAATACTACTATCACATAAAAAAAAAAATCATATAATATGACCTTCTCGCACAAGTGCTCGCATTAGACCTCCTCGCAATTGGGTATCCTTCGCTAAGTAGTAACTAAATATTTTTTGTGAAGGATATATTGTGAATAACTTATTCCTTCACAAATTGTATTTAGTAATGAAATATTGCTATTTAGTGAAAGATTGGTTTCCTTCACAAATAATATTATAAGACACGCATGTTGAGTCCACAACATGTATGTTAGTATTATGCGATTCTTTTTTATGTAATATATATATATATATATATATATATATATATATATATATATATATATATATTGTGTACGTAATAATTGTGTAAGTTGTTTAAAACTCGCTATAAACTTTCTTATCTAAGCAATATCCATTGTAATTATCAAAATTGGACATTATTGTGGTGCACTACATGGTTTTAAAAATCGGACTAGACTGTGAGTTTGACTGGTAAAATTTGAAATTAATTGGTATTTCGGTTCAATTTGAACAAAAAAATCAATTTTAGTCAAAACTCAATTGACCCACCGGTCGGACCGGTGGTTTAACCAGTAAAACCGATTATTGACCTAGTGACCCATTTTTTGTACTACTTTTTTTTTAATATTACAATTAACTACTTTTAATAATATTGTAACTCAACTTTATTATGTTTTAGTTCATAAAAATGAGATTTTTAAAATTTTATTAGTTACTAATAATATATATTGTTATATATTAATGACGTTATTGGATCAATAACGGTTTGACTAGGGCTGCAAACGAACCGAATTGTTCGCGAATTGGTTCGGTTCGAGTTCGACTTGCTCGCCTAGTCGAGTCGAGTTCGCACATATATAGTGCTCCACTTGATTGCTCGATCGAACACGTTCACGAACCATGTGGTTCAGTTTGTCTTTGTTCGCGAACAATTCGAGTTCGATTCGGTTCGGTAAGTTTGAGTTCTGCTCGATAAGTTTGAGTTTGGTTCGATAAGTTCGAGATCGGTTCGAGTAGTTCGATTTCTTAATTACATATTTAAATTGTTTCTAAAATTCTAAATACAAATAATTGGTTATTTTATATTAAATTCTAAAGTTTGTCTTAATAATAATTGTTAAATTTATAGTTATTTTTTATTACCTAAACATCTTCTTTTTTAAATAATTTATTACAAGTAATTTTTTATTAAATAATTAATAAATAATAATGTGTACTTTACCTCTAAATTCTAATTTAATTAAAATAATTTAATATTTTCATAAAATTTTGAACAATGATTGTTGGATTATTATAATTTACATCCCTAATAATTTAATAAATTATAACCCATGTCATAAAACACATACATAAATTTATTAATCATCATGCAATGACAATTTGACATTAATTAAAGAATGGTATAATACGGTTGCTTACATGTACATGAGTTATTGAAATTGTCAAATCGAAAAAAGAGAATAGATAAATCAAGACTTTAATGTACATATCGAGACTTCAGTAATAGAGTAATAACCATTAAATTATTTACTGAATAATTTTGAAACTTTAAAAAACTATACACATAAATTTGAAGATTGAAAATAAAAATTAGATATTAAATTTAAAAATTGTAAAAAAAAATTGAATATTAATTAAAAATGACAACAAAAGAAATACATTACTATTATTAAATTGTAACTTTTTGATAATCATTTGTTTGTAAACTCTGCTTGAAGTGGTTGGATCTTGAAGAGTTGAAAGGTTTTTTGATATTAAATTTTGATTGTTGATATTGTAATCAAGAATTTCTAAGTACTTGTTAACTTTTAAGTTCTAAGTAATCATTTTTGGTTTTGGTGTTTTTGGATGAACGATGATTACAATATTTGGTCTAATTTTTGATTGAATACTTAAACTCTTAGATAAGACATTTTTGGTATTTATTTAACTATTTTTTACTTCAGAGTTCTATGTTTGTGTTTGTGAACAAGTTTGTGTTCGTGAGCAAGTTTATATTCGTGAACAAGTTTGTATTCGTGAATAAGTTTGGTGTTCGTGAACATAATTTGTGTTCGCAAACATGCTTATGTTCGACTTGTTCGCGAACTCGATCATGTTCGCGAACATCAAACGATCCAAATTTATACATAGCTGTTGGTTCGATCAAATTACTCGAACATGTTCGAGTTCTGTTAAAAGTGTTTGAGTTCGATTTGAATTTGACAAAGTTCGATTTGGTTCGTTTGTAGCTCTAGATTTGACTATTGATTGAATTTTTTAGTTCGATGACCGATTCATGAGAACTTTGATACACTACGTAAATGTTCTTTTGAAAATTATATGCTAATAATCTAATGGTTTAACGGTGACTATTATTTTCAGTGACCAAAGATTAGCTACTAGATTAGTTCTACGTTCAAATTATGTTAATGCTTTATGCTTTATTGTGCACGATATATATTTGCATGGCAAGAGCTACACATGCACTTAGGAGTACCATTGTCCCTCCATTTTTTTTATTTTAGTTTTTTAAAAATCGAAAATCTAGTTTTTTTGTATATTTTCAATATGATACCCCGAATTACAAAACTATGGTACCTCTAATTTGTAAAACAATTTAAATAAGTACCTTAATCTAATTAAAATAATAATAATTAATACCCGATTTTCAAAAAAAATAAATTAAAAAGTAGTGAAATAATTATTTTGGGTCCCCGTTTTTTGAAAAGTTTGGCTTTAATGGCTCTTCGAATTTTGGACTAATTTTGCAATTTATAATAAGTGAGAAGCATAAAGAAATGTCATCAATATTCTTAACCCTAAATTTGGAAGCATTAATTTGAGTTCAAAGTGTAATTTATATAACAAGTTTGATATCCCGTACAAGTCACGAGTTAGTTTATATTATTTTTTTATAAATATTTGATAATTTTTTGTTGATATATATTTATTATAAACATAATATATATATATATATATATATATATATAATGTTAAAGATAATGTAAATTAGCATATTCTACCACAATTAAAGAGAATTTAAATACTTCTATTATTTAGTGATTAAAATTACAAATTAATTGTCAAGAAGAAATTTTTTTATATTTCTAAGTCTGCAATTTTAGAGAAATTAATTACATTTTTTTATTTTAAACTCACATATAACTTTTTTTAGTATTTCAAGAAGAAACTCTTCGTTGTTTATCAGTTGTTTATCAGGGGCACAAATTAGATATTTAGAAGGGAGGTTAAATAAATTTTTTAATTTTTTTTGGTTATTAAATATTATATTACCACATAATTAATTAATCAATGTTAATGTTAATTAAGTACAACATAATATTAGTTTAAAATTCCCTTAAAGATTTAATGAAATCACAATTATGAATTTAGTTCTTATGGATTTCAACCAAAGCAAATAATATAACAGAATGTAAAGACAGAAAGTAAATGACACGGAAAACTTTAAGTGGTTCGAAGAATGAATAACTTATAGTCCACTCTTCTACTCCTATATATGAGTAGGAAATCCACTAAGGATATAGATCACAAATATCTTGATACAACTGAACCACTTATGATTCCTTCGACTCACTAAGTCTAGGTATAGTCAATAAGACTGAGACACTTAGTTCATATCACTAAGATCTCTTCAAGTCATTTAGACTTGGGATATTGTTACTAAGACAATGAATCACAGTTGGTTTAAAGTTGTTGTTTGAGGTGACACTAAGTTTGCAATAGGCTTGAATTCTTCAGTACTTAGCAGCTTGAACAACTTAAGTAGTTCACTTTAGTTTAGTGGAGCTCTTATTACTTTGGCTGTGACGCCTCCAAAATAGGTATACATTATCCATTCTGAGTCGCCAAATACATGGTACAGAATACAAATACAAACTTAAATATATAACATGAGCTGTGAGTTTTAATACAAATATTATCTTCTAGACAGTACTCAAACTCAAAATAAGTCCTCAATATATTTATTATCACACTATTTCACATAATAGTGAGGACTACTAATGAAAACATCTGGACCGTCACTCTGTTCCCCGACTAGTCCCAACTATATTCCCATTTCCTAAAGAGAACAATGAAAACAAATGGTGAGCTCAACTAGCCCAGTAAGAAATATTATGACTAAGATAATACAGAATAAATTATCGTTAGCCTTAAACAATGTTAAACTGATAAAATACAATAGACATCAAGTTTAACTGGAGCGGAACAAGTAATCCATTAGAAGAGTCAAGTAGAACATGATATCTACTATCTTCTATGATTTAAAAGAATTTATCATTAATTTTTTCGCTAAGACTCAGCTTAATAAATAATCCACATCATCCCTGCACTACGACCAAGGATATTTATTAGTATCACGACCACAAATTATCCATACACTACGGGCCAAAGATATTTGTGTTTTCATCAATGGTCATGAGCATGCCAACAACTGTCCATCAATGCACTACGGGCCAATGATGACTTTTACCACATCTTTTGTAACATTACGGTCATAATTATACCGAATAATCCCTGGTCATAATCATACCAAATCCATCTATGCACTACGGCCACATATGACTTTCAACATAATATAAGCACGAGGATGATGACAATGATATAAGAATTAAATTAAAAGAAAGCAAAGGATAAATTTTTAAAGATTTATAATTTAATTTATCTAGAATTCAATAATGTCCAAATTGTCAACATGATACTGCTTTGTGGAGTAAAATTCAATAATAATATTGTATAAAAAATAATTTGGACCGAAAAGAAATCAATTTTTGTCATGAATAGTTCCCCGGGTGAATAGTAACCGAGTAGTACCCCGTGAATAGTAACTTCGAGAATAGTAACCCCGTGAATAGTATCCCAACATG
Organism: Panax ginseng; assembly: GCA_020205605.1. NCBI lineage: Eukaryota > Viridiplantae > Streptophyta > Magnoliopsida > Apiales > Araliaceae > Panax > Panax ginseng. Next base: position 9,539,316 of record CM035146.1, read on the forward strand.
AAAAAGTTAGAACTTATCAAGAATGCTCAGAATAATATTTCCATGAAAAGATACTGAATGAAGTGCAAATATCAAGGATATTCTACTAATTTCATAGAGTATAGAAGCCAAAACTTTAACCAAATGAGTATAGAATTCGAAATCTGAAACGAAATAATATTACTTACATACTACAAAGTATGGAAAAAAATATTATTTTAAGCGAATATTGAACAAAAATAACATCCCTTACCTTGAAAAGAAGAGTATTCTGACTGGTAGGGCGGGGATATTCTTGAAAAAAACTTTCACTATTTTCTACGCTCAAAACTTTCTAAAACTCTAAAGAAATATGCTCAATATTATAGAAGAAGAATTCTTTGATTCTGGTGTGATTTTCAATTCAAACTAAACATTCTATTTGTAGGAGAATGAAATGATACTATTTAGAAAAAAATTCTCACGGACCAACAATTTTGCAATTCACGGATGAAAATTTTGAAGAATCACGGATGCCAATTTCAAGAAATCATCCAATAAAAACAAAACAAAAAAATATAATACATCTATATATATAAACAAACACATGCTGGCCACTTATATATATATATATATATATATATATATATATTATATACACCATTTTGGTTTTCTCCCCGTGACTAACATCATTCCCCCACCCCCCCAATGTCACTTTCATCATATATATATATATATATATATATATATATATATATTATCATACTCATAACACACACTAATTTAAAAATTGAGTAAATGGAGGTCAAAATAATAGGCAAAATTTACAACAAAGACCTCATAAAAATTCCTTCAATACTTTTAACAACATTTATTCATATTATTATAACTCGCAATATTAACAACCAGATCGTTCTCAAGAAAGAGGGGGATTTCCGATAAGGATTTCTCCATATTGGCGCGCAATTAGGTGACCAAACCCCTTTTCTCGACAGAACTTTCTAGAAATTATTAATTATGCAAATAATAATATAAATAACTTTTCATCTCAATTATTGATTTAATAATATAAATATTGACAATAATTGAATCAAATAACGAGAGATACTATACAGCAATTACTGTAGCAATAATTGAACAAAACTGAGTGACTTTTCACGTAAGCATCAATAATCTTTACTGTGTACTACTATGCAACCACAGCGTATTCATCGTATTTTTACCACGTGTATTTCAACAGTTTAACGGTAAACTTCCGCCGTTATTTTTATAAAAAGATATTTCTGTCATTTTCTAACTCCGACAATAATTCCGTAGTGGGGTCCACCAATAATTGCGTCATTGTACGAATATTCCCTGTTAAAATGAATATTTCCCGACCAATCGAATATTATATAACAACTTGCATACTTTGAAAAATTTATAAATATTACCCACAACTATAACATTATATCAAATCCACACCATAATATTCAAAAATATATTTCGAGAAAAAATTAATCTTTATTTACGAATATTAGGGTCTTATATTGGCAAAATTTTAGCTTTGTAATTTTTTGATTCGTGCTTGATGGTTTAAAAATCATTTCCAAAGATTTTAATTTTTAAAACAGTTATTGACTGTACTTTTATGTAAAATATCATTGTAAGGTATCACTGTGAGGTGCTATCCAAGTAAAGGGATGAGAGTTACAGTTGGTATCCACAACATATATGTTGTCGTATTTTGCACGACAGTTGTATGATGAAGTTTGTAGTCGAGGGACAGAGTGATGGTCCGAGATGGTGGCTATAGTAGTTCTTACTATTCTATGAAATAGTGTGATAATAAATGTAATGAGGGCTCCATTTGAGTTTGAATACTTTCTAGAAGACAATATTCGTGTAAAAACTTTCAGATACGCTTTTGTCGTATTGTATAAAGGAAGTTTGTATTTGATTCTGTACCGTATATTTGGCGACTCAGAATGGGTGATGTATACCTATTTTGGGAGGCGTCACAATAAGTCTATAGTTGATATGTGCCACTAGTTTTTTTCTTGTTAATTTTGAATCCTATAAAATCTGTATCTGAATATCCTATTAGATCAAAGGGAAACTCCTTGGGATACCATAATCCTAGATATGTAGTACCTTTGAGATATCTAAAAATCTTTTTTATCAACTATGAAATGAGATTCCTTAGTATTAGCTTGAAATCTAGCATAAATACAAGTAGTAAACATAAAATATGGCTTAGTAGCAATCAAATATAGGAGAGATCTAATCATACCTCTATATTGAGTTATATCAATACTCTTACCATTTTCATCTTTGTCAAGTTTGGTTGCAGAGGCTATTGGATACTTTATGGGAGTGGCTTATTCCATTTCATACTTCTTAAGTAGATCTTTGATGTACTTGGTTTGATTGATGAAGATTCCCTCATCAATTTTCTTCACTTGAAGTCCAAAGAAGTAGTTCAGCTCACCCATCAATCTCATCTCAAATTTGTTCTGCATTAACTTGAAAAATCTCTCACACAATTTTTCGTTAGTGGAACCGAAAATAATATCATCTACATATGTTTGAACTAATAAAATTTACCCTTATGCTTCCTAAGAAATAATGTATTGTCTACCCTACCTCTAGTGAATCCATTTTCAATAAGAAAATTAGTGAGTGTTTCATACTATACTGTAGGTGTTTTCTTTAACCTATATAGTGTTTTATCTAATCTATAGACATAATTTACATGAGTTGGATCAACAAAACCTGGAGGTTCTTGGACATAAATCTCTTCTTGAAGTTCTATATTTAAGAATGCACTCTTAACATCCATTTGAAAGATTTTGAACTTCATGTGGGCTGCATATAGGCTAAAAACATTTCGATAGCTTCCAGTCTTGTAACAAGTGCAAAAGTCTCGTCGTAGTCGATTATTTCTTCTTGTGAATAACCCTTTGCTACTAGCCTTGCCTTTTTCCTAGTGATCATACTAGCTTCATCCATCTTGTTCCTGAAGACCTACTTGATGCTAACGACTGAATGATCTCTTGGTCTTGGAATACTTTTCTTCTTTCAAACTGATTCAGCTTCTCTTGCATAACTTCAATCTAAATTAAATCTTTAATAGCTTCTTTGATCTTCTTAAGCTCTATCTAAGAGAGAAAGCTTAGGAAAAAGCATTCGTTTTTAGTAGCCGACCTTGTCCTGATCTTAGCATTGGGATCAACAATGATCAAGTCTTGAGTGTGATCTCTTTCCCATTTTATTCTAGATGGAACATATGTCCTTATGCCTTCTTTTCTGAGTTCTTCAAGATTTGGTTCTGGATCAACAACTTCATTGATTCGTAGAGTTCCCATATTTGGAACTAGGAACTCTACGATCTCCTTGTCAAGCACTACGATCGTTGCGTCTGGCTCTATTGCTTTAGTTTCTAGGATTGTAGGGTTCTTCTGCTCTCCAATCGATGGGTCCAACTCTATAATTTCATCAAGTTGAGCAACTTTATTTGGTTCTCATTGGTCGACTTATTGAAGGTGATATGGATGGAGACTTCAACGGTTAATGAATTCTTGTTGAACACTCTATAAACTCTTCTTTCTATAGAGTATCCAAGAAAGATTCATTTGTTTGACTTGGGTTGGAACTTGGTTAAGTATCTTTTGCCATTGTTAAGGACATAACACTCACAACCAAATACATGAAAGTAACTGATGTTTGTTTTTTCTTCCTTTCCAAAACTTGTAGAGCGTTTTTTTGAGCATAGATTGAATTAGGGATCTGTTCTGAGTATAACAAGAAGTGTTAACAACTTCTGCCAAAAATTATTTAATGAGATGGGCCGCTGCTAGAAGTGTTCTTCTTGCTTCAATCAACTTTTTGTTCTTCCTCTTAGCTAATACATTTTGCTACGGAGTTCTTGGAGCTGAGAAGATATGATGAATAACATTATCTGTATAGAACTGATATATCTCAGAGAAATCAAACTTCTTTCTATGATCGCTCCTTATTGCTTTGATTTTCTCACTCTTCCCATTCTTAACCAGCTTGAAGAATATGATCAGTTGAGTACTGGTCTTGTACTTAGAAAGAATTCCCATGTGAACCTGATATAATCAGCAACTAATACCAGTGATTATCTTTTGCCTCCAAGACTGGCAGTTGGAACAGGCTTAAATAAATCCATGTGCAACAGTTGCAAGGGCCTTTCATTTGAATTTACTGCCTTGTTTTTGAATGAGTTCCTTGTCTGCTTTCCAAGTTGACAGACCTTGCATGGTCTTTCTTTGAAAAAACTCAACTTTGGTAGGCCTTTAACTAGATCTGTAGAGACAAGCTTTGACATGCTCTTAAAATTTAGGTAGGATAATATCTTATGCCACAACTAGCTGACATCTTCTGAAACCTAGGCGAAGAAGGAAGCAGTTGCAAACGAACTAAGCTCAACGAGATTGACCATATATATGTTTCCTTCTCTCGATCTTGTCTGCTTTAAAGAGTTTTTTTCCAGGTCTTGAACTTGGCAGTAGTTGTTAAGGAAGATAACTTGATGACCTTTATCACACAGTTGATTTATGCTTAGCAGGTTGTGATTCAATTCTTCAACATAGGAAAATTTACTAAACGAGATAACACCATTTCCAATCGAACCATAGCCTCTGTTCTTCCCAAAGTTTTTGTCTTCAAAGACAACGGTTGGACCATTTTTAACTTTGAAATCAGATATGATAGCCTTGTTGATATTCATATGCCTAGAGCATCCACTATCAAGATACTAGATAAATTTATTGGAGCTTGGTGCTTGCATATATACAAGATCATTCTTTATTTTGGTACCCAAATTTTCCTAACTTAGGGTCGATTATATGAAGAATAATAATCATTATGATAACAAAATGCAACTATATGCCCATACTTATGACAATTATAAAATTTAATATGTTGCATGTGTGAGTGTGTGTTTGGATATCTTCTCACTTAGGACATATGTGAAAGATAAGAATAACTAACCTTTATTCTTGGTTGACTCTTTTTGCTTCCATAATGCTCTACGATTTTTTGATTTCGTAGAGTAGAAGTTAGTTTTAATATTTAAACTTGGTTGGTTCTTAGAGTTAGATTTACCTATCTCTACGATCCTTCGAGGGACGATCTTAGGCTTAGGCTTACTCTGCGATTTCATAAAACTAAGTCTAGTACGTGATCTGTTATTTTTAGGAACAACAATCTGATCTGTAGAGATTATAACTTTGAATAATACAATCAACGATCTCTGAAGATTTCACAAACATAATGCTTCTATGGGAAGTAGAAGCACTGTTGTTGTTAATCTTCAAATAATTTTCCACACTTGGGACGTGAAGATGAATCCCCAAACCCAAAACCTGATCAATCAGAGACAACTCTTTGAGTAGTGATCAAGAAGTCCATAAATGAGGTAGACGTATTCCACATCGAGATTATCTTTTCCAAATCCTCTATCTTAGAGGTTAAAGTAGGCTCTCTCTGTGCATTAGCTTTAGTTATCTACCTCAAATTAACATTCTCAGCTTCAAGTTTAGATAGAAAGGCAGTGCTTCGTAGAGCTATTTCCAACTCCACTTTTTCTTTCTCTTTTTCCTCTTGAAAAGAGAATGGTCATTTGATAGAACCCTAAAACATTTCATATATTAATGCAAATATAATGTTATATCATGCAATGCAACTCTAAGATCATCAATATTCACATCGGGAGAGTTGAAATCAAATAACTCACTAATGTCAATTTCTCAAAGATAAGTGGTCTTTTTTGCATTTGCTTCTATGGCCATCAAATTGAGATTGATCATTTGGGGTCTTTCATCTTCACTAGAATCGTTCTCTGAATCGCTCCATGACCCCTCAGCTACAATTTTCCCCCTTTTGTGACGTTTCTTGAATGCTTTGAACTCATTCTTTAGATATGAATTCTTTTTATCTCTTTTTATCTTTTCTAAAAGGGGCTTAGTGCACTCTACGATATAATTAGCATGCTTCTTGCAGTTGTAACATAAGTCTTTATCTTAATCTCTACTACTGCTACTTTTTTTAAAAAAATTATTTCTTGGTCTTCAGTTGATGCTCTTCCTCATGAACTTTCTTAGCCTTTTAGCAATTAAATTTATGTCATTATTATCATCTTCTTCAGCACTATCATCATCAGATACTACTTCTGGTGCAACTTTGGATGCAACTTCAAATGCATTAGTACAATGCCTTTATCTTTCATTTTGCTCTCTAAGATGGTTTTTGCCATTTGATTTAGCTCAAGCTTAGGTAAGGAGATTACCTTAGAGCTTTTGTATAGTCATCTCCTACAAGTTCTTCAACGCACGAATGACAGTAGTCTTAGAATCCCACTTGCTTAGTAGAGCCTTCAAATACTTTATGTTAAGGTCTTTATTTGGATAGACCTATCCGCAGGATCTCAAGGAATTGAGCAGCACGTTGAATCTCTCAACTCTTTAAACTGCTTGGATGTGACAAGCCACACATTGCTATCATTTCCACCTGTATTTTGTACACGAGTCTCCCTCGTCTGATTTTGCATGAACTACAAAAAGCTTCTAAACATCACATCATTCATTGTTTGATTGGTGGTGTTGTTTACTGGGAGGAACATTAAAATCTGTTGACGCGTTCTCTGGTTGGTGATTAAAGGTGTCTCCAATCTCATCATTCACTCTATTGTTAATATTTTCAGCTTTTATTCTCAAATACTGCCATAAAACAAGGGTTAATTAAAGAAATTGACATACCACATATTATCCCTATATTCTGACCGACTAATTAAACACAAATAAGCTTAGGTAGGACACACTAGAGAAGGATTTACTCGTCTCTCCCCTCCTAGTTCTATTCCCCGATCTTCGCCAGAGACCATATTCCTAAGCTCTGATACCAACTGTGACGCCCCCAAAATAGGTCCACACAATCCATTCTAAGTCGCCAAATACATGGTACAAAAAATAACTACAACTTCATTATTACAATTGTCGTGCAAAATACGACAACACATATGATGTGAGTTTAAATACAAATATTGTCTTCTAGACAATATCCAAACTCAAATAAGTCCTCATTAAAATTATTGATACACTATTTTACAAAATAGTGAGGACTGCTAAAATAGTTGCCCTGAAACATCACTCCACACCTCGACTAGTTCCCGTTATATTCTCGCCTCCTGAGAAGAAAAATGGAACAAAAAGGAAAATGGTGAGCTCAACTAGCCCAGTAAAGAATATTATGACTAAGATAATGTAGAAAAAATTATCGTTAGCCTTCAATAAATCAGATAAAATATAATAGACAACAAGTTTTAGATCAATATTCGCAGCGAAAATAACAATTCATTAGAAGAGTTAAGTAGAGAATGAAGTTTACTATCTTCTATGATTTAAAAGTCCATCATCAATATTTTATCTCTGTAACATCAATCAATATACATCCTAAATCAAATATTCATCTTTGCACTACGGGCCAAATATATTCATTCATATCACCAGTTGGTCATGTTCATCTCAACGCCTGTCCATCTTTGCACCACGGGCCAAAGATATTCATCAGGTAATCATTCATCTTTGTACTACAAGTCAAAGATATTCAGTTATAGCATCATTTAGGACTGAGGGTGATGAAAAATATTTTTAAGAAATAAATCCAGTGAGATTAAAGGACAAAGATTAGGGATTCGTACTTTGGTTTATCCAAGTTCAAAAATACTCCATAATAATTAATTGTGGAGCAAAATTCAAGAATGAAGATCAAAATTTGGATACAATCAAAGATAGTAACCATAATAGACAACTTGGACAAAGAAAAGAAAATTTAATTTTTCTGTGAATAGTGTCGTATACGTGAATAGTGCCGTACACGTGAATAGTAACCCCGACACAAAAGGTAACAATTTCATAAGAAAAATCATACTTCGTGAATAGTACTGTATTCGTAAATAGTGTCGTATACGTGAATAGTAACCTCGACATGAAAATGTAAAAATTTTATAATAAAATTCATACCAATATTTCAGCATAATGATATTGAACGAAATAATATCATTTATTAAGAAAATAACATCCCTTACCTCAAAAGAATAGTATTTCTGGCTGAAATATCAGATATAATGTTGAAGAAACCTTGCACTAAATAGCAACACTCAAGATATCTAAATACTCACAAAAATATGCTCGATATTATAGAGAGAAAATTTCTGATTCTGATGTAATTTTTAATTCTAACCTAAGCACCCTATTTATAGGAAAATGCTTAGAACGTCAAAGCAGACTAACCTGCTACCGGTGGCTTTCACCCATTGCTATTCACATACACCACATTTAAAATTCAGCAATTTTTCCATAACAACCAAAAGTGGGACCCACTCATATTTTTAATAAAAACATTTATTTTTAAAACTTCAATAATTCAGAATAAATAGCCCTTTTATCAGAAAAATATGAACCTTATGTCCATTCTATATAAAATTTAATTCTCTAAAAATTTTTAAAAGATTTTTTTTCCAAATTTCAAACAGAGAATGACCGAAAACCACATACATATGGTTTTTAAAACTTCCATTCCGAAAAAATACTGATAAAATACCTAAACATTAATTCATTCATTTATATCCACATAAAATAAATATTTCATTATCATATAAATCAATAATTAATTATTCACAAATAATATTACAAAATCACAATAATGACAACTGTGTCGTTCTCAGGAAGAGGGGCTTTAGATAAGGATTTCTCTCATCTTCCAGTGCAATTAGGTTACCAAACCCTTTTTAGATGAGAACTTCCTTAGACATTGCCAATAATGATATCTAATAATATTATTCAAATAATATGAATTATTGATCGATAATGAGAAATATCGTGCTTATGTAGCGCCCCCAAAATTAGGTATACATCACCCATCTTGAGTCGCTGGATATATGGTATGTAATTCAAATACAACTTAATAATACAACTGTCGTGTACAATACGACAAAACATAAACTGTGAGTTTAAATACAAATATTGTCTACTAGAGAGTATACAAACTCAAAAGGAGTCCTCATTACAATTATTATCACACTATTTCACAGAATAGTGAGGACTACTAATGCAAACATCTAGGATCATCACTCTGTTCCCCGACTAGTCCCAGCTACGTTCTCATTTCCTGAAGAGAACAGTGAAAGAAAGGGTGAGCTCAACTAGCCTAGTAAGAAATATTATGACTAAGATAATGCAAAATAATTTATCATTAGCCTTCAACAGTGTTAAACTGATAAAATATAATAACTATCAAGTTTAACTGCAGTGGAACAAGCAATCCATTAGAAGAGTCAAGTAGAGAATAAAATCTACTATATTCTATGATTTAAAAGGTTTTTCATGCTTTTATCGCTGAGACTCAGCTTAATAAATAATCCACATCATCAAATCATCCCTGCACTACAGGCCAAGGATATTCTTTAGTATCACGACCACGAATTATCCATACACTACGGCTAAAGATAATCATGTTTTCATCAACGGTCTTGATCATGCTATAAAACAATTCATTTTTGCACTACGGCCAAAGAGAATCCATAACCATAATTATACCAAAAACTGTCCATCAATGCACTACGGGCCAATGAGGACTTTTTCTACATCATTTGTAACATTACGGTTATGATTATTATACCGAATAATCTCACAGTCATAATCATACCAAGTCCATCTATGCACTGGTGCCACGAGATGACTTTCAAAAAAATAAACATGAGGATGATGACAATGATATAAGAATTCAATAAAACAAGTTCAAGAATTAATTTGTCCAAGAACCAACAACGTCCAAATTGTTAACATGATACTTCTTTGTAGAGTAAAATTCAAAAATGCTTAGAAGAATATTTCCATGAAAAGATACTGGATGAAGCGCAATTATCAAGGATATTCCACTAATTTCATGGAGTATAAAAGTCAAAACTTTAACCAATCGAGTATAATAAAGAATGGAATAACAAAAGAAATCACCATGCATGCGGTGCTTGTGATAGACAAGTTATTCCAACAGAATACTAAATAAACGGAACGAAGTCAAAGTGAAATTACGCACCAAGCGAGGATGTTCCAATGAATAATAAAGAATAGAATAACAACAGAAATCACCATGCATGCGGTACTTCATGCAGACAGGCAGTTATTCCAACGAGAATACTAATAAGGGCGGAATCGGTCCCGTGAAATTCATATGCATGGATATTCCAACAGAATAATAATAAAGACGAAACCAGGTCCGGCGTAAAACGCACAGACAGGATATTCCAACAGAATAATAAAGACGGAATAATAGAAGAATGCCAAGTATAGGGTAGCCCGCGTATGCAGGTTATTCCAACAGAATAATAAAGAATGGAATAACATAAGTTCTCTTCATAAATAAGAAAGAAAGAGTACCCCTTACGAGTACAACAAATAATATTCCCTACCTTAGAAAGAAGAGTACTGAATATAGAAGTAGTGAAGTAGCAAAATACTTTTCTTCTTTCTCTCTATAGTTTCTCTCTAGAGTTTTAGTGAATTCGTAAGAAATAATGAATGAATGAGCTTCTATTTATAGAAAAATGGACTGCATAGTAACTAACTTATGAACGGTCCAGATTGATTTACTTTAATCTGGAGGTCCATATTTAAAGCAAAATATTTTAAATAAAATATAATATATTCTATTTATAATCTAATAAAATGAATAACTTTATAAAAGATTTTACTATGCAAACACTATGCAGACACTATGCATAATAAAATATAATATATTCTAATTATTGTCTAATAAAACAGATAACTTTATAAAAGTATTCTGTTTTATATAAAAAGATTTTACTATGTAAAATACTATGCAGACACTATGCATAATAGAATATAATATATTCTATTTATAGAATAACTTTATAAAAGTATTCTGTTTTATATAAAAAGATTTTCTGTATTATTACATTAATAATACCAACAAAACTAAGTGACTTATCACGTAAGCATCAATAATTAATACCTTGTGCTACTATGCAACCACGCGTATTACTGTACTTTTACTACCTGAAAGTAGTTCAGCGATGATTAACGGTAAAACTTCGCCGTTATTTTCATAAAATATTTTTGTCGTTTTCTTAATCCGAATAATAATTACATTCTTGAGGTCCACCAATGATTGTGCCATTGCACGAATATTCCCTGATAAAACAAATATTCCCCGACCAATCGAATATAATATGACAACTTGCATACTTTGCAAAATTTATAAATACTACCCACAACTATAACATTATCTCAAATCCACACCATAATATTAAAAAAAAATATTTCGAGAAAATTAAATCTTTATTCATAAAATCTGGGGTCTCACAATCTCCTCTCTTTATGAAATTTCGCCCTTGAAATTTACGTACGTACCTGGTATGCCGAAGAGGTGAGGATACCTCAACTTCATTTCAAATTCTAACTTTTGAGTGTTGAATACGATCCTTCTTATCTAAGATTTTAACACGTATCTCCTCATACATTAAATCTTTTGCTATATCGTTTAGTTCTAATTTAATAATGTAGTTCGGGACGTCCACATATTTAAGTAACATCGATACGTTAAAAACGTTATGAACATGTGACATACTTGGCGGTAAAACGAGTCTATAAGCCATAGTTCCTACTCGATCGAGACTTTTAAATGGGCCAATTAAATCGAGGGTTAAGATTTCCTCTCTTCATCGATTCTTGCTTCTAGAATAACTGTAAGACCCCAACTTTTTGAATAAAGATTAAATTTTCTCAAAATATATTTTTGAATATTATGGTGTGGATTTGATATAATGTTATAGTTAGGTAATATTTACAAATTTTACAAAAGTATGCAAGTTGTTATATAATATTCGATTGGCCTGGAGAATATTCATTTTAACGAGGAATATTCGCATCTGTGACACAATCATTGAGTGACCCCCACAAACAATTATTGATGAATGAGAAAACGATAAAAATACTTTATGAAAATAGCGGCCGGAAGTTTTACTGTTAATCGCTAAACTACCCTAGTAGTAAAATACGATAATACGCGTGGTTGCATAGTAGCAATACCAGTATTGATTATTGATGCTTACGTGAGAAGTCACTTGATTATACTCAATTATTTCTATAGTAATTCTTTGCATCATATCTCTCATATTATTGATTCGATTATTGTCATAGTATCATCTGCATAATATGTTATTTTATTAAATCAATAATTGAGGCGATAAAGTTATTCATATTATTAAATTGCAATATTTACAATGTCTAGAAGTTACATCAATGAGAGGTTTGGTCACCTAATTGCGGCATGATAGGGAGAAATCCTTATTGAAAAGTCCCTCTTTCACAGGAGCGACACGTTGATAAATATTGTGAGTTATAATATTAATGATGAATGTTATTAAAATTGAAGTTGTGTTAGGAGTTGAATTTGGAGGCGTGGACGTGATATTTGAGTCCAAGACGATGAAATTAGTAAAAATAGTCTATAAACACAAAATTTTCCGAATTCACTATTTGGTGAAAAAGTCAGCAGATTGACTTTTTTGGGAAAAATCAAACTTGAAATTTCAAAATTTATATTTTTGATAAAAATGGTTTCATTGTGTTGGTATTATTTGTGTTAGTGAAAATCGATAATTATTTCGATAATAATTGATGTCCGGAGGTTATATTGACCAATCGGAATTATTTAACGGATAAATAAGCAATTGATTGCTATTATTTCACATGATTATAACTATTTGTTCACATGTGTATGCTATTGTTTCACATTCTTGTTACTATTAGGGGGAGTTGGTGCAAGATTGATAATACTTGCATGACTAAGTTAAAAATGGAGGTATAGATGGAGGTCTTATCTTTGTAATTCATATTTTCACATGTCAGAACTATTGATTCACATAATTTACTATTGAATCACATTATTTACTATTAGGGAGGTGGTGCAAGTTTGATAATACTTCCATGACTAAATTAAAAATAAAGAAAAAGTTGGAGGTATTGTACTAAAATTTTTGAGCCCCAAAGCGTGCGATTATCGAAACTATATTTTTCTATAAATAGAGCTCATTCTTCCTTCATTTCTCACCAATTCACAAAAGCTTTAGAAGCGATTATTATAGAGAAATTATAGAAAGAAGAAGAGAAAGTCTGCTACCTCACTATTCCGATTATCCGGGTTTTTAAAGGTAGGGAGTATTATTTCTTTCTTATCTATGAAGAGAACTTCTTTTATTCTATTCTTTATTATTACATTGGAATAACTCAGATATCTGTGGGCTACCCTATACTTGGTGAAATTCTTACATTGTTCCATTCTTTATCATTCATTTGGAACATCCACATGCAATGCGTTCTACTGGGACTGGTTAAAATCTTTATTATTACATTTGGAATATCCTATCTCATGCGTTTTCACGCTAGGACTGATTTCGTCTTTATTATTACTGTTGGAATATCTCACATGCATGCGCTTTTCTGTGGGACTGATTCCGATTATTTATTATTCTGTTGGAATAACACATGCATGCGGTCTATCGCATGCACGGTGATTTCATTTGTTATTCTATTCCTTATTATACTCAGTTGGTTAAATTTTTGACTTCTATACTCCATGAAATTAGTGGAATATCATTGATATTTGCGCTTCATCAAGTATCTTTTCATGAAAATATTCTTACGAGCATTCTTGAATTTTACTCTACAAAGCGATATCATGTTGACAATTTGGGCGTTATTAGTTCTGGATAAAATAATTCTTGAACTTGTTTTATTGAATTCTTATATCATTGTCATCATCCTCATGTTTATATTTTGTTGAAAGTCATCTGTGGCCTATAGTGCATAGATGGACTTGGTATGATTATGACGAGGATTATTGATTGTAATCATGACCGTAATATTACAAATGATGTGGTAAAAGTCCTCATTGGCCCGTAGTGCATTGATGGACGATTGTTGGCATGATCATGACCATTATTGAATACACAAATATTCTTGGCCCGTAGTGCATGGATAATTGTGGTCATGATACTAAATAATATCCTTGGTAGTAGTGTAGGGGTGATTCGATGATGTGGATTATTTTAAAATTCGAGTCCCAAGTGATAAAAGTGATGAAAAACCTTTTAAATCATAAAAGATAGTAGATTTTATTCTCTACTTGACTCTTTTAATGGATTGCTTGTTCATTCTTGATTAAAATTGATGGTTGTTATATTGTATCGAGTTTAACCTTTGTTGAAGGCTAACGATAATATATTACGCATTATCTTAGTCATAATATTTCCCTTTCGGGCTAGTTGAGCTCACCCTTTTACTTTTATTGTTCTCTTGAGGAAAATTAGAGCGTGGCGAGGGACTAGTCTGGAGAACGAGTGCGGACGGATGATAGCATTAGTAGTCCTCACTATTCGGTGAAATAGTGGAAAATAAATGTAATAATATTGAATTTGAGTTTGAATATTGTCTGAGCGACAATATTTGTATTAAAACTCACGACTTATGTTTTATCGTACTTTTTACGCACGATTATATAATTAAGTTGTATTTGTATTACGTACCATGTATTTGACGACTCGAGAATGGGTGATGTATACCTATTTTGGGGGCGTCACAGTTGGTATAAAAGCTTAGGGATATGATCCCTGGCTAAGATGTGAGACTAGAACTAGGAGGGGAGAGATGGGGAATTCCTTCGCTACTATGACCTACCTAAGTTTATTTGGTATTTAATTGGTCAGTCAGAATGTAGGGATAATATGTTTCATGACAATTAACCCTTGTTTTGTGGCAGTATTTGAAAATGGCATCCGAGAATGTTGAGAACATCAATGGAGCACGAGGAGACCGTTGAGTCTCCACGGATCAATAACGAGGATAATGTGTGCATCGAAGGCGACAATCCTCATGCAAACAACAACAACAACGACCAAATGATGAGCGATGGAATGTTAGAGGCTTCATGCAATTCATGCAACATCGGCGAGAGCGGCTCTGTCCAAAATGCGAGGTTGAAACATCGGCAACTCTCGGATGTCACCACCAAAGCAAAGTCAAGAGGCTGGGACCACCGGAGTTTATTGGAGAGCCAAAACCACTTAAGACGGAAGCATAGATAAAGAGATAACCAAGATATTTGATGTCTTGGGATGCTCCGAGGAACAAAAGGTTCCCTTCGCCACCTTTATGATACGTGAAGAAGGCGATTCTTGGTGGGAATCAAAGCGTACTGACTGGCGCACTCAAGATGTCTTGGGAAAAGTTCAAGAGTCATTCAACGACAAGTACTTTCCGAAAGTATTCGTCATATGAAGGAGGTGGAGTTTATCAAGTTGAAACAAAACAATAGGACCGTGTCGCAATACGAGGCTAAATTTGCGGAGTTATCCCGGTTTGCACCCCATTTGGTTGATAATAAGGAGCGAATGACCCGAATGTTTTTAAGAGGTTTGAAACCGGAGATACGACAATATCTTATTTGTCATAAACTGTGTTTGTATTCAGATATTGTAAATAGGGCTCAGTTGTTGGAGCGCGATAATGAGTCAACGCAACCAAGAAAAAAGCGGTAAACGAATGAAAATACGGTGGTAGTACCATCGTGAGCGGTGACTACAAGCGTGGAGGAATCAATATGCCAGAAATGGTAACCACTTCGGTGGTAATCATAGCCAAGACAATAAAAATGGACATTTCAAGAAAAGGAGATTCAACAATGATGGAAAGACGTCAGCACCATCACCTGTTGTTAAGGAAGGAGAGCGATCACCTATCATATGCTTGAAATGCAGAGGGGAGGGACACATCAGTCCAAACTGCGCGATGCCGTCCAAAACATGTTATAATTGTGGAAGAGAAGGTCACTTAGCTCGATTTTATCGTTCACCGAAGATAAATTCAGATAGGATGGAGGCACCAAAGGCCGTCCCAAAAAAGTCAAAGCCGGTAGTGCAAGGGAGAGCGTTTTGTTGTGACCTCCCAGAAAGAAAGGAACCCGAACAAGGTTATCACGGGTAAACTTATCATAAACTCTAGTGAAGTCTATACCTTATTTGATACCGGTTCTACCCATTCTTTTATTTCTCCTACTTGCGCTCAACGTTTAAATTTGACTCCGGAGAAATTAGACTTTGACTTATCTGTTGAAATTCCATTAGGAGAAACCTTCTTTACATCCACTGTTTATAAGTCTTGTTTGATTCAAATAGGTAACCGCATGTTACCTGTCGATCTTATCTCCTTAAAAATACTTGCATTTGACGTGATTCTAGGGATTGATTGGTTAACTACTCATCATGCTAAAATTGATTGTTTTCGTAAGGTTGTTAGCTTTCATATTCCTAATAAACCTATTATGCGAATTCAAGCGACCAAACCATTAAAATAAATCACAGTCATCTCAATCCATAAAGCTATTCGTTTATTGAAAAACAGATGTCAAGCTTTCTTAGCTCATGTCACGGATTTAAACAAAAATACGTCAGATTTGAAGGATATTTCTATTGTTAATAAATTTCCTGACATATTCCCTGAAGAACTTCCTTGCCTACCCCAGAGTATGAAGTTAAATTTTGTATCGACCTTGAACTCGGTATAAAACCCATTTCCAAAGCCCCATATCGAATGGCTCCTATTGAACTTCAGGAGTTAAAGACCTAATTACAGGAATTGTTAGACATTGGTTTCATTCGTCCTAGTACGTCTTCTTGGGGTGCTCCTGTTCTATTCGTGAAGAAGAAAGATGGGAGTATGCGACTTTGTATTGATTATCGGGAGTTGAATCATGTCACCATCAAAAATAGGTACCCATTGCCACGTATTGATGACTGTTTGATCGGCCACAAGGAGCACAATATTTTTCAAAGATCGATCTTCGTTCGGATATCATCAATTTGAAGGTTAAAGCGAGGATATTCAAATACTACCTTCGAACTCGATGCGGGCATTATGAATTCTTAGTCATGTCTTTTGGATTGACTAATGCTCCCTGCTTTGCCTTCATGGATATGATGAACCGAGTATTCAAGGAATATTTGGATCACTTTGTGGTCGTCTTTATTGATGACATCCTTATTTATTCCAAAAGCCGTGAAGATCATGAGAAACACTTGAGGCTGATACTCTAAAAGCTTCGTGAATATAAGCTTTATGCCTAGTTAAAGAAATGCGAGTTACGGCTTGAGGAAGTAGCATTTCTTGAGCACGTAATATCAAGTCATGGAATATCCGTTGACGGCAAAAGACCGAAGCTATTCAAAGTGGGAGCAACCCAAATCGATGGACAAAAGTACGTAGCTTTCTCGGTTTATTTGGTTATTATCGGAGATTCATGGAAGGATTTTCTCGAATCGCTACTCCATTAAATCTGCTGACTCGAAAAGATACAAAGTTCGATTGGAGCGAGGATTGTGAGAAGAGTTTTCAAGAACTCAAAAGGAGACTCATTTATTTTGTTCTAACAATACCATCCGGTTGGAGGATTTTTCATCTCTGATGATGCTTGGGCAAAGGGTTAGGATGTGTTCTCATGCAACATGGGAAAGTCATAGCCTATGCCTCAAGACAACTCAAAGAATATGAGAGGAATTATCTTACTCATGATCTAGAGTTGGAAGCTATTGTCTTCATACTTAAAACTTGGAGGCATTACTTATATGGAGAGAAAGTGGAGATCTTTACGGATCATAAAAGCCTCAAATATTTCTTCACTCAAAAGGAACTCAACATGCGACAACGATGTTGGCTGGAACTGTTGAAAGATTATGATCATACCATCCTGGAAAAGCGAACGTGGTAGCTGACGCATTGAGTAGAAGATCATATGCGGGTACGAGTGCAATATTCACAACACAAAAGCCCATTTTGTGTGACTTGCAAAGGATGGAGATAGAGTTAAAGACTCCAGGGACCCATGTGATGATGGCGAATATACGAGTAGAACCAACTTTAATTGATAAAGTTAAAGTTGCTCAAGTTACAGATCCGGAGCTGATGCGTATGAGGAAGAAAGTGTAAGAAGGTGCTATGCCGGAAGAAAGAATCGATGAAGAAGGAATACTTCGAGTCAACTCCAGACTTTGTGTTCCTAACGACCTTGATTTAAAGTATAAAATCATGATGGAGGCGCAACACACACGCTTTTTTGCAATCCATCTTGGGAGTACCAAAATGTATCGTGATCTTCGTCCATACATTTTGGTGGAGCAATATGAAGAGAGATAACGCTATTTATCTCAAGGTGTCTAATTTGTCAACGAGTTAAAGCGAGCATCAAGTACCAAAAGGTCCATTGCAACCACTTGAAATTTCGAGAATGGAAGTAGGAGCACATTACCATGGATTTCGTTCACGGTCTTCCCAAAGTTTCTCAAGGCATAGATGCGATTTGGGTCATTGTTGATAGATTGACCAAGTCTGTTCATATCTTACTGATATCGAGAAACTTATACACTTGAACGTCTTGCTTCGTATGTACATAAATGAGGTCGTAAGATTGCATGGTATGCCAGTATCCATAGTTTACGAACGAGACCCAAGATTCACTTCAAGATTTTGGGTTAGTTTGCAAAAAGCTATGGGCACGGATTTACAATTTAGCTCGGCATATCATCCTCAGACGGATGGGCAGTCGGAGAGGACGATTCAAACTCTTGAAGATCTTTTAAGACTCTGTGTCCTTAACTTCAAGGGAAGTTAGGACAAGTTCTTACCATTGGTGGAGTTTGCCTACAACAACAGTTATCAAGCAAGTATTGGCATGGCTCCATTCGAGGCATTGTATGGAAGAAAGTGTCATTCTCCTGTATGCTGGGATGAGGTGGGTGAAGCAACATTGTTGGGACCAGAGTTGGTACGTATGACTACGGAAAAGATTCAAATGATCCGACAACGTATAAAAACTTCACAAGATCGACAAAAGAGTTATGCTGATCTTCATCGAAAGGACGTAGAATTCGATATTGGAGATCATGTGTTGTTACGTGTTGCTCCATGGAAAGGAGTTACAAGATTTGGAAAGAGAGGAAAGCTCAATCCTCGATTCATTGGCCCATTTTTAATCCTCGATCGAGTAGGAACTGTGGCCTATATACTTGCGTTACCGCCAAGTATGTCTCGTGTTCATAACGTTTTTCACATATCCATGTTACGTAAATATGTGAAAGACCTGAACCACATTATTGAGTTAGAACCGGACGAAATAGAGGAAGATTTAATGTATGAAGAGGTTCCTGTTAAAATCTTGGATAAGAAGAAACATATTCTACGCTCTAAGGTTATATCTCAAGTCAAAGTTTTATGGAGAAACCACGATGTTGAGGAAATGACCTGGGAGTTAGAATCTGAAATGAAATCAAAGTATCCTCACCTCTTCGATATACCAGGTACGCACCCTAATTTCGAGGATGAAATTTCATAAGAAGGGGAGGTTGTAAGACCCCAACTTTTTGAATAAAGATGAATTTTCTATAAATATTATTTTTGAATATTATGGAGTGAAATTGATATAATGTTATAGTTGTGGGTAATATTTACAAATTTTACAAAGTATGCAAGTTGTTATATAATATTCGATTGGTCGGGGAATATTCATTTTAATAGGGAATATTCGTACAACGGCACAATCATTGGTGGACTTCCCCACAACGTAAATTATTGTCGGATTGAGAAAGCGACAAAAATACTTTTATGAAAATAACGGCGGAAGTTTTACCGTTAAGCGTTGAACTACCCCGGTAGTAAAAATATAATGTCTGGCGTGGTTGCATAGTAGCACACAGTATTGATTATTGATGCTTACGTGAGAAGTCACTCCGTTATACTCAATTATTGCTACAATAATTGTTGATCATATCTCTCATATTATTGATTCGATTATTATCATAGTATCATCCGCATAATATGTTATTTTATTAAATCAATAATTGAGGCGACAAAGTTATTCATATTATTAAATTGCAATATTTATAATGTCTAGAAGTTACATCGAGGAGAGGTTTGGTCACCTAATTCGCGCATGATAGGGAGAAATCCTTATTGAAAAGCCCCTCTTTCACCGGGAGCGACACGGTTGATAAATATTGTGAGTTATAATATTAATGATAAATGTTATTAAAATTGAAGTTACATTAGGAGTTGAATTTGGAGACGCGGACGTGATATTTGAGTCCGGAATGATGAAATTAGTAAAAATAGTCTATAAACACAAAATTTTACAGAATTCACTATTTGGTCAAAAAGTCAACAGTTGACTTTTTTGGGAAAAGTCAAACTTTGAAATTTTAAAATTTATATTTTTGATAAAAATGTTTTCATTGTGTTGAAATTATTTGTGTTAGTGAAAATCGACAATTATTTCGATAATAATTGATGTCTGGAGGTTATATTGACCAATGGTAGTATTTAAGGATAAATGAGCAATTGATTGCTATTATTTCACATGATTATAACTATTTGTTCACATGTGTATACTATTGTTTCACATTCTTGTTACTATTAGGGGAGTTGGTGCAAGATTGATAATACTTGCATGACTAAGTTAAAGATGGAGGTACTATACTGTAATTCGTATTTTCACATGTCTAGAACTATTGATTCACATAATTTACTATTGAATCACATTTCAGTATTCCAGTATTCTAGAAAGAAGAAGAGAAGTCTGCCACCTCACTATTCCAGTATCCAGTTTTTCTAAAGGTAGGGAGTATTATTTCTTTCTTATCTATGAAGAGAACTTCTGTTATTCCATTCTTTATTATTCTATTGGAATAACTCAGATCGCATGAGCTACCCTATACTTGGTGAAATTCTTACGTTGTTCCATTCTTTATCATTCATTGGAACATCCGTACATGCATGCGTTCTCATGGGACACTGGTTCCATCTTTATTATTACGTTGGAATATCTCATGCATGTGTTTTTTTACGGACTGATTCCGTCTTTATTATTACATTTGGAATATCACGTCTGCATGCGCTTTTACCTGACACGATTCTGTCTTTATTATTACGTTGGAATATATCGCATGCAGGCGCTTTTCTGCCGGACTGATTCCGTTATTTATTATTACTGTTGGAATAACCTTTGCTGTATGGTCTATCGCATGCCTGGTGATTTCTTTTGTTATTCCATTCCTTATTATACTCAGTTGGTTAAAGGTTTGACTTCTATACTATATGAAATTAGTGGAATATCCTTGATATTTGCGCTTCATCCAGTATCTTTTCATGAAAATATTCTTCTGAGCATTCTTGAATTTTACTCTACAAAGCAGTATCATGTTGACAATTTGGACGTTATTAGTTCCTGGATAAAATAATTCTTGAACTTATTTTTATTGAATTCTTATATCATTGTCATCATCCTCATGTTTATATTTTGTTGAAAGTCATCTGTGGCCTATGCATAGATGGACTTGGTATGATTATGACCAGGGATTATTCGGTGTAATCATGACCGTAATGTTACAAATGATGTGGTAAAAGTCCTCATTGGCCCGTAGTGCATTGATGGACAGTTGTTGGCATGATCATGACCATTTTGAATACACAAATATTCTTGGCCCGTAGTGCATGGATAATTGTGGTTGTGATACTAAATAATATCCTTGGCCGTAGTGCAAGGGTGATTCGATGATGTGGATTATTTATTAAGTTGAGTTCCAGCGATAAAAGTGATGAAAAACCTTTTAAATCATAAAAGATAGTAGATTTTATTCTCTACTGATTTGTTTTAATGGATTGCTTGTTCAGCTGCAGATTAAACTTGATGGTTGTTATATTGTATCGGGTTTAACCTTCGTTGAAGACTAACGATAATATATTTTGCATTATCTTAGTCATAATATTTCCTCTTGGGCTAGTTGAGCTCACCCTTTTACTTTTATTGTTCTTCTTGAAATGAGAACGTGGCGAGGACTAGTCGGGAGCGAGAGTGATGAACTAGATGATAGCATTAGTAGTCCTCACTATTCGGTGAAATAGTGGAAAATAAATGTAATAATATTGAATTTGAGTTTGAATATTGTCTAGATGACAATATTTGTATTAAAACTCACAGCTTATGTTTTTCGTACTTTACACGACAGTTGTATAATTAAGTTGTATTTGTATTCTGTACCATGTATTTGACGACTCAGAATATGTGATGTATACCTATTTTGGGGGCATCACAATAATGCCCTCTTGAACCTTCTTCTTCACATTTATCAGCTCCGGGTGTGTAGCTTGAGCGGCTTTAACTTTATCGATTAAAGTCGATTCTAATCGTATATTCGTTATTTTCACGTGGGTCCCTAGAGTCTTTAACTCTATCTTCGTCACTTGTAAGTTATACGAAATGAGTCTTTGTGTTAACAACATCGCACTCGTAAACGCATTCGATCTTCTACTCAACACGTCAGCTACCACATTCACTTTCCCACAATGGTATTGAATGATACGATCGTAATCTTCAACAGCTCGAGTCAACGTCTTTGGCACGTTATACGCTCGTTTTAGTTGAAGAAATATTTGAGGGTTTTAGAAATGAGTTTTGTACTGGGGTCAATACAAAATTTGATTTCACGCTCTAGGGGTAGGCTAAGAAGACTTCAAGAATACGTCAGGAAATTTATTAACAATAGAAATATCATTCAAAGCTGTGACCCTCATCAAAGACTTGGATAGTACGTCACATTGATACCTATCAACTTGCCATCGTCATTTACGACGTCGCCTACAGAAAGTCTGGCTTCGGTGCATTCCACACAAGGAAGTCAATAACAAAAGGACCGGGGCTCTTTACTTATGGCTTGATATGACAATGATTGACTTTAGTGGTTTGGTTGCTTGAATTCACATAACAGGTTGGTTAGAAATATGAAAGCTAACAACCTTACGAAAAGCAGGATGAGTAGTTAACCAATCGATTCCAAAAATTACATCCATGCAAATATTTTCAAAGAGATAAGATCGACAGGTAACGTGAAAGTGTTGATTTGAATCAGACAAGATTTATAAATAGTAGAGGTAACGAAGGTTTCTCCCAACAGAGTTTCAATAGATAAATCAAAGTCTAATTTCTCCGGAGTTAAATATAAACATTGAACACAACTAGAAGAAATAAAAGAGTGGTAGAACTGGTATCTAATAAGGTATAAACTTCGCAAGAGTTTATCATTAACTTACCCGTAATAACTTCATTCGGGTTCCTCGACAAACGCTCTCACTTAAACTACTGGATTTGACTTTGTTATAGGGTACATTCCACCCTTAAGTGCTTCTTCACATTCCTGATCCATGATTTGAATCATTATTCTTCGATCCATATCGAATTGGGGTTGACCGCTATGCACATGATAATTTCGAATTCGATGTTGGATTCTCCCAATTGTTGTCCAAAAAGAAAATTCTATTTCATCTATTTTGGCTTTATTGGATCGGACGTATTTTTCTACAATATCTACACGTCGTGCGGCTTTTACCCATGCGTCATCTATTCTCCTTCGTTCAGTTGTTTCTGCTTTCATTAGAACTTTGATCATAGCATTCTCAGATTCCAGCTCTAATATCTTATACTCTGCCAAAGAGTGCTTCTGTTCAAGCATCGCACATCGGGTAACACAATTTTGAATGGTTGCATCTCTTTGCTCCACAACCGCCTGCCGTTCTTCAGCCTGCTCTTCTAACTCATGAATACGATTTTGTAATGCTAAATTTTGATCATAAAATTCTTCTAATAAATTCTCCTCAGGTTCCTCTTCTTCCTCTTCTTCTTCATTCTCAGCTGCTACCTCTGCAACTAGCTCGGGTGCAACTATTAGTTCTTCACGCACCACGTAGATATCTCTAATTTCTTCTTCGTCTGACATCACATTAACTTGGTTAGTGATTAAAGGTGTCTCAACGGTCTCATGTGCTTCATTGCTTATCTCAACATTTTTGGATGCCATTTGCAAATACTGCCACAAAACAAAGGTTAATTGACATGTAACACATTATCCATATACTCTGACCGACCAATTAAATATCAAATAAACTTGGGTAGGTCATACTAGCGAAGGAATTCCCCGTCTCTCCCCTCCTAGTTCTTGTCTCATATCTTAGCCAGGGATCATATCCCTAAGCTTTGATACCAACTGTGACGCCCCCAAAATTAGGTATACATCACTCATCTTGAGTCGCCAGATACATGGTACATAATTCAAATACAACTTAATTGTACAATATGAAAAAACATAAACTGTGAGTTTGAATACAAATATTGTCTACTAGAGAGTATACAAACTCAAAAGGAGTCCTCATTACAATTATTATCACACTATTTCACAGAATAGTGAGGACTACTAATGCAAACATCTAGGATCATCACTGTTCCCGACTAGTCCCATTCGTTCTCATTTCTGAAGAGAACAAGTGAAAGAAAGAAAGCGAGCTCAACTAGCCCAAGAAGAAATATTATGACTAAGATAATGCGAATAATTTATCATTAGCCTTAAACGAAGGTTAAAGCGATAAAATATAATAACTATCAAGTTTAAGCTGCGGTGAACAAGCAATCCATTAGAAGAGTCAAGTAGAGAATAAAATCTACTATATTCTATGATTTAAAAGGTTTTTCATGACTTTTATCATTGAGACTCGACAATAAATAATCCACATCATCAAATCATCCATGCACTACTGTGCCGAGGATATTCTTTAGTATCACGACCACGAATTATCCATGACTACTGACTAAAGATAATCATGTTTTCATCAACGGTCCTAATCATGCCATAAAATAATTCATCTTTGCACTTTTCTGACCAAAGAGAATCCATAGCCATAATCATACCAAAAACGTCCAACAATGCACTACGGGCCAATGAGGACTTTTTCCACATCATTTGTAACATTACGGTTATGATTATACCGAATAATCCCTGGTCATAATCATACCAAGTCCATCTATGCACTATAGGCCACAGATGACTTTCAAAAAAATAAACATGAGGATGATGACAATGATATAAGAATTCAATAAAAAAAGTTCAAGAATTAATTTGTCCAAGAACCAACAATGTCCAAATTGTCAACATGATACTACTTTGTAGAGTAAAATTCAAGAATGCTCAGAAGAATATTTCCATGAAAAGATACTGGATGAAGCGCAATTATCAAGGATATTCCACTAATTTCATGGAGTATAGAAGTTAAAACTTTAACCAACTGAGTATAATAAAGAATGGAATAATAAAAGAAATCACCATGCATGCGATTACTTGCGCATGTAGGCAGTTATTCAATGAATACTAAATAACGGAACGAGGTCGGTGAAATTACATGCAAGCGAGGATGTTCAATGAGAATGATAAAGAATGGAATAACAGCAGAAATCACCAAGCATGCGGTACTGCGCATAGACGAGTTATTCCAATGAGAATACTAATAAGGATGAGGATCAAGTCCCGTGAAATTCACTACAGACGAGGATATTCCAAGTAATAATAATAAAGCGAAACCGAAGTTAAAGTCGTAAAGAAACGCATGACGAGGATATTCCAATGAGAATAATAAAGCGGAATAATAGAAGAATGTCACCAAGTATAGGGTAGCAGCGATATCTGAGTTATTCCAACAGAATAATAAAGAATGGAATAACATAAGTTCTTTTCATAAATAAGAAAGAAAGAGTACCCCTTACGAGTACAACAAATAATATTCCCTACCTTAGAAAGAAGAGTACTGAATATAGAAGTAGTGAAGTAGCAGAATACTTTTCTTCTTTCTCTCTATAGTTTCTCTCTAGAGTTTCAATGAATTCGTAAGAAATAATGAATGAATGAGCTTCTATTTATAGAAAAATGAACTGCATAGTAACTAACTCATGAACGGTCCAGATTAATTTACTTTAATCTGACGGTCCATATTTAAAGCAAAATATTTTAAATAAAATATAATATATTCTATTTATAATCTAATAAAATGAATAACTTTATAAAAGATTTTACTATGCAAACACTATGCAGACACTATGCAAATACTATGCATAATAAAATATAATATATTCTAATTATTGTCTAATAAAATAGATAACTTTATAAAAGTATTCTGTTTTATATAAATAGATTTTATTATGCAAAATACTATGCAGATACTATGCATAATAGAATATAATATATTCTATTTATAGAACAACTTTATAAAAGTATTATGTTTTATATAAAAAGATTTTACGTATTATTATATTAATAATACCAATAAAACCGAGTGACTTATCACGTAAGCATCAATAATTAATACCGGTGTGCTACTATGCAACCCATGCAGCGTACTTTACTTTTACTTTACTCTAAAGTAGTTCAACAAGATAACGGTAAAACTTCCGCCGTTATTTTCATAAAATATTTTTGTCATTTTCTCAATCCAAACAATAATTACATTGTGGGTCCACCAATGATTGTGCCATTGCACGAATATTCCCTGATAAAACAAATATTCCCCTACCAATCGAATATAATATGAAAACTTGCATACTTTGTAAAATTTATAAATACTACCCACAACTATAACATTATCTCAAATCCATACCATAATATTAAAAAAAATATTTCAAGAAAATTAAATCTTTATTCACAAAATCTGGGGTCTCATAGTGCAGTGACAATTATTGAAACAATAATAATTTAAAATATCAACAAAGCAATTATTGAATCAATAAAAAAATATTGAACTGTAATTACTATAACAATTATTGAGTAGTGCCTTCTTACGTAAGAATCAATAATCCAAAAGTAATGTGCAATACCGTGTGCTACTGTGCAACCATGCGTATTACTGTACTTTAACCACCAGGTATTCCAACAGTGTTAACGGTAACAACTACACCGTTATTTATACAAAAACTCAAACTTGTCGTTTTCTTCATTCGACAGTTTTTCGTTATGGGCCCACAAATGGCTGCGTCATCGTACGAATATTCTCCGACAGCAAGAATATTCCACAACCAAACGAATACTCTCCGACAACAATGAATATTTTATAACCACTTGCTTAGTTAAAATATTTGTACATTTTACCCATAATTAACCACATTAATTAAATCCACCCCTTACTATTTCAAAATAATGAATAGAGAAAAATTAATTTTATTTATAAAAAGTTGGGGTCTTACAACCTCCCTTCCTTATGAAATTTCGTCCTCGAAATTGATGTACGTACCTGGTATTTCGAAAAGGTAAGGATACATCACTTTAATTTTCGATTTCAACTCCTAGGTCATTTCCTCAATAGCATGGTTCCTCCATAAAACTTTAACTTGTGGTATAACCTTTGTGCGTAGGACATGCTCCTTCCTATCCAAGATCTTGACAGGTACCTCCTCATACGTTAAATCGTCGGTTATCTCATCTGGTTCTAACTCAATAATGTGGTTTGTGTCTTTCACATATTTACAAAGCACAGATATGTGAAAAACATTATGAACACGAGACATACTTGAAGGTAATGTGAGTCTATAAGACATATTTCCTACTCGGTTAAGAATCTCAAATGAACCAACATATCGTGTATTAAGCTTTCCTCTCTTCCTGAATCTTGTAACTCCCTTCCATAGAGCAACATGTAACAATACATGATCCCCAACATTAAATTCAACGTCATTTCGATGAAGATCCGCATAACACTTTTGTCGATCTTGTGCCATTTGTATACATTGTTGGATCATTTGGATCTTCTCTATAGTCATAAGTATACCAACTCTGGTCCCAACAATGTTGCTTCACTTACTTCATCCCAACATACTAGAGAGCGACACTTTCGTCCATACAATGCTTTGAATATAGCCACACCTATAATTGCCTGATAACTGTTGTTATAGGAGAATTCCACCAATGGTAGGTACTTATCCTAACTCCCTTTGAAATCTAGGACACATAGTCTTAAATGATCTTCAAGAGTTTGAATAGTCCTTTCTGATTGCCCGTACGTTTGAGGATGGTATGCTGAACTGAATCGTAAATCCATGCCCATAGCTTTCTACAAACTAACCCAAAACTGTGAAGTGAATCTTGGGTTACAATTCGAAACTATGGATACTGGCATGCCATGCAATCTCACAATCTCATTCACGTACATACAAGCAAGACGTTCAAGGGAATAAGTCTCCCGTATCAGTAAGAAATGAGCAGACTTGGTTAATCTATTAACAATAACCCAAATCGCATCTATTCCTTGAGAAACCTTGGGAAGACCCGTAATAAAATCCATGGTAATGTGTTCCCACTTCTATTTTGGAATCTCAAGTAGTTGCAATGGACCCTTTGGCACTTGATGCTCCGCCTTTACACGTTGACAAGTTAAACACCTCGAGATAAACTCCGCGATCTCTCTCTTCATATTGCTTCAGTAAAATGTATGTCGAAAATAATGATACATTTTGGTACTCCCAGGATGGATTGAAAACGGTGTGTTGCATGCCTCCATCATAATTGTATGATTCAAGTCAGAGTCGTTAGGAACATAAAGTCTGGAGTTGACTCGAAGTATTCCTTCTTCGTCAATTCTTGCTTCTTGAATAATACCTTCTTGTACTTTCTTCATTCTATGCATCAGCTCTGGGTCTGTGGCTTGAGCAGCTTTAACTTTATCGATTAAATTCAGTTCTACTCGTATATTTGATATCATCACATGGGTACTTGGAGCCTTTAACTCTATCTCCATCCTTTGTAAGTCTTACAAAATGGGCTTTTACGTTGACAATATCGTACTCGTACCCGCATATGATCTTCTACTCAATGTGTCAGCTACCACGTTTGCTTTTCCAGGATGGTATTGAATGGTATGGTCGTAATCTTTCAACAGCTTGAGCCAACGTCGTTACCACATGTTGAGTTCCTTTTGGGTGAAGAAATATTTGAGACTTTTATGATCTATATAGATCTCCACTTTCTTCCCATACAGGTAGTGTCTCTAGATCTTCAACGTAAAAAAGACTGCTTCTAACTCCAGATCATGAGTAGGATAATTCCTCTCATATTCTTTGAGTTTTCGCGAGGCATAGGCTATGAGTTTCCCATTTTGCATAAGAACACATTCCAACCCTTTGTCCGAAGCATCACTGTAGATAACAAATCCATCCGATCTAAATGGTATTATCAGAATAGGTGCCGAAATGAGTCTCCTCTTGAGTTCTTGGAAACTCTTCTCGCATTCCTCGCTCCATACGAATTTTGTATCTTTCCAAGTCATCTGAGTTAACGGAGTAGCGATTCGAGAAAATCCTTCCATGAATCTACGATAATAACCAGCTAAGCCCAGAAAGCTACGTACTTTGGTCACCGACTTTGGTTGCTCCCAACTTTGTATTGCTTCAATCTTCGCCGGGTCAACAGATACTCCATGTTTTGACCCCATGTTCCCAAGGAATGCTATTTCCTCAAGTCAGAACTCGCATTTTTTCAGCTTGACATATAACTTGTTATCACTAAGCCTTTGAAGTATCACCTTCAAATGTTGCTCATGATCTTCATGACTTTTGGAATAGATGAGGATGTCATCAATAAAGACAACAATGAACTGATCCAAATATTCCTTGAACACACGGTTCATCATATACATGAAAGCAGCAGGAGCATTAGTCAATCCAAAAGACATGACTAAGAATTCATAATGCCCGTCAAGAAGTTACGAATGCGGTCTTGAATATCCTCAGTTTTAATCTTCAGCTGATGATATCCAGAATGAAGATCGATCTTTGAAAAGAATTATGCTCCTTACAACTGGTCGAACAGGTCATCAATGCGAGGTAGCGAATACCTATTCTTGATGGTGATATGGTTCAATTCTCGGTAGTCATACAAAGTCGCATACTCCCGTCTTTCTTCTTTACGAATAAAATAGGAGCACCCCAATGAGATGTACTAGGACGAATGAAATTGATATCTAACAACTCATGTAGTTGGACCTTTAACTCCTGAAGTTCAATAGGAGCCATTCGATATGGGGTTTTAAAAATGGGTTTTGTACCAGGTTCAAGGTTAATAAAGAATTCAACTTCACGTTACGGGGTAGTAGGCAAGGAAGTTCTTGAGAAATACGTCAGAAAATTCACTAACAACATAAATATTATTCAAATCTGACGTATTTTTGTTCCAGTCCATGATCTGGGCTAAGAAAGCTTGACATCCATTTTTTAATAAATGAATGGTTTTATGGCTTGATATGACAGTGATTGACTTTAGTGGTTTGGTTACTTGAATTCGCATAACAGGTTGGTTAGGAATATGAAAACTAACAACCTTACGAAAATAATCAATTTTGGCATGACGAGTAGTTAACCAATCAATCCCTAAAATCACATGAAATGTAATTATTTTCAAAGAAATAAGACCGGCAGGTAATGTGATGGTCCCAACTTGAATCAAGCAAGATTTATAATCCTTGGATGTAACGAAATTTTCTCCTAACGGAGTTTCAACAGATAAGTCAAAGTCTAATTTGTTAGGGGTCAAGTTCAAACGTTGAGCATAAGCATGAGAAATAAAAGAATGGGTAGAACCGGTATCTAATAAGGTATAAACTTCACATGAGTTTATGTTTAGCTTACCCGTGATTACCTCGTTTGGGTTCCTCGCGTTTTGGGCAGTCATAAAAAACTCTCTTCCAGGAACCACGAACTTTGACTTGTCCGGGACAGCCTTTGGAGTCACCATCCCCGTTGGACTTGGTTTCACTATAGGACAATCTCTAGCTATATGACCTTTCTTTCCACAGTTATAACACACCTTGGATTGTTGTGTGCAGTTTGGGATGATGTGTCCCTCTTTCCCGTATTTATAACATACGACCGATGGTCATTCTCCTCCCCTAGAAATAGTTGATGCTTGTGCTGACGTCTTCAGGTTGTCATGGTTGTACCTTCTCTTTTTGAAATCTCCCCCCGACTCACTTCTTCTACTATCATGGCCACGATTACCACCAGAGTGGTTACCGCTTTTGTCCGAATATTTTCCTCCCCGCTGGTTATCATTGCTCTGATGACTGCTACCACCGGTATGACCCTGGTTGGGGTCCCTCGGTTGAATAGACTCATTATATCGCTCTAATAATTGAGCCTTGTTCACAACATCTGAATATAGAGAAAATTTGTGAGAGATAAGGTATTGAAGAATTCTGGTTTCAAACCTCTTAGAAACATCTGCGTCATATGTTCCTCATTCTTTACCAAATGAAGTGCAAACCTGGATAACTCCGCGAACTTAGCCTCGTACTGGGACACAGTTATGTTATTCTGTTCCAGTCTAATAAACTCTACTTCCTTCATATGACGAATACTTTCAGGAAAGTACTTGTCATTGAATTGTTTCTAAAACGTTTCCCAAGACATATATATTGAGTGCGGCTGGCTGGGTATGCTTCACAGATTCCCCCCAGTAATCTTTCTTACCACGGAATATAAAGGTGCCGAATGGAACCTTATGTTCCTCCGTGCATCCCAAGACATCAAATATCTTGGTAATTTGCTTAACCCACGTTTCCACCTTGATCGGATCTGGCTTTCTCAAAAATTTTGGTGGTCCCAACTCTTTGAACTGCTTGGCTGTGAAAAGACGCGCATTGCTATTATTTCCACCCGTATTTTGTACACGAGTCTCCCTCGTCTAATTTTGCATGAACTGTAAAAATATTCTAAATATCACATCATTCATCGTTTGATCAGTGGTGTTGTTTACAGGAGGAACATTGTCGTCATGTTGCACGTTCTTTTGGTTGGTGATTAAAGGTGTCTCCACGGTCTCTTTCACTCCATTGTTAACATTTTCAGCTGCCATTCTCAAATACTGCCATAAAACAAGGGTTAATTAAAGAAATTGACATACCACATATTATCCCTATATTCTGATCGACCAATTAAAGACAAATAAGCTCAGGTAGGACGCACTTACGAAGGAATTACTCGTCTCTTCCGTCCTAGTTTTTATTCCCCGATCTCTGCCAAAGACCATATCCCTAAGCTCTGATACCAACTGTGACGCCCCCAAAATAGGTCCACACAACCTATTCTGAGTCGCCAAATACATGATACAGAAAATAACTACAACTTCATTATTACAATTATCGTGCAAAATACAACAACACATACACAATTTTACAAAATAGTGAGGACTGCTAAAACAGTTGCCCTGAAACATCACTCCACACCTCGACTAGTTCCCGTTATATTCTCGCCTTCTGAAAAGAAAAATGGAACAAAAAGGAAAATGGTGAGCTCAACTATCCCAGTAAAGAATATTATGACTAAGATAATATAGAAAAAATTATCGTTAGCCTTCAATAAATCAGATAAAATATAATAGACAACAAGTTTTAGATCAATATTCGCAGCGGAAATAACAATTCATTAGAAGAGTTAAGTAGAGAATGAAGTCTACTATCTTCTATGATTTAAAAGTCCATCATCAATATTTTATCTCTGTAACATCAATCAATATACATCCTGAATCAAATATTCATCTTTGCACTACGGGCCAAATATATTCATTCATATCACCAGTTGGTCATGTTCATCTCAACGCCTGTCCATCTTTGCACCACGGGCCAAAGATATTCATTAGATAATCATTTATCTTTGTACTACAAGCCAAAGATATTCAGTTATATCATCATTTAGGACTGAGGGTGATGAAAAATATTTTTAAGAAATAAATCCAGTGAGATTAAAGGACAAAGAATAGGGATTCGTACTTTGGTTTATCCAAGTTCAAAAATACTCCATAATAATCAATTGTAGAGCAAAATTCAAGAATAAAGATCAAAACATGGATACAATCTGTAAGACCCCAACTTATTATAAATAAAATCGAATTTCCTCTAATTATATTTGTGAATAATAAGGTATTAATTTGATATAATTCTCTGGTTATGGGTGAAATGTGCAAATTTTGCAAAATATGCAAGTGGTTATAAAATAATCATTATTGTCGGGGAATATTCGTTTGGTCGTGGAATATTCTTGTTGTCGGGGAATATTCTTCTGACGGTAGCAAGATCATTTCATGGGCCCCATAATGAGAATATTTGTTGGATGAAGAAAGCGACAAGTTTGAATTTTTTATAAATAACTTGGCGTAGTTATTCAGAATTAACCTTTGTTGGAATACCCGATTGGTTAAAATACGGTAATAAGCGTGGATGCGGTATTGATGAATTATCGATCCTTACGTGAAGGCCACTACTCAATAATTGTTACGATGAATTCTTTGTTCAATATTTTATTTTATTGATTCAATAATTATTGCGTTGATATTTTATATTATTGTTGTTTCAATAATTGTCCCGCATGATATTTCCCATTATCGGATCAATAATTCATATTATTTGAATAATATTATTAGATAGCATTATTGGCAATATCTAGAAAGTTCATCAAGGAGAGGTTTGGTCACCTAATAATTGCGCGCAATAAGGAGAAATTCTTATTGGAAAGCCCCCTCTTTCCTGGGAACGGCCTGGTTGTTATAAATGTGATTTGTAATATTATTTGTGAATAATTAATTATTGATTCACATCAAAAGCAAGTATCTTTAA
Organism: Panax ginseng; assembly: GCA_020205605.1. Taxonomy (NCBI): domain Eukaryota; kingdom Viridiplantae; phylum Streptophyta; class Magnoliopsida; order Apiales; family Araliaceae; genus Panax; species Panax ginseng. Next base: position 9,572,870 of record CM035146.1, read on the forward strand.
AGAGATAAGGTCAACAGGTAATGTGACGGTACCAACTTGGATCAAACAAGATTTATAAACAGTGGATGTGATGAAAGTTTCTCCTAACGGAGTTTCCACAGATAGATCAAAGTCTAATTCTCTAGAGTCAAGTTTAAGCGTTGAGCACAAGCGGGAGAGATAAATGAATGGGTAGCACCCCAGTATCAAGTAATGTATAAACTTTGCATGAATTTATGATTAGCTTACCGTGATCACCTAGTTTGGGTTCTCACATGTTGACCGGTCATGACAAGCGCTCTTCCGAGAACCGTTGACTTTGACTTTTCTCAGGATGACCTTTTGAGTCACCATCCTCTTTGGACTTGGTTTCGCCATAAAGTGCAATATCGAAAGCGATATGTCTTTCCTTTCCATAATTATAACATACCTTGAACTGTTGTGGGACGGTTTGGGCTGATATGTCCCTCTCTTCCACATTTATAGCATATGACCGGTGGTCGTTCTCCTCCCTTGGAACCCGATTCTTCTTTGGTGTTTGGCGTCTTCACATTTTCATTGTTGAATCTCCTCTTTTTAAAATCTCCCCAAAGTCGCTTCTTCTATTTTCATGGCTACGATTACCACCAAAGTGGTTACCGCTTTTGTTCGAATGTTTTCCTCCCCGTTAGTTTTCATTGCTCAAGGATCGCCGCCATTTAGGGTATGACTCACAGTTGCGGTCCCTTGGTTGAACGTACTCGCTATCTCGCTCTAATAATTGAGCCCTGTTGACAACATCTGAATATAAAACAAATTTATGAGAGATAAGATATTGCCGAATCTCGGGTTTTAAACCTCTCAGAAACATCCTCGTCATTCGTTCCTCATTTTCTACCAAATGAGGTACAAACATGGATAACTCTGCGAACTTCGCCTTGTATTGGGACACCGTCATGTTGTTTTGTTCAAGTCTAATAAACTCTACCTCCTTCATATGAGAAAACTTTCGGAAAGTATTACAAGTATAAACCCATTCTGTGTCATGAGTTTAAATACAAATATTGTCATCTGAGACAATATTGTCAGCGACAATATCCACACTCAAATAAGTCCTCATTTCAATTATTGATACATTATTTTACAAAAATGGTGAGGACTACTAAAAGCGACTTCTAGAACCATCATTCCACACCCAGATTAGTACTTTCATTACATTTCGCCGCTCACGAGAAGAAAAATGGAACAACAAGGAAAAGGGTGAGCTCAATTAGCCCGATAAAGAATATTATGACTAAGATAATATAAAACAAATTATCGTTAGTCTTTGACAGGGAAAAATCTAATAGAATACAATAGACAACAAGTTTTAAATCAATCTTCGCGGTGAAATAATAATTCATTAGAAGAGTTAAGTAGAGAATGCAAACTACTATCTTATATATGAATTTAAAAGTTCATCGTCTATCTTTTATCCCTGTAACATCAATCGATATATATCTAGAATCAAATATTCATCTTTGCACTTCTGAGGCCAAAGATATTCATCGATTAGTCGTGTTATCTAAACACACATTCATCTTTGCACTCTGGGCCAAAGATATTCATCATAAAATCATTCATCTTTGCACTTCTGGGCCAAAGATATTGATTATATCATCATTTAGGGTGAGGATGATGAAAAATATTTTAAAGAAAAGCGAATCGGTGAAACAAAAGAACAAATATTAAGGATTAAGTACTTTAAATAATCCAAGTTCAAAAATACTTCATAAATAACAGAGTGGAGTAAAATTCGAGAATGATCAAAACATGGATCTGATCGAAAAGCTAGTATCCAGAATAGATATTTTGGACAAAAAGAAGAAAATTTTATTTTTTGGTAAATAATTATTAGTATTTGTGAATAGTATAAGTATCGTGAATAGTGTTGTATCGTGAATAGTAACTCAGACACTAAAAGATAGAAATTTCACAAAAAAATCATCATCGTGAATAGTGCTTAGTGCTTCGTGAATAGTAACTCGTGAATAGTAACTATGAATAGTAACTCATGAATAGTAACCCAGAGCATGAAAAAGTTTCAAATTTGATAAAAAGTTCCACCAATATTTTGGCATAATGATATTGAAGAAATAATATCATTTTTGAATAAAATAACATCCACTTACCTCGTAAAAGGCAGTCTTTTAGTTGAAACACTTGAGGATATAAGCTATGACTTGAACTTACATAGTATAGCAACACTCAAAGTATTAAAATACTCACAAGAATCGCTCGATATATAGAGAGAGAGAGAGAAATCAGTAGTTTACGGTGTGATTTTCAATTCTAACCTAAGCACCTATTTATAGGAAAATGCTTAGAACACCAAAGCGAGAAAATTTAATATAATATTAATATATTATATATAAATTTTCTCTCACACATTCTAAGATCTGAATTCGATATCCATCTTGCACATCTATAATGATGCCAACCAAGTATAAAAAGCGTTTTATTATTTAAAATAATTAAAACTTCCAAAAATCAATTATTTGAATTTGAACTTCAATAATTCATAATAAATAGCCCTTTTATCGGAAAATTGAATCTCGTGATTTTTATAGGAAATTTAATTCTCTACTGACTTTGCGAGAAGAAAGTTTTTCAAATTCCAAGCAGAAATTGGTAGAAATCCACATCGCAGGCGATTTTACAAATTTATAATCAAATTTCGGTCGAGAAATGGGTCCCCCAGACATGTTTAACATGTTTTAAACAACTTTTGCAACAAAAATACTCTTCCTCCTCATATACTCATATATCCCACATTCATTGTAAAAATATCATCATTATTATTATATAATATAATAAAATATTATTTTATCGAGAAAAGATAAAATATCGAATTTTTAACAATTGTCACTTTAAAATTTTCTCCATCTATATCCACATAAAATCAATATTTTTCTCATCATATAAATCAATAATTAATTATTCACAAATAATATTCTGAGAATCTGATCTTTGTGATGACAGCGTTCCCAAAAGAGGGGCTTTCGATAAGAATTTCTCTTCTCTTGTATGATTAGGTGACCAAACCTCTCCTTAGGCAGAACTTTCTAGACATTGCCAATAATAATTTTTCTAATAATATTATTAGGATAATATGAATTATTGCCGATAATGGAAAATCTTGTGTAGTGACAATTATTGAAACAACGATAATATAAAATATCAAGCATGACAATTATTGAATCGATAAAATAAAATCTTTGAGCAGTAACTATTGTAACAATTATTGAGTAGTGCCTTCTTTACGTAAGAATCAATAATTGGTGCAATCTACGTGTCTTCTTGTGCTGACAATAGCGTATTCTTGTGTTTTAACCATAAGGGTATTCCAACGGTGTTACTTGGTAACAACTCTGTAGATTATTTATAAACAACTTATACTTGTCGTTTTCTTCATCCAATCGCTTTTTAGTTATGGGGCCCACAAAAGACTTCTGTGAGTAAATGCGAATATTCCCGACGGCAAGAATATTCCACGATGACGAATATATTCCAAACAACAATGAATATTTTATAACCACTGCTTATTTAAAATATTTGCGCATTTTACCCATAACTAACCACATTAATCAAATCAACCCTTACTATTTCAAAATAATAAATAGAGGAAATTAAATTTCATTTATTAATAATTTGGGGTCTTCTGACCTCCCTCCTTATGAAATTTCGTCCTCGAAATTGGCGTCACGTACACAGTGTTTGAAAAGATGAGGATACCTCGCTTTCATTTCCGTTTCCAACTCCCGGTCATTTCCTCGATAGCATGGTTTCTCCATAAAACTTTAACTTGTGGTATGACCTTCGTGCGTAGGACATGCTCTTTCTATCGAAGATCTTGGCGGGTACCTCTTCGTACGTTAAATCTTGGCTATCTCGTCGGTTCTAACTTCAATAATGTGGTTTGGGTCTTTCACATATTTCTGAAAGCGGATATGTGAAAAACATTATGAACACGAGACATACTTGGAGAGTAGCAGCGAGTCTATAGGCCACATTTCCTACTCGTTCGAGAATCGAAATGGACCGATAAATGCGTGGATTGAGCTTTCCTCTCTTCCCAAATCTTGTAACTCCCTTCCATGGAGCCACACGCATGACAATACATGATCCCCGATACTAAATTCCACGTCCTTTCGATGAAGATCCGCATAACTCTTTTATCGATCACATTGTTGGTTTGTATCGTTGTCGAATCATTTGGATCTTTTTACGTAGTCATTACGTACCAACTCGGGTCCCAACAATGTTGCTTCACCTACCTCATCCCAACATATTGGAAGCGACACTTTTCGTCCATACAATGCTTGAATGGAGCCACACCTATACTTGCACGATAGCTGTTGTTGTAGGAGAATTCCACGATGGTAAATACTTATCAACTGCCTTTGAAGTCTAGGAGGACAAAGTCTTAATAGATCTTCAAGAGTTTGAATAGTCCTCTCGATTGTCCGTCCAGTTTGAGGATGGTATGCGAACTAAATCGTAAATCCGTCCCCATAGCTTTTTTGCAAGCTAACCCAAAATCTTGAAGTGAATCTTGGGTCGCGATCGAAACTATGGATCTTGGCATGCCATGCAACCTCACAATCTCATTCTACGTACATACTGAGCAAAGGCGTTCGAGGAATAAGTCTCCGTATCGGCAAGAAATGGGCGGGACTTGGTTAATCTATCAACAATAACCCAAATAGCATTTATGCCTTGAGAAGCAGAGTGGGAAGACCATGTGAAATCCATGGTAATGTGTTCCCACTTCCATTTCGGAATCTCAAGTGGTTCTGATGGACCCTTTGGCACTTGATGCTCGCCTTTTTACGTTGACAAGTTAAACACCTCGAGATAAACTTTGCAATCTCTCTCTTCGTATTGTTCCACCAAAATGTATGTCGAAGATCACGATACATTTTGGTACTTCCGAGATGGATTGCAAATGGTGTATTGTGTGCCTCCATCATGATCTTGTACTTCAAATCGAGAATTATTAGGAACACAAAGTGCAGGTGGACTCGAAGTATTCCTTCTTCATCGATTCTTGCTTACGGAATAGCACCTTCTTGTACTTTCTTCTTCATACGCATCATTTCAAGAGTGCGTGGCTTGAGCAACTTTAACTTTTTCGATTAAAGTCGATTCTATCGTATATTTGACATCATCACTTTTCGTTCTGCATATGATCTTCTACTCAGCGCGTCGGCTACCACGTTTGCTTTTCGGGATGGTATTGAATAGTGTGGTCGTAATCTTTCAGCGGCTCGAGCCAGCGTCGTTCCGCGTGTTGAGTTCTTTTGAGTGAAGAAATATTTGAGGCTTTTATGGTGCGAATATATCTCCACTTTCTCCCCATATAGATAGTGCCTCCGGATCTTTAAGCGCGAAAGCGCATTGCTTTTGACTCTAGATCATGAGTAGGATAATTCCTCTCATATTCTTTAAGTTGTCGCGAGGCATAGGCTATGACTTTCCCCCGTTGCATGAGAACACATCCTAACCCTTTGCACGAAGCATCCTTTGTAGATAACAAATCCATCGAAACCGGATGGTATTGTTAAAAGCAGTGCGAAATGAGTCTCCTCTTGAGATCTTGGAAACTCTTCTCGCGTTCCTCGCTCCATACAAATTTTGTATCTTTCTGAGTCAATTTGAGTTAGCAGGGTGGCGATTTAGAAAATCCTTCCACGAATCTCCGATAATAACCATTAAGCCCAAAAAGCTACGTACTTGGTCATAGTCTTTGGTTGTTCCCAACTTTGTATTGCTTGATCTTGGCAAGGGTCAGCAGACACTCCATGTTTTGACACCATGTGCCCAAGGAATGCTACTTCCTCAAGCGAACTCGCATTTCTTGACTTGGCATATAGCTTGTTATCACGAAGCCTTTGCGATTACCGACTTCAAATGGGTGCTCATGATCTTCACGGCTTTTGGAATAGATGAGGATGTCATCAATAAAGACAACAACGAATTGATCAAATATTCCTTGAATACTCGGTTCATCATATCCATGAAAGCGGCGAGGAGCATTAGTCGATCAAAAGACATGACTAGGAATTCATAATGCCGTCTGCAGGGTTACGAAAGCGGTCTTTGGAATATCCTCGGTTCTAACCTTGGTGATGATATCGAGCGAAGATCGATCTTTGAAAAGAATTGTGCTCCTTGCAAGCTGGTCAAGCGGGTCATCAATACGAGGTGGCGGATACCTATTCTTGATAGTGACATGGTTTAATTTCGATAGTCGATACAAAATCGCATACTCCGTCTTTCTTCTTTACAAATAAAAGCAGGAGCACCCCGAGGAGATGTACTTGGGGCAGAATGAAACCGATGTCCAACAACTCTGTAGTTGGACCTTTAACTCACGAAGTTCAATAGGAGCCATTCGATATGGGGTTTTAGAAATGGGCTTTATGCGGGTTCAAGGTCGATAAAGAATTCAACTTCACGTTACGGGGTAGGCGGGAAGTTCTTTGAAATCGTCGGGAAAGTCGATAACAACGGGAATATTATTCAAATCGGCGTGTCTTTATTCAAATCCATAACATGGGCTAAGAAAGCTTGACATCAGTTTTTCAATAAGCGAATAGCTTTATGACTTGATATAGCGGTGATTGATTTTAATGGTTTAGTTCTTGAATTCGAACAACGGGTTGATTAGGAATATGAAAACTAACAACCTTACGAAAACAATCAATTTTGGCATGATGAGTAGTTAACCAATCAATCCCTAAAATCACATCAAAAGCAAGTATCTTTAAAAGATAAAAAGGTCATAGGTAATGTGATGGTACCAACTTGGATCAAACAAGATTTATAAGCGAGTGGATGTGATGAAAGTTTCTCTCTAACGGAGTTTCCACGAGATAGGTCAAAGTCTAATTTCTCTCGAGTCAAGTTTAAGCGTTGAGCACAAGCGGAGAGATAAATGAATGGGTATACCGGTATCAAGTAATGTATAAACTTCGTATGAATTTATGATTAGCTTACCGTGATCACCTCGTTTGGGTTCTCGCATGTTGACGAGTCACGACAAACGCTTCTTTCGAGGCCGTTGACTTTGACTTTTACGGGGATGACCTTTTGAGTCACCATCCCCATTGGACTTGGTTTCGCTCTGATCTGATCTCGGCGATATGTCCTTCCTTTCCATAATTATAACATATACCTAAAGCTGTTGTGGGCGGTTTAGGTGATATGTCCTCTTTTTCCACATTTATAGCATATAATGGGTGGTCGTTCTCCTCCACTGGAACCGATTCTTCTTTGGTCTTGGCGTCTTCACATTGTCATTGTTGAATCTCCTCTTTTAAAATCTCCCCAGGCTCGCTTCTTCTATTTTCATGGCCACGATTACCACGGAGTAGTTCTGGCTTTTTATCTGAATGTTTTCCTCCCCATTTGGTTTTCATTGCTCAGGTAATTGCGCCTTTGGTATGACCACAGTTGCGGTCCCTTGGTTGAGCGATACTTTCATTATCTCTTTCTAATAATTGAGCCACATTGACAACATCTGAATATAAAGCAAATTTATGAGAGATAAGATATTTAGAATCTCGGGTTTTAAACCTCTCGAAACATCCTCGTCATTCGTTCCTCATTTTCTACCAAATGAGGTGCGAACTTAGATAACTCTGCGAAACCGCCTCGTGTTGGGACATCGTCATGTTGTTTTGTTCAAGTCTAATAAACTCTACCTCCTTTATATGGCGAATACTTTCGGGGAAAGTATTTTTCGTTGAAAAAAGTTTCGAAGCGTTTCCCAAGACATGCGGAGTCTGGGCGAAAGTAGATGCGTTTCTGAGACTCCACCGATGTCTCGCCTCGCCACGGAACATAAAGGTGGCGAATGGAACCTTCTGTTCCTCCGTGCATCCCAAGACATCGAATATCTTGGTAATTTCCTTGACCCACGTTTCCGCCGTGATCGGATCGGCTTTCCCTTAAATTACGGTGGTCCCGACTCTTTAAAGCGCTTGGTGCGTGACAATGGCGGCGTTCTTATCATTTCCACCGTATTCTATACACGAGTCTCCCTCGTGCGGTTTTGCATGAAGCTACAAAAAGCTCTAAACATCCGTCGTTCATCGTTTGCTCGGTGGTGTTGTTTACGGGGAGAATATTGCCTTCTGTTGCAGCGTTCCCACAGGTGGTGATTAAAGGTGTTTCCACGGTCTCATTAACTCCCAGTTAATATTCTCATTTGCCATTCTTAAATCTTGCCATAAAACAAGGGTTAATTAAACAAATTAACATATCACATATTAACCATATACTCAACTAACCAACAAATAAGCTTAGGTATGACATACTAGCGAAGGATTACTCGTCTCTCCCTCTAGTACTATTCCCGATCTCACTTGAGAGACCATATCTCTAAGCTACGATACCAAGCTGTGGCCCCCCAAAATAGGTATACAACACCCATTTACAAGTCATCAAAATACATGATGCGAAACAACTACAACTTTATTAATACAACATAAAAGCGTGAGTTTAAATACAAATATTGTCATCTAGACAATATCCACACTCAAATAAGTCCTCATTTCAATTATTGATACATTATTTTACAAAAATGGTGAGGACTACTAAAAGCGACTTCTAGAACCATCATTCCACACCCCGATTAGTAGTACTATTTACATTTTACGCCTCACGAGAAGAAAAATGGAACAACAAGGAAAAGGGTGAGCTCAACTAGCCCAGTAAAGAATATTATGACTAAGATAATATAAAACAAATTATCGTTAGTCTTCAACACGGAAAAATCTAATAGAATACAATAGACAACAAGTTTTAAATTAATCTTCGCAGCGGAAATAATAATTCATTAGAAGAGTTAAGTAGAGAATGCAAACTACTATCTTCTATATATGAATTTAAAAGTTCATCGTCTATCTTTTATCCTTGTAGCATCAATCAATATATATCTGGAATCAAATATTCATCTTTGCACTATAGGCCAAAGATATTCATCAGTTGGTCATGTTCATCTAAACACCTATTCATTTTTGCACTACGGGCCAAAGATATTCATCAGAAATCATTCATCTTTGCACTACAGGCCAAAGATATTCAGTTATATCATCATTTAGGACTGAGGATGATGAAAATATTTTAAAGAAAACGAATCCAGTGAAACAAAAGAACAAATATTAAGGATTCGTACTTTAAATAATCCAAGTTCAAAAATACTTCATAAATAACCAGAGTGGAGTAAAATTCAAGAATGATCAAAACATGGATACAATCAAAGCTAGTATCTAGAATAGATATTTTGGACAAAAAGAAGAAAATTTCATTTTTCGGTAAATAGTGCCGTATTTGTGAATAGTGCCGTATACGTGAATAGTGTCGTATACATGAATAGTAATTCCGACACTAAAAGATAAAAATTTCACTAAAAAGATCATCATGCTTCGTGAATAGTAACTCATGAATAGTAACCCCGACATGAAAAAGTTCCAAATTTGATAAAAAGTTCCCACCAATATTTCGGCATAATGATATTGAAGAAATAATATCATTTTCGAATAAAATAACATCCTTTACCTCGTAAAGACAGTACTTCTAGTTGAAACACCGGAAATAAGCTATGACTTGAACTTACACCGTATAACAACACTCAAAGTATTAAAATACTCACAAGAATACGCTCGATATATAGAGAGAGAGAAAGTGAGAGAAATCTGTAGTTTCTGGTGTGATTTTCAATTCTAACCTAAGCACCCTATTTATAGGAAAATGCTTAGAACACCGAAGCAGAAAATTTAATATAATATTAATATATTATATATAAATTCCTACTTACACATTCTAAGATACGAACTCGACCATCTTGCATATGCTAATGATGCCAACAAGTATAAAAACGTTTTTATTATTTAAAATAATTAAAACTTCCAAAAATCAATATTCAGGAATTTTGGAACTTCAATAATTCATAATAAATAGCCCTTTTCTCAGAAAATTCAAATCTCGCAATTTTTATAGGAAATTTAATTCTCTACAACTGCGGAAGAATGTTTTCCCAAATTTCAAGCGAAATTGATAAAGAAATCCACATCTGAGGCGATGTATGGACGAAAAGTGTCGATTCTCAAAGTACTTATTATAAATAAAATCGAATTTTCTCTAATTATATTTGTGAATAATAAGGTATTAATTTGATATAATTCTCTGGTTATGGGTGAAATGTGCAAATTTTGCAAAATATGCAGTGGTTATAAAATAATCATTATTGTAAAGGGAATATTCGTTTGGTGTGGAATATTCTTGTTCACGGTTATGGGGAATATTAAATGCAGTGGTTATAAAATAATCATTGTTGTATCGTTTCATTGGAATATTCCCATGTCGAGAATATTAATGGCAATGTGGCCCCATGAATAAGCTGTCGGATGAAGAAAAGCGACAAGTTTGAGTTTTTATAAATAACGGCGTAGTTATTCACAGAATTAACCTTTGTTGGAATACCCGGTGGTTAAAATACGATGTCTGGCGTGGATGCATGGTATTGATGAATTATTGATCCTTACGTGAAGGCTTTACTCGATAATTATTACGGTAATTCTTATTCAATATTTTATTTTATTGATTCAATAATTCTTTGCGTTGATATTTTATATTATTGTTGTTTGATAATTGTCCTTGCCATGATATTTCCCATTATCGGATCAATAATTCATATTATTTGAATAATATTATTAGATAGCATTATTGGCAATGTCTAGAAAGTTACATCGAGGAGAGGTTTGGTCACCTAATTGCGGCTTGATAAGGAGAAATTCTTATTGGAAAGCCCCCTCTTTCACAGGAGCGGCTGGTTGTCATAAATGTGATTACGTAATATTATTTGTGAATAATTAATTATTGATTCATATGATAAGAAATATTTATTTTATGTGGATATAAATGTTGGATATATTTATTGTGGTTAAAAATGAAGGAGTTAATGTTGAGGTGTTTTATCGGTATTTTTTGCCGGAATGAAGGTATTAAAAATTAAACCAGTGTTTTTGAGATATATTGTGTGAGTTATAATTTTTAATCAAATAGTTGGATCGTTGTAATTTTTGGATATGTTATACATATATAAGTTGAGTATATGTCCACAAATTTTGAGCGAATTAAAAATGAGCGTATGATTTGTTATGAATTTTAAGAGGTGGTGATTGAAATTAGGTTTATAAATGATTTTGGTGGAAAATTCTAGAATTGAGTGGGCCCCACTTGTGGTTGGTGAAGAAATGTGCTGAATTTATTTCAAATGTGGTGGGTGGGAATAGTAGCGAGTAAAAGCCATCGGGGTTTTTGGTCGAGTCTGCTAACATTTTCCTATAAATAGAGGCTAAGTTAGAATTGAAAATCACACGAAACAAGTTTTCTCTCTTTCTCTCTCTAGATTATTGAGTGTATTTTGTGAGTATTTAGATACTTTGTGAGTTTTATTCATCGGTGCAAGTTTCCTTGACCTTATCTCTAGATATTCGATCGAAATCTTGATATTTTGAGGTAAGGGATGTTATTTTCTTCATATATGATATTATTTCTTGATATCATTATCTTAGAAGTATTGATCTGAATTTTTATCAAATTTGGACTTTTTGTGTGGGGTTCTTATTCACGTATCGACCTTTATTCACGTATCTGACGACCTTATTCACGAATCACTTTATTCATTGAAAAATGAAATTTTCTTCTTTTTGTCCAAGATGTCTATTATAGTTTACTATCTTTGATTGTATCCATGTTTTGATCTTTATTTTTGAATTTTGCTTCAAAATTGGTATTTATAGTATTATTGATCTTGGATAAAGTGTTATCTGAATCCCTACTATTTGTCCTTAGTTTCCTTTGGATTCGTTTTCTTTAAAATATTTTCATCATCCTCGGTCCTAAATGATGATATTACTAAATATCTTGACATGTAGTGCAAAGATAAATGATTAAGCGATGAATATCTTTGGCCGTAGTGCAAAGATGAGCAGTGTTGAGATGAACATGACCCATTTGGTGATACAAATGAATATCTTTGGCTTTTGTAGTGCAAAGATGAATATTTGATTAAAGATGTATATTGATTGTTATTCTGAGGATAAAATATTGATGATGGACTTTTAAATCTTAGAAGATAGTAGAACTCATTCTCTACTTGACTCTTACAATGGATTCTTTATTTTCATTGCGAGTTGTTGATCTAAAACTTGTTGGCTATTATATTTTATCAGATTTTTTCCTGTTGAAGACTAACGATAATTTGTTGTATATTATCTTAGTCATAATATTCTTCTTGGGCTAGTTGAGCTCACCCTTTTCCTTTTTGTTCCATTTTTCTGGGGGAGGTGAGAACATAGCGAGGAACTAGTCGAGAGTGCGGAGTGATGGTTCTAGAAAGATGTTTTAGCGATCCTCTTTATTTACGTAAAATAGTGTTTGAATAATTATAATGAGGACTTATTTGAGTGTGGATATTGTCTAGAAGACAATATTTGTATTTAAACTCACGAGTATGTGTTGTGTCGTATTTTGCACGACAATTGTATTATTGAAGTTGTAGTTTGCTTTACGTACCATGTATTTGGCGACTCGAGAATGGGTGTTGTATACCTATTTTGGGGCGCGTCGCGGTTAATATCGAGCTTAGGGATATGGTCTCTGGCGGAGATCGGGGGAATAGAACTAGGAGGAGAGATGAGTAAATCCTTATTTAGTGTGTCTTATCTAAGCTTATTTGTTGGTCGGTCGTAATATAGGGATATTATGTGATATGTTAATTTGTTTAATTAACCCCTTGTTTTATGGCGATATTTAAGAATGGCATGCTGAGAGCGTTAACATGATGGAGTGTATGAGGCTGTGGAACAACCTTTAATTACAAACCAGGAGAGCGTGCAGCAGGGAAGGCAATATTCCTCTGTAAGCAACACTACAGAAAGCAAGCGATGAATGATGGAATGTTTAGGAGCTTTTTGCGGTTCATGCAAAAACCGAGACGAGGAGACTTCGTGCACAAAATCGGGTGGAAATGATATAGCAATCTTGTGACTTATCACTGGCCAGCGATTCGAGGAGTTAGGACCACGAATTTAAGGAAAGCGGATCCGATCATGGCGGAAGCGTGGGTCAAACAAATTACCAAGATATTCGATGTCTTGGGATGCGCGGAGAACGAAGGTTCCATTCGCCACCTTTATGTTTCAGCGGTGGCGGAACTCTTGGTGGGAATCGTGAAGCGTACCGACCCGGCCCGCACTCGGCATGTCTTGGGAAGCGTTTGAAACTATTGATGACAAGTACTTTCTGAAAGTATTCGTCATATGAAGGAGGTGGAGTTTATCGATTTGGAACAAAACAACATGGCGGTGTCCGATCTGAGGTGAAGTTTGCGAGTTATCGAGGTTTGCACCTCATTTGGTGAAAATGAGAGCGAATAGCGAGGATGTTTACGAGAGGTCTAAAGCTTAGAGATTGACAATATCTTATATCTCATAAATTTTCTTTATATTAGGATGTTGTAAGCAGGGCTCAATTATTAGGCGAGATAATGAGTATGTTCATGAGGGGACCCTGACCGAGGTCATATCTGGTGTGCGGCGATCATCGAGGCGATGATAACCGACGAGGAGGAAAAATCTGAACAAAAGCGGTAACCACTCGGGTGGTCGCCGTGGCCATGATAATAGGAGAGGTGAGTCAGTGGAAATTTAGAGAAAGGAGATTCAACAATGGCGGGAAGACATCGGCAATGACACCGGCACCAACAACAAATTCTAGGGGGAGAGAGCGTAGCGGTTAGATGTTACAAATGCGGGAAAGAGGGACATATCATTACCATTTGTCACAACAATCAAGGTATGTTACAAATTTGTGGAAAGGAAGGCCACATAGCTCGGGATTATTACATAGCAAAACCAAGTTCAGCGGGGATGGTGACTCAAAAAATTGTCCGGATAAGTCGAAATCGGCGGTTCTGGAAGGCGTTTGTCGTGGTAGCCAAAAACGCGAGGAACGAGCGAGGTGATTCTGGGTAAGCTAATCTTGAACTCTTTGAAGTTTATACCTTACTGAATCTGGGTTCTACCCATTCTTTTATTTATCTCTCTGCTTGTGCTCAGCGTTTAAACTTGACTCAGGAGAAATTGGACTTTGACTTATCTGTTGAAACTCAGTTGGGTGAAACCTTCGTTACATCTGGTTTATAAATCTTGCATGATCCAAGTTGGCACTATCACATTACTGTTGATCTTATATCTTTAAAGATACTTGCTTTTGATGTGATTTTAGGAATTGATTGGTTAACCACTCATCGTACCAAAATTGATTGTTTTTCGTAAGGTTGTTAGTTTTCATATTCTAACCAACTTTGTCATACAATTCAAACAACTAAACCACTAAAATCGAGTCTTTATCATATCAAGCCATAAAGCTATTCGTTTATTGAAAAGCGGATGTCAAGCTTTCTTAGCCCATGTTATGGATTTGAACAAAGACAAGTCGATTTGAATAATATTTACATTGTTAGAGAAATTTTACGATGTATTTCTGAAGAACTTCGGTCTATCTACCCGAGCGTGATGTTGAATTCTTTATTGACCTTGGTAGGGTACAAAACCCATTTCTAAAACCCCATATCGAATGGCTCTATTGAACTTGAGGAGTTAAAAGTCCAACTCTGAGGAATTGTTAGACATAGGTTTCATTAAGTCTAGTACATCTCCTTGGGGTGCTCTGTTTTATTAAGTAAAGAGAAAAGGCGGGAGTATGCGACTTTGTATTGACTCTGAGAATTAAACCATGTCACCATCAAGAATAGGTATCCATTACCTCGCATTGATGACACATTCGACCCGGTTTCTGAGAAGCACAATTCTTTTCAAAGATCGATCTTAGATTACGGATATCATCAATTTGAAGATTAAAAGCGAGGATATTCAAAGGCGCCTTGAACTTCGATGCGGGCATTATGAATTCTTAGTCATGTCTTTTGGATTGACTAATGCTCTCTTTGCTTTCATGGATATGATGAGCCGTGTATTCAAGGAATATTTGGATCGGTTTGTTGTTGTCTTTATTGATGACATCCTCATCTATTCAAAAGCCGTGAAGATCATGAGCACCATTTGAAAAATTTGATACTTGAAAGGCCCGTGAAAACAAACTTTATGCCAAAATTTGAAGAAATCACGAGTTACGGCTTGAGGAAGTAGCATTCCTTGGGCGCGTGGTGTCAAAACATGGAGTATCTGTCGACCGGCGAAGATTGAAGCGATACAAAGTTGGGAGCAACCAAAAGTCGGTGGCCAGAAGTCGTAGCTTTACGGGCTTAAATTTGGTTATTATCGGAGATTCGTGGAAGGATTTTCTCGAATCGCTACTCAGATTAACTTCAGTTGACTCGGAAAGATACAAAATTTGTATGGGCGAGGAATGCGAGAAGAGTTTCAAGAGCTCGAGAGGAGACTCATTTGGCACTGTTACAGCAATACCATACGAATGCGGATGGATTTGTTATATCTGTGATGCTTGGGCAAAGGGTTAGGATCGTTCTCATGCAACATGGGAAAGTCATAGCCTATGCCTCACGACAACTCAAAAGAATATGAGAGGAATTATCCTACTCATGATCTAGAGTTAGCGGCGATCGTATTCAGCGTTGAAAATTTGGAACTTACTTGTATGGGGAGAAAGTGGAGATTTATACGGACCATAAAAGCCTCAAATATTTCTTCACCCAAAAAAAGAACTCAACATGCGACAGCGGCGTTGGCTTGAACTATTGAAAGATTACGATCACACTATTGATATCATCTGGAAAAGCGAGCGTAATGGTGGCGCATTGAGTAGAAGATCATATCTGATCTGAGTCGATATTGTTAATGCAAAGGCCCATTACGTATGACTTGCAAAGGATGGAGGTAGAATTAAAGACTCGAGGGACCCACATGATGATGGCGAATATCTGAGTAGAGCGGCTTTAATCGATAAAGTTAAAATTGCTGCTCAAGCTACGGACTGGAGGCGTCGTATGAAGAAGAAAGTGCAAGAAGGAGCTATTCGAGCGAGAATCGATGAAGAAGGAATACTTAGATTCAACTCGGACTTTGTGTTCTAACGATTACGACTTGAAGCATAGAATCATGATGGAGGCACACAACACCCGTTTGCAATCCATCACAGGAGTACCAAAATGTATCATGATATTCGACATACATTTTGGTGGAACAATATGAAAGAGAGATCGCGGAGTTTATCTCGAGGTGTTTAACTTGTCGGCGTGTAAAAGCGGAGCATCAAGTGCCAAAGGGTCCATTACAACCACTTGAGATTACGAAATGGAAGTGGGAACACATTACTATGGATTTCGATTTCGAGGTCTTCCCAAAGTTTCTCAAGGCATAGATGCGATTTGGGTTATTGTTGATAGATTAACCAAAGTCGCCATTTTTCTACAAATCGTGAGACTTATTCCTTGAGCGTCTTGCTCGCGTATCGTGAATGAGATTGTGAGATTGCATGGCATGCGGTATCCATAGTTTTGGATCGTGACCCAAGATTCACTTCACGATTTTGGGTTAGCTTGCTGAAAGCTATAGAGCGCAGTTCTGATTGATTCGGCATACCATCCTCAAGCAGACGGACAATCGAGAGGACTATTCAAACCCTTGAAGATCTATTAAGACTTTGTGTCCTAGATTTTAAAGGAAGTTGGGATAAGTACTTGCCCTTTGGTGGAATTCTCCTGACAACGGTTATCAAGCAAGTATAGGCATGGCTCCATTTGAGGCGTTGTATGGGCCGAAAGTGTCGTTCTCGATTATCTTTGGGGCGAGGTGGGAGAAAGCAGCGTTGTTGGGACGAAATTAAATCGCATGACTACTAGAAAAGATCCAAATGATTGACAAGCGTATACAAGCGGCACAAGATCGACAAAAGAGTTATGCGGATCTTCATCGAAAAGGCGTGGAATTTAATATTGGGGATCATGTATTATTACGTGTTGCACCATGGAAGGAGTTACAAGATTTGGGAAGAGAGAAAGCTCGATCCACGATTTGTTGGTCCATTTGAGATTCTTGGCCGAATAGGAAATGTGGCTATAGACTCGCATTACCTCAAGTATGTCTCGTGTTCATAATGTTTTTCACATATCCATGCTTCGTAAATATGTGAAAGACCGAACCATATTATTGCGTTAGAACCGGACGAGATATAGAAGATTTAACGTCTGAAGAAGTACTGTTAAGATCTTGGATAGGAAAAGAGCATATCCTACGCACCAAGGTTATACCACAAGTTAAGGTTTTATGGAGAAACCATCTTTATTGAAGAAATGACACGGGAGTTGGAATCGAAATGAAAGCGAGGTATCCTCACCTTTTGAAAACACAGTCACGTATATGTCGATTTAGAGGACGAAATTTCATAAGGAGGGAGGTTGTAAGACCCAACTTATTATAAATAAAATCGAATTTCCTCTAATTATATTTGTGAATAATAAGGTATTAATTTGATATAATTCTACGGTTATGGGTGAAATGTGCAAATTTTGCAAAATATGCAAGTGGTTATAAAATAATCATTGTTGTCGGGGAATATTCGTTTGGTCGTGGAATATATTTGTTGTTGTGGGGAATATTAAATGCAATGGTAGCTTGATCATTTTATGGGCCCCATATGAGAATAAGCTATCGGATGAAGAAAAAATGACAAGTTTGAGTTTTTATAAATAACTTGGCGTAGTTATTCTGAATTAACTTTGTTGGAATACCCGGTGGTTAAAAAATCGATGTCTGGCGTGGATGGATGCGGTATTGATGAATTATTGATCCTTACGTGAAGGCCTTTACTCAATAATTATTTACGATGAATTCTTGTTCAATATTTTATTTTATTGATTCAATAATTCTTTGCGTTGATATTTTATATTATATTGTTGTTTGATAATTGTCCTTTGCCTGATATTTCCCATTATCGGATCAATAATTCATATTATTTGAATAATATTATTAGATAGCATTATTGGCAATGTCTAGAAAGTTACATCGAGGAGAGGTTTGGTCACTAATTGCGGCATGATAAGGAGAAATTCTTATTGGAAAGCCCCCTCTTTTCTGAGGAGCGGCTTTGGTTGTCATAAATGTGATTACGTAATATTATTTGTGAATAATTAATTATTGATTCATATGATAAGAAATATTTATTTTATGTGGATATAAATGTTGGATATATTTATTGTGGTTAAAAATGAAGGAGTTAATGTTGAGGTGTTTTATCAGTATTTTTTGTCGGAATGAAGGTATTAAAAATTAAACCAGTGTTTTTGAGATATATTGTGTGAGTTATAATTTTAATTAATCAAATAGTTGGATCGTTGTAATTTTTGGATATATTATACATATATAAGTTGAGTATATGTCCACAAATTTTTGAGCCGTTAAAAATGAGCGTATGATTTGTTATGAATTTTAAGAGGTGGTGATTGAAATTAGGTTTATAAATGATTTTGGTGGAAAATTCTAGAATTGAGTGGGCCCCACTTGTGGTTGGTGAAGAAATGTGCTGAATTTATTTCAAATGTGGTGGGTGGGAATAGTAGCGAGGTAAAGCCATCAGGGTTCGAGGTTGGTCAAGTCTGCTAACATTTTCCTATATAAATAGAGGCTAAGTTAGAATTGAAAATCACACGAAACAAGTTTTCTCTCTTTCTCTCTCTAGATTATTGAGTGTATTTTGTGAGTATTTAGATACTTTGTGAGTTTCTATTCATCGGTGCAAGTTTCCTTGACCTTATCTAGATATTTCGATCGAAATCTTGATATTTTGAGGTAAAGGATGTTATTTTCTTCATATATGATATTATTTCTTCAATATCATTATCTTAGAAGTATTGATCTGAATTTTTATCAAATTTGGAACTTTTTGTGTGTGGGGTTACTATTCACGTATCGACCTTTATTCACGTATCTGACCTTTATTCACGAATCGACCTTTATTCATAGAAAAATGAAATTTTCTTCTTTTTGTCCAAGATGTCTATTATTATAGTTCTTATCTTTGATTGTATCCATGTTTTGATCTTTATTTTTGAATTACGCTTCAAAATTGGTATTTATGAAGTATTATTGATCTTGGATAAGCATTATTATCTGAATCCTACTATTTGTCCTTAGTTTCCTTTGGATTCGTTTTCTTTAAAATATTTTCATCATCCTGGGTCCTAAATGATGATATTACTAAATATCTTGACTTTTGTAGTGCAAAGATAAATGATTAAGCGATGAATATCTTTGGCGTAGTGCAAAGATGAGCAGTGTTGAGATGAACATGACCATTTGGTGATACAAATGAATATCTTTGGCTTTGTAGTGCAAAGATGAATATTTGATTAAAGATGTATATTGATTGTTATTCTGAGGATAAAAATATGATGATGGACTTTTAAATCTTAGAAGATAGTAGAACTCATTCTCTCTTGACTCTTACAATGGATTATTGTTTTCATTGCGGTTGTTGATCTAAAACTTGTTGGCTATTATATTTTATCAGATTTTTCCTGTTGAAGACTAACGATAATTTGTTGTATATTATCTTAGTAATATTTCTTCTTGGGCTAGTTGAGCTCACCCTTTTCCTTTTTGTTCCATTTTTCTCGGGAGGTGAGAACATAGCGAGGAACTAGTCGAGTGCGGGTGATGGTTCTAGAAAGATGTTTTAGCGAGTCCTCCTTTATTTACGTAAAATAGTGTTTGAATAATTATATGAGGACTTATTTGAGTGTGGATATTATGCAGAAGACAATATTTGTATTTAAACTCACAGTATGTGTTGTGCGTATTTTGCCACGACAATTGTATTATTGAAGTCGTAGTTTGCTTTCTGTACCATGTATTTGGCGACTCAGAATGGGTGTTGTATACCTATTTTGGGGGCGTCACACAATCAAAGATAGTAACCATAATAGACAACTTGGACAAAGAAAAGAAAATTTATTTTTTCTGTGAATAGTGTCGTATACGTGAATAGTAACCCCGACACAAATGGTAACAATTTCATAAGAAAAATCATACTTCGTGAATAGTACTCGTGAATAGATAGTGTCGTATACGTGAATAGTAACTTTGACATAAAAAGGTAAAAATTTCATAATAAAATTCATACCAATATTTCGGCATAATGATATTGAATGAAATAACATCATTTACGGAGAAAATAATATCCCTTACCTCAAAAGAATAGTACTTCTGACTGAAATATCATATATAATGTTGAAGAAAACTTGCACTGAATAGTTAACACTCAAGATATCTAAATACTCACAAAAATATGCTCGATATTATAGAGAGAGAAAATTTCTGATTCTGTTGTGATTTTTAATTCTAACATAAGCACCCTATTTATAGAAAAATACTTAAAATACCAAAGCAGACTAACCTGATACCGGTAGCTTTCACCCATTGCTATTCACACACACCACACTTGAAATTCAGCAATTTTTCCACAACAACCTAAAGTGGGGCCCACCCATATTTTTAATAAAAATATTTATTTTTAAAACTTCATTAATTTATAATAAATAGCCATTTTATCAGAAAAATATGAACCTTATGTCCATTCCATTTAAAATTTAATTCTCTACAACTTTGTAGAAGAAAGTTTTTTCAAAATTCAAACAAAAAATGACTGAAAACCACATACGGATGATTTTTAATACATCCATTCCGATAAAAAACTGATAAAACACCCCAGCATTAATTCCTTCATTTATATCCACATAAAATAAATATTTTCTTATCATATAAAGCAATAATTAATTATTCACAAATAATATTACAGAATCACAATAATGACAACCAGGTCGTTCCCAGGGAAGAGGGGGCTTTCCGATAAGGATTTTTCTTTACTAGCGCACAATTAAGTGACCAAACCCCTTTCCTAGACAGAACTTCCTTAGACATTGCCAATAATGCTATCTAATAATAGTATTCAAATAATATGAATTATTGATCTTTTAATGGGAAATACTGTGCAGTGACAATTATTGAAATAACAATAATAAAAAAATATCAACAAAGCAATTATTGAATCAATAAAATAAAATATTGAAGCAAGAATTACCGTAACAATTATCGAAAAGGCCTTTCACGTAAGAATCAATAATCCAAAAGTAATGCAATACCGCAGTGCTATCAGGCAACCAATGCCAGACATCGTATTTTAACCACCGTGTATTCCAACAAAGATAATTCGTAATAACTACAATCGTTATTTATAAAAAACTCAAACTTGTCTTTCATCCATCAAGGCTCGTTATGGGGCCCACATATGGTCATGATCGCATTTAATATTCTCCGACAACAAGAATATTCCACGACCAAAACTAATATTCCCTTTAACAACAATGAATATTTTATAACCACTTGCTTAGTTAAAATATTTGCGCATTTTACCCATAACTAACCACATTAATCTAATCCACCCCTTACTATTTTAAAATAATGAATAGAGGAAAATCAATTTTATTTATAAAAATTTGAGGTCTTAGACACTCTACAACTGTACTCTCTATAATCTTTCTTCACTGAACGATCTTTGAGTAACTTTGCGATTCATACTTCACAATACGATTTGGAGTGAACTCTATGTTTTTTTACTTCACTAAACGTTTTTAACTTAGCTCTGCGATCTTTTGTTCACTGTACGATCTGATCTTCGCTATACGATCTGGTGTGAACTCTACGATGAGAATGCAAGCTCTGCGATTAAACATCGATGTTCTACGAAGATATAATTTACTTTGCGATCCATGTTAACATTACGAAATGACAGAGTAATTATACAACCATTTAACCTTATTTTACAATAAGACGAACCTATCATCTATACATCAATTTATCTCATAAGATCGTTCTAACAAGTTTAATCTTTTTCTACTCTAAATCTTTGTACAACATATTATTATTAAAAAATTTATAAAAATTATTGGTACAAATATATAACAATCATATTGTTATTAAATTTATCATACAGACTATAACACTATATTTTTCTTTCATGATTCAAGAAAAATTAATTATAATTATTAGTTATCGTATTAAATATAATATTGATAGTTCAAGGACCATCCAACTTAATTCGGATGGTAAAGACTCAAGAGAATTGATTGTTAGTCGTAGTTTTATATAGAAGGAATAGATTAGTCATTGCCTATTCTTTGTGCCACCACGACGATCAATTCATTGTCACTGCTAACACCATTGCTCCTTCCACCACCCATCACCGCCGTAGTTTTCCGTTGGTGCAGTCTCTCGTACGTGCAACCACTGCCAAACTATACCCTAGTTGTTACACCTAACTAATCATGATACTAGGTTCAATGATAGCTAACACAATCATATTTTTGTAGTGATTATACTATCACGGCATTTAAAGTCTAAAGCATTAAATAAATTGCATAGCCAATTAGTAATTAAGACGACTTTTTATATTTTTAATTCTTAATAGATTATAGATAAGACGACTTATTGAGAAAGTTACTATTTTTATATTTAAAATATATTCAATAATGCTGAACATATATATATACACACACACACACTAGCCAACAGTTTTATTTAATCGTAGGCATGATATAGATAGAAAACGGTTGCTTAGAGAATTTGAATTTTTAATAGAGGGGAATTCGAAGCAACTTAGGTGAAAATATTACTTGGTAAATTATGCTTACTGCTGTTGATATAAAGTAAATTAAGATATAGACTCCATCCGTCCAAAAATAAGACGCATAATTCACTTCTTTTTACTGCATATTAAATTTTGTATATGATATACTTAGATATATTTTTTTTCCTCGTTGAGATATTCTCAATATAAAATTTTTAGAATAGAATTTGTCCTTGAGGAATTAAATTTATTATAAAAATTGTCTAGGTGTGTCCTAAATAAATATTTTTAATATATACTCCCTCCATCCCAATTAAATTATATGCACTTTTAACCATTTGCACACTTATTAAGAAATAAAATTATTATGTTAATTTTATTATTAAAAGTACAATTATACCCTTACTTAAAATTACTCATCAAAACTTAGCACTCGCATAATTTTGTTTTTGGAACAAGAGTCTTTTGTAATTGTTGCATAATAAATTATCCTCATATATACCTCTTTTTTTATTTGTAGAAATAAGCTCAACATTTTTATGAAGTAAATTTTTTTTATCTTCTCTATATTTGGGGATTATACATTTATGAGGAGAAATAATAAATGAAATTAAAGGGTAAATTTGTAATATAACCACTTTAATAGTCTAGAAAAGAGTAAAATACAATTATTTTACTACAACAAAAATTCTCTAAAAGAGCAGATAATTTAAAATGGAGAGAGTATTTTATTAAAATTGTGAAGACAAATAGAACTCTCATTTGGAGACCAAAGGGGATTAGATGGTGAGATTCATCTTTTTTTTTAGGAAAGGCAAAATATCATTAATAGAACTAAAATACAGTTTGATTCTCAAAATTTGTAAGGTAGTTGAGATTTGCACCCAAATATTTAAACGTATCTAAGAATATTT
The DNA here is from genome assembly GCA_020205605.1 of Panax ginseng. NCBI lineage: Eukaryota > Viridiplantae > Streptophyta > Magnoliopsida > Apiales > Araliaceae > Panax > Panax ginseng. The sequence continues at coordinate 9,596,458 of CM035146.1, forward strand.
TAAGAATTTCTTATGCTAAATAAAATACACTCTCCGTTGTTTAAACTAATCAAAATACACCCCAAAATTCTATTAAGCTGAAAATGCACCCCAAAGTTTATTACGCTAAACAAAATTTACTTTCACTTTTGAACGGCACTCAAATACATTTTAATATTGGGGTACAAATCTCAATAACTCTACAAACTTTAGGTTTCAAACTGTATTTTAGTCGATTTATATATATCACCCTTCGTCATGTTGCGATTCATATCTGCCTTGATGAAGTGGCAGACATCTCTGAATGGTCTTGAAGTAGGTGGACATGCAAGCATTGAACTTATGGGGCACCAATCCTGCCTCTCATGAAGGTTGTCCCCTTCGGATAAACTTTAAAACCAACCCTTCAATCTCTCCACCATACCACCTAAAATAAATTGATTCCATCATTCAATTAATCTGTAATAACATAGTCAAAATAATAGAATTATACAGATGAATATCAACATGAGATATGTTGTAGTATGATGCCAAATGGACCACCTTTCCACACCTCTGCTTGTACATAAAAAAAATAAAGTAAAAAAAACTTTTTTTTTTCATGTTAAAAATTGATCATATTATTTTAGCAATGAAAATTTTGGGATGAATACTTTTAACCTCTTAAATGGTAGAAAATTACGATTAATAATTTTATTTTAATCTTAATATATCAGAAAAAAAAAAGGAGAGTCAAGAATTTGGTTCCAATCCAAAAACTTCATGTTGAAATTGCTTGAGAATCTAAAAATTTACCTGTTTATACTCGTGGATTTTTACCTAAATCAAAAGTCTTCATCTACTTTTTCATCTCTTAATTTATTCCTTGTTGAGAGAGAGAGAATTTATGGAAACATACATGCGGCATATACCTCGAATTACATGCATGATTAGAGTGTGTACTGGTGCAACTTTAGGCCATAAACAAGGAAAAAGTATAATGTATAATTGTCTCCTACTAGATCTGCAAGAAAAGCAAAAAAGAAAAGGTAAAAAGAGGCCAATCATTCTTCCCTCTTGTGTATTTTGTGTACACCCACTTCATTTCCATATGATTCCACATGTCATCTCATCTCTATTTATTCCATACCCTCATTATATTCATGTTTTGGGTTATAAATTTGGTCAACCTAAGAAGACAAAGGAAAATGGGGACTTTTTTTCTATACTTAAAACTGTCTGGATTCATTTTCTCTACTCATTCCTTCTTTTGATTAATCTCTCTTTTCCTCTCCATTTATTTCCACACCACCTTTCTTACAGTTTATGTCTATATATGCTCATAATTTTCTTCATCTGATAGATTATTATGCAAAATGGGTTTTGAGGATCTTTGCAACACTGGCCTTAGTCTAGGCTTACCCTCTATGGAAAGGCCAAAAGATTATCAATATTTTCATCAACAAAAGAATATTAAAACATCGTCGAAAACGGATCATTTTTTCCCATCTCTTACTTTAGCCTTATCTTCAGATGATCAAGTGACAATTCAAAGGGGATTAACTTTTGATGCAAATAAAGTGCATGGTGAATTATTATCGAAATCAAAATCAAAATCCACCGTTTTGTATCGACAGGCCTCGTCGATTAGCGGGGTTTCATCGTTTTCTAACTCGAGCGTGAAGAGGGAGATCAGAGATACAAGTAGTGAAGAAGTTGAAGCAGAAGAAGAAGAAAGAGTTTGTTCAAAAGTAATAAGTGATGATCAAGATGATGAAGAGGAATTAGGTGGTGCAAGAAAGAAACTTAGACTCACAAAAGATCAGTCTCTTATTTTGGAAGATAACTTCAAAGAACATAGCACTCTCAATCCTGTAAATCATCTATCCCTTACTAGATCTCTTAATTATGCATATTAATTAGTCTTATATATATATAATAATAATTAGTACCTTTATTATCTTCTTCTTCTTCTTCTTCTTTTTCTTTTTTTTTAAATTATTTTTACATGTAAATTAATCTTTTTTGCTTTAATTATGGAACTAGTGATTGATATATATATATATATTATTAATCTTGATATTAATTCTATCAGAATCAAAAGCAAGCCTTAGCAAAACGGCTAAATCTAAGGCCACGTCAAGTGGAGGTATGGTTTCAGAATAGGAGAGCCAGGTAAAACTACTACTATCCCATTCCCTTGAGACTCCGTTTTTGTTTCAAGGAAAACATTTTCAGGTTTTCAGAAGAAGTTTTCCGAATATGTTTATTCACAAAACATTTTTCTTAAAACAAATAGAGTCCAATTCTGATTTAGTATTAATATTGTTACCCTTTTAAAATTTTTATATATATATATATATATATATATATATATATATATATATATATATATATATATATATATATATATTCCCTGAAATTAACAGGACTAAGCTGAAGCAAACTGAGGTAGACTGTGAACTACTGAAGAAGTGCTGTGAAAATTAACAGACGAAAACAGAAGGCTGCTGAAGGAGCTGCAAGAGCTGAAGACATTAAAGCGGGCAACGCCGCCATTTTACATGCAACTGCCGGCAGCAACCCTCAGCATATGCCCTTCCTGTGAGAGAATTGGTGGTTCTGTTTCTCATCATGAAAATTCATCCAAATCCCCTTTCTCAATAAACAACACAAAGCCTCAATTTTATTAATTTTATTATGTAAAGATAAATTTCATCTCTCCAACTCTCTTTTATTTCTGTGTTTTGTATATATTAATTAATGATGTAAATCTTTGACAATAGTAGTCTATATATGAATGAAGTTTGGATTTTTTTTTGGGTCCAATCTATTGTATCCGATATTTGTGTTAATTCAACATTACCTTATGTGTGAAAATAAATGTACAAACATATATGTCTGCAAATTTTTCTGATTTTATCTTATATAGATATTATAATTCTACTAAAAGAAATGAACCAATATTTGAGAATGGAAGTTGTGTGATGTACAGGTATATTATATAATTCTATTATACATTAGACAACCATTGAGAACATAAAATAAATTAAAATTCATTAGATTTCGAACGGAAGGGATTAATTATAGAATGAATCTAGTTTTATTAACAAAGTCAACCGCATTAATGTTCGATTAAATTTTTTAATTTTCTTCATGGTCCTATATATAAGGAGAAAATAGGGTTTTCAAGCTAAAATGGATAGAATAAACTCTTCAAGCTTTATTTGACATTATATTTAAGCCGAATCCAATTCAATTCGAACGAGAAGTTGGTAATTATTTAATATATCCTAAGCAGATACAAGACATGATCATTCAGCTTGAAATTAAGCTTAATTACAAAGGAGGGAGGGAGGGAGGGAGGGAGGGAGGGACGGAGGGAGGGGAGGGGGAATAAGAGGGGAGAATAACAGTTTATTGAGGTGGTTGATAATGTTAAAATAATATTTATATTGTCAGAAAAAAATATAAATTTAGTATATTATTATACGTTACATTTTAAAATTTTAATTACATTTATTACTCCAATCACATAATTATTATTTTGACATTATAGACTGCCTTTATTAATCAGAAGTCCACCAAAAGATTAGTCCTGAAATGATATATGATAGTACATATTGATGATCAAATTGAATACCTCAACACAAACCATCTTTCCACTTACTTTAGATCAGAGAATATATATGGCTGTTGAGCGAAACAACCGGCTAGGGACATGCTAACAAACTATTCATTATTTTTGCTACTATACAAGGACATTAATTATTGCACCCTATGCAGCTACTTGGAACAACATTCCATATATATCATTAATCATTGTATCAAAATAAGCAACATTTTGCCTAATACTGTCATACTAATTAAAAAAAAATTAAAATTATTAGGAACATCAATAATAATTGCCATCAATCGTGTCATTTTCGTGACATTATTTACAAAAAAAAAAAATGTGCATCCTCCACATCCAACCACTAACATCTGTGTTTACGCTTGCTTTCGCACGCGTAATGTTACTTAATATAAAATAAAATCATACTTAAGTATAAGCAACCTTACTTAATTACTACTTCTTTTAATAATTGTGATGTTTGCTTGGAAATCGTTAAGGCGGCCTGATTGATGACAATTTGACACGTATAACAACTTGCCACAAGTTTAATTTAATTTGCCAACTTAATTTAATCATGACTCGTACTTAATAGTATTATTTAATTACTCATACTTAGTTGGATCACCATTAGCACTAGGTACTTAACAATCTAGACAAAAAATTATGAGAATCTGGCCAATGTGTTATGGATATCATCATCAGAAGATCATAATCACTTGTTAATTAAAAAGAGTTTAGTTTAATAATATGACTCAATAAAGATCACATTTCTTTAATCTTTAGCTGACTATGAAACTGAAAAAAGTAGTTTGACTTGTCAAAATTCCAGTGCCCCATACTTAAGGTTTGCTAGTATTTTAAATATTTTGTATTGATGCTGCATATTATGTTCTTGTAAAGATTTTTTCTTTCTAAAGACAATGAAATATTAGTATAATAAGTTCAAACTGAGTCCTTGGAGTTATTAGGTGTAAGGTTCAGTGCTAATCAATTGTGTGAATTTTTATTTCATAATTAAATATATATAACTATGTTTTTAAAATTATAAAAATTGGAGTTGATAACAAATTGTATTTAATTTATTATAATTATAATTTCTTTATTTAAACTTTATCAACAATGGTATAAAAATTATCATATTTGAATTCGAATACAATGATATTCGTATTTGTATCCGAAAAAATATTTTATCTATATTTATATCTGATATTCGACGGATTTCTTAATATACTATTCGAATTCGATATTCAAAAAACTATTTGAATTTAATATTATTCGCTTCTCGAATAACTATCCAAATTCATTAACATAATTAATTAAAATTAGTAAATAAATAATTAAAAATTATTATTATGATATTAATATAACACAACACAATCATCAACCATATGATTAAATTATAAAATTTAGAAGAAAAAAAAGTAATCACTCTATTTAATAAAATATCTTTATGGAAGATATTAAAAAATAGGGAATTGTTAAATCCACAACAGTGATTGTTATTTCTTATAGCAACGGTTTTTATCGTCGCTATACATTTACAGCGGCACTTTTGTTGTAGAAATAACAAAAAGTTTTGTGGATTTAACAATTACCTAAAAAATATTATAATTTTATAATAAATTAAAACTCGTTCTTTGCTCGGAATTATGATACCGCATGTCTGATTCGATAAATATATTGGCAAACTGATGTTAATGGACACAAATATACATGTATCTATACTCGTATATGTTTTTTTGAGAATATTTCTAATCGAATACGAATAATATCTATTTAAATCAAAAAATACAAATACAGACGAATATCCTATTTTTCGGTTACCCTTTACGGCCCTAGTATTACCTTATGATCAATCACAAGTAACATAGTTAATCAGTATTATATTATGGCATTGTTTCAAAATTCTATTTGAGATAATTAATATTAATTTTTTTTAAATAAAAATAATAATTAAATTCGTATGAAAAGTCCTATATATCAAGTCGGTGGAAAAGTTAACAAAAAAAAACTCGGAAAATATATCAATTTCATGTTCATGCAAAGAAATCTGAGGAAAGAGAAGATATTCAATGAGGTTCAAAGAGAATCGACCATATGAGAGAGAAAGGGGATGTTTTGTTTGAATTCCAAATTATCAGTGGAGTATTTAATTTTATTTATTTACAAACCACGCAATTTTGATTCCAAGGATTTAATCATCAAATTTTTCAATGGAAAGGAATTATAGTTCAGTGACTCAATTACAAAAATAATTAAAGTTTTTTTTTTTTTTTTTGGGAAGAACAGACTGGAAATTTTATTCATGCAATTCACCGGATACAATTAAAGGAATTATACGTACATAGCTGCTGAGATCAACATAAAATTAAAGGTAGATAGGGAATTACAAACTTAATCATAAAGTTGATAAATGATAAAGATGAAAGATTAAGAGTATTAAATAGTCGTAGATTAGCCTAGTCATATACAGAAACCCAATGGGCTCTGAAACTATCCTAGAAGCCTGGCAATAATATTATATAAGGCCAGATTAAGTGACAATTGTCCAGCCTATATTAATATTTATGAATTTTTTTCATTTTAATTCACATAAAATTTATTAAAAACATGTTTCAAAATTTAAATTACTATAGCTTAGTATACCTGCTCTCCCTTCAACGACATTCACATTCATTAGACAAAGATCATTTGCATTTGGACCCAATGTTTATGTAATTTATGTGTAGCCAATAAGTTTGAGAAAGAAACCATAATTTATATTAAGCAAGTTTGAACATGAAGGCGACTGCCTCTCTTTATATATCTGGTTAATTTAAACACAATCCATGTACTACAACACTGTCGAACTCATTGTATTTTTATTTCTCTGAATCTCGTTTTCCTTCATTTGCTGAATACATATATATTGCTTATAAGCCTAAAACCCTTTTTGGGATATTACAAAAATAGCTTAATATAATATGATAATTATAGTTATCATTATCATCCCGTCTCAAGTTGTGAATCTGGAATAGATTACACAGATGCAACTTGGAACTTAATATGTGAATGTGATCTGAAGCAAGAGCCTTAGTAAGAAGATCGGCAGGTTGTTGATCAGATGACAAATGAGCAGTGCGAATGATGCCTTGAAGTAGTTTTTCTCGAACAATATGACAATCAATTTCAATATGTTTGGTGCGCTCATGAAAGACATGATTAAAGGCAATGTAGAGGGCTAACTAATTATTCACAATATAAAGAAACTAGTGTTAAGATTAGAAACTCCAAAATCCTGCAACAAAGCTAGCAACCAAAAAAATTCACAACATGTATCTTCTATATCTCTATATTCTGCTTCAGCAGAAGAGCGAAAGACTGTGGACTGTTTCTTACTTTTCCATGAAATGAGAGAATTACCCAACATGATGTAATATCCAGTTAATGATTTTCTAATTGCTTTACAACCTCCCCAATCTGCATCACAGTAGGCAGATAGAGAGAAAGAGCTTGTAGAAGAGAGTAAAATACCTTGTCCAGATGATTGTTTAAGGTATCTAACCAATTTTAAAGCAGCCTCCATGTGAGCAGTCTTGGGTTTAGCCAAAAATTGAGACAAGACGTGAATGGAATATGCTATATCAGATATGGTGACAGTTAAGTAAATTAACCTGCTCACCAGCCTTCTATAGGCACTAGCATTGGACAAGTCAGTTCCTTGAACTGTGAGTAAATTGCGATTTTGTTCCATTTGATATTTTGGAAGGTTTAGCACCAGCGAGACCAATATTTTGAAGGATGTCAAGAGTACACTTTCTTTGATGAAGGTAAATGATGAGGACATGATTAGCTTGGATTCAAATGGAGTTTATGATCAGATCTAGTACAATTACCAGTTGGACCATGACGAGAGGACGAACTAAAAGGTTCAAGGAAGGACTTATTGATTTGGTACAAGCAATATGGATTGAAAATAACATGTCAACTTGGTCCAAGGAGGATGAGGTTATTCTCAAGTACATCAATATGGTCCATGGTTGCGTTCCAGGACAATCTAATGCAAGCCAGAAAAAGAGCCTGCAAGTTTGGGAATCAGCACACCCGCCCCGGCAGGTTTTCACAAACCAAAATGGTCGCCCCGGCGACTCTTTGTCCAAAGCCGCCCCAGCGAGCTTTGAAGTCACCCCAGCGCCAAGCTCTTTGCCAACACCCGCCCCGGCGGGCTTTGTAGGCCAAAATTCTCCACCCCGACGGGCATGCTTAGATTTAGCTGGCGCGTTTTTTGAGGCAGACATGTTTCCTAAACGCAGTATTTACTATATTTTATCATATTTCTATTATAACTAGGATGTTAGATTAGATTTTGATTCTAAAAACACTTATTGATTCCTTTTAAGATTCTTAGGGTTTCAATTCCTATTATTTAAGACTCGTGGATGTAATTCATTAACACACAATTCAATAATATTCAGATTTTAATTACTTGTGAGATTATTCTCTACTTTTTGGTTCTTTGAAGAATTCCTAAGTATTTTTCTTAGTTAATTCTTTGAGATTTAATTTGACTTATCATACAACAATTCATAGTTGTGTGTGGCGTCTTCTACCGCATCAATCGTCGATTGTGTCAAGGTTCTTGTTTCAATATAAACACGGGGTTTAGGCGTCGTTGGTGTTCCATTCAACGCATATTTCATTGCTTGATCGATAGTACCAATGTTTTAGTCTCAATATAGACGTTGGGTTGAGGTGTCGAGAGAGCTCCATTCTATCAACTATGTTAGAAACGATCCGGGTGACACATCACGCAAGCGTGCCGTGGAGTTCATCATTTGGTATCAAAGCTAAGATTTTCTAGCAAGTTATTTATCCTTTAAATTTATGTTTGAGATTGTTGAGCAAAAAAAAGAGTAGAGAAAAAATTTTGATTTTTTTTAAAATTTTGTCAATTACATGCTATTGTGAGTTTTCATACCTTTTATAATTTGTTCGTGATAAGTTATTTTTTGAATTGATTAGTAAAACCAAGAATTTTGCTAGGTGAATTCGAAAAGAAACTGTTAGAGAGAATATTTAAAGGTAAAAGGCTCAATAATGAGATTAAATGAGGGTAAAAGCTAATTTATTGAGCGTATACACGAGTGAATCATTGACTCCAGCGAAACACATAAGGGAGTGGTGAAGAAATTATTTTCTAATAACCCTTGTTTTGCAGGAAATATGTCTAGTTCGAAAGATAAATGAACTTTTGAAGAACAATCTTCCACAACTTTTGACATGAAGTTTATGTTAGAAGCCATGAACAAAGAGTGGAATCGCATAAGGGAGATGATGAATGAACGACTTGATCAGATCCCGAGGGGGATCATACCAAAAGTCGCATGGAACATAACAAAATGGGAGAACACATTAACGAGAAACTAAAACGGAGGAAAATTACTTCGAGGGGGAATTCAGTGAGGAGGAAGATCGTGAATCTGGTTTTTTACACTGAAGGCCAAGAGGTCCTAGAGAAAGGGAAGGTCGGAATAGGGCAGATGATAACGTGAATGGCATTAAGATGAAAATCCTAACTTTCTAAGGGATGAATGATCCGGAGGCATACTTAGAATGGGGAAAGAAGATAGAATGGGTATTTGACTTTCACAATTATTCAGATCTCAAGAAAGTTAGATTAGTTGTTACTGAATTTTCAGATTATGCAATTACTTGGTGGGATCAATTGATTACTAGCAGAAGGAGATGTGGGGAACGCCCAATTGAAACTTGGGTAGAGATGAAAACAGTGCTGAAAAAGAGATTCGTACCGAGTCACTACCATTGGGATTTGTTTCGAAGTTTGCAAAATCTAAAACATGGAAGTATGAGTGTGGATGAATATTTCAAAGAGATGGAGATACTGATGGCTAGAGCTAATATGGATGATGATAGTGAGACAATAATGACACGATTTTTAGCAGGGCTAAATTGGGATATATCAAACTTAGTAGAACGACAACACTATATGGAATTGGGGGATATGGTCCACATGGCTATCAAGATTGAGAAACAGCTTCAGAAGAAAGGTGGCCAACGATCGAATTCTACCATAGGGTCATCATGCAAATCTAATACTGCAAAGCAGAAAAAAAGCCAGTTATAAATAAACCTAAAGTGGAGTTCAAACCGAATGTGACTAATCGGGGGAAACAAGGTAAAACTAAACCTTCTTCTTTTAGTCGCAATCGAGATATTATTTGTTTTAAATGTCAAGGTAGGGTGCATATTTGTAGTCAATGTCCAAATCAGAGAACTATATTATTGCTTGACAATGTAGAGTTGGAAACTGAGGGACCGATTCTATGCCACCATTAGAGGAGATTGATTATCGGGAGGTTGTTATACATGGCGAGATGTTGGTTACGAGGAGAGCGCTTAGTGCACAAGTGAAGGAGGAAAGTTTGGAGCAACGTGAGATTGTTTTTTACACTAGGTATCTTGTGTAAGGAAAAATTTGTTGCATGGTAATTGATGGTGGGAGTTTCACCAATGTGGCAAATACAACTATAGTGGATAAAGTAAGATTGTCAACAACCAAACATCCTCAACCGTATAGATTGTTATGGCTTAATAACAGTGAAGATGTGAGAGTGACAAAGCAGGTGTTGATACCGTTCACCATTGGAAGATATATAGATGAGGTGTTATGTGATGTGGTTTAAATGCAAGCTGGCCATTTATTACTTGGTAGCCCAAAATTAGGTATACGCCACCCATCTTGGGTCGCCACTTACATGGTACATAAATTCAAATACAACTTAATAATACACAACTGTCAGGTACAATACGACAAAACATAAATCGTGAGTTTGAATACAAATATTGTCTACTAGAGATTATACAAACTCAAAAGGAGTCCTTATTACAATTATTATTACACTATTTCATAATAGTGAGGACTACTAATGCTATCGTCCACACCCGCTCCCTCGACTAGTCCCTCGCACGCTATTCTCATTTCTCAAGAGAAATAATAAAAGTAAAAGGGTGAGCTCAACTAGCCCAAAGCTCAACTAGAGAGAAATATTATGACTAAGATAATGCGTATATATTATCGTTAGCCTTCAAATGTTAAACCGATACAATATAACAACCATCAAGTTTAATCGCAATGAACAAGCAATCCATTAAAAGAGTCAAGTAGAGAATAAAATCTACTATCTTTTATGATTTAAAAGGTTTTTCATCACTTTATCGCCGGGACTCAAATTTTAATAAATAATCCACATCATCGAATCACCCCCGCACTACGGCCAAGGATATTCTTAAGTATCACGCACCACAATTATCCATGCACTACGCCAAGAATATTTCAGGTATTCAATAATGGTCATGATCATGCCAACAATCGCCCATCAATGCACTACGGGCCAATGAGGACTTTTTACCACATCATTTGTAACATTACTACCATGATTACAATCAATAATCCCTCGGTCATAATCATACCAAGTCCATCTATGCACTATAGGCCATGTATGACTTTCAACAAAATATAAACATGAGGATGATGACAATGATATAAGAATTCAATAAAACAAGTTCAAGAATTATTTTATCCAGAACTAATAACGCCCAAATTGTCAACATGATATCGCCAGTAGAGTAAAATTCAAGAATGCTCGTAAGAATATTTCCATGAAAAGATATCGATGAAGCGCAAATATCAAGGATATTCCACTAATTTCATGGAGTATGTAAGTCAAAACTTTAACCAACCGAGTATAATAAGGAATGGAATAACAAAAGAAATCACCAAGCACGCGATAGATCGCAGACAAGACAGTAAAAGTTATTCCAATGTAATAATAATAAATAATCTGAATCAGTCCCACAGAAAACGCATGCATGATATGATATTCCAATGTAATAATAAAGATTTTAATCAGTCCCGCGCAGAAACGCATGCATGTGATATTCCAATGTAATAATAAAGACGAATCAGTCCCACAGAACGCATGCATGTGATATTCCAATGTAATAATAAAATTTGGAATCAGTTCGTCATAGAACGCATGCATGTGATATTCCAATGTAATAATAAAAAGATTTAATCAGTCCCCCAGTAGAACGCATGCATGTGATGTTCCAAATGTAATGATAAAGAATGGAACAATGTAAGAATTTCACCAAGTATAGGTAGCTCACAGATACAAAAGTTATTCCAATGTAATAATAAGAATGGAATAATGTAAGTTCTCTTCATAGATAAGAAAGAAATAATACTCCCTACAAGTACAACAAATAATATTCCCTACCTTGGAAAAACTCGGATAATCGGAATAAATGAGAGTAAAGCAATTTCTTCTTCTTCTCTCTATAATTTTCTCTATAATAATCTTCTAAAGCTTTTGTGAATTGGTGAGAAATGAAGGAAGAATGAGCTTCTATTTATAGGAAAATATAGTTTCGATAATCGCACGCTTTGGGGCTCAAAATTACAAAGATAATACCTCCAACTTTTCTTTCATTTATAATTTAGTCCCGCAAGTATTATCAATCTTGCACCAACTCCCCTAATAGTAAATAATGTGAATTAATAGTTCAATCATGTGAATCAATAGTATAATCATGTGAAAAATATGAATTTCAAAGATAAGACTCCATCTATACCTCCATTTTTAATTTAGTCATGCAAGTATTATCAATCTTGCACCAACTCCCCTAATAGTAAATAATGTGATTCAATAGTACACATATGTGAACAAATAGTTATATAAGCATGTGAATTAGTAGCAATTAATTGCTCATTTATCCGATAAATTACCCGATTTATCAATATAAACCCTGTACATCAATTATCATCTAATAAATGTCGATTTTCACTAACACAAACAATTCCAACATAATGAAACTATTTTTATCAAAAATATAAATTTTGAAATTTCAAAGTTTGATTTTTTCCAAAAAGTCAATGCTGACTTTTTTTGACCAAATAGTGAATCCTTTAAAAATTTTGTGTTTATAGACTATTTTTACTAATTTCGTCTGTTCCGACTCAAATATCACATTCTGCCTCCAAATTCAACTCCCAACAACATTCATTATTAATATTATAACTCACAATATTTATCAACCGTGTCGCTCCTGTGAAAGAGGGGCTTTCCAATAAGGATTTCTCCCTATCGCGCGCAATTAGTGACCAAACCTCTCCTCGATGTAACTTCTAGACATTGTAAATATTGCAATTTATAATATGAATAACTTTGTCGCCTCAAGTATTGATTTAATAAAAAACATTTTATGCAGATGATATCGTGACAATAATTGAATCAATAATACGATAGATATGATGCAAAGAATTATCAGAAAGTAATAATTGAGTATAACCGAAAGTGACTTTCACGAAGCATCAATAATCAATACCGTGTGCTACTATGCAACCACGCCAGACATCGCATTTTTTAACACCGGTGTTTCAACAGCTTAACTCAGAAACTTCCGCCGTTATTTTCATAAAGTATTTTTTGTCGCTTTTTTCAATCCGACAATAATTTTTTGCTGGGGTCCACCAATGATTGTGCCATTGTATTTAATATTCCCCGTTAAAATGAATATTCCCCACCAATCTAATATTATATAACAACTCATGTGATTTTGCAAAATTTGTAAATATTACCCACAACTATAACATTATATCAAATCCACACCATAATATTCAAAAATATATTTCGAGAAAATTTAATCTTTATTCAAAAAAACTGGGTCTCACAATCTCCCTCCTTATGAAATTTTTCGCCTCAAAATTTACGACGCACTCGGTATGCCTAATAAAGTGAGGATACCTTGACCTCACTTCAAATTCTAACCCTCGAGGTATAACCTTCGAGTGTCGTAATATAATCCTTCTTATCCAAGATTTTAACACGATCTCCTCACACGCTAAATCATCCGCTATCTCATCCGGCTTCTAAATTAATAATGTGGTTCGGTCATCCCCATATTTACGTAACGTCGATACGTTAAAAACGTTATGAACACGCCGACATACTTCAAGCAGTAAAACGAGTCTATAAGCCACGCTTCCTACTTTATCGAGGATTTCAAATGGGCCAATTAAATCGAGGGTTGAGATTTCTTCTTCGTCGATTCTTGCTTCTAGAATAACGCCTCTTGAACCTTCTTAATTCTTCACATTCATCGCCTCCGTGTTAGCTTGAAAGCGGCTTTTAACTTTATCGATTAAAGTCGATTAATTCTACTCAGATATTCGTTATCTTCACGCGGGTTCCTAGAGTCTTTAACTCTATCTTCATCATTTGTAAGTCGTATTTAAATGGGTCTTTGTGTTAACAACATCGCACTCAGAACGATACGATCTTCTACTCAACGCGCCGCCTACCACGCTCGCTTTCCCACGATGGTATTGAATGGTACGATCGTAATCTTCAACAAATGAGCCAACGCGCTTTTGGCGCATGTTACGCTCATTTTAGTTGAAGAAATATTTGAGGGTTTTAGAAATGGGTTTTGTATCGGGGTCAATACAAAATTTGATTTCACGCCTAGGGGTAGGCTAAGAAGTCTTCAAGAATACGTAAGGAAATTTATTAACAATAGAAATATCATTCAAAATCGCGACTCTCATCCAAGACTTGGGTAACACGTCACATTGATACCTATCAACTTGCCATCGCCATTCACAAAGCGCCGCCTATGTAAAAGTCCGCTTTTGCATTCCACACAAGGAAGTCAACAACGAAAGGATCGGGGCTCTTTACTTATGGCTTGATATGACCATGATCGACTTTTAGTGATTTGGTTGTTTGAATTCGCATAACAAAGTTGGTTAGAATATGAAAGCTAACAACCCGATTTAAAAGCATGATGAGAAGTTAACCAATCGATTCCTAAAATCACATCAAAGGCAAGTATTTTCAAAGAGATACGATCGATGTGTAACGTGAAAGTGTTGATTTGAACAAGATTTATAAATAGTGGAGGTAATGAAGGTTTCTCCCAACCGAAGTTTCAACAGATAAATCAAAATCTAACTTCTCCTGAGTTAAATTCAAACATTGAACACAACTAGGTGAAATAAAAGAGTGAGTAGAACCCAGATTCAACACTCAGATAGACTTCACAAGAGTTTATGACTAATATACCCGTGATAATTTTATTCGTGTTCCTTGTCACTAAAAAAAAACTCTCTCTTAAAACCACCGGCTTTGACTTTTCTCGGGACTACTTTGGTGCTCCATCCTAGTTGAACTTGTCTTCTGGTGAACGACAAAATCGGGCTAAGTGACCTTCTCTTCCACAATTATAACATGCTTTGACGGCATCGCTAGCTTTGACCGATGTGTCCCTCCCTCCGCATTTGAAGCATATGATAGTGGTCGTTTCTCCTTCCTTAACAACGGTGTGCCGGTGCCGACGCTTTCCATCATTGTTGAATCTCCTCTTCTTGAAATGTCCATTCTTATTGTTTTGACCATGATTACCACCAAGTGGTTACCATTTCGCATGTTGATTCCCTCTATGCTTATTGTCACCGCTTTGATGATCAAGTATCACCCCAGATTATCATTTTGTTTACCGCTTCTTTTGGTCAGGTTGACTCGTTATCGCGCTCCACTAATCGAGCCCTATTTACAATATCCAATACAAACACGCTTTATGAGAAATAAGATATTGGGCGATCTCCCGCTTCAAACTCTCTTAAAACATTCGCCATTCGCTCCTCATTATCGACCAAATGGGATGCAAACCGGATAACTCCGCAAATTTAGCCTCAGATCATGGATACTGGCCATATTGTTTTGTTCCAACTTGATAAACTCCACCTCCTTCATGTGATTTAATACTTTCGGAAAGTACTTGTCGCTGAATGTACTCTTGAACTTCTCCCAAGACATCTCTTGAAAAGGCCAGTCGGGTACGCTTTTACGATTCCCACCCGTTGATCGCCTCTTCACGCAACATAAAGGTGGCAAAGGAACCTTTTGCTCCTCCTGAGCATCCCAAGACATCAAATATCTTGGTGATCCGCTTTAACCACGCCTCCGCCTTTAAGTGGTTCTCGCTTTCCCAAAAACTCGGTGGTCCCAGCCTCCTTGAATTGCTTAATGGTGACCAACCGTGGGTTACCATTGTTTCCACCGCATTATGGACATGAGTCGCTTTCACCGTTGTTGCATGAATTGCTCCTTAAACCGCTTAATGGTGACCGTCCGAGAGTTATCAAGATTTCTACCGCATTTTGGACAGAGTCTTTCACCGTTGTTGCATGAATCGCATAAAGCCTCCGACCATCCCATCATTCACCATTTCATCTGTTATTGTTTTCATGAGGAGTATTGTCCTCCTCGTTGCACATTATCCTCGATTATTGATCCGTGGAGACTCAACGGCCTCTCGTGCTCCATTGATAATCTCAACATTCTCTGATGCCATTTTCAAACACCGCCACAAAACAAGGGTTAATTAACATATCACATATTATCCATATACTTTCAACCGACCAATTAAATACCAAATAAACTTAGGTAGGTCATACTAACAAGGAATTCCTGCCGCCTCCCTCCTAGTTCTTATCTCACATCTTAGCCTGTGGATCATATCCCTAAGCTTTGATACCAACCGTGACGCCCCAAAATTAGGTATACGCCACCCATCTTGGGTCGCCACTTACATGGTACATAAATTCAAATACAACTTAATAATACAACTCGTCGTGGTACAATACGACAAAACATAAATCGTGAGTTTGAATACAAATATTGTCTACTAGAGATTATACAAACTCAAAAGGAGTCCTTATTATAATTATTATTACACTATTTCACGTAAAAAGTGAGGACTACTAATGCTATTATCCGTCCGTCACCCGCTCCCCGACTAGTCCCTCGCTACGCTCTCATTTCTCAAGAGAACAATAAAAGTAAAAGGGTGAGCTCAACTAGCCCAAAGAGAAATATTATGACTAAGATAATGCGTAATATATTATCGTTAGCCTTCAACAGTTGTTAAACCGATACAATATAACAACCATCAAGTTTAATCGCAAATGAACAAGCAATCCATTAAAAGAGTCAAGAGAGAATAAAATCTACTATCTTTTATGATTTAAAAGGTTTTTCATCACTTTTATCATGGGACTCAAATTTTAATAAATAATC
Organism: Panax ginseng; assembly: GCA_020205605.1. NCBI lineage: Eukaryota > Viridiplantae > Streptophyta > Magnoliopsida > Apiales > Araliaceae > Panax > Panax ginseng. Next base: position 9,613,174 of record CM035146.1, read on the forward strand.
CACATCATCGAATCACCCCCGCACTACTACCAAGGATATTCTTTAAGTATCACGACCACAATTATCCATGCACTACGGGCCAAGAATATTTGTGTATTCAATAATGGTCATGATCATGCCAACAATCGCCCATCAATGCACTACGGGCCAACGAGGACTTTTACCACATCATTTGTAATATTACTACCATGATTACAATCAATAATCCTCGGTCATAATCATACCAAGTCCATCTATGCACTATAGGCCATGTATGACTTTCAACAAAAAATATAAACATGAGGATGATGACAATGATATAAGAATTCAATAAAACAAGTTCAAGAATTATTTTATCCAGAACTAATAACGCCCAAATTGTCAACATGATATCGCTTTGTAGAGTAAAATTCAAGAATGCTCGTAAGAATATTTCCATGAAAAGATATCGATGAAGCGCAAATATCAAGGATATTCCACTAATTTCATGGAGTATAGAAGTCAAAACTTTAACCAACCGAGTATAATAAGGAATGGAATAACAAAAGAAATCACCAAGCATGCGATAGATCGCATGCAAAAGTTATTCCAATGTAATAATAAATAATCTGAATCAGTCCTGCCAGAAAACGCATGCATGTGATATTCCAATGTAATAATAAAGATTTAATCAGTCCCAGAAAACGCATGCATGTGATATTCCCAAAATAATAAAGATTTTAATCGTGTCCCAGAGAACGCATGCATGTGATATTCCAATGTAATAATAAAGATTTTAATCAGTCCGCGAAAACGCATGCATGTGATATTCCAATGTAATAATAAAGATTTTAATCAGTCCCCAGTAGAACATGCATGTGATATTCCAATGTAATAATAAAGAGACGAACCAGTCCCAAGTAGAACGCATGCATGTGATGTTCCAATGTAATGATAAAGAATGGAACAATGTAAGAATTTCACCAAGTATAGGTAGCTCACAGATACAAAAGTTATTCCAATGTAATAATAAGAATGGAATAATGTAAGTTCTCTTCATAGATAAGAAAGAAATAATACTCCCACGAAAGTACAACAAATAATATTCCTACCTTGAAAAAATCGGATATCGAATAAATGAGTAGCAGATTTCTTCTTCTTTCTCTCTATAATTTCTCTCTATAATAATCGCCTAAAGCTTTTGTGAATTGGTGAGAAATGAAGGAAGAATGAGCTTCTATTTATAGGAAAATATAGTTTCGATAATCGCACGCGCTTGGGGCTCAAAATTACAAAGATAATACCTCCAACTTTTCTTTCATTTATAATTTAGTCCGCAAGTATTATCAATCTTGCACCAACTCCCCTAATAGTAAATAATGTGAATTAATAGTTCAATCATGTGAATCAATAGTATAATCATGTGAAAAATACTTAATTTCAAAGATAAGACTCTCCATCTATACCTCCATTTTTAATTTAGTCATGCAAGTATTATCAATCTTGCACCAACTCCCCTAATAGTAAATAATGTGATTCAATAGTACATATGTGAACAAATAGTTATATAAGCATGTGAATTAGTAGCAATTAATTGCTCATTTATCCGATAAATTACCCGATTATCAATATAACCCCTAGACATCAATTATCATCTAATAAATGTCGATTTTCACTAACACAAACAATTCCAACATAATGAAACTATTTTTATCAAAAATATAAATTTTGAAATTTGAAGTTTGATTTTTTCCAAAAAGTCAACTCGTTGACTTTTTTGACCAAATAGTGAATCCTCTAAAAATTTTGTGTTTATAGACTATTTTTACTAATTTCGTCGTTCCGACTCAAATATCACGTCCCTGCCTCCAAATTCAACTCCAACAACATTCATTATTAATATTATAACTCACAATATTTATCAACCGTGTCGCTCCTGTGAAAAGAGGGGCTTTCCAATAAGGATTTCTCCCTATCATGGCGCCGCAATTAGTGACCAAACCTCTCCTCGATGTAACTTCTAGACATTGTAAATATTGCAATTTATAATATGAATAACTTTGTCGCCTCAAGTATTGATTTAATAAAAACATTTGCTACTACGACCGATGAGGACTTTTACCACATCATTTGTAATATTACAATCATGATTATACGAATAATCCTAAATCATAATCATACCAAGTCCATCTATGCACTACTGAGCCACAGATGACTTTCAACATATTATAAACATAAGGATGATGACAACGATATAATAATTCAATAAAACAAGTTCAAGGATAAATTTTAAAGATTTATAATTTAATTTATCGAGAAATCAATAACGTCAAATTGTCAACACGATAATCTTTGTTTTGTGGAGTAAAATTCAAGAATGCTCAGAAGAATATTTCCATGAAAAGATACTAGATGAAGCGCAAATATCAAGGATATTCCACTAATTTCATGGAGTATAGAAGCCAAAACTTTAACCAACTGAGTATAATAGAATATATGAAACCATAAATAGATTTTTAATCCATCACGCGGTAATCACGTGAAACGAGATCATTTCCACGATTTAATAAGGAATGAATCGAAGGATCATTCACCATGCATGCAGTAATCCACATAGGCAAAAGTTATTCCAACAAAATAATAAAGAATGGAATAATGAAGAATTCACCAGACGTCGTAATCCGCATAGGCGAAGTTATTCAACGAATAATAAAGAATGGAACCAGTCATGCATAACCTTACAGCATGGGATATTCCAACAGAATAATAAAGAATAGAATCAGGTCATGCATAATCCGCACAGACAGAATATTCCAACAGAATAATAAAGAATGGAAAAACAACGGAATTCACCAGGCATGCGATAGACCGCACAGACAGGTTATTCCAATAGAATAATAAAGAATGGAATAACAACCCATACGAGTATTGAAAGAAAATAACTCTCTTCATGCATACGAAAGAAATAATACCCCTTACCTTAGAATAAAACTAGATACTGGAATAGAGAGGTAGCAGACTTCTCTTCTTCTTTCTCTTTATAATTTCTCTCTATAATAATTGCTCTATAGCTTTAGTGAATTGGTGAGAAATGAAGGAAGAATGAGCTTCTATTTATAGAAAAATATAGTTTCGATAATTGCACGTTTTGGGGCTCAAAATATTACAGTATAATACCTTCCTCTTTTTTTTTCATTTTAATTTAGTCCTGCAAGTATTATCAAACTTGCACCACCTCCCTAATAGTAAATAATGTGAATCAATAGTTCAATCATGTGAATCAATAGTTATAATCATGTGATAATACTTAATTACGATATAGTACCTTCAACTATACCTCCATTTTTAACTTAGTCATGCAAGTATTATCAATCTTGCACCACCTCCCCTAATAGTACAAGAATGTGAATCAATAGTACGCACATGTGAATAAATAGTTATAATCATGTGAATTAATAGCAATTAATTGCTCATTTATTCAGTTAATTACCCGATTGGTCAATATTTTAAAACCCCAACTTTTTAAATAAAGATGAATTTTCTATAAATATTATTTTTGAATATTATGGAGTGAAATTGATATAATGTTATAGTTGTGGGTAATATTTATAAATTTTGCATAGTATGCAAGTTGTTATATTATATTCGATTGGTCGGGAAATATTCGTTTTAGCAGGGAATATTCGTACAAACGGCGCAATCTTTGGTGGGCCCCACAACAGGATTATTGTCGGATTGAGAAAACGACAAAAATATTTTTATGAAAATAACGGCAGAAGTTTTACCGTCGATACTGTTGAACTACTCGGTAGTAAAAATGCGATAATATCGTGGTTGCATAGTAGCACACAAGTATTGATTATTGATGCTTACGTGAGAAGTAATTCGATTTTGTTCAATTATTGCTATAGTAATTATTACATAGTATCTCACGTTATTTGATTCAATTATTATCGATATTTATTATATTGTTAAAATTAATAATTGAGGCGACAAAGTTATTAATATTATTATTTGCAATATTAACGATGTCTAGAAGTTACATCAAGGAGAGGTTTGGTCACCTAATTGCTCGCTTGATAGGGGAGAAATCCTTATTGGAAATTCCCTCTTCCGAATGAATGACATTGGTCGATTAATATTGTGAATTGTAATAAAGATGATAAATGTTGTTAAAATTATTAAGGTGATTTTATGAAGTTTGCTTATTTTATGGATTCCTATTTACCCATTTTTCAAAATAATCGGTGAAAATTATTTAAAGGTGGGGCCCACATGTAGGGGCCACATGTAGAACCATATGTGTTGGAAAAATGATTTTGGAAATGGAAGAGTATCGTGATGGAAGTATATGTATGTATTGAGTATATAGTGGGAGAAAGTGATATGTGAAAGTGATAGGTGTGTGATGTGTGTGTGAGTGGAAAATGGTGAAAAAGTGGTAGTGTGATAGTGATGTGTAAGAGTGTAGTGAAATTGATTTTTGGGTGGGTGGGGGATTGATGTTGGTTATGGGGGGAGAAAAATTAAGTGGTGTATATATAATATTGATATATATAAATTGAAAACATGTGTTTATATATATGTATTATATTTTAATTTTGTTGTGATTTTATTGGTTAGTTAATTGACTTTATTGTATTTGGTTGAAGAAATAATTCTGCAGAAATAATTCGTTCATAAACAGTACACTTCCATTCTCCTATAAATAGAAGCTCATTCCTTCATTATTTATTACGAATTCACTGAAACTCTAGAGAGAGAAAATTATAGAGAGAAAGAAGAAAAGTTTTCTGCTACTTAACTACTCTTATATTCAGTTTCTTTTACGGTAAGGGGTGTTATTCTTTCTTATCATGAAGAGAACTGTTGTTATTCCATTTCTTATTATTCTATTGGAATAACTTTGATATCTGTGATCTACCCTATACTTGGTGACATTCTTCTATGATTCATCTTTATTATTACATTGGAATATCACATCACGCGTTTTATTAATCGGACTCGATTAGTCTTTATTATTCTGTTGGAATATCCTGTCTGCATGCATTTTCTTACGGACTGATTCCGTCTTTATTATTATTACGTTGGATATATCTGTATGCATGCGTTTTATAGGATTGATTTCGCGTCTTTATTAGTATTCTATTGGAATAACCTGTCTATGTGAAGTACCGCATGCTTGGTGATTTCTTTTGTTATTCCATTCTTTATTATGCTCAGTTGGTTAAAGTTTTGACTACTATACTCCATGAAGTTAGTGGAATATCCTTGATATTTGCGCTTCATCCAGTATCTTTTCATGGAAATATTCTTCTGAGCATTCTTGAATTTTACTTTACAAAGCAGTATCATGTTGACAATTTGGACATTATTAGTTCCTGGATAAATTAATTTTTGAACTTGTTTTATTGAATTCTTATATCATTGTCATCATCCTCATATTTATATTTTTTGAAAGTCATCTGTGGCATGTAGTGCATTGATGGACTTGGTATGATCATGACTAGGGATTATTCGGTGTAATCATGACTGTAATGTTACAAATGATGTGGTAAAAGTTCTCATTGGCCTGTAGTGCATTGATGGACAGTTGTTGGCATGATCATGACCATTAATAAATACACAAATATTCTTGGCCCGTAGTGCATGGATAATTATGGTCGTGATACTAAAGAATATCCTTGGCCGTAGTGCAGGGGTGATTCGATGATGTGGATTATTTATTAAGTCGAGTCAGCCGATAATGATGATGAAAAACCTTTTAAATCATAAAAGATAGTAGATTTTATTTTCTACTTGACTCTTTTAATGGATTGCTTGTTCCGCTGCAGTTAAACTTGATGTCTATTATATTTTATCAGTTTAACATTGTTGGAGACTAATGATAATTTATTCTGCATTATCTTAGTCATAATATTTCTTACTGGACTAGTTGAGCTCACCCTTTCTTTCACTGTTCTCTTCAGGAAATGAGAATATAGCTGGGACGAGTCGGGGAACGGAGTGATGGTCCAGAGGATAGCATTAGTAGTCCTCACTATTCTGTGAAATAGTGTGATAATAATTGTAATGAGGACTTCTTTTGAGTTTGTATAATCTCTAGTATACAATATTTGTATTCAAACTCACTGTTTATGTTTTGTCGTATTGTATCTGACGATTGTATTAATAAGTTGTATTTGAATTACGTACCATGTATCCAAGCACCCAAGATGGGTGATGTATACCTAATTTTGGGGCGCCACAGTTGGTATCAAAGCTTAGGGATATGATCCCTGGCTAAGATGTGAGACTAGAACTACGAGGGGAGAGACTGGGAATTCCTTCGCTAGTATGACCTACCTAAGTTTATTTGGTATTTAATTGGTCAGTCAAAGTATATGGATAATATGTTATATGTTAATGAACCTTTGTTTGTGTGTGATCTCGAAAATGACATCCGAGAATGTTGAAAATAGCAATGGAGCACAAGAGACCGTTGAGTCTCCACATATCAATAATCAGGAGAATGTGCATCAGGAAGGCGATAATCCTCATGCAAACAACAACACTGACCAAATGATGAATGATGGACTGTTCAGAGGCTTTATGCAATTCATACAACATCAGGCGAGAGCGGCTCCTATCCAAAATGTAGGTGGAAACACTGGAAACTCTCGGATGGTCATCGCTAAACATTTCAAGGAGTTGGGACCACCGGAGTTTATTGGAGAACCAAAACCACTTAAGGCGGAAGCATGGATAAAGCAGATCACCAAGATATTTGATGTCTTGGGATGCTCCGAGAGCAAAGGTTCCTTCGCCACCTTCATGTTAGCGTGAAGAGGCGGTCATTGGTGGGAATGCGTAAAACGTACCAAACTGGCCTTGACTCAAGATGTCTTGGGAGAAGTTCCAAGAGCTATTCAACGACAAGTACTTTCTCGAGAGTATTCGTCACATGAAAGAAGTAGAGTTTATCAAATTGGAACAAAACAATATGACCGGTATCGCAATACGAGGTTAAATTTATGAGTTATCCCTGGTTTGCATCCCATTTGGTCGATAATGAAGAAGCGAATGACGCGAATGTTTTTAAGAGGTTTGAAACCGAGAGATACGTCAATATCTTATTTCTCATAAACCGTGTTTGTACTCGGATGTTGTAAATAGGGCTCGATTATTGAGCGATGATACGAGTCAACTTAACTAAGAGAAAGCGATCAAAGAGATAAAAATACCGGTGGTATCATCATCGAAAACGGTGACAACAAACGTGGAGGAATCAACATGCCAGAAATGGTAACCACTTCAAAGGGTAATCATGGCAAGACGGTAAAATGGACATTTCAAGAAAAGGAGATTCAACAATGATGGAAAGATGTACCAGTGAAGACTACATTGTTAAGAAAGGAGAACGACCACCATCATATATGCTTCAAATGAGGAGGAGAGGACACATCAGTCCAAGTCGCTGCTGATGTTGTCCAAAGCATGTTATAATTGTGGAAAGAAGGTCACCTAGCCCAATTTTATCGTTCAATGAAGACAAGTTCAACTAGGATGGAGGCACCAAAGGCCATCCGGAAAAGTCAAAGCCAAGAGTGCAAGGAGAGCGTTTGTAGTGACCTCCAGGAAAGCAAGGAACCCGAATGAGGTCATCACGGGTAAGCTTATCATAAACTCTAGCGAAGTCTATACCTTATTTGATACCAGTTCTACCCATTCTTTTATTTCTCCTACTTGCGCTCAACGATTAAATTCGACTCCGGAGAAATTAGACTTTGATTTATCTGTGGAAACTCTGTTGGGAGAAACCTTCATTACATCCACGGTTTATAAGTCTTGTTTAGTTCAAGTTGGTACCCACACATTAACTGTTGATCTTATTGCATTAAAAATACTTGCATTTGATGTAATTCTAGGGATTGATTGGTTAACTACTCATCATGCAAAAATTGATTGTTTTCGTAAGATTGTTAGCTTTCATATTCCTAATCGACCTATTATGCGAATTCAAGCAACCAAACCATTAAAATCAATCACTGTCATCTCAAGCCATAAAGCTATTCGTTTATTAAAAAATGGATGTCAAGCTTTCTTAGCTCATGTCACAGATCTAAACAAAAATACGTCAGTTTTGAATAATATTTCTATTGTTAATGAATTTCCTAACGTATTCCCTGAAGAACTTCCTGGCCTACCCCCAGAGCGTGAAATTGAATTTTGTATCGACCTTGAACCTAGTACAAAACCCAATTCTAAAGCCCCATATCGAATGGCTCCTATTGAACTTTAGGAGTTAAAGACTCAACTGCAGGAATTGTTAGACATTGGCTTTATTCGTCCTAGTACTTCTCCTTGGGGTGCTCCTATTTTATTCGTGAAGAAGAAAGATGGGAGTATGCGACTTTGTATTGATTATCGGGAGTTGAATCATGTCACCATCAAAAATAGCTACCCATTGCCACGTATTGATGACCTGTTTGACCAGTTGCAAGGAGCCAAATTCTTTTCAAAGATTGATCTTCGTTTGGATATCACCAATTGAAGATTAGACCAAATAACATTCCAAAGACGACTTTTCGAACTTCGAAGCAGACGGGCATTATGAATTCCTAGTCATGTCCTTTGGATTGACTAATGCTCCTGGGCTTGCCTTCATGAATATGATGAACCGAGTATTCAAGGAATATTTAGATCACTTTGTGGTCGTCTTTATTGATGACATCCTTATTTATTCCAAAAGTCATTGAAGATCGAAGCAACACTTGAGGTCGATACTCCAAAAGCTTCGTGAATATAAGCTTTATGCCAAGTTAAAGAAATGCGAGTTCTGGCTTGAGGAAGTAGCATTCCTTGGGCACGTGGTATTAAGTCATGGAATATCTGTTGACCCAGCAAAGATTGAAGCTATTCAAAGCTGGGATCAACCTAAATCAGTGACCGAAGTACGTAGCTTTCTCGGCTTAGCTAGTTATTATCGGAGATTGGTAGAAGGGTTTTCTCGAATCGCTACTCCACTAACTCAGCTGACTCGGAAAGATACAAAGTTTGGTTGGAGCGAAGAATGTGAGAAGAGTTTTCAAGAACTCAAGAGGAGACTTATTTCAGCACCTGTTCTGACAATACCATCTGGTTCGGAGGGATTTGTCATCTACAGTGATGCTTCGGGCAAAGAGTTAGGATGTGTTCTCATGCAACATGGGAAAGTCATAGCCTATGCCTCACGACAACTCAAAGAATGAGAGGAATTATCCTACTCATGACCTAGAGTTAGCAGCTGTGGTCTTCACACTTAAAATTTGGAGGCATTACTTGTATGGGGAGAAGGTGGAGATCTTTACGGATCATAAAAGCCTCAAATATTTCTTCACTTAAAAGGAACTCAACATGCGACAACGATGTTGGCTTGAACTGTTGAAAGATTATGATCATACCATCCAATACCATCTTGGAAAAGCGAATGTGGTAGCTGACGCATTGAGTAGAAGATCATATGCAAGTACGAGTACAATATTGTCAACACAAAGGCCCATTTTGTGTGACTTGCAAAGGATGGAGATATAGTTAAAGACTCCAGGGACCCATGTGATGATGGAGTTTTCCTACAACAACAGTTATCAAGCAAGTATTGGCATGGCTCCATTCGAAGCGTTGTTGAAAGAAAATGTCATTCTCCAGTATGCTGGGATGAGGTGGGTGAAGCAACGTTGTTGGGACCGGAGTTGGTACGTATGACTACGGAAAAGATTCAAATGATCCGACAACGTATAAAAACCTCACAAGATCGACAAAAGAGTTATGCTGATCTTCATCGAAAGGACGCGGAATTCGATATAGGAGATCATGTGTTATTGCGTGTTGCTCCATGGAAAGGAGTTATGAGATTTGGAAAGAGAGGAAAGCTCAATCCTCGATTCATTGGCCCATTTTTAATCCTTGATCGAGTAAGAACTGTGGCCAAGTATGTCTCGTGTTCATAACATTTTTCACATATCCATGTTACGTAAATATGTGGAAGACCCGAACCGCATTATTGAGTTAGAACCGGACGAAATAGCGGAAGATTTGACGTATGAAGAGGTTCCTGTTCAAATCTTGGATAAGAAGGAACATATTCTATGCTCCAAGGTTATACCTCAAGTCAAAGTTTTGTGGAGAAACCACGATGTTGAGGAAATGACTTGGGAGTTAGAATCTGAAATGAAATCAAGGTATCCTTACCTCTTCGATATACAAGGTACGTACCCAAATTTTGAGAGCGAAATTTCATAAGAAGGGGAGATTGTAAAACCCCAACTTTTTGAATAAAGATGAATTTTCTATAAATATTATTTTTGAATATTATGGAGTGAAATTGATATAATGTTATAGTTGTAGGTAATATTTATAAATTTTGCATAGTATGCAAGTTGTTATATTATATTCGATTGGTCGGGAAATATTCGTTTTAGCAGGGAATATTAAACAACAATGGTATAATCATTGGTGGACCCTACAATAGAAATATTGTCGGATTGAGAAAACAACAAAAAATATTTTATGAAAATAACGGCGGAAGTTTTCTGGTTGATCTTGTTGAACTACTCGGTAGTAAAAAATCTGATGTCTGGCGTGGTTGCGTAGTAGAAACACGGTATTGATTATTGATGCTTACGTGAGAAGTAATTCAGTTTTGTTCAATTATTGCTATAGTAATTATTGCATAGTATCTCACGTTATTTGATTCAATTATTGTCGATATTTATTATATTGTTAAAATCAATAATTGAGATGACAAAGTTATTAATATTATTATTTGCAATATTAACGACGTCTAGAAGTTCTGTCAAGGAGGGGTTTGGTCACCTAATTGCACGCCAATAGGGAGAAATCCTTATTGCAAAGCCCCCTCTTTCCTGGGAACGACCTGGTCGATTTATATTGTGAATTGTAATAAAGATGATAAATGTTGTTAAAATTATTAAGGTGATTTTTATGAAGTTTGCTTATTTTATGGATGCCTATTTACCCATTTTTCAAAATAATCGGTAGAAAATTATTTAAAGGTGGGGCCCACATGTGGGGCCCATATGTGTTGGAAAAATGATTTTGGAAATGAAAGAGTATACGTATGGAAGTATATGTATGTATTGAGTATATAGTGGGAGAAAGTGATATGTGAAAGTGATAGGTGTGTGATGTGTGTGTGAGTGGAAAATGGTGGAAAAGTGGTAGTGTGATAGTGATGTGTAAGAGTGTAGTGAAATTGATTTTTGGGTGGGTGGGGGATTGATGTTGGTTATGGGGGAGAAAAATTTAGTGGTGTATATATAATATTGATATATATAAGTTGAAAACATGTGTTTATATATATGTATTATATTTTAATTTTGTTGTGTTTTTATTGGTTAGTTGATTGACTTTTATTGTATTTGGTTGAAGAAATAATTACTAGAAATAATTCGATTTCATAAACGATTACACTTCCATTCTCTATATAAATAAGCTCATTCCTTCATTATTTCTTACTGAATTCTTTGAAACTAGAGAGAAAATTATAGAGAAAGAAGAAAAGTTTTACGCTACTTAACTACTCTTATATTCAGATTTCTTTTACGGTAAGGGTGTTATTCTTTCTATTCATGAAGAGAACATTGTTATTCCATTTCTTATTATTACATTGGAATAACTTTGTATACTGTGATCTACCCTATACTTGGTGACATTCTTCTATGATTTCGTCTTTATTATTACGTTGGAATATATCACATGCATGCGCTTTTCTGTTGGACTCGATTAAAATCTTTATTATTATGTTAGATATATATCTTGTACATGCGTTTCTACGGACCGTTAAAATCTTTATTATTATTCATTTGGAATATCTTGTATGCATGCATTTTCATGGGACCTAATTCCGCGTCTTTATTAGTATTACATTGGAATAACTTGTCTACGCGAAGTACCGCATGCATGGTGATTTCTTTTGTTATTCCATTCTTTATTATACTCAGTTGGTTAAAGTTTTGACTACTATACTTCATGAAATTAGTGGAATATACTTGATATTTGCGCTTCATCCAGTATCTTTTCATAGAAATATTCTTCTGAGCATTCTTGAATTTTACTCTACAAAGCAGTATCATGTTGACAATTTGGACATTATTAGTTCCTAGATAAATTAATTCTTGAACTTGTTTTATTGAATTCTTATATCATTGTCATCATCCTCATATTTATATTTTTTGAAAGTCATCTGTGACATGTAGTGCATTGATGGACTTGGTATGATTATGACCAGGGATTATTTGGTGTAATCATTACCGTAATGTTACAAATGATGTGGTAAAAGTTCTCGTTGGCCCGTGAGTAGTGCATTGATGGACGGATTGTTGGCATGATCATGACCATTAATGAATACACAAATATTCTTGGCTTTGTAGTGCATGGATAATTGTGGTCGTGATACTAAAGAATATCCTTGGCTAGTAGTGCGGGGTGATTCGATGATGTGGATTATTTATTAAATTCGAGTCCCAACGATAAAGATGATGAAAAACCTTTTAAATCATAAAAGATAGTAGATTTTATTTTCTACTTGACTCATTTAATGGATTGTATGTTCCGCTTCAGTTAAACTTGATGTCTATTATATTTTATCAGTTTAACATTGTTGGAGACTAATGATAATTTATACATATTATCTTAGTTATAATAATTCTTCTTTGGGCTAGTTGAGCTCACCCTTTCTTTCACTTTGTTCTCTTGTGAAATGAGAATATACCGGGACGAGTCGGGGAAGCGAGTGATGGTCGAGAGGATAGCATTAGTAGTCCTCACTATTACGTGAAATAGTGTGATAATAATTGTAATGAGGACTCCTTTTGAGTTTGTATAATCTCTAGTAGACAATATTTGTATTCAAACTCACTTGTTTTATGTTTTGTCGTATTGTATACGCACAGTTGTATTAATAAGTTGTATTTGAATTCTGTACCATGTATCTGGCGACCCAAGATGGGTGATGTATACCTAATTTTGGGGGTGTCACAAACCTAACCTCCAGACATAAATTATTATCGAAATAAATGTCAATTTTCACTAACACTAATAATTTCAACACAATGGAACTATCCATTTCATCTTTAATCAACACGAACTTATTTATCATTAATATTATAATTCACAATATTTAACAACCAGGTCGTTCCCAGGAAAGAGGGGGTTTCCGATAAGGATTTCTCCCTATTTTAACTGTACTTTTATGTAAAGTACCATTGTAAGGTTGTGGTCGAGTCACCATGAGAGTTACATACATTTGTATTAAAACTCACGATTAAGCGTAGTAAGTATTCTATCTGACAGTTCAACGATTAATATAAATGAAGTTTGTATTTGATTTTTATAGTGTGATATCGGGCGACTCAGAATGGGTCGTGTGGACCTATTTTGGGGGCGTTACATCAATTTCATCTTTAATTAGGACGAACTTATTCATCATTAATATTATAACTCACAATATTTAACAAACTGTGTCGTTCCCGGGAAGAGGGGGCTTTCCGATAAGGATTTCTCCTTATTGGCGCGCAATTAGGTAACCAAACCTCTCCTTGACAGAACTTCTAGACATTGTCAATATTGCAAATAATAATATGAATAAATTTGTCGTCTCAATTATTGATTTAATAATAATAAATACTATGCAGATGATATTGTGACAATAATTGAATCAATAATATGAGAGATATGATGCAGCAATTACTGTAGCAATAATTGAGTATAACTGAGTGACTTCTCACGTAATCATCAATAATCAATATCGTGTGCTAAATAGTATGAAAATAATTTTGTTGAGAACTTTAGATAAGTTTGTCGTATTGTATACGTCATTTGATATTTAATTTTGGTGAACCGAATAGGGTGAGGTGAACCCAACTTTGGAAGGGTGTTTTGCCACTATTATACAAGATGTCTAATGACATAAAATTTCGTGTTATCATAAGACATGGTTGTGCACATCCACTTGCTGAGTATATCTACGAGCACTACCTATATGATCTTGGAGTATATTTGAAATATAATTTTCACTTGGAGACAACGAAGATAATTATATGTCAGGAGAAGACTCACCATTGGAAAGAAGATGATAGTAATCTTCTTATTTTTATTTGGGGACTTTTGGGTCAACCAAGGATAATTACGTGGACATATGATATCTATCATAACACAGACGCATGGCCTCCCATGTACGAAGGTTTCTCGAGCACTTCCCAAAGATTTTAATTTCTAAAGCAGGTTTTTAATTTGTACTTTTATATAAAAGTACAATTGTAAGGTTGTGGTCGAGGCACCATGGAGAGTTACATACATTTGTATTAAAACTCAAAGCTTATCATTGTCGTACTTTCATCACATTTAGTTCAATGATTAATATAAATAAAGTTTGTATTTGATTTTTATAGTGTGATATCTGGCGACTCAAGATGGGTGATGTATACTTATTTTGGGGGCGTCACAAATGGTATCAAAGCTTAGGGATATGGTCGCTGGCGAAGATATGAGTCTAGAATTAGGAGGGGAGAGACGAGTAATATACTTCGCTAGTGTGTGACTTACCTAAGCCAAAATTTTACTTGATATGTTGACAATTTGTGATATGTCAATTGACCTTTGTTTTGAAGATATATTCTAGAATGATATCTCGGAAATACGGGAGATGAGCAATGGAAAATCATGATCTGAGGAGGATATAACAAGGAAGGTACAATTCAAAAAAAAAAGCAAGGTATTCTCATCTCTTGAAACTACAGTGACGTAAATTTCGAGGGCGAAATTTCATAAGGAGGGGAGATTGTAATACCCGGTAAAAAAATTAATAATAATAATAAATAAAATAAAATAAATAAATAAATAATATTTAAATCCATATTTTAATTGAGCTTTTCTTATGTTTGGGTCAAATTGTATTAAATTTGTGTGAACTATAAAAAGTATGTGATTACATTAATTTGGGCTTTTATACTAATTGGGTCTATTTTGTATTTGGGTAATATTAAAATCATATTAAAATTAGAAGACACAATAAGATATATAAATAAACAAGTAAAACTTAATTAGACTTTCATAAGCTTTATACGTGACTGAGGGAAAGAGAAATATGAAGAAGAAGTCGGCTGAAATTTTTTTCACAATGGATGATACCAGACGAAAGGAAAAGATAAGAAAAATTAATTGAGGTAAAATCTTTATTTGTTCATAAATATTATATGTATGTATCAAAATAGCGGTGATAGTTGCTGCTGAAATTATTTGGTTGAAAATCGTGCCATGTATATATATATATATATATATATATATATATATATATAATAGCTTTGTCAGGAATTATATATAAATAAGGTGCGATTTTGTAAAAAAAAAGTTATCATGATGCGAAAAAGACAACCTGCTATAAGTAATAACTAATAAAGAGAGGATTCGTTATATATATATATATATTATATATATATATATATATATATATATATTATATTTCGTTAATTTAAATTATATGTATTATATATTAATAAACTTTTGGCCATGAAACTTATAAGCGGAATTAGTAAATTAAATTAAAGTTTATATATTAATTTGAATTAATTAATTTTGTGGACATAGTTATAAAAGTTTTAATAATAAATTTAATAGTATTATGTTATTAATGATTGAATTGTAATAAAATCTTATTAAATTATTTAAATTGAACGGAAAGAATTTAAAGAGTTATACTTAGTATATAAATTTTGGAGTATTAATAATTGATTTAAGGCGATGATTAAATGTACCTTGAATAAATTGCGAATTATTTTGGAGTTTATGAGTTGGATTATATTTAATTTGAGGTGAAAATGTTTAGGTGGTGAATAACGTTTCGCATTTGATATCGTTGGCACTTGAGGGTAAGATTTTGTGTAGTGTGCTATAAATGGGTTGGAAGTATCAGGTACGGATTTCGTACTATTTTAGCAATACTTTGTTAAATTTGATTTATTCATCGTTTCAAATTCTATTATTCTTTCACATAATTGTTTCTTGTGAAATTCAGATATTTGTTTATGTTATTATTTCACATAATTGTTTCCTATGAAATAAATATATTAGTTTCATTTTGGAGTTGATACATATGACTCGTATTTGTACTCTTTGAATTAGGATATCATGTTTAGGATTTATTTTTGATAATTATAGAGCGGTACATGTTGATACCTTCTTTTTGAGACCTTGTGACTATAATTTGATTTGGTTCAACATGTACATATAGAACCCTTTTGTTGGTATTATGTCGCATGTGTTGTGACATGGTATTTTTGTTAGAATATACTGTAAGGTATACTCGAGCTATAACCACCTGTGGGGGTACCACATGCATGTCGTCTTGGCACGAGAGGCATGACATTTTCCGTGGCGGTGTGATTAGTCCACGGCGTTTCCGCTTTGGGCTCCGGAGGAAGTGGGCCATTTGGTGTTTTGTTGTGGGAGGCGTATAGGTTAACCCTAGTTTTCTGTTTTGCGGATTGGTAATGTTGTGCCAAACACACTATTCGATTTGCATACATTTGAATTTGCGGTCCAATGTGTGATTTGCCTGCGTGGCATTATTTTGGTTGCCTGTGTGGCATCATTTGATTTACCTGTGTGGCATTAGTATGACTTGTCTATGTGGCAAGATATATTTCTGAGCTCATTTAGTATGAAATAACTCCAGCCATTTGTTTCAGCCTATTATTTTATTGGATTAGTTTTGTTGGTTTTTGTTCAGTTCAAGTCATTGAGTTAGTTACTTCAGTTCGTTATTTCTTTATTCTTTTATTGGTTTCATCAATTATATTGATTCAGCTATATTCCATTCAGAGCTTTGGATATTATATTTGTGTTCGTATTTGTACTTGAGGCTTGTTCAATATTTTGTCTCAGTTGTTTTCGTATATCAGTTGTATATCTTTTGTATATTTGTATCCGTACTGGGCAATTGGCTCATGTTGTATTTTTTTTTCGGCAGATTTGCAGGGGTGATTCATTGCTAGTGTGATGAGAGTTTTGCCTTCAACCATTTAGGTTGATTCGAATTTTAAGTTTTGATTATTTTGACTCAGTTTGGAGAATTATACTTATTACTTTATTATTGGATCACCACTATTAATATTTTGAGGTTGTTAGTGCTCTGTTTATTTATTTTGAGGTTTGTTGTGCTTTGCATGTGACCTCCCTTTCCTTTTCGGAAGGGAATTATTCTGAAGATGATATCAGAGCTTAGGTTCTTTCTTGTAGAAACCTATTTAGGTTTGACCTATGAGTTGTGGGTAAATCACTGGGTAGACGTAGGAGTTCGACTCGATTTTGTTCTCTGTTTGGTTGGTCTTGATTTTGACGAAGTGTCCTCCACTTTTCGAGTTGTAGTTGATTTGAGAAAGGTGAGATAATTGGTTAAGATTATCATTGTTATGTGTTGGAGCAATGATATTAGTTAATAATTATGATTGAATCATTGAGGTGAATAAAGCTATACTTTGTGCAGATAAGAAACGATCTTATATGAGATGCGTTTATGATATGAGTACTTATATCAGCGAATATTTTATATTGAAGAATTATTTGTTAGAGTTATGTCAGGTATCAATTATTATGAGATCTTAGAATTTAGAATTTGATTTGATTTGGGTTATGTTTTAAATTTTGTTAAGTTTGTGGATAATTTGAGGTATGTGTATCGGTGGGATATTATGATAAAGTGAAAGTTATTAAATACAGAGGATCTTTTGTAATTTTGAGGAGTTGTAGAGATTCGAGATAATAATATTAATCTTTTGGAGTAAATCAACTTTCCGGTTATTCTAGACTTTTCGGTTATTCTAGTAAGATATTGAAATTATTTTATATGAAATTTCTTTGAGATAGTAAGATGAGATTTTGAAAATTTGAAAATTTGAAATTTGTTGAGTTAAGGTTTGCACTAAGAGAATGATTGATTTATTGGATGATTAGATATATAATAAGTGATGAATCCAATATATCTTAAGAGATTTTAAAAGCTATAGTTTGCTTATTCAGATAGTAGGATATATGATTTGGAGTTTGGTATGATGATGGAGATATCTTAGTAGTAGTATATTTTTGGTGTAATAATATTTGAGAACTATTTTGATTTGAGGTTATGATATTTTGAAACTCTTAAGGACTTAGGAGAGTTGATGATATAGAGATATTAGTAGTATATTCTTTTGTGTAATATTATTTGATGAATAGTTCAAATTGAGGATGAGATATTTTGAAGCTCTTGAGGACTTGGGGAGAGTTGGTAATATAGTTTGCATAGTTGTTTTGTTTATCTGATATCTTTAGAGTATTGTATGAATTTATGTAAAATAAAACAAAAATAATTTGTTAGATCTTTGTCATGTGTGGAATATAAACATTTTACGAATTAAAGATAATTTTAAATATTTTGGGTATTCGAATCGTATTTAGATGAAGAAATTTTTTGTGATTTTGAATTATGTTCCGAAAAGTACGTTTACAAGAATTAAACTCAAAGATATTAGCGACAGGCCGCACAAACGGTGGATCATGTGATCTAATTTGATGCTGTGTGAATAACCTTACCAAGGCTTGACACGAGTGGTAGCGAATCTTTTACAAGTACATTGATAATTCGTGGATGGAGATGACTTATCCGCGTTGATCGTTCAAAAATGGCGTGACGCTACGTCGTAAATTCTAAATTTATTTATTTATTTTTGTAGCTTATTTGAATTAGAGGCGGAATTATTTTTAAGGTAAAAAATATAATAACCCATATTTTTTTAAAAAAATTAAATATTAATTAATTTTATTGTATACAATTGTATTTAAATTGGAAAAGGTAAATGATTTTTGTTTCCCTCTTTTCTTCCTTGTTTTGTTTGGAAAATTAAATTATTTTAGTTGGTAATTAAATAACCGATTAAATTAAAATTGAGAAAGATAATTCTTTTTATTAAAGTTTTGTGGTAAAATTATTCGGAATGAGAAGCTACTTGGGAGATAGAGGAGTCTATTCGAGCAGAGTATCCGCATCTTTTGATAATTAGGTACGTTCATTCTTTTGATTCCGGGGACGGAATCCTTTTTAAGGGATAAGTGATGTAATACCCGGTAAAAATAATAATAATAATAATAATAATAATAATAATAATAATAATAATAAAATAAAATAAAATAAAATAAAATAAAATAAATAAATAATATTTAAATCTATATTTTAATTGGGCTTTTTTATGTTTGGATCAAATTGTATTAAATTTGTGTGAACTATAAAAAGTATGTGATTACATTAATTTGGGCTTTTATACTAATTGCGTCTATTTTGTATTTGGGTAATATTAAAATCCTATTAAAATTAGAAGACACAATAAGATATATAAATAAACAAGTAAAACCTAATTAGACTCTTATAAGCTTTATACGTGACTGAGGAAAAGAGAAATATGAAACAGAAGTCGGCTGAATTTTTTTTCCCAATTGCTGATACCAGACGAAAGGAAAAGATAAGGAAAATTGATTGAGGTAAAATCTTTATTTGTTCATAAATATTATATGTATGTATCAAAATAGCGGTGATAGTTGCTGCTGAAATTGTTTGGTTAGAAATCGTGCCATGTATATATATATATAATAGCAATGATGGGAGTATGGTAATATATATTAGTATATATAAAAATTGTTTGCTTTGTCATGTATTATATATAAATAAGGTACGATTTTGTAAAAAAAAAAGTTATCATGATGCGAAAAGACAAGATGTTGTAAGTAATAACTAATAAGGAAAGGATTCGTTATATATATATATATATAGTATATTTCGTTAATTTTAGTTATATTTCGTTAATTTTAATTATATATATTATATATTAATAAATTTTTTGGCCATAAAACTTATAAACGGAATTAGTAAATTAAATTGAAGTTTATATATTAATTTGAATTAATTAATTTTGTGGACATAGTTATAAAAGTTTTAATAATAAATTTAATAGTATTATGTTATTAATGATTGGATTGTAATAAAATCTTATTAAATTATTTAAATTGAACGGAAATAATTTAAAGAGTTATACTTAGTATATAAATTTTGGAGTATTAATAATTGATTTAAGGCGATGATTAAATGTACCTTGAATGAATTGCGAATTATTTTGGAGTTTATGAGTTTGATTATATTTAATTTGAGGTGAATATGTTTAGGTGGTGAATAACGTTTCGTATTTGATATTGTTGGCACTTGAGGGTAAGATTTTGTGTAGTATGCTATAAATGGGTTGGAAGTATCAGGTACGGATTTCGTACTCTTTTAGCGATACTTTTGTTAAATTTGATTTGTTCATTTTGTTCATCGTTTCGAATTCTGTTATTCTTTCACATAATTGTTTCTTGTGAAATTCAGATATTTGTTTATGTTATTATTTCACATAATTGTTTCCTATGAAATAAATATATTAGTTTCATTTTGGAGTTGATACATATGACTCGTATTTGTACTCTTTGAATTAGGATATCATGTTTAGGATTTATTTTTGATAATTATAGAGCGGTACATGTTGATACCTTCTTTTTGAGACCTTGTGACTATATTTTGATTTGGTTCAACATGTACATATAGAACCCTTTTGTTGGTATTATGTCGCATGTGTTGTGATATGGTATTTTGTTAGAATATACCGTAAGGTATACCTTACTATAACCACTGTGGGGTACCACATGCATGTCGTCTTTACGAGAGGCATGACACTTTTCGTGGCGATGTGATTAGTCCACGGCGTTTCCGCTTTGGGCTCCGGAGGAAGTGGGCCATTTGGTGTTTTGTTGTGGGTGGCGTATGGGTTAACCCTAGTTTTCTATTCTGCGGATTGGTGATGTTGTGCCAAACACACTATTCGATTTGCATACATTTGGATTCGCGGTCCAATGTGTGATTTGTCTGTGTGGCATTATTTTGGTTGCCTATGTGGCATCATTTGATTTACCTGTGTGGCATTAGTATGACTTGCCTGTGTGGCAAGATATATTTCTGAGCTCATTCAGTATGAAATAACTCTAGCCATTTGTTTCAGCCTATTATTTTATTGGATTAGTTTTGTTGGTTTCTGTTCGGTTCAAGTCATTGAGTTAGTTACTTGATTCGTTATTTCTTTATTCTTTTATTGGTTTCATCAATTATGTTGATTCACTATATTCCATTCGAGAGCTTTGGATATTATATTTTCGTTCAGATTTGCATTTGAGGCTTGTTCAAGGTATTTTGTCTCGATTGTTTTCATTATATCGTTGTATATCTTTTGTATATCTATATCAAATGGGCAATTGGCTCATCTTTGTATTTTCTTTCGGCGAGTTTGCGGGGGGTGATTCAAGGCTAGTGTGATGAGAGATTTGCCTTTGACCATTTTAGGTTGATTAAATTTTATGTTTTGATTATTTTGAATTCGGTTTGGAGAATTGTACTTATTACTTTATTATTGGATCACCACTATTAATATTTTGAGGTTGTTAGTGCTCTGCATTTATTTATTTTGAGGTTTGTTATGCTTTGACGTGACCTCCCTTTCCTTTTCGAGGAAGGGGTGTTCTGTAGATTGAGAGGTAATGTAGAATTTTATGAAATGAAAGTATTTAATTTTCTTATAATTATTATGTTATTTAGTAAATGGTTAAATTGATAAAAGGATTAAAATTAAGGGTGATATTTATAAATTTTACAAAGTAAGCAAGTGGTTATAAAATATTCGTTTGATCGGGGAATATTCTTTTTATCGGAGAATATCCGTACGACAGTACAATCATTGGTGGACCCCACAACGGAATTATTTTCAGATTGAGAAAACGACAAAAATATTTAATGAAAATAACGGCGGAAGTTTTACCGTTAACTGTTGAACTACTCGGTAGTAAAAGTACAGTAATATGCGTGGTTGCATAGTAGCACACGGTATTGATTATTGATGCTTACGTGAGAAGTCACTCAGTTATACTCAATTATTGCTATAAGTAATTGATGCATCATATCTTCATATTATTGATTCAATTATTGTTACGATTATCATCCGCATAATATGATATATTATTAAATCAATAATTGAGGCTGGCAAAAGTTATTCATATTATTATTTGTAATATTGACAATGTCTAGAAGTTCTGACAAAGAGAGGTTTGGTCACCTCATTGCGTGCCAATAAGGAGAAATTCTTATCGAAAAATCCCCTCTTTCCTGGGAACGACCTGGTTGTTAAATATTGTGAGTTATAATATTAATGATGAATAAGTTTGTGTTGATTAAAGATGAAATTGATAGTTCTATTGTGTTGAGATTATTAGTGTTAGTGGGAATTGACATTTATTTCGATAATAATTGATATCTGGAGGTTATATTGACCAAACGGGTATTCGGTACACTTTTTGTGTCGGAGTACTATTCATGAGTTACTACTCACGAGTTACTATTCACGAGTTACTATTCACGGGGTACTATTCACCCGTAAAATATATTTCTTTTCGGTCCAAATCATTTTTGGGTACAATATTATTCCATGAGGAGATGTGCTAATTTTTCAGACCGTTGGTTGAAGATATAATAGTAAATCAATATGTACCGTCCGTTTAAAAATAAATCAATCTGGACCGTTCATGAATTAGTTACTATTCAGTCCATTCTCCTATAAATAGAAGCTCATTCCTTCATTATTTTTACTGAATTCACTTTGAACTCTCTAGAGAGAAACTATAGAGAGAAAGAAGAAAAGTATTCTACTACTTCACCACCCAAATATCCAGTTTCTTCTAAGGTAAGGGATATTATTTGTTGTACTCGTAAGGGGTATTATTTCTTTCGTATTCATGAAGAGAACTTCTGTTATTCCATTCTTTATTATTATGTTGGAATAACCTGTATATATGAAGTACCGCATACATGGTAAAATTCTTCTATTATTTTATTCTTATTATTCTGTTGGAATAACCTGTTTATGCGAAGTACCGCATACATAGTGAAATTCTTCTAATATTCCATTCTTTATTATTCGTCGAATAATATCACATGCGTGCGTTCGTCGACCTGGTTCCATTATTTATTATTTTGTCGTAATATCACGTCATCTGTTCGCTTTACTGGGACCGGTTCCATTATTTATTATTACATTGAGAATAACATGTATGTGCGATCTATCGCATGCATGGTGAATTCTTCTGTTATTCCATTCTTTATTATTACATTTGGAATAACACCATACATGGATTATCACATGCATGGTGAATGATCCTTTGTATTCATTCCTTATTAAATTGTGGAAATGATCTGTTTACGTGGATTATGATGAAGGTCATAATAAAAGCATTGGACTAATAAAAATCATGGGTATATGTAGTATTAGTAAGTGTTATGATGAGTTATGTTGGTTATTATGTGAAAACATGAAAATTTCTTAGAAATCACAAAGGGTTGAAAATTAGATTTTGGTGAAAATGGAACATGAAATTCAATTGACCACATCTCCTATTATATTTGAATTTTTGAGTGTGGTCAAGTTCTAGAGTTAGATCTATGAGTTTTCTAACTTATTCAACTGGAATCACTGGAAAACGTATTGTAGATTTTCGTGTGGACTGATTTTAGCAAATGAGTCAAGAACTGCAAAGTACTAAATAGCTACTGCCCAGAAATTTAAAAGGGCATTTTTGGCCACTTAATTTGTGAGAAAAATTCTGGCCTTTTGGGACATGGAAATATATGGTATAAAGTACCTCCTTTCAAAAAATGAGCTCATTCTGACTTAAAATGAGCAAGTTATAACTATTTCAATATTTAGGTTTTTTCGACGACAAACGATATAACCGGAGTTCTATAACTCCGATGACCATGAAATTTAAACTGGAATCTCACGTTAACATGTGTAAGATCCTGCCAAGATTTGAGAATTTCTGGAGTTAAACTTGAGGTAGCTAATTTCTTAAGGAATTAATTAGAAATTAATTTTTGAAAAATAGTAAATGAATTTTAAAAATTTCGAGAAAAATATATGTTCAATATGGGACTATATTCTGCTAAATTCCAGAAAAAAAATATTTTTGGGACTGATTTAGTATTTTTCATGAAAATAATCTAGTTATGAGTAAATGAGTTAAATATGTTATGTGAAGTAACAAAATTGGAAAAATAGGATTTTATGGCTTGGAAATCTTATATAGGGTATATGCAGATTTTTGATAAGGGATTTGATCATTGGTGATGAAATCTTATGAGTATGACATTTTTGAATGATTAAATGCATTATTTGGTAAAGTGTAAATAATTAAAATAAATTGTTTATAAGTTTAAGAAGTGATTAAAATATTGTTATAATATTAACAATATTAGATTATGAGTTTATTAAGTGATTGATAATATTTGGATAAATTTAAATTCTTTAATATTTATCCTTGTTTTCATTTGATTAATGCGTATATCATTGTCATCATTCTCATGCTTATATTGTGATGAAAGTCATCTGTGGCTTACGTGCATGGATGGACTTGGTATGATTATGACCAGGAATTATTCGGTATAATCATGACCGTAATGTGACGAATGATGTGGTAAAAGTCCTCATTGGCCTGTAGTGCATTGATGGACAGTTATTGGTATGATTATAACCAGAGATTATTCGGTATAATCATGACCATTGATGATTACATGAATATCCTTGGTCAGAAAAGGTGGATGATTCGATGATGTGAATTATTTATTGGTGAGTCTCAAATGATAAAATATTGATTATACACTTTTAATTAAGAAAAGATAGTAGATATCATGCTCTACTTGACTCTTCTAAAATACGGTTGTATGTCTTTTGGCACGTAAAGTGCAAAGATGAATTGTTAATGAATATCTTTGGTCGTAGTGCAAAGATGAATTTATTAGTATGATTATGAACAAGAATTATGATTTGGTATAACCATGATTTTTGATGTTTGGTGAAGATAGGTGATGAAAATTATCTTCGTCTCCAGGTGCGAAGAGGAATTTAGAATCACAATTATGATTATGAGTTATTCATATGATTGTGGATGAGGAATTGTTGATTGATGTTACAGGATAAAACATTATTGATGGACTTTTAACATGAGAAGATAATAGACACGATGGTCTATTTGACTCTTCTAATGGATTGCTCGTTCCGCTGCAACTATGGTTGAAAAGTTTTATCATCTACCATATATTCTAAATCTCTAATTTATTATTGATGAAAGCTATTGATAATTTAATTATTTTTAGTCATGATATTCTTTACTGGGCTAGTTATGCTCACCCTTTTGCTTCACAATTCCTTTCAGGTAATAAAAGTGTAGCTGGGTCGAGCGAGGTATTAAGAGGATTAGAACGGTGGTCTATAGCTGTTGAGGTTCTCCCTAAATAGTATGGAAATAATTTTGTTGAGAACTTTAGATAAGTTTATCGTATTGTATACGTCATTTGATATTTAATTTTGGTGAACCCAACTTTGGAAGGGTGTTTTGCCACTATTAATATACAAGATGTCTAATGACATAAAACCTCGTGTTATCATAAGACATGGTTGTGCACATCCACTTGCTGAGTATATCTACGAGCACTACCTATATGATCTTGGAGTATATTTGAAATATAATTTTCACTTGAAGACAACGGAGATAATTATATGTCAAGAGCAGACTCACCATTGGAAAGAAGATGATAGTAATCTTCTTGTTTTTCTTTGGGAACTTTTGGGTCAACCAAGGATAATTCTGTGGACATATGATATCTATCATAACCTGGACGCATGGCCTCCCATGTACGAAGATTTCCTTGAGCACTTTCCAAAGATTTTAGTTTCTAAAATAGTTTTTGACTGTACTTTTATGTAAAGTACCATTGTAAGGTTGTGGTCGAGGCACCATGAGAGTTACATACATTTGTATTAAAACTCACAGCTTATCTGTTGTCGTACTCTGCACGACAGTTCAACAGTTGGATAAATGAAGTTTGTATTTGATTTTTATAGTGTGATATCTGGCGACTCAAGATAGGTGATGTATACATACTTTGGGGGCGTCACACCTTCCTCTTTTTTTTCATTTTTAATTTAGTCCTGCAAGTATTATCAAACTTGCACCACCTCCCCTAATAGTAAATAATGTGAATCAATAGTTCAATCATGTGAATCAATAATTATAATCATGTGAAAATACGAATTACAGTATAGTACCCTCAACTATACCTCCATTTTTAACTTAGTCATGCAAGTATTATCAATCTTGCACCACCTCCCCTAATAGTACAAGAATGTGAATCAATAGTACACACATGTGAATAAATAGTTATAATCATGTGAATTAATAGCAATTAATTGCTCATTTATCCTGTTAATTACCCGATTGGTCAACATAACCTCCAGACATCAATTATTATCGAAATAAATGTCGATTTTCACTAACACTAATAATTCCAACACAATGAAACTATCAATTTCAACTTTAATCAACACGAACTTATTCATCATTAATATTATAATTCACAATATTTAACAACCAGGTCGTTCCCAGGAAAGAGGGGTCTTTCCGATAAGGATTTCTCCTTATTGGCGCGTAATTAGGTGATCAAACCTCTCCTTGACAGAACTTCTAGACATTGTACGTCAATATTGCAAATAATAATATGAATAACGTTGTCGTCTCAATTATTGATTTAATAATAATAAATATTATGCAGATGATATTGTGACAATAATTGAATCAATAATATGAGAGATATGATGCATCAATTACTGTAGCAATAATTTAGTATAAATGAACGACTTCTCACGTAAGCATCAATAATCAATATCGTGTGCTACTATGGAATCACGCGTATTTACGTATTTTTTACCATAAGGTAGTTCAATGGTTTAACTAGTAAAACTTTTCGCCGTTATTTTATAAAAAGATAATTACGCTAAGTTTTCTAACTACTGACAATACTTAGTTATTGGGGTCCACCAATGATTGTGCCGTCGTACGAATATTCCCTGTTAAAATGAATATTCCCCGAACAATCGAATATTATATAACCACTTGCTTACTTTGCAAAATTTGTAAATATTACCCACAACTATAACATTATATCAAATCCACACCATAATATTCAAAAATATATTTCAAGAAAATTATTCTTTATTCATAAAATTTGAGGTCTTACACGCATCCTTGTAGACTCGCACTTGTTACCTAGTACAATACCAAAAAGGCAATTTAGTAAAAAGTTATCTCAAAATCAATTATGAAATGTTTCAAGAAACAATAAAGTGAACTAATTTATTTATTTTGATAAACTACAAAAATTCTACCTAGCTCATCAAATATGTATGCACTATGTGAAAAATGAATATAAACTCACATGGGGCATTCTTTGTTTGATTGACACTGCTGTTGTGATTTCCAAATATGGGATAACAGACATGTAGAATATCATCATCTTCAATTGCAGCTGCAGCTGCAATTGCATAATTAGATTTCTATTGCATAAATTTAAATTTATGTATTCTGCTACAGATCTAAAATAACAAAGTTTTATTGTGTTAATATCACAATATGTTCACCGTTATCACGTGTCTGTTGTGTTGAAGTATCCGTCGGGAACCACATTTAGAATAGTTTGCATTTCCTTATGTAAATTGTTCCTCTCACTGAATGCAGAGTGCACATTCACAGGTATATTATGAAGCATCAAATATATTGCATATGCAAAATAGTAATCAGTTTTTAGAGACACTATGACAAATTCATAACTTACATATATGTCTAATACAATATTCTTACATTGATAACGTGGTAACGAAAATTGGATGCCGAGTTCATTAAATACTAATCAATTGAGGGCTGATTTCTATAGGTACATCATAGAGCATGATATTTGTTTAATTACAACTCACCAATAAGTCATTGATAATTTAAGAAGTTCACATAAATATTTAACAAACCCTATGCTTACCATATATTCTATCTATCTGCATTTGAGACTCACTAGAGCATAATTATCATTTTTACATGTTAAAAAAACTATAAGTAGCATATTAGCATGAGGAGAACTTCTCATGCCTACTTGCGATTTGAATCTGGATTTGATAAACTACAAAAATTCTACTTAATTTATCGAATATGTATGCATTGTGTGAAAAATGAATATATAAACTTACATGGGGCATGTTTTGTTTAATTGAGTGGCCTGAAAACTGCTTCCATGTTTGTGATTTTCAAATATGTTGTGTAGACCGTGATGGTTTCGATTGCGCATTTGTTGTAACCTTAGAAGCAAGATTGTCTATCAACGAAAAAACTGTAATCAAGATTATTCACGATGTCAAACAACACTGAGAAGAGGTTGTAAAAAATAAAGACATAACAATGTGACTAATCAGAATACATGTTCACGAACCATTACACATGGAGGCTATGACGTTACGCCGATATCAGAATATTGATTCTTGCATGGAGGAAAGACGAATTCAACAAATAGAAAACAAATCGCTTTATGATCGAAAAGAAATCGCTTTAAAATTTCTCAATCTAATCGAGTTGACTCAAAATTTTAAAATTAGGAATCGAGATAACTCGGCGTTTTTTAAAATTGGTAAGATCGGTTTAAAGCTTTTTATATATAGGGGGTTGATATCATTGTATAAATGTGATGTGTTGTCTATTTCCATTGGATCCTTCTAGGAGGATATTTTTTTGGGACATTTTCAGTGACATTTTTTTTTTGTAGTACCTCTCAAAAAATGTATAGTATTTATTCCAACTGAGATTTTTGTAAAAAATAGTATTTTAGGTGTAATTTGGATACATACAAGAAACATAGTTATACAGTTGCATATACATACACCTTTTTTCAGATGTATCCAAATTACACCTAAAATACTATTATATATATATATATATATATATATATATATATATATATATATATATATATTTATGTACCAAGTTTTATATTTTGGTCAACATTATCCGGTATAAAACATAACACACTTGTTATTTATTGCAAGAATATTGAGTCGAATTATAATTTTGACACATGATATATATAAAAATTAAGAATGTTTCATCCTATTTTTTTTTTATTTTTTTTGCCTAAACAGTATAGTCGACTAAAATATATTAAAACTATAAAATGTTACAAATAATGAAAAGATTGCAATACAAAAAATTAAAATGATAATCGTTTTAAACATAATAACAGATAATTAAGAAGAAAAAAAAAAGGTCAATAGTAACAAAAACACACAGTAATTTCGTTCAAAAGTGTTAATCCACTCATTCATTTTATTATTATTGTGGGCTTACCACTAAATACTAATTCATTTTATTATTATTATTCCTTTAAATTCCATTTTTCTCATGATATGAACCTACAAATTGAGCAAGTCAAGTCAAATCTTCAAAATTTTATGGGCCTCAATTGAAGCTCCATACTATAAGAAGTTTTATGGCCGGCCCATCTTACAATTATGATTAATCAGTTAACAATTATTCTTAATTTTTTTTTCTATTGATGCTCTAAAAGGAAAATCTTCATCAAATCTCTTTCTCAAAGGTGGATGAGCTTCAAGTAACTTCAGTGGGAGGGCAAAGACAAAAACTAAATAGAGATTAAGGTGTTAATCCACTATTTAATCAATCAAATTAAAGCCTTAAAGTCACGATGATTACGTAAGAATAGTTAATGACAATCAAATTAACACAAAGTTTGTCTCTCAACGCAATCATAGTTACGTGAAGACACCAAGATATTATTAAATTTAAAGGTTGGGCCCCACCAAGCATATGAGATTAGGATAGCCTATATTACACATTCCCAAATTTTATTTAATATATATTCAGCAACACAAAAAAAAATTAGACACTTTTAACTACACAATTATTTGTAACGAATTTTATTATATCGCTAATTATTTATAACAAATTTTATTTTGTCATTAATATAGTATTCATATCGTTGAATGTATATTGAACAAAATTAGAAGATATATGTAATTAATGAAAGGGATCCTAATCCCAATAAATGTATTTATCAGTTCTCTTTTAATTTTATATATTTTTTGTTATTTTTATTATTAACATGTATTTTTTGACGCGCTATAAATATATTTACAAA
This sequence comes from Panax ginseng, assembly GCA_020205605.1. Taxonomy (NCBI): domain Eukaryota; kingdom Viridiplantae; phylum Streptophyta; class Magnoliopsida; order Apiales; family Araliaceae; genus Panax; species Panax ginseng. The sequence continues at coordinate 9,643,292 of CM035146.1, forward strand.
ATATATGTTAAAATACTTTAATTGTCTCAATAAACATATAGTTCCTATGTTCTAAAACATAAGAATTATTTTTACTTTTTAAAGTCAATTAGCAATAGTTTAAAGTTTAAAAAATTTGATGTAATTAATTTAAAATTTATAATTAGTAATACTTTTGATAGTTAACAATATTTTTAACTGTAACGACTAAAATTAAATGAAATCATACCATTTTTTTTTTTGAAAATGTATCAAATAAAGCTTAAAAACTCTAATCAGCCCTTATATTTTAAAAGCAGGGTGGGGAGTATTATATTTATAATTTTACTAAAAAAATTCAAAAATTCCAATTTATATTTTTCGATCTATTCTTAAACTTCTTGTCATGCATACTCGAGAAATAGAGACAACTAAAAGTTCAATGAGACATGCTATATGATTGTATCAATTTTATAGATCAACATCTCTCTCTCTCTCTCTCTCTCTCTCTCTCTCTCTCTCTATATATATATATATATATATATATATATATATATATATATATATATATATCACAACATGTCTTCTGACTTATAAATTCTAAACTTTGTTAATAAATCATAAACCCTATTTAATAAATTCTAAAAATTTATTTATTAAGTCAAACTCTTATTCTAATTTGTGTCCGCTACTAATAGTAGCGGATGATGATATGTGTTTTACCGTTCGCTAACATCAGTTTTCAATTTCTAATCTTAGTTGTTTTTTCTTATTTTTAATTATATAGCTGGTATGTACCTATAAAGATCAATATTAAATATAGAAAATTGTTAAAGCCACAATAAAAATGTTATTTTTACAATAAAAGTGTCGTTATAGATCATCTAGCGACGGTTTTCACCGTCGCTATACATTTACAGCGACATTTTTGTTATAAAAATAATAAAAAAATATTGTAAATTTAATAATTTCCTAAATATATACTATGAATAATTATCTTTTATATATATATATATATATATATATATATATATATATATATAATGTGGATCCTCATCGAAAAATACTTGACAAATTATTACTAAATATGGTTCCCCGCACCACACGGAGAATATTGTTATCAGAACAATCATTTGTGAGTTCGAAATAGACAATAGGGAGGATTGGGTCCCACAAAGCCAAAAGCACTGTTTGGCCCACTATCAAATCGTATTGATAGACACCCACCATCTACTTGTTCTGTGATGGGAATAGGGCCATTGATGTGGTGGGTAACCTGATCTGGCTAAACATGTACTAAAATGGAGATGGGAGTCTCTATTTTCTCTTAATGTAATGTAGTAAGTGTCTCACTATCACTCGCTTGTATCTAGTTTCTTTGGACCCCCACTCCCACGTGGGTGGGTGCATACTTTTTAAATAATTTAATTTAACTAGTTAAGCAACACCGTACAAATTTATTTATTTTAGTTCCTTATATATATATATATATATATATATATATATATATATATATATATATATATATATATATACACGATCCGAATTAAGTGCGTCACCTCTTATCTTATTATTAACGTCGTTATCAAATATCTCTTAGAGCGCGGTTTGCTTTCAATAATCGTAAATCATACTTTTAATGACGTTATATGTTGTTAAGTCGTTAAAAGTATAGCATGATTTATTATTATATAAGCAAACGCCGCTAAAGGGGGTATGATGGATGAATAATAAGGGGTATCGATTGATCCTATCTATATATATATATATATATATATATATATATATATATATATATATATAGGTATCCATCCACAAAATATTTGGTTGTTGGAGGACCCTTTTGGCCCAAAATTGCTACAATCATAGTGAACAAAAAAATTTGTCTAAGACCAAGTATGAGGTTGTGGCGGCTAGGCAAAAAGGTTTGCTCCCCAACAGCAGGTTCACGTGGATGGAATCCTATATATATATATATGGGATTCCATCCATGGCAACCGGTTGTCATGGACACTGTTCTAACAACTCCTTTTCGGACTGTTGATTAACTTATTGGAAGATTATGATTGAAACATAAAATACTCCCGACCGCTACAAGCTCTCTCGGCAATTAATAAAAAAAAAAAAAACATAAGAAGCCTAAGCTCTTAACCAAGTGAGACTCATTTTAATACAAAACAGCAAAGTTTTATTAGCTCTCTCTAGCTAGTAGTTAATTTGTTGATTGAGATAATAATAAAGACTATATTAATAATAATAATAATAATAATATTAATATTAATAATATTTTGTAATATTAATATTATAATATTAATATAATAATATTATAAAATATTTTATAATATTAATATTATAAAATATTATTATTATAATATTAATATTATTTATATTAATAATATCAATATTATAAAATATTATTAATATTAATATTAATACAATATTATCATAGTAATAGTAACAATATTAATATTAATACAATATTATTAATATTAATAATAATATTAATATTATAAATATTGTATAATAATATTAATATTAATACAATATTATTAATATTAATATTTTATAATATTAATACAATATTATAATAATAATATTATAATAATAATAATAATAATAATAATAATATTAATACAATATTATTAATATTATAATATTAATATTACAAAATATTATTAATATTAATATTATTATTATTAATATAGTCCTTAGTATTATCTCAATCAACAAATTAACTACTAGCTAGGGAGAGCTAATTAAACTTTGCTGTTTTGTATTAAAATGAAGTCTGTCCAGCCAGAAGAACTTGTGTCGACTGGGGTGTTTTTTTTATTTTTTTATTAACAGTCAGGAGAGCTTGTAGCGGTCGAAAGTATTTTATGTTTCAATTATAGCCTTCCAATAAGTTAATCAACGGTCCAAAAAGAAGTTATTAGAACAGTGTCCATGGCAATCCGTTGCCGTGAATGGAATCAATATATATATATATTATTAGGAGACAACCCTAATAAAAAGATGCTCAAAAGGGTTTAACATAGGTTATTTTGTGCACCTACTTTAGGCCATGTTTGGTAACAAGCTCAGGAATCTCGTGCGAAGCATTGACGACATAAATAATAATTTATTATATTATTAAATAAAAATATTTAATTAAAATTTTAAAAATAATTTTTATTTAATCATTAAATATTTATTTAAAAACAAATATTTAAATTATATAATATATTTTTTGATCAATTATTATGCTAAATATTTGAACAGAGTGAATATTTATTAAGATTATGAAAAAATAATTAATTCTATTTTATTTATGTTTGTAATGAAATTATAGATTAGTATTTATAATGAAAATATTAAATAATCTAATCCGAAAGAAGTATGAAACTCAAGTTTAATGAGTTTTGATTTAGTTGTGACAATTAATTAGTAATGAATCTATTATAATTTTTCAGTTAATTTTGTTTAAAAATCACATATTATTAATGTGAGAGTCCGAATTTTATGAATAAAGATTTAAATTTCTCAAAATATTTTTTTAAATATTATGGTGTGGATTTGATATAATGTTATAGTTGTTGGTAATATTTATAAATTTTGCAAAGTAAGCAAGTGATTATATAATATTCGATTGGTCGGGGAATATTCGTTTTAAGCAGGGAATATTTGTATGAAGGCCTGATCATTGATGGACCCCAGTAAGCGGAAGTATTATCGTAGTTAGAAAATGACAAAATTATCTTTCTATAAAAATACTTGGCGGAGGTGTTACTGGTAAAAGCTGTTGAACTCTTTGGCTAGTAAAAATGCGATGTCTGGCGTGGTTGCGTAGTAGACACTGCGGTATTAATTATTGATCTACGTGATAAGTCACTTTCGGTTATACTCAATTATTGCTACGATAATTCTTTGCATCATATCTTTCATATTATTGATTCAATTATTGTCACGATTATCATCATATAATATGATATATTATTAAATTAATAATTGAGACTGACAAATGTAAGACCTCAACTTTTGAATAAAGATTAAATTTTCTCGAAATATATTTTTGAATATTATGGTGTGGATTTGATATAATGTTATAGTTATGGGTAATATTTACAAATTTTATAAAATCGCATGAGTTGTTATATAATATTCGATTGGTGGGGAATATTCGTTTTAATAGGGAATATTCGTATACGGCAGCACAATCATTGGTGGACCCCACAACGGAATTATTATCGGATTGAAAGCGACAAAAATACTTTATGAAAATAACGGCGAAAGTTTTACCGTTAAGCTGTTGAAACACCGGTGTTAAAAGAAATGCGATGAATCGCATATGGTTGCATAAGTAGCATTACGGTATTGATTATTGATGCTTATGTGAGAAGTCTTTCGGTTATATTCAATTATTACTACGATAATTCTTTGCATCATATCTCTCATATTATCGATTCAATTATTGTCACAGTATCATTTGTATAATATTTTATATTATTAAATCAATAATTGAAACGACAAAGTTATTCATATTATTATTTGCAATATTGACAATGTCTAGAAATTCTGTGAAGGAGAGGTTTCGTTACCTAATTGCGCGCCAATAAGGAGAAATCCTTATCGGAAAGCCCCCTCTTTCCAGGGAACGACATGGTTGTTAAATATTGTGAGTTATAATATTAATGATGAATAAGTTGTGTTGATTAAAAATGAATTTTGATAGTTCCATTGTGTTGGGATTATTAGTGTTAGTGGAAATCGACATCTATTTTGATGATAATTGATGTCTAGGGGTTATATTGATAAATCGGGTAATTTATCGGATAAATGAGCAATTAATTGCTACTAATTCACATACTTATATAACTATTTATTCACATGTATGTACTATTGATTCACATTATTTACTATTAGGGGAGGTGGTGCAAGTTTGATAATACTTGCAGGACTAAATTAAAAATGAAAGAAAAGTTGGAGGTATTATCTTTGTAATTTTTCGAGCCCCAAAAGCGATGCAATTATTGAAACTATATTTTCCTATAAATAGAAGCCCATTCTTCCTTCATTTCTCACCAATTCACAAAAGCTTTAGAAGCGATTATTATAGAGAGAAATTATAGAGAAAGAAGAAGAAGTCTGCTACCTCACTATTCTAGTATCCAATTTTTCCAAGGTAGGAGTATTATTTCTTTCTTATCCATGAAGAGAACTTACATTATTCCATTCTTTATTATTCTATTGGAATAACTTTGTATCTGTGAGCAACCCTATACTTGGTGAAATTCTTTTGTTATTCCATTCTTTATCGTTCATTTGGAACATCACATGCATGCGTTTCTGGCCGGACGTGGTTCCGTATTTATCATTACTGTTAGAACATCCACGTGCATGCGCTCTCTGGTGGGACACGGTTAAATCTTTATTATTACATTGGAATATCACATGCATGCGTTTTACGTCGGACTGATAAAATCTTTATTATTACATTGGAATATCACATGCATGCGTTTTCTGTGGGACTGATTCAGATTATTTATTATTACGTTAGAATAACTTTTTGTCTTGATCTATCGCATGCACGGTGATTTCTTTTGTTATTTCATTCCTTGTTATACTCAATTGGTTAAAGTTTTGACTTTATACTCCATGAAATTAGTGGAATATCCTTGATATTTGCGCTTCATCCAGTATCTTTTCATGAAAATATTCTCCTGAGCATTCTTGAATTTTACTCTACAAAGTAGTATCATGTTGACAATTTGGACATTATTAGTTCTTGTATAAATTAATTCTTGAACTTGTTTTATTGAATTCTTATATCATTGTCATCATCCTCATGTTTATATTTTTTTGAAAGTCATACGTGGCACATAGTGCATAGATGGACTTGGTATGATTATGACCGATGATTATTGGTGTAATCATCAGTAGTAATGTTACAAATGATGTGGTAAAAGTCCTCATTGGGCGTGGTGCATTGATGGACAGGTTGTTGGCATGATCATGACCATTAATGAATACACAAATATTCTTGACCCGTGAGTACATGAATAATTGTGGTCGTGATACTTAAAGAATATCCTTGGTAGTAGTCGTGGGTGATTCGATGATGTGGATTATTTATTAATTTGAGTCACATCGATAAAAGTGATGAAAAACCTTTTAAATCATAAAAGATAGTAGATTTTATTACTGTACTTGACTCTTTTAATGGATTGCTTGTTCCACATAGATTAAACTTGATGTTTGTTATATTGTATCGTTTAAACGTTTAAGGCTAATGATAATTTATTACGGATTATCTTAGTCATAATATTTCTTCTTGGGCTAGTTGAGCTCACCCTTTCTTTCAACTTTATTCTTTTAGGAAATGAGAATATAAATTTGGGACGAAGTCGGGGAGCGGAGTGATGGTCCTAGATGGTGCATTAGTAGTCCTCACTATTACGTGAAATAGTGTGATAATAATTGTAATGAGGACTCTTTTTGAGTTTGTATACTCTCTAGTAGACAATATTTGTATTCAAACTCACAGTTTATGTTTTGTCGTATTGTACACGACAATTGTATTATTAAGTTGTATTTAAATTATGTACCATGTATTTGGCGACTCAAGAATAAGTGATGTATACCTGTTTTGGGGGCGTCACAGTTGGTATCAAAGCTTAGGGATATGATCCCTGGCTAAGATGTGAGACTAGAACTAGGAGGGGAGAGACGGGAAATTCCTTTGCTAGTATGACCTACCTAAGTTTATTTGGTATTTAATTGGTCAGTCAGAGTATAGGGATAATATGTGATATGTTATTTAATCCTTGTTTTGTGGCAGTGTTTGAAAATGACATCCGAGAATGTTGAGAATAGCAATGGAGCACAGGGAGACCGTTGAGTCTCCACGGATCAATAATTAGGACAATGTACAACAGGATGGCGATAATCTTCTGTAAACAACAACAACGATCAATTAATGACGAACGATGCGTTTAGGAGCTTTTAGAATTCATGCAACATCGGTGAGGCGACTCACATTCATAATGCGGGGAGGAAACAATGGCAACCACGGTTGGTCACCATGCATAAGCGATTCAAGGAGCTGGGACCACAAAGTTTTGGGAAAGCGAGAACCACTTAAGCGAGAGGCGTGGTTAAAGCAGATCACCAAGATATTTGAGGTCTTGGGATGCTCGAGGAGAAAAAGGTTTCCTTTGCCACCTTTATGTTGCGTGAAGAAGCGAGATCATTGGTGGGAATCGTAAAATGTACCCGGTGGCCGACTCAAGATGTCTTGGGAGAAGTTCAAGAAGGTCATTCAATGACAAGTACTTTCCGAAAGTATTTGTCACATGAAGGAGGTGGAGTTTATCAAAAAGTGGAGAAAAATAATATGGCCGTCTTGCGATATGAGGCTAAATTCTGAGTTATCGGTTTGCATCCCATTTTGGTCGATATGAGGAGCGAATGACGCGAATATTTCTAAGAGGTTTGAAACACGAGATACGTCGATATCTTATTTCTCATAAACTTTGTTTATATTAGGATGTTGTGAATAGGGCTCGATTATTGAAGCGCGATAATGAGTCAACCACAACCAAAAAGGCAATGACCAACAACACGATAATAATCGTCTGAAATTGCAGCGGTCATCGAACAATGATAACCATCGTGGGGAAATTATCATACTAAGAATGGTAACCCTTCCGGTGGTAATCATGGCCAAAATAATAGAAGTGGAAATTTCATGAAGAGAAGGTTCAATAATGATGGAAAAGCAATGACACAAACACCCGTTTCAAAGGAAGAAGAGCGATCATCGGTCGTATATTTCAAATCTTGAGACGGGAGGGACACATCAAGTCAAAGCTGTCTGTGAAATCCAAAGCGTGTTTCAATTGCGGAAGAAGGTCACCTAGCTCGATTTTTATCGTATGGTAAAGTCAAGTCCAATTTGGGATTGTGATGCCAAAGGATGTCGAGATATAAGCCAAACCGGTAGTTTAAGAGAGCATTTTTTTCGTGAACGAGGAACACGAATAAAATTATCACGAGTAAGTTAATCATAAACTTTTATGAAGTCTATACCGTGTTAGATACCGGTTCTACTCACTCTTTTATTTCACCTAGTTGTGTTCAATGTTTGAATTTAACTCCAGAGAATTAGACTTTGACTTATCTGTTGAAACTCCGTTGGGAGAAACCTTCATTACATCCACTGTTTATAAATCTTGTTTGGTTCAAATTGGTACCCTCACATTACCTGTCGATCTTATTTCATTGAAAATACTTGTATTTGACGTGATTCTAGAGATTGATTGGTTAACTACTCATCATGTAAAAATGGATTATTTTTATAAGGTTGTTAGTTCTCATATTCCTAACCAACCTATTATGCGAATTCAAACAACTAAACCATTAAAATCAATCAATGTCATTTCAAGCCATAAAGCTATTCGTTTATTGAAAAACGAATGTCAAGCTTTCTTAGCTCATGTCACGGATCTAAACAAAAATACGTCGAGTTTTGAATGATATTTACATTGTTAATAAATTTCCAGCGTATTCCCAGAAGAACTTCATCCCTACCCCGAGGCGTGAAATTGAATTTTGTATCGACCTTGAACCGGTACAAAACCCATTTCAAAGCCCCATATTGAATGGCTCCCTTATTGAACTTCGAGGAGTTAAAGAGCCGATTCACGAGGAATTATTAGACATTGGTTTTCATTCGGTCCTAAGTCGTCTCCTTGGGGTGCTCATGTTCTATTCGTGAAGAAGAAATATGGGAGTATGCGACTTTATATTGATTATCGGGAGTTGAATCATGTCACCATCAAAAATAGGTACTCATTGCCACGTATTGATGACCTGTTTGACCAGTTGCAAGGCGCCAAATTCTTTTCAAAGATTGATCTTCGTTCAGGATATCATCAATTGAAGATTAGAACCGATGACATTCCGAAGAAGGCTTTCAAAACTCGGTACGGGCATTATGAATTCCTAGTCATGTCCTTTGGATTGACTAATGCTCCTCGCTTGCCTTCGTGGATATGATGAACCAAAGTATTGAGGAATATTTGGATCATTTTGTGGTCGCGTCTTTATTGACATCCTCATATATTCCAAAAGTCGTGAAGATCATGAGCAACACTTGAGGCTGATACTCCAAAAGCTTCGTAAAAACAAACTATATGCCAAGTTGAAGAAATGCGAGTTACGGCGAGGAAGTTGCATTCCTTGGGCACGTGATATCAAATCATGGGATATCTGTTGACCGGCAAAAGATTGAAGCAATTCAAATTTGGGAGCAACCTAAATCGGTGACCAAAATCACGTAGCTTTTCGAACTTATTTGGTTATTATCGGAGATTAGTAGAAGGGTTTTCTCGAATCGCTACTCCATTAACTTTCGGTGACTCGAAAAGATACAAATTCGATTGGGCGTGGAATGTGAGAAGAGTTTTCAAGAACTCGAGAGAGACTCATTCAAAGACTTGCTTGTTACGACAATACCATTTGGCTCGAGAGGATTTGTCATCTGGTGATGCTTGGGAAAAGGGTTAGGATGTGTTCTCATGCAACATGGGAAAGTCATAGCCTATGCCTCATGGCAACTCAAAGAATATGAGAGGAATTATCCTACTCATGATCTAGAGTTGGCAGCTGTCGTTTTTGCGCTTAAAATTTGGAGGCATTACTGTATGGGGAGAAAGTGGAGATCTATACGGATCATAAAAACCTCAAATATTTCTTCACTCAAAAGGAACTCAACATAAACGGCAAGCGACGTTGGCTCAAATCATTGAAAGATTATGATCATACTATTCAATACCATCCTGAAAAAGCGAACGTAGTAAATGATCACGTTGAGTAGAAGATCATATGCTGAATGCGAGTGTAATATTGTCAACGCAAAGGCCCATTTTGTATGACTTGCAAATGATGGAGTTAGAGATAAAGACTCCAGGGACCCATGTGATGATGGCGAATATACGAGTAGAACCGACTTTAATCGATAAAGTTAAAGATGCTCAAGCTACAAACCTAGAGCTGATACGTATGAGGAAGAAAGTAAAAGAAGGTGCTATGCCAGAAGCAAGAATCGATGAAGAAGGAATACTTGAGTCAACTCCGGACTTTGTGTTCTAACAACCACGATTTAAAGTATAAAATCATGATGGAGGCGTACAAACAAACCGTTTTGCAATCCATCACGGGAGTACCAAAATGTATCGTGATCTTGACATACATTTTGGTGGAGCAATATGAAGAGAGAGATAACAGAATTTATCTCAAGATGTTTAACTTGTCAACGAGTCAAGGCGGAACATCAAGTACCAAAAGGTCCATTGCAACCACTTGAAATTCCAGAATGGAAGTGGGAACACATTACCATGGATTTCGTTACTGGTTTTCCCAAGGTTTCTCAAGGCATAGATGCAATTTGCGTCATTGTTGATAGATTGACCAAGTCTGCTCATTTCCTACCTATACGAGAAACTTATACACTTGAACGTCTTGCTCGTATGTACATAAACGAGATTGTAAAACTGCATGGTATGCCAGTATCCATAGTTTATGATCGAGACCCAAGATTCACTTCAAGATTTTGTGTTAGTTTGCAAAAAGCTATAGGCACAAATTTACGATTTAGCTCGGCATATCATCCTCAGATGGACGGACAGTCGGAGAGGACCATTAAAACTCTTGAAGATCTAGTAAGACCCTGTGTCCTTGACTTCAAGGGAAGTTGGGATAAGTTCCTACCATTGGTAGAGTTTTCCTACAACAACAGTTATCAAGCAAGTATTGGCATGGCTCCATTTGAGGCGTTGTATGGAAGAAAGTGTCGTTCTCCAAGATCTTTGGGATGAGGTGGGTGAAGCAGCGTTGTTGGGGATAGGAGTTAGTAACGTGTGACTACGGAAAAGATTCAAACGATCCGACAACGTATAAAAATCTCACAAGATCGACTAAAAGAGTTATCTTGATCCTCATATGAAAGGACGTGGAATTCGATATTGGAGATCATATGTTATTACGTGTTGCTCCATGGAAGGAGTTACGAGATTTGGAAAAGAGGAAAGCTCAAACCTCGATTCATTGACCCATTTTTAATCCTCGATCGAGTAGGAAGCGTAGGCGTATAGACTCGCTTTTACCTCCATGTATGTCTCGTGTTCATAACATTTTCGCATATCTATGTTACATAAATATGTGAAAGACCCGAACCACATTATTGAATTAGAACCAGACGAGATAGAGGAAGATTTAACGTATGAAGAGTTACCTGTTAAAATCTTGGATAAAAAGGATCATATTCTACGCTCCAAGGTTATACCTCAAGTCAAAGTTTTGTGGAGAAACCACGATGTGGAAGAAATGACCTAGGAGTTAGAATCGAAATGAAATCAAGATATCCTTATAAACCCGACATACCAGTATCGCGCACCCTAATTTCGAGGACGAAATTTCATAAGAAGGGGAGGTTGTAAGACCCCAACTTTTTGAATAAAGATTAAATTTTCTCGAAATATATTTTTGAATATTATGGTGTGGATTTGATATAATGTTATAGTTATGGGTAATATTTACAAATTTTGTAAAGTACACAAGTTGTTATATAATATTCGATTGGTCGGGGAATATTCGTTTTAACAGGGAATATTCGTACAACGACACAATCATTGGTGGACCCTTATTAGCGGAATTATTATCGGATTGAGAAACGACAAAAATAATTTATAAAAATAACGGCGAAAGTTTTACCGTTAAGCTGTTGAAACACCGGTGTTAAAAAATGCGATGTCTGGCGTGGTTGCATAGTAGCACACGGTATTGATTATTGATGCTTTACGTGAAGTCACTCGGTTATATTCAATTATTGCTACGATGATAATTCTACGCATCATATCTCTCATATTATCGATTCAATTATTGTCACAATTATCATTTGCATAATATTTTATATTATTAAATCAATAATTGAGATGACAAAATTATTCATATTATTATTTGCAATATTGACAATGTCTAGAAGTTACATCGAGGAGAGGTTTGGTTACCTAATCATGCGCGATAAGGAGAAATCATTATCTAAAGCCCCTCTTTCCAGGAGCGACACTGGTTGTTAAATATTGTGAGTTATAATATTAATGATGAATAAGTTGTGTTGATTAAAATGAATATTGATAGTTCCATTGTGTTGGGATTATTAGTGTTAGTGGAAATCGACATCTATTCAGATGATAATTGATGTCTAGGGGTTATATTAATAAATCGGGTAATTTATCGGATAAATGAGCAATTAATTGCTACTAATTCACATAATTATATAACTATTTATTAACATGTATGTACTATTGATTCACATTATTTACTATTAGGGGAGGTGGTGCAAGTTTGATAATACTTGCAGGACTAAATTAAAAATGAAAGAAAAGTTGTAGGTATTGTACTGTAATTTTTTAAGCCCCAAAACGTGCAATTATAGAAACTATATTTTTCTATAAATAGAAGCTCATTCTTCCTTCATTTCTCACCAATTCACGAAGCTTTAGTGAGCGATTATTATAGAGAAAGAAGAAGAAGTGCTTTACCTCATTATTCTAGTATCCAATTTTTCCAAGGTAGGGAGTATTATTTCTTTCTTATACATGAAGAGAACTTACATTATTCCATTCTTTATTATTCTATTGGAATAACTTTGTATCACTGCTGAGTTACCTATACTTGGTGAAATTCTTACATTATTCCATTCTTTATCATTCTGTTGGAACATCTTGTTGCATGCGTTTACATGGGACTGGTTCCATTATTTATCATTCTGTTGGAATATCACATGCATGCGTTCTCTTGGGACTCGGGTTCCATCTTTATTATTACATTGGAATATCACATGCATGCGTTTTCTTGGGACTGATTAAAATCTTTATTATTACATTGGAATATCCTGTCATGCATGCATTTTTGGGACCTAATTCCGTTATTTATTATTACATTGGAATAACTGCATGTGTGGTCTATCGCATGCACGGTGATTTCTTTTGTTATTTCATTCCTTGTTATACTCAGTTGGTTAAAGTTTTGACTTCTATACTCCATGAAATTAGTGGAATATCCTTGATATTTGCGCTTCATCCAGTATCTTTTCATGGAAATATTTTTCTGAGCATTCTTGAATTTTACTCTACAAAGCAGTATCATATTGACAATTTGGACATTATTAGTTCATGTATGAATTAATTCTTGAACTTATTTTATTGAATTCTTATATCATTGTCATCATCCTCATGTTTATATTTTTTTGAAAGTCATCTGTGGCCTGTAGTACATAGATGGTCTTGGTATGATTATGGCCTGGGATTATTCGGTGTAATCATGACTGTAATATTACAAATGATGTGGTAAAAGTCCTCATTGGCCCGTAGTGCATTGATGGACAGTTGTTGGCATGATCATGACCATTAATGAATACACAAATATTCTTGGCCGTAGTAGTGCATGGATAATTGTGGTCGTGATACTTAAAGAATATCCTTGGTCAGTAGTCTTGAGGGTGATTCGATGATGTGGATTATTTATTATTGTTGAGTCCCATCGATAAAAGTGATGAAAAACCTTTTAAATCATAAAAGATAGTAGATTTTATTCTCTACTTGAGTCTTTTAATGGATTGCTTGTTTCATTATGATTAAACTTGATGTTTGTTATATTATATCAGTTTAACATTGTTTAAGGCTAATGATAATTTATTCTGCATTATCTTAGTCATAATATTTCTTACTGGGCTAGTTGAGCTCACCCTTTCTTTTACTATTCTCTTCAGAAAATGAGAATATAGCTGGGACGAGTCGGGGAATGGAGTGATGGTCCTAGATGGTGCATTAGTAGTCCTCACTATTCTGTGAAATAGTGTGATAATAATTGTAATGAGGACTCTTTTTGAGTTTGTATACTCTCTAGTAGACAATATTTGTATTCAAACTCACAGTTTATGTTTTGTCGTATTGTACCTGACGATTGTATTATTAAGTTGTATTTGAATTCTGTACCATGTATCTGGCGACTCAAGAATAGGTGATGTATACCTGTTTTGGGGGCATCACAGCAAAGTTATTCATATTATTATTTTGCAATATTGACAATGTCTAGAAGGTCTGTCAAGGAGAGATTTGGTCACCTAATTGTGCGCAAATAAGGAGAAATCCTTATCTGAAATCCCCCTCTTTCTTGGGAACGTCCTGGTTGTTAAATATTATGAGTTATAATATTAATGATGAATAAGTTCGTGTTGATTAAAGATGAAATTGATAGTTCCATTGTGTTGGGATTATTAGTGTTAGTGAAAATTGACATTTGTTTCGATAATAATTGATGTACGGAGGTTATATTGTTCAATCGGGTATTCGGGGCACTTTTCGTGTCGGAGTACTATTCACGAGTTACTATTCACGAGTTACTATTCATGAGTTACTATTTATGAGTTACTATTCATGAGTTACTATTCACGAGTTACTATTTATGGGGTACTATTCACCCGTAAGATATATTTCTTTTCGGTCCAAATCATTTTTGGGTACAATATTATTCCATGAGGAGATGTGCTAATTTTTCAGACCGTTGGTTGAAGATATAATAGTAAATCAATATGGACCGTTGGTGGAAAGTTATAATAGTAAATCAATATAGATTGCTGGTTTAAAGTTTTAATAGTAAATCAGTATGGACCGTTGCTTTAAGTTTTAATAGTAAATCAGTATGGACCGTCCGTTTAAAAGTAAATCAATCTGGACCGTTCATGAATTAGTTACTATTCAGTCCATTCTCCTATAAATAGAAGCTCATTCCTTCATTATTTCTTACGAAGTCACTGAAACTCTAGAGAGAGAAAGAAGAAAAGTATTCTGCTACTTCACTACTCTAGTATTCAGTTGTTCTAAGGTAGGGGATATTATTTGTTGTACTCGTAAGGGGTATTCTTTCTTTCTTATTCATGAAGAGAACTTCTGTTATTCCATTCTTTATTATTACATTTGGAATAACTTTTGTATATCTGGGATACCCTATACTTGGTGAAATTCTTACATTATTCCATTCTTTATTATTATGTTGGAATAACTTGTATATAAAAGTACCTGCATACATGGTGGAATTCTTTCATTATTCCATTCTTTATTTTTCTGTTGGAATAACCTGTCTGTGCGGTCTATCGCATGCCTGGTGAATTCTGTTGTTATTCCATTCTTATTATTCTGTTGGAATAACCTGTCTATGTGGATTACCACATGCATGGTGAATGATCCTTTGTATTCATTCCTTATTAAATTGTGGAAATGATCTATATAAGTGGATTACCGCATGGCGGGTGAAAATCCATTTGCAGTTTCATATATTCTATTATACTAAGTTGGTTAAAGTTTTGGCTTCTATACTCCATGAAATTAGTGGAATATCCTTGATATTTGAGCTTCATCCAATATCTTTTCATGAAAATATTCTTCTGAGCATTCTTGAATTTTACTCTACAAAACAGTATCATGTTGACAATTTGGACGTTATTGGTTCCTGGATAAATTAATTTATAAATCTTTAAAATTTATTCTTGAACTTGTTTTATTGAATTATTATGTATTGTCATCATCCTCATGCTTATATTATGTTGAAAGTCATCTTTGGCTTACGTGCATAGATGGACTTGGTATGATTATGACAAGGATTATTCGGTATAATCATGAGTAGTAATGTGACGAATGATGTGGTAAAAGTCCTCATTGACATTGTAGTTCATTGGTGGACGAGTTGTTGGTATGATTATGACCGAGGATTATTCGGTATAGTCATGACCATTGATGATTACATGAATATCCTTGGCCGTGGAGCAGGGATGATTCGATTTTATTTATTAAGCTGAGTCTCAGCGATAAAGTTGATGAAAAACTTTTTAAATCATAGAAGATAATAGATTTTATACTTTACTTGACTCTTCTAATGGATTGATTGTCCCGCTACAGTTAAACTTGATGTTTATTATATTTTATCAGTTTAACACTGTTGAAGGCTAATGATAATTTATTCTGCATTATCTTAGTCATAATATTTCTTCTTGGGCTAGTTGAGCTCACCCTTTCTTTCATTGTTCTCTTTGAAATGAGAAGCGTGGTTGGGACTAAATGGGAACAGTGAGTGGTCCTAGATGGTGCATTAGTAGTCCTCACTATTCTGTGAAATAGTGTGATAATAAATGTAATGAGGACCCCATTGAGTTTGTATATTGTCTAGATGACAATATTTGTATTAAAACTCACAGCCTATGTTTTGTTGTATTTTACACGACTGTTGTATAATTAAGTTGTATTTGTATTCAGTACCTTGTATCTGGAGACTCAAGATGGGTGATGTATACCTGTTTTGGGAGCGTCACAGTTAATCTAATTAATTGTGTGATTTGATTGAATTTTAAGTTTTAATGAATTTATTTTAGTTAAAACATTAATTTAATAATGAAATTTACGGCTGATATTAATATAATAGATCGAAAGATATGTTAAAGAGATTTTTTTCGATGTCTTAATATCTTATTCAAATTATAATAATAGAATTATCCTACATATATTTGTTTAAGATTATATCACATAAAATTGTTATAAAAAAACTTGTATTAAAATTGGTAGAACTAAACTAATTTTTTTTTCCAGAAGTTCCTTTCTTATTAGAGATATAAAAACAAAGAATATCTTCTTTTTCCTAACAGGGTGGTGTTCCTTTTGAATATTTTCAAATTTGGATAGTATTTAATTGTTATAAATTTAAATAGTATTTATACTAATTTTGATATAAAAGTAAAAGGCTGAATCAAAAATTTGTGAAATTAAAATGTGGTGAAATCAAATTTATACTTTTAATTATAAAGTTGATGCGTTAGGTTTGAGATTATAAATATATTTCTATTTTTTTTAGATTATTATGAAATGAGTTGGATCTAACTATTTGAATCAAATTACTAGACTAATTGGTTGAATTTTAGCTGAAGCAAGTTCTTAAGTAATCAACTCATGTTCCCGATTGTGCAAGAAATGATGAAACTCTCTGGATCCTTCAACTTCGGAGGTAACTTTCTCTGTAGAACTGCACTGCACTCCTCCGTTAAAGCTATAGTCTCGTAATCCTCTAACTTCTTTTTCCTTGACAGAATCCCCTTCATGAATTTGGCGTAACTCGGCATTTGCTCTAGGGCTTCTGCGAAAGGAATTTTAATCTGAACTATCTTGAAAACTTATAAAAATTTTGAGAATTGCTTGTCTAATTTCTGTTTCTGAACTCTTTGCTGAAACGGTGGTGGAGGATACACAACTGGGTCAACATCTGTCTTACCCTTGTCCCCTTACATTTTCTCACCCTGTTTCCCTTCAACCACTTTGTCTTCATCCTCTTTGACATCTTTCTTAGCTAAATTTTTTGCGTTCTGCCCCTCAAGGTGCTTTCCACTCCTCAAAGTGATTTCTTGACACTGTTCGTGATTTCTCTTTGGATTCATTTATGTGTCTCTAGGTAGAGTTCCTTGAGGCTTGTTATTAAGTGCTAAAGCAATTTGTCCCATACGATTTTTTAAGTTCTTGATATCCATTGCTTGTGTTTTCATTACTGCCTCGTTTCCCGATATATATTTCAATAATAGCTCTTCTAAAACTGTCTTTTTCTCTTGTTGCGAAGCTGCTTGTTGATGCTGGTTTTGAAACTCTAGGGGATAAGAAGGTCGTGGAGCCTGCTGATTTCTATTCCCCGGATTATAGGCATTCTGATACATATTCTGCGAAATCCTATTGTAAATGCCCACAAACTGTACTGCTGTTGGGTTAATGGCACACTATTTTGTAGGATGTTCCCCCGCACATAATTCACAAACATAAGTAACCTGTTATGTTTGTGCACCTGTCAAAGCATCCATTTTCTTCGACAAAGCTGAAATTTGTGCCGCTAACGTTGTTACCCCATCTACCTTTAATACCCCAGCTACCTTAGGCTGTGTCATTCTCGCTGTGGGCCACTGATAGTTATTAGCCGCCATCGTCTCTATTAGATCACACGCTCCTCATAGCTCTTAGCCATAAAAGTTCCTCCCGAAGCTGCATTTATACTAGTCTTGAGATTACCACTCAACCCATTACAGAACGTGTTCATTTGCAGCGATTTAGGTAGTTCATGATGTGGGCACTTTCTGAGTAGTTCCTTGTACCTTTACCATGCCTCGTACAATGGCTCCCCATGATGCTGCTCAAACATAGTAATCTTGTTTCTCATCTTCGCAGTCTTTGTAGGTGGGAAAAACTTAGTTAAGAATTTCTAAGAAAGGTCGTCCCATGTAGTAATCGACCATGGCGGTAGAGAGTGTAACCAACTTTTTGCCTTGTCCTATAGTGTGAACGGGAACAAGCGAAGTCTGACTGCATCATCCGACACCCCATTGTATCTGAAGGTGTCACAGATTTCCAGAAAACTAACTAAGTGCTCATTTGGATCGTTGTTAGTTAATCCCCCAAACTGCACTGAGTTCTGTATCATCTGTATGGTCCCAGGCTTGATCTCAAAATTATTCGTAGCTATCGCAAGCCTGATGATACTTGACTGAAGCTCAGTCACCCTAGGAGTAGTATAATCCCTTAGCGCTTTCTGATCCTCTACAACCATAGTTTCTTCCTTATCAAGATTTTCTCTAGTGTCCTTAATCCACTTACTGAGCCTTTGAAACCTTTTCTCAATATCGTCCTCGAAAGGAAGCAAGTCTGGCTTCATAGACCGAGTTTGCATACACTAAGTCAAAAAAGCTGCAACAAGAAAGAGCAAAACAAAAGAAAAAAATTGTTTAGGTAAAACTGAACTAATTAAATTGATATTGAAAAATACTAAAATCAAAACTAGTCCCCGGAAACGACGCTAAAAACTTGTTGGGTAAAATCTATATACGCTCAACACGCAAGTGCACGTGTGTGAGACCCCGAATTTTATGAATAAAGATTTAAATTTCTCGAAATATTTTTTTAAATATTATGGTGTGGATTTGATATAATGTTATAGTTGTGGGTTATATTTATAAATTTTGCAAAGTATGCAAGTTATTGTATAATATTCGATTGGTCGGGGAATATTCTTTTTGTCGGGGAATATCTGTATGACGGTACAATCATTGGTGGACCCCGCAAAGGAATTATTGTCGGATGGAGAAAACAACAAAAACATTTTATAAAAATAACGACGAAAGTATTCTTAATTAAAAGCTGTTGAACAACCTTCGGTAGTAAAAGTATAGTAATCTGGCATTGGTTGCGTAGTAAGTAGCATGGTATTGATTATTGATGCTTACGTGAGAAGTCACTCAGTTATACTCAATTATTGCTATAGTAATTGCTGCATCATATCTCTCATATTATTGATTCAATTATTGTTATAGTGTCATCTGCAAAATATGATATATTATTAAATCAATAATGGAGACGGCAAAGTTATTTGTATTATTATTTGCAATATTGACAATGTCTAGAAGTTCTGTCAATGAGAGGTTTGGTCACCTAATTGCGCGACAATAAGGAGAAATCCTTATCGGAAAGCCCCCTCTTTCCTGAGAACGACCTGGTTGTTAAATATTATGAGTTATAATATTAATGATGAATAAGTTCGTGTTGATTAAAGATGAATTTTATAGTTCCATTGTGTTGGAATTATTTGTGTTAGTGGAAATCAACATTTGTTTCGATAATAATTGATGTCTGGAGGTTATATTGTTCAATCGGGTATTCGGGGCACTTTTCATGTCAGAGTATTATTCACGAGTTACTATTCATGAATTACTATTTATGAGTTATTATTCACGAGTTACTATTCACGAGTTACTATTAACGGGGTACTATTCACCTGTAAGATATATTTCTTTTCGGTCCAAATCATTTTTGAGTACAATATTATTCCATGAGGAGATGTGCTAATTTTTCAGACCGTTGGTTGAAGATATAATAGTAAATCAATATGGACCGCTGGTGGAAAGTGTAATAGTAAATCAATATGGATCGCTGGTTTAAAGTTTTAATATTAAATCAGTATGGACCTTTGCTTTAAGTTTTAATAGTAAATCAATTTGGACCGTCCGTTTAAAAGTAAATCAATCTGGACCGTTCATGAATTAGTTACTATTCAGTCCATTCTCCTATAAATAGAAGCTTATTCCATCATTATTTCTTACGAATTCACTGAAACTCTAGAGAGAGAAACTATAGAGAGAAAGAAGAAAAGTGTTCTGCTACTTCACTACTCCAATATCTAGTTTATTCTAAGGTACCAGATATTATTTGTTGAACTCGTAAGGGGTATTCTTTCTTTCTTATTCATGAAGAGAACTTCTGTTATTCCATTCTTTAGTATTCTGTTGGAATAACCTGTATACGCGTGATACCCTATACTTGGTGAAATTCTTCTGTTATTCCATTCTTTATTATTATGTTGGAATAACCTGTCTATGCAAAGTATTGCATACATGGTGAAATTCTTCTGTTATTCCATTCTTATTATTCTGTTGGAATAGCCTATTTATACAAAGTACCGCATACATGGTGAAATTCTTCTAATATTAGATTCTTTATTATTACATTTGGAATATCACATAAATGCGTTCTGTGGGACTGGATTCCATTATTTATTATTACGTAGGAATATCACATGCGTACATTTCTGTGGGACTGGTTCCATTATTTATTATTCGCCGGAATATCACATGCATGACGTTCTACATGGGACTGGTTCCATTATTTATTATTACATTTAGGAATAACACATGCATGCGATCTATCGCACGCATGGTGAATCCTTACATTATTCCATTCTTTATTATTCGTTGGAATAACACATACATGTGGATTACCACATGCATTGTTAATGATCCTTCGTATTCATTCCTTATTAAATTGTGGAAATGATGCATACATGTGGATTCTGCATGGCGGGTGAAAATCTATTGCGATTTCATATATTCTATTATACTCGATTGGTTAAAGCTTTGACTTCTATACTCCATGAAATTAGTGGAATATCCTTGATATTTTTGCGCTTCATCCGATATCTTTTCATGGAAATATTCTTACGAGCATTCTTGAATTTTACTCTAACAAAGCGGTATCATGTTGACAAATTGGACGTTATTGGTTCTGGATAAATTAATTTATAAATCTTTAAAATTTATTCTTGAACTTGTTTTATTGAATTATTATGTCATTGTCATCATCCTCATGCTTATATTGTAATGAAAGTAATCTTTGGCTTACGTGCATAGATGGACTTGGTATGATTATGACCAGGGATTATTCGGTATAATCATGACCGTAATGTGACGAATGATGTGGTAAAAGTCCTCATTGGCCGGTAGTTCATTGGTGGACAGTTGTTGTTATGATTATGATCAGGGATTATTCGGTATAGTCATGACCATTGATGATTACATGAATATTCTTGGCCGTGGAGCAGGGATGATTCAATTTTATTTATTAAGCTGAGTCTCAACAATAAAGTTGATGAAAAACTTTTTAAATCATAGAAGATAGTAGATTTTATACTTTACTTGACTCTTCTAATGGATTGCTTGATCCGTTGCAGTTAAACTTGTTGTCTATTATATTCTATCAGTTTAAAATTGTTGAAGGCTAATGATAATTTATTACGCATTATCTTAGTCCTAATATTTCTTCTATTGGGCTAGTTGAGCTCACCCTTTCTTTCCTTTATTCTCTTGAGGAAATGAAAGCGTAGTAAGGGACTAGTCGGGAGCAGTGATGGTCTAGATGGTGCATTAGTAGTCCTCACTATTACGTGAAATAGTGTGATAATAAATATAATGAGGACTCCATTGAGTGTGGATATTTTCTAGATGATAATATTTGTATTAAAACTCATGACATATGTTTTGTAAGTATTTTACACGGTTTGTTGTATAATTAAGTTGTATTTGTATTCGATTACCATGTATCTGGCGACCAAGATGGGTGATGTATACCTATTTTGGGGGCGTCACAACGTGGTCAACAAGTATCTTGTGGCGCTTCAAAATAGGTATACATCACCCATCTTGAAGCGCGCCAAATACATGGTACAAAATTCAAATACAACTTAATAATACTGTCGTTGTAGTGTATACGACAAGACATAATCTTGAGTTTTAATAAGAATATTGTCATCTGAGACAATATCCATACTCAATGGAGTCCTCATTACATTTATTGTCACACTATTTAATGTAATAGTGAGGACTACTAATGCTATTATCTCGACTCACAGACTAGTCCCTGCCACGCGCTCATTTCAAGAGAAAAAAGGAAGAAAAGGGTGAGCTCAATCAGCCCAAAGAAGAAATATTATGACTAAGATAATGCGTAATAATTTATCGTTAGCCTTCAAATGTTAAAGCGATAAAATATAATAAACATCAAGTTTATCTCATATGCTAACAAGCAATCCATTAGAAGAAGTCAAAGAGAATAAAATCTACTATCTTCTATGATTTAAAAGGTTTTTCATCACTTTTATCGCTGAGACTCGACTTAATAAATAAACCACATGTGATAATCCACATATACAGGTTATTCCAACAGAATAATAAAGAATGGAATAACAAAAGAAATCACTATGCATGTGATAGACCGCATGCATGAGTTATTCCAATAGAATAATAAAGAATGGAACAAGGTCATGCGTAATCCGCATGCATGGGATGTTCCAAGCGGAATAATAAAGAAACGGAACCGGTCATGCATAAACCGCAGGCGAGGATGTTCCAACAGAATAATAAAGAAGCGAAACCGTGTCATGCGTGGCGCTTTGCAGACGAGGATGTTCCAACGAGAATAATAAAGAATAGAATAATGAAGAATTTCACCATGTATGCGGTTGCCCATAGACATATTATTCCAACATAATGATAAAGAATGGAATAATGAAGTTCTCTTCATAAAGGCGAAAGAAATAATACCCTTACCTTAGAAGAAAGCTGGATATAGGAGTAGTAAAGTAGCGAGAATACTTTTTTCTTTCTCTCTATAGTTTCTCTCTCTCAGAGTTTCAATGAATTCGTAAGAAATAATGAAGGAATGAGCTTTATTTATAGGAGAATGGAATTTGAATAGTAACTAATTCATGAGCGGTCAGATTGATTTACTTTTAAGCGGACGGTCTTATTGATTTAGTATGCAAAATATTAATAAAATATTCTAATAAAACAAAATCTTTTAAATAAAATATAATATATTCTATTTATAATTTAATAAAACGAATAATTTTATAAAAGTATTCTATTTTATATAAAAGATTTTACTATGCAAACACTAATTATACTATGCAGAGCACTATACAAACACTATGCATAATAGAATATTATATATTCTATTTATAGTCTAATAAAACAAATAACTTTATAAAAGTATTACATTTTATATAAAAAGTTTTTTTTTATTACATTTATAATAATAATAAAACAAAACTTATCACCTTTATTATAATTCATAATATTAATTGACCAGGTCGTTCCCAGGAAAGAGGGGGCTTTCTAATAAGGATTTCTCCCTATTGGCGCGCAATTAGGTGACCAAACCTCTCATTGATAGAACTTCTAGACATCGTTAATATTATAAATAATAATATTAATAACTTCATCGTCTCAATTATTGATTTAATAATATATAAAATATTGACTATAATTGAATCAAATAACGTGAGATACTATGCAACAATTCTTTGTAGTAATAATTGAACAAAAGCCCGAGTGACTTTCTCATGTAAGTATCAATAATCAATCTTTGTGTGTGCTACTATGCAACCACGCCAGCGTATTCTTGCATGCTTTTAACTTAGGGTGTTTTGAAGATTAACGGTAAAAGCTTCCGTAGTTATTTTAATAAAATATTTTTGTCGTTTTTCAATCAAATGCAATAATTCCGTTAATGGGGTTCACCAATGATTGTCTTAGTTATACGAATATTTCCTGCTAAAACGAATATTCCCCGACCAATCGAATATTATATAACAACTTGCGTACTTTGCAAAATTTATAAATACAACCCACAACTATAACATTATATCAAATCCACAACATAATATTCAAAAAAATATTTCAAGAAATTTAAATCTTTATTCATAAAATTTGTGGTCTCACAATCTCCCCTCCTTATGGAATTTTGCCCTCGAAATTTACGTACATACCTGGTATGATGAGGATACCTTAACTTCATTTCAGATTCTAACTCTTGAGGTATAACCTTTGAGTTTTGAATACGATCCTTCTTATCCAAGATTTTAATACGTATCTCCTCATACGTTAAATCTTCTGCTATCTCGTCTGGTTCTAATTTAATAATCTGGTTCAGGTCATCCACATAATTATGTAACATCGATACGTGAAAAACGTTATGAACACGCGACATACTTGGCGGTAAAATGAGTCTATAGGCCACAGTTCCTACTCGAGAAAGGATTTCAAATGGGCCAATAAAATCGAGGGTTGAGATTTCCTCTCTTCGTCGATTCTTGCTTCTAGAATAACGCCCTCTTGAACCTTCTTCTTCACATTCATCAACTTTGAATCTGTAGCTTGAGCGACTTTAACTTTATCGTTTAAAGTCAGTTCTAATCGTATATTCGCTATCTTCACGTAGGTTCGTATATTCGCACTCGTAAACGCATATGATCTTCTACTCAACGCGTCAGCTACCACGTTCGCTTTTTCACGATGATATTGAATGGTATAATCGTAATCTTCAACAGCTCGAGCTAACTTCTTTGGCGCATTATACATTCGTTTTGGTTGAAGAAATATTTAAGGGTTGAAGAAATGGGTTTTGTACTGGAGTCAATACAAAATTCGATTTCACGCTCTAGGGGTAGGCTAAGAAGTCTTCAAGAATACGTCAGGAAATTTATTAATAATAACAATATCATTCAAAACTGTGACTCTCATCCAAGACTTGGATAACACGTCACATTGATACCTATCATCTTGCCATCGTCATTCATAACGTCCCCTATAGAAAGTCTGGCTTCGGTGCATTCCACACAAGGAAGTCAACAACGAAAAGACTGGGGCTCTTTACTTATGGCTTGATATGACAATGATTGACTTTAGTGGTTTGGTTGCTTGAATTCGCATAACAGGTTGGTTAGGAATATGAAAGCTAACAACCTTACGAAAAGTTTGATGAGTAGTTAACCAATCGATCCCTAAAATCACATAAAAGGCAAGTATTTTCAAAGAGATTAGATTGACAGGTAACGTGAAAGTGTCGATTTGAATCAACAAGATTTATAAACAGTGGAGTTAACGAAGGTTTCTACTAACGATGTTTCAACCAATAAGTCAAAGTCTAACTTCTCCGGAGTTAAATTTAAACATTGAGCGCAAACAAGAGAGATAAAAGTATGGGTAGAACCAGTATCTAATAAGGTATAGACTTCGCAAGAATTTATAATTAACTTACCCGGGATAACTTCGTTCGGGTTCCTCGACAAACGCTCTCATTTATACTACCGGCTTTGACTTGTCTGGGACATCCTTTGGCATCACTATCCTAAATGGACTTGACTTCACCATACGATAAAATTGAGCTAGTTGACCTTCTCTTCCGCAATTAAAACACGCTTTGGATTGCTGCGTACAGTTTGGATGGATGTGTCCCTCCTGTTCGTATTTGAAACAAATGACCGGTGGTCGTTCTTCTTCCTTAACAACAGGTGTTGGTGCTGACATCTTTCCATTATTATTGAATTTCCTCTTCTTGAAATTTCAACTCCTATTATCTTGGCCATGATTACCACCGAAGTGGTTACCATTCTTGGCATGATAATTTCCCCCACGATGGTTGTCATTGTTCCGATGGCCGTTGCCACTGGTATGATTATTATCGTGTTGTTGCTCGTTACCTTTTGGTTGTGTTGACTCATTATCGCGCTCCAATAACTGAGCCCTATTCATAACATCTGAATATAAATAAAGTTTGTGAAATGAGGTATTGACGTATATCGGGTTTCAAACCTCTTAGAAACATCCGCGTCATTTGCTCCTCATTATCGACCAAATGGGATGCAAACCAGGATAACTCCGCAAACTTAGCCTCGTACTACGACACGGTCATATTGTTTTGCTCCAGCTTGATGAATTCTACCTCCTTCATGTGACGAATACTTTCAGGAAAGTACTTGTCGTTGAACAATTCTTGAAACTTCTCCCAAGACATCTTGAGTGCGTCAGGCTGGGTACATTTTACAGATTCCCACCAATGATCTGCTTCTTCACGCAACATAAAGGTGGCGAATGGAACCTTTTGCTCCTCTGAGCATTCCAAGACATCAAATATCTTGGGGTTCTACTTTATCCATGTCTCTGCCTTAAGTGGTTCTGGCTTTCCCAAAAACTCCGGTGGTCCCAGCTCCTTGAACTACTTAGCGGTGACTGTGAGACCCCATATTTTATGAATAAAGGTTTAATTTTCTCGAAATATTTTTTTTGATATATTATGGTGTGAATTTGAGATAGTGTTATAGTTGTGGGTAGTATTTATAAATTTTTAAAAGTATGCAAGTTGTTGAATAATATTCGATTGGTCGAGGAATATTCTTTTTGTCGGGGAATATCTGTACGACGGTACAATCATTGGTGGACCCCATAACGGAATTATTATCGGATTGAGAAAACGACAAAAATATTTTTATGAAAATAACGATAGAAGTTTTACCGTTAAAACTGTTGAACTACTCGGTAGTAAAAAACGATGTCTGGCGTGGTTGTATAGTAGCACCTTGTATTGATTATTGATCTTTACGTGAGAAGTCACTCGGTTTTGTTCAATTATTGCTTACTGATAAATTGCTGCATAGTATCTCACGTTATTTGATTCAATTATTGTCAATATTTTATATAATATTAAATCAATAATTGAGACAACGAAGTTATTAATATTATTATTTGCAATATTAACGATGTCTAGAAGTTCTGTCAAGGAGAGGTTTGGTCACCTAATTGCTCGCTAACAGGGAGAAATCCTTATTGAAAAACCCCTTCTTTCTTTAGAATGACATGGTCGATTAATATTGTGAATTATAATAATGATGATAAATGTTGTTAAATATATTGAGGTGTCTTTTATGAAGTCACGGAAGTTTATATATATATATAAATTTTGTTTTATTAGTATTATTAATGTAATAAAACATAAAAGCTTTTTATATAAAACAGAATACTTTTATAATGTTATTTATTTTATTAGACAATAATTAGAATATATTATATTCTATTATGCATAGTGTTTTGCATAGTAAAATCTTTTTATATAAAAGCAGAATACTTTTATAAAGTTATTTATTTTATTAGACTATAAATAGAATATATTATATTCTATTATGCATAGTGTTTTGCATAGTAAAATCTTTTTATATAAAATAGAATACTTTTATAAAGTTATTTGTTTTATTAGACAATAATTAGAATATATTATATTTTATTATGCATAGTGTTGCATAGTACTGCGTATAGTGTTACTCATATAGTAAATCAATATATGGACCGTCAGTTTAAAAAGTAAATCAATCTGGACTGTTCATGAATTATTTACTATTCAGTCCATTCTCCTATAAATAGAAGCTCATTCCTTCATTATTTCTTACGAATTCACTGAAACTCTAGAGAGAGAAACTATAGAGAGAAAGAAGAAAAGTATTTTACTACTTCACTACTCCAGTATTCAGTTTTTCTAAGATAAGAGATATTATTTGTTGTACTCGTAAGGGGTATTATTTCTTTCTTATTCATGAAGTAAACTTCTGTTATTCCATTCTTTATTATTCTATTGGAATAACCTGTATACACGGGCTACCCTATACTTGGTGAAATTCTTCTGTTATTCCATTCTTTATTATTATGTTGGAATAACTTTGTCTACATGCAAAAATAATCGCATACATGGTGAAATTCTTCTGTTATTTCATTCTTTATTATTCTGTTGGAACATCATGTCTATGCGTTTACTTATGACCTGGTTCCGTTGTTTATTATTCTGTTGGAATATCCTTTTTGTGCGTTTACGTATGACCTGGTTCCATTATTTATTATTCTGTTATAATATCATGTCTGTGCGTTTACGCATGACCTGGTTCCGTTATTTATTATTCTATTGAAATAACTTATCTGTGCGGTCTATCGTATGCCTGGTGATTTCTTTTGTTATTCCATTCTTTATTATACTCAGTTGGTTAAAGTTTTGACTTCTATACTCCATAAAATTAGTAGAATATCCTTGATATTTGTGCTTCATCCAATATCTTTTCATGAAAATATTCTTCTGAGCATTCTTGAATTTTTACTCCATAAAGCAGTATCATTTTGACAATTTGGACGTTATTGGTTCATGGATAAATTAATTCTTGAACTTATTTTATTGAATTATTATGTCATTGTCATCATCCTCATGTTTATATTATGTTGAAAGTCATCTGTGGCCTGTAGTGCATAGATGGACTTGGTATGATTATGACCAGGGATTATTTGGTATAATCATGACCGTAATGTTACAAATGATGTGAAAAAAAATCCTCAATGGTCCGTAGTGCATTGATGGACAGTTTTTGGTATGATTATGGCTATGGATTCTCTTCGGCCAAGGGTGCAAAGATGAATTATTTTATGGCATGATCATGACCGTTGATGAAAACACGATTATCTTTGGCCCGTAGTGCATGAATAATTCGTGGTCGTGATACTAAAGAATATCCTTGGCCTGTAGTGCATGGATGATTTAATGATGTGCATTATTTATTGAGCTGAGTCTCAGCGATAAAATTATTGATAAATCTTTTAAATCATAGAAGATAGTAGATTTTTTTCTCTACTTGACTCTTCTAATGGTTGCTTGTTCCGCTGCAATTAAACTTGATGTTTGTTATATTTTATCAGTTTAACACTGTTGAAGGCTAACGATAAATTATTCTGCATTATCTTAGTCATAATATTTCTTACTAGGCTAGTTGAGCTCACCCTTTCTTTCACTGTTCTCTTCAGGAAAGGAGAATGTAGCCGGGGCTAGTCGGGAAACGGAGTGACGGTCTAGATGGTGCATTAGTAGTCCTCACTATTCTGTGAAATAGTGTGATAATAAATGTAATGAGGACCCCATTGAGTATGGATATTGTCTAGATGACAATATTTGTATTAAAACACACATCATATGTTTAGTCGTATTTTACACGACTGTTGTATAATTAAGTTATATTTGAATTTTGTACCATGTATCTGACGACTCAAGATGGGTGATGTATACCTATTTTGGGGGCGTCACAGTTGGTATCAAAGTTTAGGGATATGATCCCTGGCTAAGATGTGAGACTAGAACTAGGAGGGGAGAGACGATGAATTCCTTCGCTAGTATGACCTACCTAAGTTTATTTAATATTTAATTGGTCGGTCAGAGTATAATGATAATATGTTACATGTCAATTAACCCTTGTTTTGTGGCAGTATCTGAAAATAACATCCGAGAATGTTGAGAATATCAATGGAGCACAGGAGACCGTTGAGTCACCATAAATCAACACCCAGGATAATGTGCAACAGAAAGACAATAATCCTCAGGTAAACAATAACACTGATGAAATGGTGAACGATGGGATGTTCAGAGGCTTTATGCAATTCATGCAACATCAGACGAGAGCGGTTCCTATTCAAAATGCAGGTGGAAACAATGGCAACCACGGTGGTCATCGCTAAGCGATTTAAGGAATTTGAGGCGGGACAAGTTTTTGGGAAAGCCAGAACCACTTAAGGCGGAGACGTGGTTAAAGCAGATCACCAAGATATTTGATATCTTGGGATTCTCCGAGGAGCAAAAGGTTCCCTTTGCCACCTTTATGTTGCTTGAAGAGGCAGATTACTGGTGGAAATCTGTAAAACATACTTAGCCTGACGCATTAAAGATGTCTTGGGAGAAGTTCCAAGAGCTGTTCAACGATAAGTACTTTCCCGAAAGTATTCGTCACATGAAGGAGGTGGCGTTTATCAAGTTGGAGGAAAATAATATGACCGTGTTGCAATACGAGGTTAAATTTGCAGAGTTATCCCGGTTTGCATCCCATTTGGTCGATAATGAGGAACGAATGACGCGAATGTTTCTAAGAGGTTTGAAACCCGATATACGTCAATACCTCATTTCTCACAAACTTTGTTTATATTCGGGATGTTGTGAATAGGGCTCGATTATTGGAGCGCGATAATGAGTCAACACAACCAAAAGGTAACGAGCAATAACACGATAATAATCATACGGTGGTAGCGACCATGAACAATGATAACCATCGGGGAAATTATCATGCCAAGAATGGTAACCACTTCGGTGGTAATCATGGCCAAGATAATAGAAGTGGAAATTTCAAGAAGAGAAGGTTCAATAATGATGGAAAAATAAAGCAAAGACTGACACCCATTTCAAAGGAAGAAGAACGACCACCTATCGTATATGTTTCAAATTGGACAAGAGGGACACATCAAGTCCAAACTATGCATGTGACAATCCAAAGTGTGTTTTAATTGTGAAAGAGAAGGTCACCTAGCTCGATTTTGTCGTATGGTGAAGTCAAGTCCAGCTGGGATAGTGATGCCAAAGGATGTTCCAGACAAGCCAAAGTCGGTAGTTTAAGGGAGAGCATTTTTTTTGACGAGGAACCTGAATAAAATTATCACGGGTAAGTTAATCATAAACTCTTATGAAGTCTATACCGTGTTAGATACCGGTTCTACTCACTCTTTTATTTCACCTAGTTGTGTTCAATGTTTGAATTTAACTCCGGAAAAGTTAGATTTTGATTTATCTATTGAAACTCAATTGGGAGAAACCTTCGTTACATCCACTATTTATAAATCTTGTTTAATTCAAATTGACACTTTCATGTTACCTGTCAATCTTATCTCTTTGAAAATACTTTCCTTTGATGCGATTTTAGGAATCGATTGATTAACTACTCATCATGTTTTTCGTAAGGTTGTTAGCTTTCATATTTCTAACCAACCTGTTATGCGAATTCAAGCAACCAAACCACTAAAGTCAATCATTATCATATCAAGCCATAAGTAAAGAGCCCCGGTCCTTTCGTTGTTGACTTCCTTGTGTGGAATGCATCGAAGCCAGACTTTCTGTAGGCGACGTCGTGAATGACGATGGCAAGTTGATAAGTATCAATGTGACGTGTTATCCAAGTCTTGGATGAGGGTCACAGTTTTGAATAATATTTCTATTGTTAATAAATTTCCTGACGTATTCTTGAAGATTTCTTAGCCTACCCCTAGAGCGTGAAATCAAATTTTGTATTGACCCCAGTACAAAACCCATTTCTTAAACCCTCAAATATTTCTTCAACTAAAATGAACGTAACATGCGCCAAAGATGTTGACTCGAGCTGTTGAAGATTACAATCGTACCATTTAATACCATCGTAGAAAAAGTGAACATGGTAGCTAACGCGTTGAGTAGAAGATCGTATGTGGTTATAAGTGCGAATATACGAACCCACGTGAAGATAACGAATATACGAGTAGAATCGACTTTAATTGATAAAGTTAAAGCCGCTCAAGCTACACACCCGGAGCTGATGAATGTGAAGAAGAAGGTTCAAGAGGGCGTTATTCTAGAAGCAAGAATCGACGAAGAGAGGAAATCTCAACCCTCGATTTAATTGGCCCATTTAAAATCCTCGATGAAGTAGGAACTGTGGCCTATAGACTCGTTTTATCGCCAAGTATGTTGCGTGTTCAGAACGTTTTTTTACGTATCGATGTTACGTAAATATGTGGACGACCCGAACCACATTATTAAATTAGAACTAAACGATATAGCAGAAGATTTAACGTATGAGGAGATACGTGTTAAAATCTTGGATAAGAAGGATCGTATTCAACACTCAAAGGTTATACCTCAAGAATTAGAATCTGAAATGAAGTCAAGGTATCCTTACCTCTTCGGCATACCAGGTATGTACGTAAATTTCGAGGGCGAAATTTCATAAGGAGGGGAGATTGTGAGACCCCAGATTTTATGAATAAAGATTTAATTTTCTCAAAATATTTTTTTGATATATTATGGTGTGAATTTGAGATAGTGTTATAGTTGTGGGTAGTATTTATAAATTTTGAAAAGTATGCAAGTTGTTGTATAATATTCGATTGGTCGGGGAATATTCTTTTGTAGGAAATATTAAATACGGCAGTACAATCATTGGTGGACCCCCAACGGAATTATTTGTCGGATTGAGAAAGCGACCAAAAGTATTTTTATAAAAATAACGGCGGATGTTTTACCATTAAAAGCTGTTGAACTACTCGGCGGTAAAAAGTACGATGTCTGGCGTGGTTGCGTAGTAGCACACGGTAGTATTGATTATTGATACTTTACGTGAGAAGTCACTCGGTTTTGTTCAATTATTACTTTCTGATAATTATTGCATAGTATTTCACGTTATTTGATTCAATTATTGTCAATATTTTATATATTATTAAATAAATATTTGAGGCGATGAAGTTATTAATATTATTATTTGCAATATTAACGATGTCTAGAATTTACATCGAGGAGAGGTTTGGTCACCTAATTAATTGCGCATGATAGGGGAGAAATCCTTATTGGAAAACCCATCTTTCACAGGAGCGACACACAGTCGATTAATATTGTGAATTATAATAATGATGATAAATGTTGTTAAATATATTGAGGTGTCTTTTTATGAAATCACAAAAGTTTATATATATATATATATATATATATATATATATATAAATTTTGTTTTATTAGTATTATTAATGTAATAAAAAGAAAAACTTTTTATATAAAAGCAGAATACTTTTATAAAGTTATTTGTTTTATTAGACAATAATTATAATATATTATATTCTATTATGCGTAGTATTTTGCATAGTAAAATCTTTTTATATAAAATAGAATACTTTTATAAAGTTATTTGTTTTATTAGACTATATATAGAATATATTATATTCTATTATGCATAGTGTTTTACATAGTAAAATCTTTTTATATAAAATAGAATACTTTTATAAAGTTATTTGTTTTATTAGACAATAATTAAATATATTATATTTTATTATGCATAGTATTGCATAGTGCCTGCATAGTAAATCAATATGGACTGTCCGTTTAAAAGTAAATCAATCTGGACCGTTCATGAATTAGTTACTATTCAGTCCATTCTCCTATAAATAGAAGTTCATTCCTTCATTATTTCTTATGAATTCACTGAAACTCTAGAGAGAGAAACTATAGATAGAAAGAAGAAAAGTATTCTGCTACTTCACTACTCCAGTATTTAGTTTTTCTAAGGTAAGAGATATTATTTGTTGTACTCGTAAGGGGTATTATTTCTTTCTTATTCATGAAGTAAACTTCTGTTATTCCATTCTTTATTATTTTATTGGAATAACCTGTATACGCGGGCTACCCTATACTTGGTGAAATTCTTCTGTTATTCCATTCTTTATTATTATGTTGGAATAATACATGCAAAATACGCATACATGGTGAAATTCTTATGTTATTCCATTCTTTATTATTACATTTGGAACATCACATGCAATGCGTTTACGCGTGACACATTTCGTTGTTTATTATTACATTGGAATATCATGTTTTATGCGTTTATGCATGACTGGTTCTATTATTTATTATTACATTTGGAATATCATATACGTGCGTTTACGCATGACTGAATTAGATTATTTATTATTACATTGGAATAACATGCATGCGATCTATCGCATGCACTGGTGATTTCTTTTGTTATTCCATTCTTTATTATACTCAGTTGATTAAAGTTTTGACTTCTATACTCCATGAAATTAGTGGAATATCCTTGATATTTGTGCTTCATCTAGTATCTTTTTATGGAAATATTCTTCTGAGCATTCTTGAATATTTACTCCACAAAGCAGTATCATGTTGACAATTTGGACGTTATTAGTTCCTGGATAAATTAATTCTTGAACTTATTTTATTGAATTATTATGTCATTGTCATCATCCTCATGTTTATATTATGTTGAAAGTCATCTGTGGCTGTAGTGCATAGATGGACTTGGTATGATTATGACCGAGGATTATTTAGTATAATCATGTATTAGTAATATTTACAAATGATGTAAAAAAATCATCATTGGCCCGTAGTGCATTGATGGGCGAGTTTTTGGTATGATTATGGCTATAGATTCTCTTGACCAAAGGTGTAAAAGATGAATTTTTTTTATGGCATGATCGGGACAGATTGATGAAAACATGATTATCTTTGGCCGTAGTGCATGAATAATTACGTGGTCGTGATCTTAAAGAATATCCTTGATGCAGTAGTGCGGGGATGATTTAATGATGTGGATTATTTATTGAAATTTGAGTCTCGTGATAAAATTGATTGATAAATCTTTTAAATCATAGAAGATAGTAAATTTTATTCTCTACTTGACTCTTTAATGGTTGCTTGTTCATTGCGATTAAACTTGATGTTTGTTATATTTTATCGGTTTAACCTTTGTTGAAGGCTAACGATAAATTATTACGCATTATCTTAGTCATAATATTTCTTCTTGGGCTAGTTAAGCTCACCCTTTCTTTCACTGTTCTCTTCAGGAAAGGAGAACGTAGCCGGGACTAGTCAGGAAACGGAGTGACGGTCTAGATGGTGCATTAGTAGTCCTCACTATTCTGTGAAATAGTGTGATAATAAATGTAATGAGGACCCCATTGAGTGTGGATATTGTCTAGATGACAATATTTGTATTAAAACTCACAGCATATGTTTAGTCATATTTTACACCATTGTTGTATAATTAAGTTATATTTGAATTTTGTACCATGTATCTGGCGACTCAAGATGAGTGATGTATACCTATTTTGGGGGCATCACAGTGACCGTCCGAGAGTTGCCAGTGTTTCCACCTGCATTTTGGACAGGAGCCGCTCTCGCTTGATGTTGCATGAATTGCATAAAGCCTCTAAACATTCCATCGTTCATCATTTGGTCAGTGTTGTTGTTTACCTGAAGATTATTGTCTTCCTCTTGCACATTATTCTAGGTATTGATCTGTGGTGACTCAATGGTCTCCTGTGCTCCATTGCTATTCTCAACATTCTTGGATGTCATTTTCAAACACTGTCACAAAACAAGGGTTAATTAACATATCACATATTATCCCTATACTCTGACCGACCAATTAAATACCAAATAAACTTAGGTAGGTCATACTAGCGAAGAAATTCCCCGTCTCTCCCCTCCTAGTTCTTGTCTCACATCTCAGCCAGGGATCATATCCCTAAGCTTTATTACCAATTGTGACGCCTCCAAAATAGGTATACATCACCCATCTTGAGTCGCCAAATACATGGTACAAAATTCAAATACAACTTAATAATACAATTGTCGTGTAGAATACGACAAGACATAACTGAGAGTTTTAATAAGAATATTGTCATCTAGACAATATCCACACTCAATGGAGTTCTCATTACATTTATTGTCACACTATTTAATAGAATAGTGAGGACTACTAATGCTTATCATCACGGACCGTCATCATCTCGTTTCCCGACTAGTCCCGACTACGTTCTCATTTTACGAAGAGAAACGGTGAAAGAAAGGGTGAGCTCAACTAGCCCGAAGAAATATTATGACTTAGATAATGCGAGAATAATTTATCGTTAGCCTTCAATGATTGTTAAAGCGATAAAATATAATAAACATCAAGTTTAAATCGCAATGAACAAGCAATCCATTAGAAGAGTCAAGTAGAGAATAAAATCTACTATCTTCTATGATTTAATAGGTTTTTCATCACTTTTATCGCTGAGACTCATCTTAATAAATAAACCACATCATCCCTGCACTACGACCAATGATATTCATTACTCATTAATATCACGACCACAAATTCTCCATGCACTACGGGCCAAGGATATTCGTGTATTCATCAATGGTCATGATCATGTCAACATCTGTCCATCAATGCACTACGGGCCAATGAGGACTTTTACCATATCATTTGTAACATTACGGTCATGATTATACCGATTAATCCCTAGTCATAATCATACCAAGTCCATCTATGCACTACAGGCCACAGATGACTTTCAACATAATATAAACATGAGGATGATGACAATGATATAAGAATTCAATAAAACAAGTTCAAGAATTAATTTATCCAGGAACCAATAATGTTCAAATTGTCAACATGATACTTCTTTGTGGAGTAAAATTCAAGAATGCTCAGAAGAATATTTCCATGAAAAGATACTGGATGAAGCGCAAATGTCAAGGATATTCCACTAATTTCATGGAGTATAGACGTCAAAGCTTTAACCAATTGAGTATAAGAGAATATATGAAACTGCAAATGGATTTTCATCCGCCATGCGGTAATCCACTTAGACAGATCATTTTCACAATTTAATAAGGAATAAATACAAAGGATCATTCACCATGAATGTGATAATCCACATAGACAGGTTATTCCAACAGAATAATAAAGAATGGAATAACAGAAGAAATCACCATGCATGCGATGATAGCCCTTGCAGACGAGTTATTCCAATAGAATAATAAAGAATGGAACCGTGTCATGCGTAATCCGCCTGATGCACGAGGATGTTCCAGCAGAATAATAAAAACGAAACTAGGTCATACGTAACGCGCACTTGCAG
This sequence comes from Panax ginseng, assembly GCA_020205605.1. Taxonomy (NCBI): domain Eukaryota; kingdom Viridiplantae; phylum Streptophyta; class Magnoliopsida; order Apiales; family Araliaceae; genus Panax; species Panax ginseng. Next base: position 9,679,989 of record CM035146.1, read on the forward strand.
GCGGGATGTTCTAACAGAATAATAAAGAAGCGGAACGAGGTCATGCGTAAGCGCACGCAGGGACATGATGTTCCAGCAGAATAATAAAGAATGGAATAACGGAAGAATTTCACCATGTATGCGGTACTTGGCGTGAACGAGTTATTCCAATATAATGATAAAGAATGGAATAATGAAGTTCTTTTCATGAAGGCGAAAGAAATAATACCCTTACCTTAGAAGAAGCTGGATATAGGAGTAGTGAAGTAGCAGAATACTTTTCTTCTTCTCTCTATAGTTTCTCTCTCTAGAGTTTGATGAATTCGTAAGAAATAATGAAGGAATGAGCTTCTTTTTATAGGAGAATGGACTGAATAGTAACTAATTCATGAACGGTCCAGATTGATTTACTTTTAAACGGACGGTCCATATTGATTTAGTATGCAATTTTAATAAAATATTCTAATAAAACAAAATCTTTTAAATAAAATATAATATATTCTATTTATAATCTAATAAAACGAATAAATTTATAAAAGTATTCTGTTTTATATAAAAAGATTTTACTATGCAAACACTATGTAGGCACTATGTAAATACTATACATAATAGAATATTATATATTCTATTTATAGTCTAATAAAATAAATAACTTTATAAAAGTATTACATTTTATATAAAAAGTTTTTGTTTTATTACATTTATAATAATAATAAAACAAAACTTATCACCTTTATTATAATTCACAATATTAATCGACCAGGTCGTTCCAAGGAAAGAGGGGGCTTTCCAATAAGGATTTCTCCCTATTGGCGCGCAATTAGGTGACCAAACCTCTCCTTGAAAAAACTTCTAGACATCGTTAATATTGCAAATAATTATATTAATAACTTCGTCGTCTCAATTATTGATTTAATAATATATAAAATATCGACAATAATTGAATTAAATAACGTGATATACTATGCAACAATTACTGTAGCAATAATTGAACAAAACTGAGTAACTTCTCATGTAAGTATCAATAATCAATACCGTGTGCTACTATGCTACCACGCATATTACTGTACTTTTAACACCGGGTGTTTCAACAGTTAACGGTAAAGCTTCCGCCGTTATTTTCATAAAATATTTTTGTCGTTTTCTCAATCCGACAATAATTCCGTTGTGGAGTCCACCAATGATTGTGCCGTTGTACGAATATTCCCTGCTAAAATGAATATTCCCCGACCAATCGAATATTATATAACAACTTGTGTACTTTGCAAAATTTATAAATACTACCCACAACTTATATCAAATCCACACCATAATATTCAAAAAAATATTTTGAGAAATTTAAATCTATATTCATAAAATTTGGGGTCTCACAAATATAATAGTAAGAAAAGTATCGTTCCCACAGAGACTAGTATGAAATTAAACCTAATAATTACCAGTTTTATATTAACTCAATTTTATTAAACTACTCAAATTAAGAATTTTAATTAATAATAACTAAGAAACTAAAAAATTCAAACCAATCAACAAACTAAGTAACCGTAAATTTCAAGCAAATAATGGAGAATTAGTCTCACTCCGATTATCACACCTTATTCTAGTTCAATTCACTATCTCAGTTTATTAATCAAGAACACTCAAGTAGAATTAGCCATCTCTCGATACACTAACACCATATTAACTCAAATCCACAAATTTGATAGAATTAAGTCAAATACCCTAATTAACTAATTCACTATAGCTCTATGTGAATTAAATCAAAGAAGGTTTAAATTATAAGTTCTTTATGCGATTACATGCGATGCTAGGTATATCTCTATCTTAAACATTCATCAAGATTCTATTAAACACAGAATTCAAGAACACATGCTAAAGTGATTAGGTCTAGATTCATACATCATCTCTCGAGTCCATATAAATCCACATAGAATTTGTGATTAAGCAACTCATAAATTTAAATGCAAATCACAATAGATAAACTGAATTGATAGTTTATTAAACTGAAATTAAGGCATAACAATCACTGCTCAACAATAAAGATCCATTGCAAGACTAACTAAGAATTTAGTTCATCATAGACGAATTAAATACTAAAATAAATAGAGAATACATCATCTCAATTACAAAATTCGAATTAAAGATGTAGAATAGTTACAAAACCACCCTTCTTCGCCTTCAGTTTAGTAATCTTCGTGATCTTGACCTTCATTGCTTTCCTTCAATGTTCTTCTTTGAAAATTAGGGCTCAAAGTTTTAATTGATTGATTGATGTAATTGATCCTCTATTTTGTTGTGTTTTCTGATGTAATAGCTGATAAAACGACGCCCCATCATAGTCCCAATCTATGCCAAATTGTTCCAACCACGCAGTAGCAGAGTTCTAATCAAAGTGCACATCTTTCTCTCTCTCTCGTACCCTACCCGGTTGTGGGTTTTATCTTGGATAGGCCTTACTTGGATGAGGGGTGCTTCGCATTTTGATGCGGTACCCACCTTGCAAGAGGGGGTATTCTATGATTCGATTTTTGCTCATATTGTGCCACTTTCTCGCCATAACGCCACCAGTATGCAACGAATGCTACGTAATGCAACCTAAACATAAAACAAAACAAAAACAAGTAAAACTGTACAGAAATAGATAGAATTAACACTATTTAAGTCCAAATTAGAAGCCGATTCGTAGGTATAAAACTCACTCATCAATTGGCTGGTGGAAGAAGATGAGTGATTTTCTTCTAAGCTATCAAAAGTTTTAAATTTTTTTTGAGTGAGTCCCCTAAGGGTGTGAACACTCTTGAGCATCTGACTTCTCCACTCTTTGGTAAGGGAGGATTTAATGATTGTGCTTGAAAAGGGGAATAGTTTCTTCTTTGAATAGGCAAGTTTTGATTGCCTTTTTGAGTTTTTCCTTGCAGTATCAAGGAGACATCATTTTCTTTTTTCTTATGGACCTTCCGGGGGTTGTTCCAATAACTTCCAGATTGGATATGCTCAGCTACGGCTTTTAAAGTGGCGAGGTCTTGAATCTTTCCAAATTTCAACCCCATCTCTGCCATTTCTCCGTGCTTAATCATTTATGAGAATGGTTTTCCTATACCTGCTAGGACCCTCTTATAAATGGAGCTTCTTGAATATCTATGATAGTCATCACCATCTCAGTCTGTCATGGATGGAATTACTTGAGCAGCCATACGCCTCCATCTTTGGGCATACTCTCTGAATGACTCATTGACTTATTTCTTGAGACTTTGGTAATTTGATACATGTCTGGAGCCATCTGAGTTTGAAAGTTGTACTGACTGAGGAAATCATGGTCTAAATCCTCCTAGCTATGTATTTTGGATTTATCTAATCTGGTGTACCATGCTCTGACTTCTCCAGTTAGAATTTCCTGAAACACTACAAAAAATAGGCTTTTAGCAATGATTTTCGGGCAATGACTTTATAAGTCGTTGCTAAAAGTGTATGTTTAGCAACGAAACTTGTCCTTCGTTGCAGATTGTGTCAGACTTTCACTTTTTGCAACGAAATTCATAAGTCATTGCAAAATTTGGAAACAAAATTCGTTAGAAATTCGTTGTAAAATTTCTAACCACTTGATTTCTCCTCATCGTGGGCAACGAAAGTTTTTTTGTTTCTATATTTCGTTGCCAAATATGGACCACATTCATTGGCAATAATTTTTATTTTTGTTGCATATTTTATACAACTTTTTACAACGACTATTAAAATGTTGCCTTAAATTAAGATAATCCCAATAAACATGTTTTTGTAAGACCATATTCGGTATTCAGAGAATTGTCAAAAAATATTCGTATTTAGTATTTAAAAATTATGTCCAAATGCGGAACATATTCGTTTCCATTTTTTATTCGAATAAACAAATTATTCAAATATCCGAATTCGAATGTCAATCACCTAATAAAAAATTTATTCAATTTATTTATAAAAAGTAAAAATAAAAAAATATTGACCAATTACTAACAAATCACAACCATTTAAAATTGTAAAAATACATAAAATAAATGGGAGACATATCAAATACATTATCATTCATAATTGATCATAAAAATCAATTAAAATTTACTAATATAAATTGTACATATAAGCTGTATAAATTGTACTTATAAGTTGTTCCATATTATTTAATTTATTTTTTGCTAAATTTAAATGTATACAGAAGAAATTAAAAATAATGACCATTTTATAATTTTTGAGAGTACAGTTATTCGATTGTAACAAAAAAAAATTCGGTAACCACAATGAAAATCGGACCATAGTACAGTGACCAAAAAGTGTATTATCCCAACAACAAATAATGAAGAAACAAATTATGATAGACATTAATTTTTATTTTCATTTTAGACTATTTGTTTTATATTTTTTTAAACTCTAAATGTGTCTAAATGATTCAGACAAAAAATTGTGGCTAAATTAGTAAAAGTAGTGCTAAATGATGTTTTTACTTGCATTTTCTTCAGCCAAATTTTGTTATGTACAGATTGCGTTTGATTTTTCTTTAATAAATTAGTAACCAATTTAATGAAAGTTGTTATAATCTTTTGTTTTAATTTTATGGACCGATAAAATGTTATTAATATTTTTTAGTTTTTTCTTCTTAAAATTATATTACTAATAACATACTTCATTAAAAATTGTTCAAAAGTTTATATGTTTGTTTGAGTCATAATTGAATTCTACTTGTTTGTTTTATTATTTATTTAATTATATGCATATGTGTGCTCTATGACGCCCCCAAAACAGGTATACATCATCTATTCTGAGTAGCCAAATACATGGTACATAAATCAAATACAAACTTCCTTTATATAATACGACAACAGCGTAGCTTATAGTTTTTACACGAATATTGTCTCTTAGACATTATTTAAACTCAAATGAAGTCCTCGTTACATTTATTTTCACACTATTTCATAAAATAGTGAGGACTACTATAGCCACCACCTCAGACCGTCACTTTGTTCCCCGACTAGTCTCGGCTACGTTCTCATTTCCTGAAGAGAACAATGAAAGCAAAAGGGTGAGCTCAAATAGCCTAGTAGGAAATATTATGACTAAGATAATGTAGAATAAATTATCGTTAGCCTTCAAAAGTGTTAAACTGATAAAATATAATAAACATCAAGTTTAACTGCAGCGGAACAAGCAATCCATTAGAAGAGTCAAATAGAGCATGATATCTACTATCTTCTATGATTTAAAAGGTTTTTTATCAACTTTATCGCTGAGACTCAGCTTAATAAATAAACCACATCATCGAATCATAACTGCACTACGGGCCAATGATATTTATGTAATCATCAATGGTCATGATCATACCAACAACTGTCCATCAATGCACTACGGGCCAATGAGGACTTTTACCACATCATTTGTAACATTACGGTCATGATTATACCGAATAATTCCCTGATCATAATCACACCAATCAATAGTACATCTACGCACGTAAGCCACATATGACTTTTATCACAATATAAGCATGAGGATGATGACAATGATATAAAAATTCAATCAAACGAGATCAATGATAAATATTAAAGACTTTAAATTTATCCAGAGCTTAAAAATATCCAAATTGTCAACCTGATACTGCTTTGTGGAGTAAAATTCAAGAATAATATTCATGTATTAAAAATAATCTTGGACAGAAAAGAAATCAATTTTTGTCCTGAATAGTACCACGTGAATAGTACTTCAGGAATAGTACCCCGACATGAAAAATACCCCGAATACCCGAGTGAATAGTACCCGAGTGAATAGTAACCCGTGAATAGTAACTCGGTATGAAAAGTACCCTGAATCCTCGGGTGAATAATATTCGAGTGAATATTAACCGAGTGTATATTAACCCGTGAATAGAACCCGGGTGAAAATATTGATATTTAATAAGAAAGTTCAGATCAATATTCCAATGAAACGATACTGGATGAAGCGCAAAACTCAAGGATATTCCACTAATTTCAGGAATTATAGAAGTAATACTTCCCATAGTAAGTTTAGATTTAAGAATATGAAAAGAAATAATATACGAAACTGCAAATGGATTTTCACCTGTCATGCGGTAGTCCGCGTAGACAGATCATTTCCACAATTTAATAACAATAGAATACGAAGGGTTATTCACCAGGCATGCGGTAGTCCGCGTAGACAGGTTATTCCCACATAATAATAAAGAATGGAATAAAAAAAGATTTCACCATGCATGCGGTAGTCCGCGTAGACAGGTTATTCTTACAGAATAATAAAGAATGGAATAAAAACCCTTACGAGTATTCAAAGAAATAACTCTCTTCATGAATACGAAAGAAATAATACCCCTTACGAATACAACAAATAATATCCTTTACCTTAGTAGAAGATTGAATACTAAAGTAGGGTAGTAGTAGAATACTCCTCTTCTTTCTCTTTATAGTTTATCTCTCTAGAGTTTCAGTGAATTTGTAAGAAATAATGAAGGAATGAGTTTCTATTTATAGGAAAAAGAACTGAATAATAACTAATTCATGAACGGCCCAGATTAATTCACTTTTAAACGGACGGTCCATATTGATTAACTATTAAAACTTAAAGCAACGGTCCATACTGATTTACTATTAAAACTTTAAACTAGCGATCCATATTGATTTACTATTATAACTTCAACCAACGGTCTGAAAAATTAGCACATCTCCTCATGGAATAATAAGCCAAACTGATAACAAATACCTCATAACAAACCCCTTTATTTATATCAAAAAATGAATAAATAATTACCACAAATCATTTATCTTTAATAAACACATTTTTAATCTATTAACAAGTATTCATCATTAATCTTATAACTCACAATATTTAACAACCATATCATTCACATGAAAGAGGGGGCTTTTCGATAAGGATTTCTCCATATTGGCGCGCAATTAGGTGACCAAACCTCTCCTCGACAGAACATTCTAGACATCGTTAATATTTCAAATAATAATATGAATAACTTTGTCGTCTCAATTAATTATTAAATAATATAAAATATTATTCAGATGATACTATGACAATAATTGAATCAAATAACGTGAGATACTATGTAGAAATTACTGTAACAATAATTGAGTATAACTGAGTGACTTCTCACGTAAACATCAATAATCAATACTGTGTGTTACTATGCAACCACGCGTATTATTGTTCTTTTACCACCGGGTATTTCAACAGTTTAACGGTAAACCTTTCGCAGTTATTTTTATAAAAAGATAATTACGCTTTTCTAACTTTCAAGCGAGTTATTACATTGTGGGGTCCACCAATGATGATGTCGTCGTATGAATATTCTTTGTTAAAACGAATATTCCCCGAGCAATCGAATACTTTATAACAACTTGCTTACTTTGCAAAATTTTCAAATGTCACCCTTAACTTTAACCTTTATCAATTTAACCATTTACTAAATAAAATAATAATTATAAGAAATTTGAATACTTTCATTTCATAAAATTCGGGGTCTTACATGCTCACTACAAGAAATTGAGGCTCTTGCGAAGGAAATTTTGTGAGTGAATTGTTTCCTTCTCAAATAAGTCTTTTTTGTGAGGGACTAATGAAGAATTTTTTTATTTATGAAATAAAATTTAATCACAATATGTAATTAGTGACAATTATTTTGTTAGGGAAAATTCTTCATTACTTTTCTTGAAGTAAATCTTAGAGAATCAATGATATATTTTCACAAAAATATTTCTAATTTTAAAGATAGATATTAAATTAATATAAAATAATTTTTAAAATTTTAAGTATATATTCTATTAAAGGTATATGTTAATCATTTTAATTACATTAACTAAAGTTTAAAACTATATATATATATATATATATATATATATATATATATATATATATATATAAATACCTTCTACGAATGATGAAAAATAAATGATTTTGACCTTCACTTCAAAATGACTTTATTACCTTGATTATCCTTATCTACTTCGAACAATCTTTGAAAAAATATTTTTAAAAAATAAATTCTTGAACAAATAATATAAATCTAATACTAAGATATTTAGAAACATTAAAATTCTACAATATCATATACTTAATTAAGGAATATAGATATAATCCAGAGTATTTGATCATATCGTAGCCGTTCATTCAAATGTTGGATTAGTCAAAAGTCAATATCATTTGAAGTTACTATGCAACCACGCGTATTACTGTTCTTTTACCACCGGGTATTTCAACAGTTTAACGGTAAACCTTTCGCAGTTATTTTTATAAAAAGATAATTCTGGCTTTTTCTAACTCCGACAGTTATTCTGTTGTGGGGTCCACTAATGATGATGTCGTCGTATGAATATTCCTTGTTAAAACGAATATTCCCCGAGAAATCGAATACTTTATAACAACTTGCTTACTTTGCAAAATTTTCAAATGTCACCCTTAACTTTAACCTTTATCAATTTAACCATTTACTAAATAAAATAATAATTATAAGAAATTTGAATACTTTCATTTCATAAAATTCGGGGTCTTACATGCTCACTACAAGAAATTGAGGCTCTTGCGAAGGAAATTTTGTGAGTGAATTGTTTCCTTCTCAAATAAGTCTTTTTTGTGAGGGACTAATGAAGAATTTTTTTATTTATGAAATAAAATTTAATCACAATATGTAATTAGTGACAATTATTTTGTTAGGGAAAAATTCTTCATTACTTTTCTTGAAGTAAATCTTAGAGAATCAATGATATATTTTCACAAAAATATTTCTAATTTTAAAGATAGATATTAAATTAATATAAAATAATTTTAAAATTTTAAGTATATATTCTATTAAAGGTACATGTTAATCATTTTAATTACATTAACTAAAGTTTAAAACTATATATATATATATATATATATATATATATATATATAAATACCTTCTACGAATGATGAAAAATAAATGATTTTGACCCTTCACTTCAAATGACTTTATTACCTTGATTATCCTTATCTACTTCTGAACAATGCTGAAAAATATTTTTAAAAAAATAAATTACTGAACAAATAATATAAATCTAATACTAAGATATTTAGACACATTAAAATTCTACAATATCATATACTTAATTAAGGAATATAGATATAATCCAGAGTATTTGATCATATCGTGGCCGTTCATTCAAATGTTGGATTAGTCAAAAGTCAATATCATTTCAAGGCCGTCAATTAAAAGATCAAACCAATAACATCATTCGATCATCTAATAAGGAGATGAAGTTTATTTTAATAAAATTTTTTAAGTAACTTATAATATCGACTATTTCTTTAGTCAAAGTAAATAAATTTACAATAATTAAACTTTAAAATTTCATACATTGACCATAAAAAAAAAGATTAGGCTCTTTTGTGGAGTAAACCACAAATGTTAAACTCATCTATTCTACAGAAAGAGTTAACTTTGATTTTATTTTTAGTTAATTTATGGTATCCGACAACTCAAATTGTAATGTAATTAAAATTTAAAATATAATTTTATTCTTAATAATATTTTTTAAATAATTTATAATATTAAATGTTTTATTTATTAAAATATTAAGTTACAATAATTTAAATTGAAAATAAAAAAATTGTAATAATTAAGACTCTTTTTGTAGAACAAATCACAAACATGTTAAATTATTACTATTCTGCATTTTACAAAAAAAAGTTATATTTCAGTTTGTTATTAACTAATTTATGACATCCTAAAATTTAAATTAATTTAAGTTTTTGAAATAATAATTTTATTTAAAATATTACTTTTTAAGAGTTTACATTATTAATTTTTTTATAAGTTAAAATGAAACTCTCTTTTTTGAAACAAGTCCTTAATTTAGGACCCAAAATTCATGTACATATGTTTTAATCGAGAGCTACATTAACGTGGGTTGGGTCTGCATAAATGCAGATGGTTCAATCAGAGCGTGCCAGGCCTAGCTCTCTCACTCTTATTTCACCGACGCAGAGAAAAAAAAAGAAAAAATGACTCGCTTGATCGATTCGTTTTCCCTCACTAGATCGATCGCGGTACTCCTAAGTCTGGCAAGCATGCATCTTAAGGTCTGTTCATGCCTCTTTCCCTTCTCAGATCAGCCCTCTCATGCTTCTTTCCCTCCTCTCTCGTCAACTCCTCTAACCCTAGCAGAATGGCGACATAGTGGTGGCGCCTGCATGATAAATATTAGCGGTATTGTTATGGCGACCTGCTCTCTCTTGTCCTTCTCCTTTAATTTTTTCATTATTGTCCAATTGAAGGTTTTAATTTCCTCCCTTGTTAATTTCTCCTAAAACATAGGTTTTAATTTTTCCTGCTAATTTTTATTATTTAGAGTCAATTTCTGTTGCAATTGGAATGATTGTATTGTTAATTTGTTAATTATTTCAATCATTACATATATAATTTCAAAATGTTGTTGAGATATGTGCTACTTTTGTAATTTCGGGATACTTTTTCTCTTTTTTGTGAGAAAGGCAACCATTTGTGGTTAGAACAACCCGCAAGTGAGTTCAGTACATTACTTACATAATGCCTCTCAAATACTTGCCAAAATTATTAGATGCTAATGTCATTCTAGGCATATGAAGGAATAAATTTGAATTTATATTTAAGAACATGTCGCTTTGGTGACTAATTTTACTCGAGAAAGCGGCACACTAATATTCGAGAATCCCATTAAAAAGCAGTGATACATTATGCTAAATGACACTTCAGTATACATAAGGAATTAACTTTTTTATTGATTTCTGTATGTTGATATTTGCTTTATGTTGTTATATATGTTCCTCTGCAGTTGATACTTTTTGCTACTTCCAATGATTATCAGAAGTTAATACCTGAATTCCAAGAGGTAGCAAAAGCTTTCAGGGGAAAGGTGATTCATTAAAGATTAATTCTTATGATTTCCACTGCATTATGAGCTTTTATAAATTGAAAAATAATGTTAACTTGTATTACTCACTTACCCGTGAAAATATTTGCTATCTTGTCTAATAGTTTCTAAACTAGATATTCAGATAAATTTCTTCTTTGTCTTTCGATTGAGATTTAGCAAAGAGAGAAAGAGGCTGACTTAAAATTGACATAACCTGAACTAGACTTTGCCATGTGCAAATTTAAATAATTAAATTACATACGTAAAGAAGGTAGTCACTGGTTTGGACTCCTTTATATCATGACATTGCCACCTCTAGATGTTTGCAAGTTCATTTAAGTATTATCTACTCCTAAAACGCTTCTCTTTCTTTTTGGATCCTTCTAGATTATCTTTGTTTATGTGGATTTGGACAATAAAGATGTTGGGAAATCAGTTTCAGATTTTTTTGGGGTTACTAGAGATGCAGCAAGAGTGAGTAATTCGCGAATCAGATGTTTCCTTCTTTGGTTTTGATCTTGGATTCACGCATTTAGAAGCATATTGAGAAAGCTGAAACAAATATAAAGGTAATGATTGGATTGGTTTTCTTCAACGTGTAGGTTATTGCATTCATAGGAAATGAAGATGACAACAAATTTGTACTGGAAGGAGAATTGACCTTGAGCAGTATTTAGGTTTGTATTCTATTTATCAGTGTTTTTTTTTCTATATGCTTTATCTTTGCATGCACATAGGGAATGGTATAATGTCACCAATTTTCTTCACTTTCTTGAGCTTTGAGCCTTTGACAGTCGATTATGCTCAAAAGTTTCTCTGATTAATATACTAGCTTCTTTTTTTGGTAGTCATTTGGGGAGAATTTCCTTGAAGACAATCTTAAGCCTTTCTATAAGTCGGATCCTCTTCCAGAGACGGTAAGTATTTTGCTCTTCATTAGACTGGGATTGTGAAAAAATCAAGCTTCTTTTCTAACCTCTTTTCGACTTGCCAATCAAAAGTAATTACAGGGGATGTAAAAATAGTTATCGGAAATAACTTTGATGAGATTGTTTTGGACGAGTCAAATGATGTTCTTCTTGAGGTACAATCTTGCCCATCAGTGAAAAAAATCATCGCCAAGCTTACCATTGTAGTGAAGTTGATAATGATGCTAGTTCTGACTTCAATTTGATTTTAAATCAAATATACGATCCTTAGTGTGGTCATTGCCAAGCATTGAAGCCAATATATAACAAGCTTGGCAAGTATTTGAGAGGCATTAACTCATTTGTCATAGCGAAGATGGATGGGACTAAACTATTAGATGCTCAGGCAGAAAGTCGTGCTCTAGAAAATTTGGTAGAACATAGTGAGACTCCAAGTGATTCAGATAATTTGACAACAGGCGAAAGTACTTCTCACCGTTAACGTACTTTTACCATAACAGAAGGTACTTTTATCCCTTGTTTCTTCACTTCATTGATGTCTTCTGTTTATCTCGTATGCCAATCCATACAGATCATATTACACGGTTCACATTTTGGTATTCTATGGGGATAAAATGTAAATCTTTTTGTTAAACAAAATATCATAGCTTTATTGAATAGAAAATTAAAAAATGTATATCTGAGATTTTTCTATAATCAACATTTATGTCCCCTATGAACAATTGGAAGGCACAACTAAAGACTCATTCTAGCCCAAGAAATTATAAAATCTTATAACTTCTATTTTAATGCTTTCACTCCCCCGCCCCTTTTCTCCGTAAGTTGGAGTTGAGTCAAAGTAATAGATTTCAAAGTTTAGCACTCAAATATCTAGAGTAAAATTTTATCATAGTTAAACAACTTTTTGAAGCATAATTGCAGGTTTGATACTTACATGTTGATGTTGATGATGATCATGAAATAGCTACCTCCTTCAATACTGCATTTCATCTTTTAAATGATGAATTTCTCGTGCTATGTTTAAGGAAGACAAGGGACAAAATTTTGAAGTGTACTCTTTCTATATATTTAGATATATACTTTGATTGAAGAATCGTGGTAGCTTTAGATGGTTAATTGTAAAGATAATGAATGAGTATGTAGTGGTGATTTTATTAAGTTAATAATATTTTAGTTTTTTTTGTATTTTTGCCATTATTTGCTATGGGGACATTGAGCCAGCCAGGTACACAAAAAGAATGTCAAATTTTGATTTGGAAACAATATAATTTGTTATCAAAGCATTGAACAAGTTTTAATATAGCAACAATTTTTTATACATTTAGCAACAAATTTTCGTTGCTAATGGCATTAAAAATATAATATTTGGCAACGAAAAATTAACCTAATAACAACAGAGAAGATATTGTTGCTAATACTAATATAAAAGGCAACATTTTTTATCGTTGCAAATCATATCAATTTTCGTTGCACATATAAAGAAACGACAACATATAATGTCGTTGATAATCGGCGACTTTCGTTGCTATTGAAAAATAACCAAAGAACAAACATTTTTCGATTCATTGATTCAAAGATAATGTCGTTACTTCAATAATATAATCAAAGAACGAAAATCATTTCTAAAAAGTTTACATTCCGCAACGAAAGCAAGTTTAGGCAATAATTTTCATAATTTAATGTCGTTACCGGTGTTAATTGCAACGAAAATGCATGGTCGTTACAAAACAAAGAGTTCATTTCGTTGCCAATTAGCAGGCTTTTGCAACGAAATGGGGATTTTAGCAATAAAATTTTAATTATTCTGCAATAATACATTTTGTTGCTAAAGGATCGATGTCTCTGTACGAAAGCCAAATGTCTTTGCAAAATGTATTACTTTTGGCAACGAAAAAAATATGTTCATTCATGGAATAATTAGCGCTCATTAGTGCAAACGAAAAGGCTAACAACGAAGAAAGTCGTTGCCAAAACCCTTTTGCAACGAAATTTGGCACCTTTAGCAACGAAAATCGGTTGAATCCCCTTTATTTTGTAGTGAAATAGCTGCATTCTCAACTTTTCATTCTCGACATAGGATCCGAGCTCTCCAATGAACACTTTTAAGTGGGTGTAAGGATCTCCTAATCCATCATTTTTCTCAAAATTGGGAGTCTTGAATTTCTCCAGATAATAAACATCGGGGAAGATGCAAAGGTCTGAATAGGAAACACTTTTGTGTGTTCCAATCCCTTTGATGGACCGAATGGTCTCTTCCATTTGTATAACCTTCTTCCAAATATCACCGATGTCTTGATCTTCTTTAAGATGGGTGATTTTAGGGGTTTTGTTGGACTTCTCAGTCTGAGACTCAGGTATTGGGGCATCTCTGTCCGGACCCTGGATTCCTCCATGTGTAGAGGATTCTGTTTGCATGGGTATTTGTGGAACTTGAGTTGATTTGTTTAGTTCTTTGAGAAGAACAACCAACTCTGTTATTTGATTCATCAATCCTTCTAACTCCTCGCGAGAGACATGAGTAGGATCATGTGGGCACTTATAGCCATGTCTGTAAGAACCCAACTTTTATGAATAAAGTTTATTTTTCTTGAAATATATTTTTAAGTATTATGGTGTGGATTTGATATAATGTTATAGTTGTGGGTATTATTTACAAATTTTGCAAAGTAAGTAAATGGTTATATAATATTCGATTGGTCAGGGAATATTCATTTTAATAGGAAATATTCGTACGAAGGCACAATTATTGGTGGACCCCATAACGGAAGTATTATCGTATTTAGAAAATGACAGAATTATCTTTTTATAAAAATAACGGCGAAAGTTTTACCGTTAAACTGTTGAACTACGGTGGTGGTAAAAAGTACAATGTCTGGCGTGGTTGCATAGTAGAACACAGTATTGATTATTGATGTTTACGTGAAAAGTCACTCAGTTATACTCAATTATTGCTACAGTAATTGCTGCATAATATCTTTCATATTATTGATTCAATTAATTTTACAGTATCATTTTCATAATATTTATTATTATTAAATCAATAATTGAGACGACAAAGTTATTTATATTATTATTTGCAATATTGACAATGTTTAGAAAGTTCTGTCAAGGAGATGTTTGGTCACCTAATTGCGCGCCAATAGGGAGAAATCCTTATCGAAAAGCCCCCTCTTTCTTGAGAATGATCTGGTTGTTAAATATTGTGAGTTATAATATTAATAATGAATAAATTCGTGTTGATTAAAGATGAAATTGATATTTCCATTATGTTGGGATTATTAGTGTTAGTGGAAATCGACATCTATTTCGATAATAATGGATGTCTGGAGGTTATATTGACCAATCAGCTAATTAATCGGATAAATGAACTATTAATTGCTATTAATTCATATGGTTATAACTATTTGTTCACATGTGTGTACTATTGATTCACATGCATGTACTATTAGGGGAGGTGATGCAAGATTGATAATACTTGCATGACTAAATTAAAAATGGAGGTATAGATGAAGATACTATACTGTAATTATTTTTTTCACATGATTGTATTATTGATTCACATGATTGTACTTATTGATTCACAAGATGTACTATTAGGGGATGTGGTGCAAGTTTGATAATACTTGCAAGACTAAATTAAAATGAAGGAAAAGATGAAGGTATTATATTGTAATATTTTGAGCCCCAAAACGTAAATTATCGAAACTATGTTTTCCTATAAATGAAGCTCATTCTTCTTTCATTCTCACCAATTCACTAAGACTCACAAGAGCAATTATAGAAAGAGAAGCTATAAGCGAGAGAAGTTTTAGAGAGAAAGTAAAAAGAAGCTCGCTACCCTCACTATTCCAAAGATCCAAATCTTCTTTCCGAGGTAAGTGGATATTATTTTTTCAAGATTCATAAGGAATAATATTTTCTTCCATACTCTATAGTATGTGAGTAATATTATTTCGTCTCGTATTCCTGATTATACCCTCATTTTGTTAAAGTATTGCTTCTATACTCCGTGAAATTAGTAGAATATCCTTGAAATTTGCGCTTCATCTAGTATCGTTTCACAAAGATATTTTTTGCACATTCTTGTTAAATTTTAAGCTTTTCATGCCGAAGTACTATCCATGAGTAGTATTCATTTTTACGGTACTATTCACAAAGTACTATTCACGGGTACTATTTACAAAGTACTATTCACGAGTACTATTCCCGAAGTACTATTCACGGGGTACTATTCACTCGAGTAATTTTCACCTGGAGAATTATTCATGACCAAAAATATTGATTTCTTTGATGTCCAAATCAATTTT
The DNA here is from genome assembly GCA_020205605.1 of Panax ginseng. NCBI lineage: Eukaryota > Viridiplantae > Streptophyta > Magnoliopsida > Apiales > Araliaceae > Panax > Panax ginseng. The sequence goes on from CM035146.1 coordinate 9,696,093, forward strand.
GATACAATATTATTCTTGAATTTTACTCCACAAAGCAGTATCATGTTGACAATTTGGACAATATTGAATTCTGGATAAATTAAATAGTAAATCTTTAAATATTTATCATTTGCTTACTTTTAATTGAATTCTTATATCATTGTCATCATCCTCATGCTTATATTATGATAAAAGTCATTTTTGGCTTACGTGCATACATATACTATTGATTGGTATGATTATGACCCGAGATCATTCGGTATAATCATGACCCGTAATGTTACAAATGATGTGGTAAAAGTCCTCATTAGCCCGTAGTGCATTGATGGACAGTTGTTGGTATGATTATAACCAAGGATTATTCGGTATAATTATGACCATTGATGATTACATGAATATCCTTAGCCGTGGTGCAAGGATGATTCGATGATGTGGTTTATTTATTAAGCTTAGTCTCAGCGATAAATTTGATGATAAACTTTTTAAATCATAGAAGATAGTAGATATCATGCTCTACTTGACTCTGTTAATGGATTGCTTGTTCCGCTATAGTTAAACTTGATGTTTATTATATTTTATCAGTTTAACACTGTTGAAGGCTAACAATAATTTATTTTGCATTATCTTAGTCATAATATTTCTTACTGGGTTAGTTGAGCTCACTCTTTGTTTTCATTGTTCTTTTCAGGAAATGAGAATATAGCTGGGACTAGTCGGGGAACGAAGTGACGGTCCATATGTTTGCATTAGTAGTCCTCACTATTTAGTGAAATAGTGTGATAATAAATGTATTGAGGACTCCATTTGAGTTTGAATACTGTCTAGAAGACAATATTCGTATTAAAACTCTCTGCTTATGTTTTGTCGTATTTTACACGACAGTTGTATAATTAAGTTGTATTTGAATTTTATATCATGTATTTGGCGACTCAGAATGGGTGATGTATACCTATTTTGGGGGCGTCACAATGTCTGAATGTATGCTTAGTGCCTTTTTAGACTTTGAACGGGTAACGAGACCAATCGTTTTCCTACAAAAAGACTATGTAATTTAGTTTGAGAAAACAGGGAAATGTTATGCAATGTGTCCATTTTTTAGGAATGTTTTAATGTTCTCCTACAAAATGGATGTCAGTCGTTTGATGACAGGATAACATGACATGTCTTGATATAAAAAAGGAATGCATATTTACATACTCCTTTATAGTTTCCATTACATTGAGATTGATATGGAAATGAAATTACAAGTAATTTGAAATTACAGGTAATTGAAAGGGGAAGGTATGAAGAGACTTCCCTCCGCATTTGGTTTACCAGAGGCTGACCTATCTTAGGCTACTCTCGCGACTTTTTGGCATGAAGGTCCCCAGATAATCGCAATTTACTAGATGGAAAATTAATCCGATATTTCAACATGAGCGAATTTAGGTGGTGCCTTTCCTGAGCCTCGCGGAATTAGTCTCCCTTGAGACCAGTAATCAAACACCGACGGGTTAGCCTCCTAGTGGAGGAATCACATAACATACATTCACATACGTCGCTTCTATAATACCCCAACTTTTATGAATAAAGATTTAATTTTCTCTAAATATCTTTTTGAATAATAAGGTGTGGATTTGATATAATGTTATAGTTATGGATAATATTTACAAATTTTTGCAAAGTAAGCAAGTTGTTATAAAATATTCGTTTGGTCGGGGAATATTCATTTTATCAAGAAATATTCGTACGACGGCGCAATCATTGGTGGACCCCACAACAAAATTACTGTCGGAGTTAGAAAACGACATAAATAACTTTTTATAAAAATAACGACAAAAGTTTTACCGTTAACTGTTGAAATACTCGGAGATAAAAGTACAGTAATACGCGTGGTTGTATAGTAGCACACAGTATTGTACAGTATCTTTGATTATTGATGATTACGTGAGAAGTCACTCCGTTTTATTCAATTATTGCCACAGTAATTGCTGCATAGTATCTCACGTTATTGATTCAATTATGTCACAATATTTTATATTATTAAATCAATAATTGAGACGACAACGTTATTCATATTATTATTTGCATTATTGACGATGTCTAGAAAATTCTGTCAAGGTAAGGGGTTTGGTCACCTAATTGCGTGTCAATAAGGAGAAATTCTTATCAGAAAGCCCCCTCTTTCTTGGAAAAGATCTGGTTGTTAATATTGTGAGTTATAATATTAATGATGAATGTTGTTAAAAATATGTTTTGAGAAGACAAGTGAATTGAGATAAAAAGAGGAGTATTTTATGAAGTATTTGTTGTAAATTTGGCTTATATAATGGACCACCACTTGCCCATTGTTCAAAATAGTCAGGAGAAAGTTATCTAGGTTTTGTTATATATATATATATATATATATAAATAAATTAAATTATTGGTCACTTGGGAAATGGGGGGGGAAGTCACAAAGGTGGTAGTTTTATATATATATATTATAAGTCTTTTTTATGCAAAATAAAATATATTATGTGACGCCCCCAAAATAGGTATACGTCACCCATCTTAGGTCGCCAAATACATGGTACATAAATCAAATACAAACGTCTTTTATATAATACGACAACAACGTAGCTTAGAGTTTTTACACGAATATTGTCTCATAGACAATATTCAAACTTAAATGAAGTCCCCATTACATTTATTATCACACTATTTTATAAAATAGTGAGGACTACTATAGCCACCATATCGGACCGTCACTCTGTTCCCTGACTAGTCCCGGCTACGTTCTTATTTCCTGAAGAGAATAATGAAAGCAAAAGGGTGAGCTCAACTAACTCAGCAAGAAATATTATGACTAAGATAATGCAAAATAAATTATCGTTAGCCTTTAACAGTGTTAAACTAATAAACAACAAGTTTAACTACAGCGAAACAAGCAATCCATTAGAAGAGTCAAGTAGAGCATGATATCTACTATCTTCTATGATTTAAAAAGTTTTTCATCAACTTTATCATTTGAGACTCGACTTAATAAATAAACCACATCATCGAATCATCCTCGCACTACGGCCAAGGATATTCATGTAATCATCAATGGTCGTGATTATACCAAATAATCCCTGGTCATAATCATACCAACAACTGTCCATCAATGCACTACAGGCCAATGAGGACTTTTACCACATCATTTGTAACATTACGGGTCATCATTATACCGAATGATACCTGGTAATAATCATACCAATCAACAGTTCATTTATGCACATAAGCCAAAGATGACTTTCATCATAATATAAACATGAGGATGATGAGAATGATATAAGAATTTAATTAAAAGAAAGCAAAGGATAAAATTTTAAAGATTTATAATTTAATTTATCCAGAATTAAATAATGTTCAAATTGTCAACATGATACTACTTTGTGGAGTAAAATTTAAGAATGATATTGTATCAAAAATGATTTGGACCGAAAAGAAATCAATTTTTTTTGTCATGAATAGTACTCCGGGTGAATAGTACCCTGTGAATAGTACTTCGAGAATAGTATCCCATGAATAGTACTTTATGAATACTACTCGTGAATAGTACTTCGTGAATAGTACTTTATGAATAGTACCCGTGAATAGTACTTTGTGAATATTACTATATAAATGAATAGTACTCATGGACAGTACTCCGGCATGAAAAGCTTAAAAATAAACAAGAATGTGCAGAAAATATTCTTGTGAAACGATACTAGATGGAACACAAATTTTAAGGATATTCTACTAATTTCACGGAATATAGAAGCAATACTTTAACAAAATGAGAGTATAATCAGGAATACGAGATGAAATAATATTACTCACATACTACAGAGTATCTAAGAAAATATTATTCCTATGAATACTGAACAAAATAATATCCCTTACCTCAGAAGAAGACTGTATACTGGAATAGTAAGGTAGCAGACTTCTCTTCTTCTTTCTCTCTATAGCTTCTCTCTCTATAATTGCTATTGTGAGTCTTAATGAAAGAAGAATGAGCTTCTATTTATAGGAAAATATAGTTTCGATAATTGCACGTTTTGGGGCTTGAAATATTACAGTATAATACCTTCATCTTTTCCTTTATTTTTAATTTAGTCATGCAAGTATTATCAAACTTGCACCACCTCCCCTAATAATACCTTATGTGAATCAATATTACATTGATGTGAATCAATAGTTTTATACATGTGAAAAAAATAGTTACAATATAGTACATTCATCTATACCTCTATTTTTAATTTAGTCATGCAATTATTATCAATCGTGCACCATCTCCCCTAATAGTACATTCATGTGAATCAATAGTACACACATGTGAACAAATAGTTATAAGCATGTGAATTAATAGCAATTAATTTCTTATTTATTTGATTAATTACCCGATTGGTCAATATAACCTCCAAACATCAATTATTATCGAAATAAATATTGATTTCTGCTAACACTAATAATCCCAACACAATGGAACTATCAATTTCATCTTTAATCAATACGAACTTATTCATCATTAATATTATAACTCACAATATTTAACAATCAGATCATTTCCAGGAAAGTGGGGGCATTCCGACAGAACTTTCTAGACATCGTCAATATTACAAATAATAATATGAATAACTTTGTCGTCTTAATTATTGATTTAATAATATAAATTATTATGCAGATGATACTGTGACGATAATTGAATCAGTAATATGAGAGATATTATGCAGCAATTAATGTAGCAATAATTGAGTATAACTGAGTGACTCCTCACGTAAGCATCAATAATCAATACCGTGTGCTACTATGCAATCACGCGTATTACTGTATTTTTACTATCGGGTAGTTGAACAGTTTAACGGTAAAACTTTTGTCGTTATTTTTATAAAAAGATAATTATGTCATTTTCTAACTACGACAATACTTAGATTGTGGGGTCCACTAATGATTGTGCCGTCGTACGAATATTCCCTGTTAAAACGAATATTCCCTGACCAATCGGATATTTTATAACAACTTGGTTACTTTGCAAAATTTTTAAATATTATCCACAACTATAACATTATATCAAATCCACACCATAATATTCAAAAATATATTTCGAGAAAAATAATCTTTATTCATAAAAGTAGGGGTCTTACATTCCCAGCTCCTTGAACTGCTTAGCGGTGACCATCCGAGAGTTGTCAGTGTTTCCACCTGTATTTTGAACAGGAGTCTCTCTCGCTTGATGTTGCATGAATTGCATAAAGCCTCTGAACATCCCATCATTTATCATATGGTCGGTGTTGTTGTTTACCTGAGGATTATTTCCTTCCTGATGCACATTATCCTGGGTATTGATCGTTGGTGACTCAACGGTCTCATGTGCTTCATTGCTTATCTCAATATTTTTAGATGCCATTTTCAAATACTGCCACAAAATAAGGTTTAATTGACATGCCACATAGTATCCCTATACTCTGACCGACCAATTAAATAACAAAAAAAAAACTTAGGTAGGTCATACTAGCGAAGGAATTTCCCGTCTCTCCCCTCCAAGTTCTAGTCTCATATCTCAGCCAGGGATCATATCCTTAAGCTTTGATACATCACCCATATTGGGTCGCCAAATACATGGTACATAAATCAAATACAAACTTCTTTTATACAATACGACAACAGCGTAGCTGAGAGTTTTTACACGAATATTGTCTCATAGACAGTATTTAAACTCAAATGAAGTCCTCATTACATTTATTATCACACTATTTTATAAAATAGTAAGGACTACTATAGCCACCATCTCGGACAGTCACTCTGTTCCCCGAATAGTCCCGGCTACGTTCTCATTTCCTGAAGAGAACAATGAAAGCAAAAGGGTGAGCTCAACTAGCCCAGTAAGAAATATTATGACTAAAATAATGCAGAATAAATTATCGTTAGCCTTCAACAATGTTAAACTAATAAACAACAAGTTTAACTACAGCGGAACAACTCCATCTTTCTTCCCATCGAACCGAGCCCTTTTTACTTTTTTTTAATTTGGAAGACAGGTCCGGTATGGAATGAACTTATAATCATGGAATCGACTCTATCATCAGATTATGGATTATAAGTTCATAACCCTAGCCCATTCTAATCCATTAGAAGAGTCAAGTAGAGTATGATATCTACTATCTTCTATGTTTAAAAAGTTTTTCATCAACTTTATCGTAGAGACTCAGCTTAATAAATAAACCACATCATCGAATCATCCATGCACTACAAGCCAAGGATAATAATGTAATCATCAATGGTCATGATTATACCGAATAATCCCTGGTCATAATCATACCAACAACTGTCCATCAATACACTACAGGCCAATGAGGACTTTTACCACATCATTTGTAACATTACGGGTCATGATTATACCGAATGATACACGGTCATAATCATACCAAGCAATAGTCCATTTATACACGTAAGCCAAAGATGACTTTTATCACAATATAAGCATGAGGATGATGACAATGATATACGAATTTAATTAAAAGAAAGCAAATGATAAATTTTTAAATTTTTATAATTTAATTTATCCAGAATTCAATAATGTTTAAATTGTCAACATGATACTGCTTTGTGGAGTAAAATTCAAGAATGATATTGTATCAAAAATGATTTGGACCAAAAGAAATCAATTTTTTGTCATGAATAGTACTTCGGGTGAATAGTACACCGTGAATAATACTTCGGGAATAATACCCCGTGAATAGTACTTTGTGAATAGTACTTGTGAATAGTACTTCATAAATAGTACTTTGTGAATAGTATCTATGAATAGTACCGTATAAATAAATAGTACTCATGAATAGTACTCCAGCATGAAAAGCTTAAAATTTAATAAGAATGTGCAGAAAATATCCTTATGAAACGATACTAGATGAAGCGCAAATTTCAAGGATATTCTACTAATTTCACGGAGTATAGAAGCAATACTTTAACAAAATGAGGGTATAATCAGGAATATGAGACGAAATAATATTACTCACGTACTACAGAGTATGAAAGAGAATATTATTCCTATGAATACTGAACAAAATAACATCCCTTACCTCAGAAGAAGACTGAATACTGGAATAGTGATGTAGCAGACTTCTCTTCTTCTTTCTCTCTATAGCTTCTCTCTCTATAATTTTTCTTGTGAGTCTTAGTGAATTGGTGAGAATGAAAGAAGAATGAGATTCTATTTATAGGAAAATATAGTTTTGATAAGTGTACATTTTGGGGCTCGAAATATTATAGTATAGTACCTTCATCTTTTTCTCTATTTTTAATTTAGTCCTGCAAGTATTATCAAACTTGCACCACCTCCCCTAATAGTACATCATATGAATCAATAGTACACACATGTGAACAAATAGTTCTATACATGTGAAAAAAATAGTTACAGTATAGTACCTTTATCTATATCTCTATTTTTAATTTAGTCATGCAAATATTATCAATCTTGCACCACCTCCCCTAATAGTAAATGCATGTGAATCAATAGTACACACATGTGAATAAATAGTTATAAGCATGTGAATTAATAGCAATTAATTGCTCATTTATCCGATTAATTACCCGATTGGTCAGTATAACCTCTAGACATCAATTAGTATCGAAATAAATATTGATTTCCACTAACAATAATTGTAAAACCCCAACTTTTATAAATAAAGATGAATTTTCTATAAATATCATTTTTGAATATTATGGAATGAATTTGATATAATGTTATAGATGTGGGTAATATTTATAAATTTTGCAAAGTACGCAAGTTGTTATATAATATTCGATTGGTCGGGAAATATTCGTTTTAACAAGGAATATTCGTACCACGACACAATCATTGGTGGACCCCACAATGGAATTATTATCGGATTGAAAAAATGACAAAAATACTTTATGAAAATAACGGCAAAAGTTTTCCTGTTAGCTGTTGAAACACCCGGTGTTAAAAGTATAGTAATACGCGTGGTTGCATAGTAGCACACGGTATTGATTATTGATGCTTACGTAAGAAGTCACTCAGTTTTGTTCAATTATTGCTACAGTAATTGCTGCATAGTATCTCACGTTATTTGATTCAATTATTGTCAATATTTTATATATTATTATATCAATAATTGAGACGACAAAGTTATTAATATTATTATTTTCAATATTAACGATGTCTAGAAGTTCTATCAAGGAGAGATTGGGTCACCTAATTGCGCGCCAATAGGGAGAAATCCTTATTGGAAAGCCTCTTCTTTTCTGCGAACGACTTGGTCGATTAATATTGTGAATTATAATAAAGGTGATAAGTTTTGTTTTATTATTATTATAAATGTAATAAAACATAAAACTTTTTATATAAACAGAATACTTTTATAAAGTTATTTCTTTTATTAGACTATAAATAGAATATATAATATTCTATTATGCATAAGTAGTTTTGTATAGTGTTTACATAGTAAAATCTTTTTATATAAAATGTAATACTTATATAAAGTTATTCGTTTTATTTGATTATAAATAGAATATATTATATTTTATTTAAAAGTTTTTGTTTTATTAGAATATTTTATTAATACTGCATAGTAAATCAATATGGACCGTTCGTTTAAAAGTAAATCAATCTGGACCGTTCATGAATTAGTCCATTCTCCTATAAATAGAAGCTCATTCTTTCATTATTTATTTACTTAATTCTTTGAAACTCTAGAGAGAGAAACTATAGAGAGAGAGAAGAAAAGTATTCGCTACTTCACTAATCCTATATCCGGTTTCTTACAAGGTAAGGGTATTATTTCTTTTGTCTTCATGAAAAGAACTTATGTTATTCCATTCTTTATCATTATGTTGAATAACTTTGCCTGCCTAAGCAATCTTGCATACATGGTGAAATTCTTCTGTTATTCCATTCTTTATTATTCTATTGGAACATATTGTCTGTGCGTTTATGCATGACCTGGTTCCGTTCTTTATTATTCTGTTGGAACATCCTGTCTGTGCGGTATGCGCATGACACGGTTCCGTTCTTTATTATTTCATTGGAACATCACATCATCAATGCGGATTACGATGACCTAGTTGTGACACCCCAAATCCGTGTACTTGATTCCACGGGATTTGGTGTTCATTGTATACAAATATCATCTATCTATCTACCCATAATAAATGCAAACCATGAAATAGATAGAAATAAATCTTCCCTATGGGGTTACAACATCGAATAATAAACATAATCCCGGGTCATACTAACCTTAAACATCATCGTGTAGAGGAAACATAAACAAATAATTCTTAAACAACATCATTAACTTAAGTCTTAAACAGAAATACATCATCATATAAAACAACGAGTCTTCATCACTTGTTAATCTTGCCCTTGCCTTTGCTAGTAGAATGCTCTTCGGACCTTTCGTTCTTAACTGCAATGTTATTATTACGCAAAAGTGAGCATTATTGCCCACAAGTAAAATAATGAAATAATAATGTATAATAACATACGAGTGAATCAAAGACTTTTGAAATAAAAGCTCAACTTTTGAATCAAAAATGAATAACAAGAATCAAAAGATTTCTGAGGGTCATAAGACCTTGAACTATGTCCTAGGTTATCAAGGGTTATACTTGAAACCTTTAACATTCATAAGACTATGGACTCTTCTTCTCATACTTAGGGGGATCAATCCTTAGTACCATACTGTGCACAATATCTTAACGCTAACGCATAAGTAAATCCATTTGCAGGGTTATTCATCTCAGTTTGACATTAGAGTCCGTACCAAATGAAGTTTGGTTTGGATAAATCAATAAGGGTTCTGAATTTAGAACGTTCATCAACTATGGACTAGTTGAATCAATAAGGATTCGCTAGTCTAACAAGGTTCAACAATAAATGATATTTATAATGAATAACAATCTCAATAGATATACAATAGAAAAATTATTGTATAACAGAATCATAATTTGAAAAGATAGTAAATCTTTAACATAACAAATGAACTTGATTTATAACTTGAATAATGATAACAAGTAAGGTTAAGAAACTTTCTTCGTGCGTAGATTACACGTTAATTAAACTCGTTCCTTGATTTAAATCCTACATATCATTTATGTTCACAATACCAGTCAATGATAAAGAATGGAATAACAGAAGAATTTCACCAAGTATAGGGTAGCCCGCGTATACTGGTTATTCCACTAGAATAATAAAGAATGGAATAACAGAAGTTCTCTTCATGGATAAGAAAGAAATAATACTCCCTACCTTGGAAAAACTGGATACTAGAATAGTGAGGTAGCAGACTTCTCTTCTTCTTTCTCTCTATAATAATCGCTCTAAAGCTTTTGTTGAATTGGTGAGAAATGAAGGAAGTATGAGCTTCTATTTATAGGAAAATATAGTTTCGATAATTGCACGTTTTGGGGCTCAAAAAATTACAGTACAATACCTCCAACTTTTCTTTCATTTTTAATTTAGTCCTGCAAGTATTATCAATCTTGCACCAACTCCCCTAATGTGAATCAATAGTATAATCATGTGAAAAATAAGAATTACAGTATAGTACATCCATCTATACCTCCATTTTTAACTTAGTCATGCAAGTATTATCAATCTTGCACCAACTCCCCTAATAGTAAATAATGTGATTCAGTAGTACACATATGTGAACAAATAGTTATATAAGCATGTGAATTAGTAGCAATTAATTGCTCATTTATCCGATAAATTACCCGATTTATCAATATAACCCCTAGACATCAATTATCATCGGAATAGATGTCGATTTCCACTAACACTAATAATCCCAACACAATGGAACTATCAAAATTCATTTTTAATCAACACAACTTATTCATCATTAATATTATAACTCACAATATTTAACAACCAGGTCGTTCCCAGGAAAGAGGGGGCTTTCCGATAAGGATTTCTCCTTATTGGCGCGCAATTAGGTGACCAAACCTCTCCTTGACAGAACTTCTAGACATTGTCAATATTGCAAATAATAATATGAATAACTTTGTCGTCTCAATTATTGATTTAATAATATAATATATTATGCAAATGATACTGTGACAATAATTGAATCAATAATATGAGAGATGTGATGCAAAGAATTATGTCTAAAGTAATAATTGAGTATAACCGAGTGACTTCTCACGTAAGCATCAATAATCAATACGATTGTGCTACTATACAACCACGCCGTATTCAGCATTACTTTTAACACCGGGTGTTTCAACAGTTAACGGTAAAACTTCCGCCGTTATTTTTATAAAGTATTTTTTGTCGTTTTCTCAATCCGATAATAATTCCGTTATGGGGGTCCACCAATGATTGTGTTGTTGTACGAATATTCCCTGTTAAAACAAATATTCCCCGACCAATCGAATATTATATAACAACTTGCGTACTTTGCAAAATTTATAAATATTACCCACAACTATAACATTATATCAAATCTACACCATAATATTTAAAAATATATTTCGAGAAAATTTAATCTTTATTCAAAAAGTTGGGGTCTTTACTACGCTTCTTATATATGCATTACTTAATGAGGATTATTTTCTATTTGCAATTTCTATGTTCATGGGGTAATCCAACTCATCCTTAGGCAAATCTAAATTCTTAGCATAGTCATCGGATATAAAGGAACAAGTAGCACCCAAATCAAATAATACATAAACATTAATTTTATTGATCGGAATGATACCTGACACCACATTACGAGACTGAACTGCATCCTGCACCGTCATGTTGAAAGTCATGGCGGTCGGTCGGTTAGTTGCGGTTGGTCCTGTGATAGTCAAGGCGTTTCCACTGCTGTTTCCCTTGTTTTCTCCTGATCCTGCCCCTCCAGATCCCTTTTTAGGGCAGTCTCTTGCCAAATGATCCTTTGAACCACAAGTGAAGCAGGAACCCTTCTTTGGGTTAGGACAGTTAGGTGCTATGTGGCCCTCCTGACCACAATTATAGCACACCCATTTTCCCTTCACACAAACCCCCAGATGAGCTTTCCCGCAGGTCGGGCATGCTTCGACTCTCTTCTTTTGACCTCCTTGTTGATTCCCCGATGATGAGTTGTCATTCCATCTTTTCTTCTGATTAATATTACCAACTCCCGCATTACTTCCACCAGCCTTGTTATTTCCTTCACTTTCACTCTTCTTCTTCTTCTGATCTTGATTGTACTTAGTCACCGCATCGTTTCCACCTTCAGCGAGGATGGCATTTTCCAATACTCCAGCAAAAGTGTTTAGCTGAAACATTGATACTTTACTATATACCAAAGGCTTTAGTCCTTGTTCGAATCTTCTGGCTTTTCTCTCGTCAAATCAGGTATTTGATATGGGCGAACCTCGCCAACTCGTTGAATCTAGCCGCATAATCAGGTACGGTCATATTCACCTGCTTTAATTCCAGAAATTGAACCTCCATTTGGTTTTGTGAGCTGGTCGGGAAATACATCTCGAAAAACATCTCTTTGAATCTCTCCCAAGTAATTACACCTTCACCTCCACGAACTTTGTTTGCTTGCCACCAATAGCTAGCTTCAGACTTCAGCATAAATGTTGCAAAAGTGGTCTTCTGATCTTCTCTAACCCTAACAACGTTGAAAACCTTCTCCATCTCCATAACCCACGTTTGAGCCTCGATCGTGTTCATGGAACCTTTAAACTCTGGCGGTCCCACCGCCTTGAAATCTTTAAACGTAGTATTTGGTGGAGCTTGAGGTTGATTATTCATTGCTCCAGTCAGTAAGTTAACCAACTGCTGAACGGGATTAACATTGACATTATTGTTGTTATTTGTTGACTCTTCCTGAGCTGGTTGACGTTGTTGTCTTCTTTTCATGGCATATTTACGTTAAAATATATGCTTATTAAATCTCTATTAAATTCTCTAAATAGTTAAGACTTAAATCAACAATTTAATATAATTATTTAACACATCATCTCAAACAACTTGATATATATTCATTCAAGTCAAAAGTTTTACATCAAACGATAGCATCACTGCTATTTACATCAACTATCCTGAGATAAAGAGTCTACAGAATTTAAATATTAAAATATTCCTTTGTTCATAACTACCTCGGAATTTACATTTAAGTACTAGATAAGTTTATCACATAAGCAAACAAATTCTATCACTATCTATCAAGGCGCTGAATAGCCTTGCTACGCTCTTCTTCCATGATGTGAGACATCGTCCCCACGATCCAAAGATGTACGATGGAAGTCCTTGAATCGGATGGGGTACCTCAAACTCGATCCCGGCCTCATCCATTGCATGATTAAGTGTAGAGTATGTCTCCCCAAGCTTCACTTTCTTTACACGACAATCCTCTTCGCAAGATCAAGACGACGTGACTCTCTTACCCAAATTTCCTCGCTCATGATCGGTCTTTTCAGAGCTTTCCTTAAGTTCCTTCTTCAACTTCTCTATCTCCTCGGTCTTATCTTCGGTTTGACCCTTCTCGTGGACCAAATCCATTTCTACATTTCCCAGTCGTGAGTGAAGAGTCGAAATCTCCTCTCCTTCGTTTCTAAAGTAATCATTGAATAATCACCCATTTCGAACAGATCACGCACCTCATCTCATAACTCTACGTTACGGTCAGATAATGTGTCGTACATCTCAAAGATCAATGGAGTCTTTGTGGAAACTCCTCTTCTTCCTCTTCCTCTTCAAATTCCTCCTCGGGATCCTCCTCTGGATGGGCCTCAGAGCTCATGCTCCTGACCAACAACAGTGATCAAAGGAGATGGCTCTCTCTATACCAACTGTTCCCTAACGACATGAATGTCTCGGGGCTCCTCCTATGCAGGTACTGTAGGAACTCGGGGTTCCTACTCCCCAGTTCGACTATTTCCTCCAACATCCGACATCTTGACAACAAAATTTCAAGTTTTAGTTACTAAGTCGTACTAGTGAGCACATAATTTAACACATAAGCACATAAAGTATTTTATTATCTTCAATGAATTACAAAAATTCATTTCCTAGAACTCGATAAGAGTTTTCCATCTCTATGTTCTTCCTATAAGGCTACTACCTAAGGTTGTTCCCCCACCTAAGGTTCATAACCTACAGCTTTGATACCAACCAGTGACACCCCCAAATCCAGGTACTTCGATTCCATGGGATTTGGTGTTCACTATACAAATATCATCTATCTATCTACCCATAATAAATACAAACCATGAAATAGATAGAAATAAATCTTCCCCTTATGGGGTTACAACATCTGAATAATAAACATAATCCTAGGTCATATTAACCTTAAACATCTGTGCGGAAACATAAACAAATAAGTCTTAAACAACATCATTAACTTAAGTCTTAAATAGAAATACATCATTATATAATACAACAAGTCTTCATCACTTGTTAATCTTGCCCTTGCCTTTGCTAGTAGAAGGCTTGTCGGACCTTTCGTTCTTAACTGCAATGTTATTATTACGCAAGAGTGAGCATTATTGCCCACAAGTAAAATAATGAAATAATAATGTATAATAACATGTGAGTGAATCAAAGACTTCTGAAATAAAAGCTCAACTTTTGAATCAAGAATAAATAACAAGAATTAAAAGATTTCTGAGGGTCATATGACCTTGAACTATGTCCTAGGTTATCAAGGGTTATACTTGAAACCTTTAACAGTCATAAGACTATAGACTCTTCTTCTCGTACTTAGGGGGATCAGCCCTTAGTACCATACTGTGCACAATATCTTAACGCTAACGCATAAGTAAATCCCTTTGCAGGGTTGTTCATCTTAGTTTGATATTAGAGTCCGCACCAAAGGAAGTTTGGTTTGGATAAATCAATAAGGGTTCTGAATTTAGAACGTTCATCAACTATGGACTAGTTGAATCAATAAGGATTCGCTAGTCTAACAAGGTTCAACAATAAATAAAATTTATAATGAATAACAATCTCAATAGGTATACAATAGAACAATTATTGTATAACAGAATCATACTTTGAAAAGATAGTAAATCTTTAACATAACAAATGAACTTGATTTATAACTTGAATAATGATAACAAGTAAGGTTAGGAAACTTTTCGCAATGTAGATTACACGTTAATTAAACTCGTTCCTTGATTTAAATCCTACATATCATTTATGTTCACAATACCATTCAATTATAACGTAACTAATCATAGCAACTTCATTCTTTTGTCTAACTTTGGTTATGACTATACTTAGTCAATTTATCACATTCATTGCTACATAATTTACACTTCACAAATTACAAGCTAATTATGTATTCAATAATTCAATCTATATGCAATTATGTTATTTACATGCTAAATATCTATTTTATCATCTCATTATACTTCTAACATATTTCTATGTTCTTTAAATTAAGTTGCTATCACATTGGTTGACTTGAAAAATTTTAAAATTTCATTTCGAACATTTCGGAGAGTATACGTCATGCATATTATCGTTGTACTTGGTCTTCGTATTTCTTGCAGGCCATGGCTATGACTTGAGACTAATAATATTGCCATGGTGACTACGTGGCACAGGAATTAGGCAGTATTGTATTGCAATATACATACCGTATTCAGAGAATTTGCGAGTCATGTAAAAATCACAGAACATGCCAATTTCTACCAATTTCTTATTTTCTCCACGAATTTAGACATAATTAAAATATGTAATTTTCACTGTTCTTGATGTTCTTGAAGGTTTTGAACATAAATCATGAAAATTAATACTACGGATTCGTTATAACACTGAATCCGTTCATTTAAGGTTTGGTCTCTTCGTATCAACATGCATAATCAAATAAGAGTTGGA
This sequence comes from Panax ginseng, assembly GCA_020205605.1. Lineage (NCBI taxonomy): Eukaryota > Viridiplantae > Streptophyta > Magnoliopsida > Apiales > Araliaceae > Panax > Panax ginseng. Next base: position 9,711,880 of record CM035146.1, read on the forward strand.
ATTTTACAAAAACATTTATGTTTGACATATTAAAATCACGTATAAGGCCATATGGCCATATTCCATACTCTATAAGTTTTGAGCAACATATACGACATGTTTTATGATACTGAAGATATGGTTTACATAATATATATATATATATATATAATCAAATACGATATGGTAACATTTAACACATATACAAACTCATAATCATACCCTTTCCCAATTACAGAGACTTTACAAAACTTTGAAAGCCATATTTATGAAAACTCAAACAACGTAAAACAGAATTTGGTTTGGAGAATTTATCCAGAGTATAAAGTGTAGATTTGTAGGTTTAGATGCTTTTCTTCAATCACTCACTCTTAATCTCCTTCTCAATATCACAATTTCTCTCTGATAATTTATCTCTGCATTTGCTTTGTTCTTAGACTTAGAAAATAGGAAATAAAGAAGACGACGTATAAAATAAAGAACTGACGCGCATTATGTTCAGTTACCCATCATGGGTAACTGCTAAGAACTCCTTTTAGGGCTTTGTTTGGCTAGCAAGAATAGGTTTCAAAACCATTTAATTTAATAAATCTCATATACTATAGTTTAAAACATGTCACACCCAATTATACAATAACTCAATTATATTATTTAATTTAATTTGAATAAAATATAATAATTTCTCATTAATTCACATAGTCATATATTTAATTTTCTCATTAATTATAAAATGATATTAGGCTTATTAAATATTTCTTTTAATTTAATAAACTCACATAATTACATTCTTTGAATAATAAAATTTTCTACATTAATTTAATAAATGTAACACATATAATTAAATTAATCTATCACAATTGCATCAATTAATTATTTAATCTAATAATTAAATCATCAAAAATATTTATTTATTCTAATAAATATTAAAATTAATTTACAAAAATCTCGTTCGTCACACTGGTTCCATTCTTTATTATTCTGTTGGAATAACCTGTCTGTGTGGTCTATCGCATGCATGGTGAATGATCCTTTGTATTCATTCCTTATTAAATTGTGGATATGATGCATGCAAGTGGATTACCGTACGGCGATTTAAAATCCATTTTTAGTTTCATATATTCTCTTATACTCAGTTGGTTAAAGCTTTGACTTCTATACTCCATGAAATTAGTGGAATATCCTGGATATTTGCGCTTCATCCAGTATCTTTTCATGGAAATATTCTTCTGAGCATTCTTGAATTTTACTCCGCAAAGTATTGTCATGTTGACAATTTGGACGTTATTGAGTTCAGGATAAATTAATTTATAAATCTTTAAAATTTATTCTTGAACTTGTTTTATTGAATTGTCATCATCCTCATGTTTATAATATGTTTAAAGTCATCTGTGGCCTGTAGTGCATAGATGGACTTGGTATGATTATGACCATGGATTATTCGGTATAATCATGACCGTAATGTTGCAAATGATGTGGTAAAAGTCCTCATTGGCCGTAGTGCATTTATGGACTGTTGTTGGCATGATCATGACTATTGATGAATACACGAATATCCTTGGCCCGTAGTGCATGGATAATTTATGGTCGTGATACTAATGAATATCCTTGGCAGTAGTCTTGTGGATGATGTGGTTTATTTATTGTCAATCTCAGCGATAAAAGTGATGAAAAACCTTTTGAATCAAAGAAGATAGTAGATTTTATTCTCTACTTGACTCTTCTAATGGATTGCTTGTTCCGCTACAGTTAAACTTGATGTTTGTTATATTTTATCAGTTTAACACTGTTGAATGCTAACGATAAATTATTTTGTATTATCTTAGTCATAATATTTCTTATTGAGCTAGTTGAGCTCACCCTTTCTTTCACTGTTCTCTTTAGGAAATGAGAACGTAGCCGGGACTAGTTGGGGAAAGGAGTGACGGTCCAGATGATAGCATTAGTAGTCCTCACTAATCTGTTAAATAGTGTAACAATAAATGTAATGAGGACTCCATTTAGTGTGGATATTGTCTAGATGACAATATTTTTATTAAAACTTATAGCATATGTTTTGCCGTATTTTACACGACAGTTGTATAATTAAGTTCTTATTTATATTTTGTACCATGTATTTGGCGACTCAAGATGGGTGATGTATACCTGTTTTGGGGGCGTCACACTAATAATCCCAACACAATGGAACTATCAATTTTATCTTTAATCAACACGAACTTATTCATCATTAATATTATAACTCACAATATTTAACTACCAGATCATTTCCAGGAAAGAGGGGGCTTTTCGATAAGTATTTCTCCCTATTGGCGCGCAATTAGGTGACCAAACCCCTTTCCTCGATAGAACTTTCTAGACATCGTCAATATTGCAAATAATAATATGAATAACTTTATCGTCTCAATTATTGATTTAATAATATAAAATATTATGCAGATGATACTGTGACAATAATTGAATCAATAATATGAGAGATATTATGCAGCAATTACTGTAGCAATAATTGAGTATAACTGAGTGACTTCTCACGTAAGCATCAATAATAAATACAGTGTGTTATTATACAACCACATGTATTACTGTACTTTTACTATCGGGTAGTTCAACAGTTTAACGGTAAAACTTACGCCGTTATTTTTATAAAAAAATAATTCTATCGTTTTCTAACTACGACAATACTTTCGTTGTGGGGTCCACCAATGATTGTGTCATCGTACGAATATTCCCTGTTAAAACGAATATTCCCCGATTAATCGAATATTTTATAACAACTTGCTTACTTTGCAAAATTTTTAAATATTATCCACAACTATAACATTATATCAAATCCATAACATAATATTCAAAAATAAATTTCTAGAAAAATAATCTTTATTCATAAAAGTTGGGGTCTTACAACCTCCCCTTCTTATGAAATTTCGCCCTCGAAATTAGATTACGTACCTGGTATGTCGAAGAGGCGAGAATACCTTGACTTCATTTCACATTCTAACTCCTAGGTCATTTCCTCAACATCGTGGTTTCTCCACAAAACTTTGACTTGAGATATAACCTTGGAGCGTAGAATATGATCTTTCTCATCCAAGATTTTAACAGGTACCTCTTCATACGTTAAATCATCCGCTATCTCATCCGGTTCTAATTCAATAATGTGGTTCGGGTCTTTCACATATTTACGTAACATAGATATGTGAAAAATATTATGAACACGAGACATACTTGGCGGTAAGGCAAGTCTATAGGCCACAGTTCCTACTCGATCAAGGATTTTGAATGGCCCAATAAATCAGGGATTGAGCTTTCCTCTCTTTCCAAATTATGTAACTCCTTTGCATGGAGAAACACATAACAACACATGCTCTCCAACAATGAATTCTACGTCTCTTCAATGAAGATCAGCGTAACTCTTTTATCGATCTTGTGAGGTTTCTATACGTTATCGGATCATTTGAATCTTTTTTCGTTGTCATGCGTACCAAATCCGGTCCCAACAACGTTGCTTCACCCACCTCATCCCAGCATACTAGAGAATGACATTTACGTCCATACAACGCCTCGACTGGAGCCATGCCAATACTTACTTGATAACTATTGTTATAGGAGAATTCCACCAATGACAAGAATTTCTCCCAACTTCCTTTGAAGTCAAGGATACAGAGTCTTAATAAATCTTCAAGAGTTTGAATTGTCCTCTCCGACTGTCCATCCGTTTGAGGACGATATGCCGAACTAACTCGTAAATCCGTGCCCATAGCCTTCTGCAAACTAACTCAAAATCGTGAAGTAAATCTTGAGTCTCGATCAGAAACTATGGATACTGGCATACCATGCAGTCTTACAATCTCATTTATGTAAATACGAGCAAGACGTTCAAGTGAATAAGTTTCTTGTATAGGTAAAAAATGAGCAGACTTGGTTAATCTATCAACAACAACCCAAATTGCATCAATTCCTTGAGAAACCTTGGGAAAACTAGTAACAAAATCCATGGTAATGTGCTCCCACTTCCATTCTAGAATTTCAAGTGGTTGCAATGGACCTTTTGGCACTTGATGCTCCGCCTTGACTCGTTAACAAGTTAAACACCTTGAGATAAACCCCGCTATCTCTCTCTTCATATTGCTCCACCAAAATGTATGTCGAAGATCACGATACATTTTGGTACTCCCAGGATGGATTGCAAACGGTGTGTTGTGCGCCTCTATCATAATATTATACTTCAAGTTAGAATAGTTAATAACACAAAGTCTGGAGTTGACTCGAAGTATTCCTTCTTCGTCGATTCTTGATTCTAGAATAGCACCTTATTGCACTTTCTTCCTCATACGCATCAGCTCCAGGTCTGTAGCTTGAGCATCTTTAACTTTATCGATTAAAGTCAGTTCTACTCGTGTATTTGCCATCATCACATGGGTCCCTAGAATCTTTAACTCTATCTCCATCCTTTGTAACTCATACAAAATGGGCTTTTGAGTTGACAATATCGCACTCGTAATCGCATACGATCTTCTACTTAATGCGTCAGCTACTACGTTCACTTTTCCAGGATGGTATTGAATGGTATGATCATAATCTTTCAACAAATTTCAAGCCAACGTCGTTCGTTGCATGTTGAATTCCTTTTGAGTGAAGAAATATTTGAGGCTTTTATGATCCGTATAGATTTCACCTTCTCTCCATACTGTGTAATGCCTCCAAATCTTAAGCGTTAAAATGACAAACGGCTTAACTCTAGATCATGAGTAGGATAATTCCTCTCATATTCTTTGAGTTGTCGTGAGGCATAAAGCTATGACTTTCCCATGTTGCATGAGAATACATCCCAACCCTTTACGAAGCATCATCAGAGATGACAAATCCTCTCGAGCGTATGGTATTGCCGTAGCAGTCTTTGAAATGAGTCTCTCTCGAGTTCTTAAAACTCTTCTCACGTTCCTCGCTCTAACCAAATTTTGTATCTTTCCGAGTCAGCTGAGTTAATGGAGTAGAGATTCGAGAAAACCCTTCTACGAATCTCCGATAATAACCAGCTAAGCCGAGAAAGCTACGTACTTCGGTTACTGACTTAGGTTGCTCCCAGCTTTGAATTGCTTCAATCTTTTCCGGGTCAACAGATATTCCCTGATTTGATATCACGTGCCCAAGGATAAACTCTACCTCCTTCATGTGACGAATACTTTCGGGAAAGTACTTGTTGTTGAACAGTTCTTGGAACTTATCCCAAGACATCTTCAGTGCGGCAGGTTGAGTACGCTTTAGAGATTCTCACTAGTAATCTGCCTCTCCTCGCAACATGAAGGTGGAAAAGGAAACCTTTTGCTCCTTGGAGCATCCCAAGACATCAAATATCTTGGTGATCTGCTTTATCCAAGCCTTCGCCTTAAGTGGTTTTTGCTCTTCCAAAAACTCCTGTGGTCCCTGTGATGTCCCCAAAATAGGTATACATCACCAATTCTGAGTCGCCAAATACATGGTACATAAATCAAATACAAAATTCTTTTATACAATACAACAACAGCGTAGCTTAGAGTTTTTACACGAATATTATCTCATAGACAGTATTCAAACTCAAATGAAGTCTTCATTACATTTATTATCACACTATTTTATAAAATAGTGAGGACTACTATAGCCACCATCTCGGACCGTCACTCTGTTCCCCGATTTGTCTCGACTACGTTCTTATTTTCTGAAGAGAACAATGAAAGCAAAAGGGTGAGCTCAACTAGTCCAGTAAGAAATATTATGACTAAGATAATGCAGAATAAATTATTGTTAGCCTTCAACAGTGTTAAACTGATAAAATACAATAAACATCAAGTTTAATCATAGCGGTGAACAAGCAATCCATTAGAAGAGTCAAGTAGAACATGATATCTACTATCTTCTATGATTTAAAAAGATTTTTCATCAACTTTATCGCTGAGACTCAGCTTAATAAATAAACCACATCATCGAATCATCCATGCACCATGGACAAGGATATTCATGTAATCATCAATGGTCATGATTATACCGAATAATCCTTGGTCATAATCATACCAACAACTGTCCATCAATGCATTACAGGCCAATGAGGACTTTTAGCACATCATTTGTAACATTACAGGTAATGATTATACCGAATGATACCTGGTCATAATCATACCAATCATCAGTCCATAATGATACCTGGTCATAATTATACCGAATGATGACAATGATATAAGAATTCAATTAAAAGAACAAAGGATAAATTTTTAAAGATTTATAATTTAATTTATCCAGAATTCAATAATGTTCAAATTGCTAATATGATACTTCTTTGGGGAGTGAAGTTCAAGAATGATATTGTATCAAAAATGATTTGGACCGAAAAGAAATCAAATTTTATCATGAATAGTACTCCGGGTGAATAGTACATCGGGAATAGTACCCTGTGAATAGTACTTTGTGAATAGTACTCATGAATAGCATTTTATGAATAGTACTTTGTGAATAGTACCCTTGAATAGTAGTTTTGTGAATAGTACCGTATAAATAAATAGTACTCATGGACAATACTCTGGCATGAAAAGCTTAAAATTTAACAAGAATGTGCAGAAATATCCTTGTAAAACGATACTAGATGAAGCGCAAATTTCAAGGATATTCTACTAATTTCACAGAGTATAGAAGCAATACTTTATCAAAATGAGGGTATAATCAGGAATACGAGAAGAAATAATATTACTCACATACTACAGAGTATGGAAGAAAATATTATTCCTTATGAATAATGAACAAAAAAATATCCCTTACCTCCGAAGAAGACTGGATACTAGAATAGTGAGGTAGCATACTTCTCTTCTTCTTTCTCTCTATAGCTTCTCTATCTATAATTGCTCTTGTGAGTCTTAGGGAATTAGTGAGAATGAAAGAATAATGAGATTCTATTTATAGAAAAATATAGTTTCGATAGTTGCACATTTTGGGGCTCAAAATATTACAGTATAATACCTTCATCTTTTCCTTCATATTTAATTTAGTCCTGCAAGTATTATCAAACTTGCACCACCTCCCCTAATAGTACATGAATGTGAATCAATAGTTCTATACATGTGAAAAAAATAGTTACGATATAGTACCTTCATCTATACCTCTATTTTTAATTTAGACATGCAAGTATTATCAATCTTGCACTACCTCCCTTAATAGTATATACATGTGAACAAATAGTTATTAGCATGTGAATTAATAGTAATTAATTGCTCATTTATCCGATTAATTACCCGATTGGTCAATATAACCTCTAGACATCAATTATTATCGAAATAGATGTCGATTTTCATTAATACTAATAATCCCAACACAATGAAAATATCAATTTCATCTTTAATCAATACGAATTTATTCATAATTAATATTATAACTCACAATATTTAACAACCAGATCATTCTCAAGAAATTGGGGGGTTTTCGATAAGGATTTCTCTCTATTAGTGCTCAATTAGGTGACCAAACCTCTCCTCGACAGAACTTTCTAGACATCGTCAATATTGAAAATAATTATATGAATAACTTTGTCGTCTCAATTATTGATTTAATAACATAAGATATTGATACCGTGACATTAATTGAATCAATAATATGAGAGATATTATGCAGTAATTACTGTAGCAATAATTGAGTATAACTAAGTGACTTCTCACGTAAGCATCAATAATCAATACCGTGTGCTACTGTGCAACTACGCGTATTATTGTACTTTTACTACCGGGTAGTTCAACAGTTTTAATGGTAACACTTTCGCCGTTATTTTTATAAAAAGATAATTTTGTCGTTTTCTAACTACGACAATACTTCCGTTGTGGGATCCACCAATGATTGTGCCATCATACTAATATTCCCTGTTAAAACGAATATTTCCCGACCAATCGAATATCATATAACCACTTGCTTATTTTGTAAAATTTATAAATAATACCCACGACTATAATATTATATCAAATCCATACCATAATATTCAAAAACATATTTCAAAAAAAATTAATCTTTATTCATAAAAGTTGGGGTCTTACATATTATATTTTATTGTTTACATAGTATTGCATAGTGTTGCATAGTAAATTAGAAAATTTTGTTAGACGAATTCAAATTCGCACCCGTGAATCATCACTGTGCAGTCCGTGATTATTTTTCTTAAATTGTGCCCAACCATTCTCCTATAAATAGGATGCTCAGTTTAGAAAAGAAAATCACACCAAAATTAGAGAATTCTTCTTCTATAATATTGAGTGTATTTTTTTTGAGTTTAAGGAAGCTTTGAGTGCAGAAAATAGTGAAACCTTTTTTCAAGAATATCTCCGCTATATCAGTCGGAATTGCTCTCTTTTTAAGGTAAGGGGTATTATTTATTTCATATTCACTTACAATATTATTTTTCGTATTCGTAAGGAATTTTATTTTCGTTCAATATTCGTAAGGAATATTATTTTCGTTCAATAATAGTCGTAAATTTAGCTTATTATATGGACCACCACTTACCAATTTTTTAAAATAGTTGAGAGAAATTTATCTTAGTTTTGTTTTACATATATATATATATATATATATATATATATATATACATATTATAAGTTTTGTTTTTTATGCAAAATAAAATATATTATATTTTATTGTTTATATAGTACTGCATAGTGTTACATAGTAAATTAGAAAATTTTGTCAGAAGAATTCGAATTCGCACTCGTGAATCATCACTGTGTAGTCCGTGATAATTTTTATTAAATAGTGCCCAGCCATTCTCCTATAAATAGGATGCTCAGTTTAGAATAGAAAATCACACCAAATTCAGAGAATTCTTCTTCTATAATATTGAGCGTATTTCTTTTGAGTTTAAGGAAGTGTTGAGTGTAAAAAATAGTGAAAGTTCTCTTCAAGAATATCTCCGCTATACTAGTTGGAATTGCTGTCTTTTTAATGTAAGGGGTATTATTTATTTCATATTCGCTTACGATATTATTTTTCGTATTCGTAAGGAATTTTATTTTCGTTCAATATTCATAAGGAATATTATTTTCGTTCAATATTCATGAGGAATATTATTTTCGTTCAATATTCGTAATGGATATATTTTTGTTCAATATTCGTATGAAATAATATTTTCTTCCATACTCTGTAGTATGTAAGTAATATTATTTCGTTTCAGATTCCGAATTCTACAATCATTTTGTTAAGTATTGCTTCTATACTCCTTGAAATTAGTAGAATATCCTTGAAATTTACGTTTCATCTAGTATCGTTGTAAGACCCCAACTTTTATAAATAAAGATGAATTTTCTATAAATATCATTTTTGAATATTATGGAGTGAATTTGGTATAATGTTATAGTTGTGGGTAATATTTATAAATTTTGCAAAGTACGCAAGTTGTAATAAAATATTCGATTGGTCGGGGAATATTCGTTTTAACAGGGAATATTCGTACGACGGCACAATCATTAGTGGACCCCACAACGGAATTATTGTTGAATTGGGAAAACGATAAAAATATCTTTTTATGAAAATAACGACGGAAGTTTTACCGTTAACTGTTGAAACACCCGGTGTTAAAAGTACAGTAATACGCGTGGTTGCATAGTAGCACACGATTTTGATTATTGATGCTTACGTGAGAAGTCACTCAGTTTTGTTCAATTATTTCTACAGTAATTGCTGCATAGTATCTCACGTTATTTGATTCAATTATTGTTAATATTTTATTTATTATTAAATCAATAATTGTGACGACGAAGTTATTAATATTATTATTCACAATATTAACGATGTCTAGAAGTTCTGTCAAGGAGAGGTTTGGTCACCTAATTGCGCGCCAATAGATAGAAATCCTTATTGGAAAGCCCTCTCTTTCCTGGGAACGACCTGGTCGATTAATATTGTGAATTATAATAATGATGATAAGTGTTGTTAAAATTATTAAGGTTATTTTTATGAAGTTTTGCTTATTTTATGGACCCCCCATTTATTCATTTTTTAAATAACCGGTAGAAAGTTATTCATTATATATATATATATATATATATATATATATATATATATATATATACTAGTGACTTATTTGTTTAAAAGGGGGGTACTTTTATAATAATGGTGCATATATATATTTATATAAGCATGTGTGTGGCTGGTGGGTGGTGATAGTGGATGAAATTAAGTTTGGCAGGATATGTATTATTTTTCAAAGCTTTAAGCTTATTGGTTGAATAACTTTATAATGCCATCATTGATGATAACATATGAATGAGGCTATTTCCTCATTGGTTCATGCTTTTAGTTGGCATGTGATAATTTTTCTAATTGGCCAACCTTTTCCAATCATGTAGTATTATTGATAACTTGTAAAATTAGGTTGCATTCTAATTGGTCAAGGCTGTCAAATTAGAATGTGATGTCCTTCCTAATTTGACAAACACCAACCCGTGAACTTCATTCGATTTTCTTTCTTCTTTTAACTGTGCGTCCGTGAAATTTTTCTAAATAGTATCTTTCCATTCACCTATAAATAGAAGCTCATTCCTTCATTATTTCTTACGAATTCACTGAAACTCTAGAGAGAGAAAACTATAGAGAGAAAGAAGAAAAATATTCTGCTACTTCACTACTCTTATATCCAGTTTCTTTTACAGTAAGGGGTATTATTTCTTTTGTATTCATGAAGAGAACTTCTATTATTCTATTCTTTATTATTCTGCTGGAATAACAAGTATACGCGGACTACCCTATACTTGGTGACATTCCTCTATTATTCCATCTTTATTATTCTATTGGAATATCCTATCTGTGCATTTTACGCCGGACCTGGTTCCGTCTTTATTATTATTCTGTTGGAATATCCTCATCATATGCGTTTTACGCCGGATTCGGTTCCGTCTTTATTATTATTCATTGGAATATCATGTCTGCATGCGTTTACGTGAACCATTTTCGTTATTTAGTATTCGTTGGAATAACTGTCTATGTGAAGTACCGCATGCATGGTGATTTCGTTGTTATTCCATTCTTTATTATTCACATTGGAACATCCTCGCTTGCAAATTTACTTTGACGACGGTTACATTACTTATTATTCTCATTGGAATAACCTGTCTATGCGAAGTACCGCATGCATGGTGATTTCTTTTTTTATTTCATTGGTTATTATACTCAGTTGGTTAAAGTTTTGACTTCTATACTCCATGAAATTAGTGGAATATCCTTGATATTGCGATATTGCGCTTCATCCAGTTTCTTTTCATGGAAATATTCTTCTGAGCATTCTTGAATTTTACTCTACAAAGAAGTATCATGTTGACAATTTGGACGTTATTGGTTCCTGGACAAATTAATTCTTGAACTTGTTTTATTGAATTTTTATATCATTGTCATCATCCTCATGTTTATATTTTGTTGAAAGTCATATGTGGCCTGTAGTTCATAGATGGACTTGGTATGATTATGACCAGAGATTATTCGGTGTAATCATGACCGTAATGTTACAAATGATGTGGTAAAAGTCCTCATTGGCCCGTAGTGCATTGATGGACAGTTGTTGGCATGATCATGACCATTGATGAATACACGAATGTCCTTGGCCCGTAGTGCATGGATAATTTGTGGTCATGATACTAAAGAATATCTTTGGTAAGTAGTAGTGGGGTGATTCGATGATGTGGATTATTTATTAATTTGAGTCTCGCCGATAAAGTGATGAAAAAACCTTTTAAATCATAAAAGATAGTAGATTTTATTCTCTACTTGACTCTTTTAATGGATTGCTTATTCATTGCTTGATTAAACTTGATGTTTGTTATATTGTATCGGTTAACCATTTAAAACTAATGATAATTTATTCGCATTATCTTAGTCATAATATTTTTTTGGGCTAGTTGAGCTCACCCTTTTATTTTCATTGTTCTCTTCAAAAATGAGAGCGTAGCAAGGACTAGTCGGGGAACGGAGTGACGGTCCAAAGGATAGCATTAATAGTCCTCACTATTCTGTGAAATAGTGTGTTAATAAATGTATTGAGGTCTTATTTTGAGTGTGGATATTGTCTAGATGACAATATTTGTATTAAAACTCACAGCATATATTTTGTCGTATTTTTACACGACTGTTGTATAATTAGTTGTATTTGTATTCAATACCATGTATTTGGCGACTCAGAATAGGTGATGTATACCTATTTTGGGGGCGTCACAATCGTTTCACAAGGATATTTTTCTGAATATTCTTGTTAAAGTTTAATCTTTTCACGTTAAAGTACTATTCATGGGGTACTTGTGACGCCCCCAAAATAGGTATACATCACCCATTCTGAGTCGCCGAATACATGGTACATAAATCAAATACAAACTTCTTTTATACAAATACGATAACAGTGTAGCTTAGAGTTTTTACATGAATATTGTCTCATAGACAATATTCAAACTCAAATGAAGTCCTCATTACATTTATTATTACTCTATTTCATAAAATAGTGAGGACTACTATAGCCACCATCTGGGACCGTCACTGCTTTCCCCGACTAGTCCTTTGCCAGTTCTCATTTCTCAAGAGAACAATAAAAGCAAAAGGGTGAGCTCAACTAGCCCAAAGAATAAATACTATGACTAAGATAATGCGTAATAAATTATCGTTAGCCTTCAACAATGTTGAACTCGATAAAAATACAATAAACATCAAGTTTAATCTATAATTAACAAGCAATCCATTAAGAGTCAAGTAGAGCATGATATCTACTATCTTCTATGATTTAAAAAGTTTTTCATCAACTTTATCGCTGAGACTCAGCTTAATAAATAAACCACATCATCGAATCATCCCTGCACTACGGGTCAAGGATATTCATGTAATCATTAATGGTCATGATCATACCAACAACTGTCCATCAATGCACTACGGGCCAATGAGGACTTTTACCACATCATTTGTAACATTACAATTATGATTATACCGAATAATTTTTAGTCATAATTATACCAATCAATAGTAAATCTATGCACGTAAGTCACAGATGACTTTTATCACAATATAAGCATGAAGATGATGACAATGATATAAGAATTCAATTAAAAGAAATTAAATGATAAATTTTTAAAGATTTATAATTTAATTTATCCAAAATTCCATAATATCCAAATTATCAACATGATACTACTTTGTGGAGTAAAATTCAAGAATGATATTGTATCAAAAATGATTTGGACAGCAAATAAATCAATTTTTATCATGAATAATTCCTCGGGTGAATCGTACCTCAGGAATAGTATCCCGTGAATAGTATATTGTGAATAGTACTCGTGAATAGTACTTTATGAATGGTACCCGTGAATAGTACTTTGTGAATAATATCCTGTGAATAGTACTGTGACGCCACCAAAATAGGTATACATCACCCATCTTGAGTCGCCAAATACATGGTATAAAATTCAAACACAACTTAATTATACAACAGTCGTATAAAATACGACAAAACATAATCTAAGAGTTTTAATAAGAATATTGTCATCCAGACAATATCCACACTCAATGGAGTCCTCATTACATTTATTGTCACACTATTTAACAGAATAGTGAGAACTACTAATGATATCATCTGGACCGTCACTCCGTTCCCCGACTAGTCCCGGCTACGTTCTAATTTCCTGAAGAGAACAGTGAAAGAAAGGGTGAGCTCAACTAGCCCAGTAAGAAATATTATGACTAAGATAATGCAGAATAAATTATCATTAGCCTTCAACAATGCTAAACTAATGGAATATAATAGACAGCAAGTTTAACTAAAGCGGAACAAATAATCCATTAGAAGAGTCAAGTAGAGCATAAAATCTACTATCTTCTATGATTTAAAAAGTTTTTCATCAACTTTATCGCTGAGACTCAACTTAATAAATAAAATCGAATCATCCATGCATCACGGCCAAGGATATTCATGTAATCATCAATGGTTATGATTATATCGAATAATCCCTGGTCATAATCATACCAACAACTGTCCATCAATGAACTATAGGCCAATGAGGACTTTTACCACATCATTCATCACATTACGTTCATGATTATACCAAATAATCCCTGGTCATAATCATACCAAGTCCATCTATGCACATAAGCCAAAGATGACTTTAATCACAATATAAGCATGAAGATGATGACAATGACATAATAATTCAATAAAATAAGTTCAAGGATAAATTTTAAAGATTTAAAATTTTAAGTTATCCAGAAATCAATAACGTCCAAATTGTCAAACATGATACTTCTTTGTGGAGTAAAATTTAAGAATGCTCAGAAGAATATTTCCATGAAAAGATACTGGATGAAGCGCAAATATCAAGGATATTTCACTAATTTCATGGAGTATAGAAGCCAAAACTTTAACCAACTGAGTATAATAGAATATATGAAATCGTAAATGGATTTTTTCCCGCAATGCAATAATCCACGTAGACATATCATTTCTACAATTTAATAAGGAATAAATACAAAGGATCATTCACCATGCATGCGGTAATCCACATAGACAAGTTATTCCAACAGAATAATAAAGAATGGAATAATGTAAGAATTCACCAAAGCGCATGTAATCCGCCTGCACACGTTATTCCTACGTAATGATAAAGAATAGAACCAGGTCATGCGTAACTACGCATGCATGTGATATTCCAAAGTAATAATAAAGAATGGAACTGATCATGCGAATCCGACAAATAGGATATTCCAAATGTAATAATAAAGAATGGAATAATGTAAGAATTTCACCGTGCATGCGATAACAAGATGCATAAAAGTTATTCTAACAGAATAATAAAGAATGGAATAACAACCCTTACGAGTATTGAAAGAAAATAACTCTCTTCGCGAATACAAAAGAATAATACCCCTTACCTTAGAAGAAACTGGATACTGGAATAGTGAGGTAGCAGACTTCTCTTCTTCTTTCTCTCTATAATTTCTCTCTATAATAATTGCTATTGTGAGACTTAGTGAATTGGTGAGAATGAAAGAAGAATGAGCTTCTATTTATAGGAAATATAGTTTTGATAATTGCATGTTTTGGGGCTCGAAATAATACAGTATAATACCTCCCTCTTTTTCTTCATTTTTAATTTAGTCCTGCAAGTATTGTCAAACTTGCACCACCTCCCCTAATAGTAAATAATGTGAATCAATAGTAAATCATGTGAATCAATAGTTTTAGACATGTGAAAATATGAATTACAGTATAGTACTTCCATATATACCTCCATTTTTAACTTAGTCATGCAAGTATTATCAATCTTGCACCACCACCCCTAATAGTACAAGAATGTGAATCAATAGTACACACATGTGAACAAATAGTTATAATCATATGAATTAATAGTAATTAATTGCTCATTTATCTGGTTAATTACCCGATTGGTTAATAAAACCTCCAGACATCAATTATTATCGAAATAAATGTCGATTTTCACTAACACTAATAATTCCAACACAATGAAAATATCAATTTCATCTTTAATCAATACGAACTTATTCATCATTAATATTATAACTCACAATATTTAACAACCAGGTCGTTCTCAGGAAAGAGGGGGCTTTCCGATAAGGATTTCTCTTTATTAACGCACAATTAGGTGACCAAACCTCTCCTTGACATAACATCTAGACATTGTCAATATTGTAAATAATAATATGAATAACTTTGTCGTCTCAATTATTGATTTAATAATATAACATATTATGCAAATGATACTGTGACAATAATTGAATCAATAATATGAGAGATATGATGCAGCAATTACTGTAGAAATAATTGAGTATAACCGAGTGACTTCTCACGTAAGCATCAATAATCAATACCGTGTGCTACTATGCAACTACGCGTATTATTGTACTTTTACTACCGGGTAGTTCAACAGTTTTAATGGTAACACTTTCGCCGTTATTTTTATAAAAAGATAATTTTGTCGTTTTCTAACTACGACAATACTTTCGTTGTGGGATCCACCAATGATTGTGCCATCGTACTAATATTCCCTGTTAAAACGAATATTCCCCGACCAATCAAATATTATATAACCACTTGCTTACTTTGCAAAGTTTGTAAATATTACCCACTACTATAACATTATATCAAATCCACACCATAATATTCAAAGATATATTTTGAGAAAATTATTCTTTATTCATAAAAGTTGGGGTCTTACAACCTCCCCTTCTTATGAAATTTCTTCCTCGAAATTAGGGTACGTGCCTGGTATATCGAAGAGGTGAGGATATCTTGACTTCATCTCAGATTCTAACTACCATGTCATTTCTTCCACATCGTGGTTTCTCCACAAAACTTTGACTTGAGGTATAACCTTGGAGCGTAGAATATGATCCTTCTTATCCAAGATTTTAACAGGTACCTCCTCATACGTTAAATCTTCTATTATCTCATCCGGTTTTAGCGGTAAAGCGAGTCTATAGGCCACAGTTCCTACTCGATTGAGGAATATAAATGGGCCAATGAATCGAGAATTGAGCTTTTCTCTCTTTCCAAATCTCGTAACTCCTTTCCATGGAGCAACACATAACAACACATGATCTCCAATATTGAATTCCACGTCCTTTCGATGAAGATCAGCATAACTCTTTTGTCAATCTTGTGAGGTTTTTATACGTTGTCGGATCGTTTGAATCTTTTCTATAGTCATACGTACCAAATCCGGTCCCAACAACGTTGCTTCACCCACCTCATCCCAGCATACTGGAGAACGACACTTTCTTCCATACAACGCCTCAAATGGAGCCATGCCAATACTTGCTTGATAACTATTGTTGTAGGAAAACTCCACCAATGGTAAGAACTTGTCCCAACTTTCCTTGAAATTAAGGACACAGAGTCTTAATAAGTCTTCAAGAGTTTGAATAGTACTTTCCGACTGCCCGTCCGTTTGATGATATGCCGAACTAAATCGTAAATTCATGCCCATAGCTTTTTACAAACTAACCCAAAATCTTGAAGTGAATCTTGGGTCTCGATCAAAAACTATGGATACTGGCATACCATGCAATCTTACAATCTCGTTTATGTACATACTAGCAAGACGTTCAAGTGTATAAGTTTCTCGTATTGGTAAGAAATGAGCAGACTTGGTCAATATATCAACAATGACCCAAATCGCATCTATGCCTTGAGAAACCTTAGGAAGACCGGTAACGAAATCCATGGTAATGTGCTCCCACTTCCATTCTGGAATTTCAAGTGGTTGCAATGGACCTGTTGATACTTGATGATCCACCTTGACTCGTTGATAAGTTAGACACCTTGAGATAAACCCCGCTATCTCTATCTTCATATTGCTCCACCAAAATGTATGTCGAAGATCATGATACATCTTGGTACTCCCATGATGGATTGCAAATGGTGTGTTGTGCGTTTCCATCATGATTTTATACTTCAAGTCAGAATCGTTAGGAACATAAAGTCTGGAGTTGACTCAAAGTATTCCTTCTTCATCTATTCTTGCTTCCAGAATATCACCTTCTTGTACTTTCTTCCTCATATGTATCAGCTCTAGATCTGTAGCTTGAGCAGCTTTAACTTTATCGATTAGAGTCGGTTCCACTCGTATATTTTCCATATCATCACATGGGTCCCTGGAGTCTTTAACTCTATTTCCATCCTTTCCAAGTCATACAAAATGGGCCTTTGCGTTGACAATATTGCACTTGTGCCCGCATATGATCTTCTACTCAATGCGTCAGCTACTACGTTCGTTTTTTCAGGTTGGTATTGGATGGTATGATCATAATCTTTCAACAACTCAAGCCATCGTCGTTGCCGCATTTTGAGTTCCTTTTGAGTGAAGAAATATTTGAGGCTTTTATGATCCGTATAGATCTCCACCTTCTCTTCATACAGGTAATGCCTCCAAATCTTAAGCACAAAAATGACTGCTGCCAACTCTAGATCATGAGTAGGATAATTCCTCTTATATTCTTTTAGTTGTCGTGAGGCATAGGCTATGACTTTCCCATGTTGCATGAGAAAACATCCTAACCCTTTGCCTGAAGCATCACTGTAGATGACAAATCCCTCTAAGCCAGATGGTATTATCAGAACATGTGCTGAAATGAGTCTTCTCTTGAGTTCTTAAAAACTCTTTTCACATTCCTCGCTCTAACCGAACTTTGTATCTTTTCAAGTCAGCTGAGTTAATGGAGTAGCGATTCGAGAAAATCCTTCCACGAATCTCCGATAATAACCAGCTAAGTCGAGAAAGCTACGTACTTCGGTCACTGATTTAGGTTGCTCCCAGCTTTGAATTACTTCAATCTTTGCCGGGTCAATCGATATTCCATGATTTGATATTACGTGCCCAAGGAATGCAACTTCCTCAAGCCAGAACTCGCATTTCTTCAACTTGGCATATAGCTTGTTTTCACGAAGCTTTTGGAGTATCAACCTCAAGTGTTGCTCATGGTATTCACGGGTTTTGGAGTATATGAGGATGTCATTAATAAAGATGACCACAAAGTGATCCAAATATTCCTTGAATACTCGGTTTATCATATCCATGAAGGCAGCAGGAGCATTAGTCAATCCAAAAGACATGACTAGGAATTCATAATGCCCGCATCGAGTTTTGAAAGTAATCTTTGGAATGTCATCAGTTTTAATCTTCAACTGATGATATCCAGAACGAAGATTAATCTTTGAAAAGAATTTGGCTCCTTGCAACTGGTCAAACAGGTCATCAATGCGAGGCAACGGGTACCTATTTTTTATGGTGACATGATTCAACTCCCGATAATCAATACAAAGTCGCACACTTCCATCTTTCGTCTTCACGAATAGAACAGGAGCACCCCCAAGGAGACGACTAAGATTTAATGAATGGCGATGTCTAACAATTGCTGTAGTTGGGTTTTTAAATCCTGAAGTTCAATAGGAACCATTCGATATGGGGCTTTGGAAATGGATTTTGTACCGGATTCAAAGTCGATACAATATTCAATTTCATGCTCTGGGGGTAGGCCAGGAAGTTCTTCGGGGAATACGTCAGAAAATTTATTAACAATAGAAATATCATTCAAATCTGACATATTTTTATTTAAATCCATGACATGGGCTAAGAAAGCTTGACATCCATTTTTTAATAAACTAATAGTTTTATGGCTTGATATGACAGTGATTGATTTTAGTGGTTTGGTTGATTGAATTCGCATAATAGGTTGGTTAGGAATATGAAAGCTAACAACCTTACGAAAATAATCGATTTTAGCATAATGAGTAGTTAACCAATCAATCCCTAAAATCACATCAAATGCAAGTATTTTCAAAGAAATAAGATTGACAGGTAACGTACGGTTACCGATTTGAATCAAACAAGACTTATAAACAATGGATGTGATGAACGTTTCTCCTAACGAAGTTTCAACAGATAAATTAAAGTCTAATTTCTCCGAAGTTAAATGTAAACGTTGAGCGCAAGTAGGAGAAATAAAAGAATGGGTAGAACCGGTATCAAATAAAGTATAAACTTCGCTAGAGTTTATGATTAGCTTACCCGTGATCACCTCGTTCGGATTCCTCGCTTTTTGGGAGGTTACGACAAACGCTCTCCCTTGAACTACCGGTTTTGTCTTATCTGGGACACCCTTTGATGCCTCCATCTCAGCTGGACTTGACTTTGGTGCTCGACAAAATCGGGCTAGGTGACCTTCTTTTCGATATTGTAACACGCTTTGGACTGCATCACGCAGTTTGGACTGATATTTCCCTCCCCTCCGCATTTGAAACATACGACCGACGGTCGTTCTCCTTCCTTAACAACAGGTGCTGGTGCTGACGTCTTTCCATCATTTTTGAATCTCCTTTTCTTGAAATGTACACTCTTATTGTCATGGCCATGATTACAACCGAAGTGATTACCATTTCTGGCATGTTGATTCCCTCCACGCTTGTTGTCACCGCTTCGATGACTACTTCCATTGGTATTATTGACTTATCGACTGCTCTCTCTTGGTTGGGTTAACTCATTATCGCGCTCCAATAAATGAGCCCTATTCACAACATCTGAATACAAACATAGTTTGTGAGAAATTAGGTATTGACGTATCTCGGGTTTCAAACCTCTTAGAAACATCCGCGTCATTCTCTCCTCATTATCAACAAAGTGGGACGCAAATCGGGACAACTCGACAAACTTAGCTTCGTACTGTGACACAGTTATATTATTTTGCTACAGCTTGATAAACTCTACCTCCTTCATGTGACGAATACTTTTGGGAAAGTACTTGTCGTTGAACAGCTCTTGGAACTTCTCCCAAGACATCTTCAGTACGGTAGGTTGAGTACGCTTTACAGATTCCCATCAGTAATCTGCCTCTGCTCGCAACATGAAGGTGGCAAAGGGAACATTGTGCTCTTCGGAGAATCCCAAGACATCAAATATCTTGGTGATCTGCTTTATCCACGTCTCCGCCTTAAGTGCTTTTGGCTTTCCAAAAAACTCAGGTGGTCCTAGCCCCTTGAACTGTTTAGCGGTGACCGTCCGAGAGTTGCCAGTGTTTCCACCTGTATTTTGAACAGGAGCCGTTCTCACCTGATGTTGCATGAATTGCATAAAGCCTCTGAACATCTCATCGTTCACCATTTCATCAGTGTTATTGTTTACATGAGGATTATTATCTTCCTGTTGCACATTACCCTGGGTATTGATCGTTGGTGACTCAACGATCTCATGTGCTTCATTGCTTATCTCAACATTTTCGGATGCCATTTTCAAATACTACCACAAAACAAGGGTTAATTAACATATCACATATTATCCCTATACTCTTACCAACCACTTAAATACCAAATAAACTTAGGTATGTCATACTAGCGAAGGAATTCCCCGTCTCTCCCCTCCTAGTTCTTGTCTCACATCTCAGCCAGGGATCATATCCCTAAGCTTTGATACCAACTGTGACGCCCCCAAAATAGGTATACATCACCCATCTTGAGTCGCCAAATACATGGTACAAAATTCAAATACAACTTAATTATACAACAGTCGTGTAAAATACGACAAAATATAATCTAAGAGTTTTAATAAGAATATTGTCATCTAGACAATATCCACACTCAATGGAGTCCTCATTACATTTATTATCACACTATTTAATAGAATAGTGAGGACTACTAATGTTATCATCTGGACCGTCACTCCGTTCCCCGACTAGTCCCGGCTATGTTCTAATTTCCTAAAGAGAACAATGAAAGAAAGGGTGAGCTCAACTAGCCCAGTAGGAAATATTAAGACTAAGATAATGCAGAATAGATTATCATTATCCTTCAACAATGTTAAACTGATAGAATATAATAGACAACGAGTTTAACTGCAGCGGAATAAGCAATCCATTAGAAGAGTCAAGTAGAGCATAAAATCTACTATCTTCTATGATTTAAAAAGTTTTTCATCAACTTTATCGCTGAGACTCAACTTAATAAATAAAATCGAATCATCCATGCATCACGGCCAAGGATATTCATGTAATCATCAATGGTTATGATTATATCGAATAATCCCTGGTCATAATCATACCAACAACTGTCCATCAATGAACTATAGGCCAATGAGGACTTTTACCACATCATTCATCACATTACGTTCATGATTATACCGAATAATCCCTGGTCATAATCATACCAAGTCCATCTATGCACATAAGCCAAAGATGACTTTAATCACAATATAAGCATGAAGATGATGACAATGATATAGTAATTCAATAAAATAAGTTCAAGGATAAATTTTAAAGATTTAAAATTTTAAGTTATCCAGAAATCAATAACGTCCAAATTGTCAAACATGATACTTCTTTGTGGAGTAAAATTTAAGAATGCTCAGAAGAATATTTCCATGAAAAGATACTGGATGAAGCGCAAATATCAAGGATATTCCACTAATTTCATGGAGTATAGAAGCCAAAACTTTAACCAACTGAGTATAATAGAATATATGAAACCGCAAATGGATTTTTGCCCGCCATACAGTAATCCACGTAGACAGATCATTTCCACAATTTAATAAGGAATGAATACAAAGGGTCATTCACCATGCATGCGGTAATCCACATAGACAAGTTATTCCAACAGAATAATAAAGAATGGAATAATAGAAGAATTCACCAAAGCGCATGTAATTCGCATGCATACGAGTTATTCCCACATAATGATAAAGAATGGAATCGAGGTCATACGAATCACTGCATGCATGAGGATATTCCAATGTAATAATAAAGAATGGAACTGGGTCACGCGTGAATCCGCATGCAGACGGGATATTCCAACAGAGTAATAAAAATTGAATAACAACAGAATTTGTGCATGCGATAGATCAGCCATACATACATGTTATTCCAATGAATAATAAAGAATGGAATAATGTAAGAATTTCACCATGTATGCGATTTCTTAGACAGACAAAGTTATTCCAACATAATAATAAAGAATGGAATAACAACCCTTACGAGTATTGAAAGAAAATAACTCTCTTCATGAATACGAAAGAATAATACCCTTACCTTAGAAGAAACCGGATCTTTGGAATAATGAGGTAGCAGACTTCTCTTCTTCTTTCTCTCTATAATTTCTCTCTATAATAATTTATCTTGTGAGACTTAGTGAATTGGTGAGAATGAAAGAAGAATGAGCTTCTATTTATAGAAAAATATAGTTTCGATAATTGCACGTTTTGGGCCTCGAAATATTACAATATAATACCTCCCTCTTTTTCTTCATTTTTAATTTAGTCCTGCAAGTATTATCAAACTTGCACCACCTCCCCTAATAGTAAATAATGTGAATCAATAGTTCTAGACATGTGAAAATATGAATTACAGTATAATACCTCCATCTATACCTCCATTTTTAACTTAGCCATGCAAGTACTATCAATCTTGCACCACCACCCTAATAGTATAAGAATGTGAATCAATAGTACACACATGTGAATAAATAGTTATAATCATGTGAATTAATAGCAGTTAATTGCTTATTTATCCGGATAATTACCCGATTGGTCAATATAACCTCCAGATATCAATTATTATTGAAATAAATGTCGATTTCCACTAACACTAATAATTCCAACATAATGGAAATATCAATTTCATCTTTAATCAATACAAATTTATTCATCATTAATATTATAACTCACAATATTTAACAACCAGGTCGTTCCCAAGAAATAGGGGGCTTTCCGATAAGGATTTCTCCTTATGGCGCGCAATTAGGTGACCAAACCTCTCATTGACATAACTTCAGACATTGTCAATATTGCAAATAATAATATGAATAACTTTTGTCGTCTTAATTATTAATTTAATAATATAACATATTATGCGATGATGATCTTTGTGACAATAATTGAATCAATATTATGAGAGATATGATACAGCAATTACTGAGCAATAATTGAGTATAACTGAGTGAATTCTCACGTAGCATCAATAATCAATACTGTGTGCTACTATGCAACCACGTGTATTATTGTACTTTTACTACCGGGTAGTTCAACAGTTTTAACGGTAATACTTTCGCCGTTATTTTTATAAAAAGATAATTCTGTCGTTTTCTAACTACGACAATACTTCCGTTGTGGGGTCCACCAATGATTGTGTCGTCGTACGAATATTTCCTGTTAAAACGAATATTTCCTGACCAATCGAATATTTTATAACCACTTACTTACTTTGCAAAGTTTGTAAATATTACCCACCACTATAACATTATATCAAATCCACACCATAATATTCAAAAATATATTTCGAGAAAATTATTCTTTATTCATAAAAGTTGGGGTCTTACAAGTACCGTATAAATGAATACTGCTCATGGACAGTACTCCGGCTTGAAAAGCATAGAATTTAACAAGAATGTGTAGAAAATATCCTTGTAAAACGATATTAGATGAAGCACAAATTTCAAGGATATTCTACTAATTTCACGGATTATAGAAGCAATACTTTAACAAAATGAGGGTATAATCAGGAATACATGACGAAATAATATTACTCACATACTACAGGGTATGGAAGAAAATATTATTCCTTATGAATACTGAAAAAAATAATATCCCTTACCTCAGAAGAGGACTGAATACTGGAATAGTGAAGTAGCAGACTACTCTTCTTCTTTTTTTCTATAGCTTCTCTCTCTATAATTGCTCTTGTGAGTCTTAGTGAATTGGTGAGAATGAAAGAAGAATGAGCTTCTATTTATAGAAAAATATAGTTTCGATAATTATACGTTTTGGGGCTCGAAATATTACAGTATAATACCTTCCTCTTTTTCTTCATTTTTAATTTAGTCCTGCAAGTATTATCAAACTTGCACCACCTCCCCTAATAGTACATGAATGTGAATCAATAGTACATTGATGTGAATTAATAGTTCTATACATGTAAAAAAAATAGTTACGGTATAGTACCTTCATCTATACCTCTATTTTTAATTTAGTCATGCAAGTATTATCAATCTTGCACCACTTCCCTTAATAGTACATGCATGTGAACAAATAGTTATAAGCATGTGAATTAATAGCAATTAATTGCTTATTTATCTGATTAATTATCCGATTGGTCAATATAACCTCCAGAAAACAATTATTATCGAAATAAATGTCAATTTTCACTAACACTAATAATCCCAACACAATGGAAATATCAATTTCATATTTAATCAACACGAACTTATTTATTATTAATATTATAACTCACAATATTTAACAACCTGATCATTCCTAAGAAAGAGGGGGCTTTCCGAAAAGGATTTTTTCCTATTGGCGCGCAATTAGGTGACCAAACCTCTCCTCGACAGAACTTTCTATACATCGTCAATATTACAAATAATAATATGAATAACTTTGTCGTCTCAATTATTGATTTAATAATATAAAATATTATGCAGATGATACTGTGACAATAATTGAATCAATAATATGAGAGATAGTATGCAGTAATTACTGTAGCAATAATTAAGTATAACTGAGTGACTTCTCACGTAAGCATCAATACCATGTGCTACTATGCAACCACGCGTATTACTGAACTTTTACTACTGGTAGTTCAACAATTTAACGGTAAAACTTTCGTCGTTATTTTTATAAAAAGACATTTCTGACGTTTTCTAACTCCGACAATACTTTCGTTGTGGGGTCCACCAATGCTTGTGCCATCGTACAAATATTCCCTATTAAAACGAATATTCCACGCCCAATCGAATATTTTATAACAACTTGCTTACTTTGAAAAATTTATAAATATTACCCACAACTATAACATTATATCAAATCCATACCATAATATTCAAAAATATATTTCGAGAAAAATTAATCTTTATTCATAAAAGTTAGGGTCTTACAGTACTATTCACTCGGGTACTATTCACCCGGAATATTATTCATGACAAAAATTAATTTCTTTCCTGTCCGAATTATTTTTGATACAATATTATTCTTGAATTTTACTCCATAAAGCAGTAATCGTGTTGACAATTTGGACATTTTTAAACTCTGGATAAATTTAAAGTCTTTAATATTTATCCTTGATTTCGTTTGATTGATGCTTATATCATTGTCATCATCCTCATGCTTATATTGTGATGAAAGTCATCTTTGACCCGTAGTGCATAGATGGACAGTTGATTGGTATAATTATGACTATGTATCGGTATAATCATGACCTGTAATGTTACAAACGATGTGGTAAAAGTCATCATTGGCCCGTAGTGCATTGATGGACAGTTGTTGGTATGATCATGACTATGGGTTCTCTTCGGCCAAGGGTGCAAAGATGAATTGTTGTTTGGCATGACCATGACCATTGGTGATAATAACGAATATCCTTGGCCCGTAGTGAATGTATGATTCGTCGATGTGATAATATAATGAATATCCTTGGCCCGTAGAGCATGGATAATTCAGTGATATGAATTATTTATTGAGTTGAGTCTCAGCGATAAAATTGATGATAAACTCTTAAATCATAAAAGATAGTAGATATTATGCTCTAATTGACTCTTCTAATGGATTGTTTATTCTACTGCAATTAAACTTGTTGTCTATTGTATTCTATCAGTTTAAAACTATTGAAGGCTAACAATAATTTATTCTGCATTATCTTAGTCATAATATCACTACAAAAAAATCGGTTATTGCCGACGGCTACTACTGTCGCCTATGACTCTAATGTCGTCGGCATTGAGGTCATTAATGATTCGGCCGGGAGCCAGACCGTGAGACCGTCGTCTGACAAAGTTGTCGCCCATGGTCGCCATCTACCGCCATCCAAGATCATCATCATTTCATGACGGTATACATTAACGATGGGACAATGTCACTATCGACGGATTTAACGACGGTAAGTGCATTTAAGAAAGGCTTCTTGAATTTTTAAAAAAGTTCATTCTGGATGGCGTGACCGTCGCCTATACATGTAAGTCTTTGTCGGCAATGCCTTTGTACCGTGTTCATGTACCGCGAGAGGTCATTGACGGGGAGGCCGCCGCCCTTACCCCCCGCTTCTAAGAATGACTTTATATTTTTTGAATTTTTTTATAATTTCAAATTTTCCCTATTCATTTACAAATATAAACATACACCTGTTATAAACTAATAAAAACCATCAAATAAAAAACAAATATCATACAATTCACCATTCAAATACTAATCCAAATTAAATATATAGATCAAAAATGGCTTGTACAAGTACATACATGAAACTCAGATTATAACATAAACTAATTACAACCCGTCGCCTATCTCCTTGTCATCGACTCGGTGATCATCACCCTGTACTGGAGGAGGCTGCTCGTCATCAACTCAACGGTCATCACCCTGTACTGGAGGAGGCTGCTAGTCATCAGCTCGACGGTCATCACCAGTGCCTCTACCTCGACGAGTCTCGTCAACAAGACCCTAAAAAATTAAAATATTAATAACAAAGTCAAAATGATAACATATTTACATTATTTTAGTTTGTGTTTTCTCAAGTTAGGCGTACGGGACTCGAACTCGAGCTCCATAGATCGGAATCGGGTCCTGTCAGTTATAACGCGTGTCTATTGCCTATACGGTACTATTGTCTATGTTTGCGTGTCGTTCGGATGACCGGGGCGGTTTTTGGTCTCTTTTTCGACTAGTTTGCTGTGTTTCCTCAAGTTAGGCGTACAGGACTCGAACTCGGGTTCTGTATATCAGAATCGAGTCCCGTCAGTTGTAACGCGTGTCTATTGCCTATGCGATGCTATTGTCTGTGTTTGCGTGTCGTTCGGACGACCGGGGCGATTATTGGTTTCTTTTTCGACTATTTTGCTAAGTTTTCTCAAGTTAGGCGTACGGGACTCGAACTCGAGCTCCGTATATCAGAATCGAGTCCCATCAGTTGTAACGTGTGTCTATTGCCTATGTGGTGCTATTGTCTGTGTTTGCATGTCGTTCGGACGATCGGGGCGGTTTTTGGTTTCTCTTTCGACTATTTTGCTGTGTTTTCTCAAGTTAGGCGTTCGGGACTCGAACTCGGGCTTCGTATATCAGAATTGAGTCTCGTTAGTTGTAATGCATGACAATTTCTTATGCGATGCTATTGTCTATGTTTGCGTGTCGTTCGGACGACCAGGGTCATTTTTGGTCTCTTTTTTGACTATTTTGCTGTGTTTTCTCAAGTTAGGCGTACGGGACTCGAACTCGGGCTCCGTATATCGGAATCGAGTCCCGTCAGTTGTAACGCATGTCTATTGTTGATGCGGTGCTATTGTCTATGTTTACGTGTTGTTCGGATGATCAGGGCGGTTTTTAGTCTCTTTTTCGACTATTTTGCTAAGTTTTCTCAAGTTAGGTGTACGGGACATCAGATCTCATCGCCGCTGATTTGCTCAAATGCGAAGTTGAGAAACTGTTCAACCACACTACGATACTCAGAGCTAAGCCCACTCCTATCAGTGGCTACCCTATGTTCCATCCAACTTTGATCAACAAACATCTCGGATCCTATATATGGAAAGTTAGACAATTTGAGGATCCTAACCAGGATAAATTTTTATATAAAATCCAAAATGATTACATTAAATCTAGAATTGCATCGACATTATATTTCTCATAATCCAAAATTACCATAACACAAAGTGAATTTGTGTTTTAATGTCTATTAGGGTGGGTCAAAGCATGTTCTGAAATATTTAGCTTACAGTGAAGATGGTTGACAATATAAATATAGATTATAAATTAAAAGACAATGATGATCTAATCAAAGTTAATACAGAAGTAAATATATACTATTTTGTTTAATTATAAAATTCTTAAAATGAAAGTCAGGTTTAGCAATAACTTGTTCCAATGAATGCATTTTTAGAAATTCATTTTGCAATTTTAGCTTACTAATAGACTGCATTGCCCGGAACCATTTCCAGGCATGTACAGAGATGGTCATGCCCATGACTAGTTCCATGGAGAGCATGTTTCCTCCATTCTCCTTCAGTTCCAAGGACTTTGAAGAGAATTGCTTGAAAAACTATGGAGTTAAGCCCAGACCACACTGGATCACTACCTAATTTGGTGGAAGTGTAAGTTTGAAAAACTATTCCGATTATGAGAAATATAATGTCGATGCATTGCTATATTCAAAAACGCTATCCAAATTTCAAAGGACCCTTTACTTTCCCCCAAATCTCCCCCGTATATATACACGTACGCATTAGATCATAGTAATTAATTACTGAAGAAAAAAAGACAGAGTTCTTCAAACGAGATTATAATATATATATTCACCAAATTGAGCAATACCCAATTATTACCTCAAACACAGGCATACACGCAAAAATAGAAAATGGGTTCAAAATAAACAAACGATTAGATTGAAATAGATGAAAAAATTACAGTGAAAAACAATGCCCCAAACTGCATCTCTTCAATAACCCAATAAATAAACCAGATTTTGAATTCAGAATGGAAAAGCCTAATTTCATACATTGGCATAAAAATTAAAAATAACCAAACAAAAATGGTCAATTACTTAGCCTTACAACATATACAAGCAATAAATTAAAGTAGCAATGAGAAAAGAGAGAGATGGAGATGCACTTACAAACACCCGAAGTCCTCCCAAATTAGCAACAACTAGGAAGAAACTGTTACACTCTTGCAAATCAAAGTAAAGCAGTTGTGTGAATTCAAGTACTTAGCTCAGAACATATATAATAGAAAAAATAGAATCATACCTATTGCAAGTTGAGCGAAACCACGAGTAAAGAAGAAAGAAGGAGAGGTGGAGCGTCGTACGTGGTGGCCAGAGTATGGCAGGAGGGGGAGGCTCGCCGGCGCCGGCGATATGGGAGGAGAGGGAGCTGACCTTTAATCTTCTTTCTTCAATTAATGGCGTCTGGGAGGTATGGGATGAATAGGGATTGAGGGAAAATCAAATATCAGTAGCAGAGAGCAGAGGAAGAGGAAGAGGGAGGGAAAATAAAGTAGTCGTTCTCGTCGTGGGTAGGGTTTTTTAAAAGACTCATTCTCGATAGCCCGCCCGTCGATATTGATACCGTCGTTATTGACTCACTTACGACGGCACTGCCGTCGACTATAGAATTTTAAGTCATCGCCTATGACTTTCCCTCTCCAGCAAAAAAAAGCCCACCAAATTTAAGACCGAGAAATGTTATTATCGACGGGACTCATTGACGACAGTTAGGCAGTCGCTAATGAGGTCATTATTGACGAAACTATCATCATCGCCATTACCCCCGTCGCATATGACCTAGTTTATTGTAGTGTATTCTTTACTGGGCTAGTTGAGCTCACCATTTTCTTTCATTATTCTCTTTAGAAAATGAGAATATAGTTGGGACTAGTCAGAGAATGGAGTGACGATCCAGATGGTTGTTATAGTAGTCCTCACTATTCTGTGAAATAGTGTGATAATAGTTGTAATGAGGACTTATTTGAGTTTGTATATTATCTAGGAGACAATATTTGTATTAAAACTCACAGCTTATGTTTTATCGTATTTCACACGACAGTTGTATAATTAAGTTGTATTTGAATTTTGTACCATGTATTTAGCGACTCAGAATGGGTTGTGTATACCTATTTTGGGGGATTCACAGTTTGTATCAAAGCTTAGGGATACGATCCCTGGCTAATATGTGAGGCTAGAACTAGGAGGGGTGAGACGGGTAAATCCTTCGTTAGTATGACCTACCTAAACTTAATTGTTATTAATTGGTCAGTCAGAATATAGGGATAATATGTGGTATGTCAATTAACCCTTGTTTTGTGCAGTATTTGAAAATGGCATCTGAAAATACTGAGATAAAAAATGAAACACATGAGACCGTTGAGTCGCCACCGATCAATAACCAAGATAATGTGCATCAGGAAGGCAATAATCCTCGTGTAAATAACAACACCGACCAAATGATGAAGGATGGGATGTTCAGAGTCTTTCTGCAATTCATGCAACATCAGGCGAGAGAGACTCCTGTGAAAAATATAGGTGGAAACACTGGCAACTCACAGTTGGTCACCGCTAAGCAATTCAAGGAGCTGGGACCACCGAAGTGTTTGGGAAAGCCAAAACCACTTAAGGTAGAGACGTTAATTAAGTAGATCACCAAGATATTTGATGTCTTGGGATGCTCCAAGGAACAAAAGGTTCCCTTTTCCACCTTCATGTTGCGAGGAGAGGCATATCATTAGTGGGAATCTATAAAATGTACTCAACCTGCCGCACTGAAGATGTCTTGGGAGAAGTTCCAAGAATTGTTCAACGACAAGTACTTTCCTAAAAGTATTCATCAGATGAAGGAGGTAGAATTCATCAAGTTGGAGCAAAACAATATGACTGTATCACAGTACGAGGCTAAGTTTTTTGAGTTATCCCGATTTTCATCCCATTTGGTAGATAATGAGGAGCGAATGACGCGAATATTTCTGCAAGGCTTGAAACCCGAAATACGTCAATACCTCTTTTCTCACAAACTTTGTTTATATTCAGATGTTGTGAATAGGGCTCAGTTATTGGAGCGCGATAATGAGTCAGCCCAACCAAAAGGCAACGACCAATAACACGATAATATTCATACCGGTGGCAATGGCCATCGAAACAATGATAACCATCGTGGAGGAAATTATCATGCCAGAAATGGTAACAACTTCGGTGGTAATCATGGCCAAGATAATAAGAAAGGTGAACTAAGTGGGAACAACTTAAAGAAGAGGATATTCAACAATGACGAAAAGACGTCAGCACCAGCACCTGTTATCAAGGAAGTAGAACGACCACTGGTCGTATGCTACAGATGCGGAGAGGAGGGAAACATGCAATTCATGCGTGTTTTAATTGCAGAAGAGAAGGTCACCTAGCTCTATTTTTTTGTGTAGTGAAGTCAAGTCCAGCTGAGATAGAGACACCAAAGGCCATCCCAGATAAGTCAAAGCAGGTAGTTTAAGTGAGAACGTTTGTCGAGGAACCCGAACAAAGTTATCACGGGCAAGTTAATCAGAAACTCTTGCAAAGTCTATACCTTATTTGATACCGGTTCTACCCATTCTTTTATTTCACCTAGTTGTGCTCAACGTTTAAATTTGACTCTAGAGAAATTAAACTTTGACTTATTTGTTGGAACTCTGTTGGGAGAAACCTTCGTTACATCCACTATTTATAAATCTTGTTTGATTCAAATCGATACCTTCACATTACCTATCGATCTTATCTCTTTGAAAATACTTGTATTTGATGTGATTTTAGGAATCGACTGGTTAACTTCTCATCATGCTAAAATTGATTATTTTCGTAAGGTTGTTAGCTTTCATATTCCTAACTAACCTGTTATGCGAATTTAAGCAACCAAACCACTAAAGTTAATCACTCTCATATCAAGCCATAAGTAAAGAGCCCCGAGCCTTTCGCTAGTGACTTTCTTATGTGGGATGCACCGAAGCCAGACTTTTCGTAGGGGACGTCGTGAATCACAGTGGCAAGTTGGTAGGTATTAATGTGAGGTGTTATCCAAGTCTTGGATGAGAGTCGCAGTTTTGAATGATATTTCTATTGTTAATAAATTTCCTGATGTATTCCCCGAAGAACTTCCTAACCTACCCCCATAGCGTGAAATCGAATTTTTTATTGACCTTGAACCCGATACAAAACCCTCAAATATTTCTTTACTCAAAACGAACGTAACATACGCCAAAAACGTTGGCTCGAGCTGTTGAAATATTTCGACCGTACCATTCAATACCATCCTAGAAAAGCGAACGTGGTAGCTGACGTGTTGAGTAGAAGATCGTATGCGGTTACGAGTACGACGTTGTTAACATAAAGACCCATTTCGTATGACTTACAAATGATGGAGATAGAGTTAAAGACTCTAGTGACCCACGTGATGATGTCGAATATACGATTAGAATCGACATTAATCGATAAAGTTAAAGCTGCTTAAACTTCGGACTTGGAGCTGATGCGTATGAAGAAAAAAAAGTATAAGAAGTCGTTATTCCAAAAGCGATAATCAACAAAGTGAGGAAAGCTCAATCCTCGATTCATTAGCCCATTTGAAATCCTCGATCGAGTAGGAACTATGGCCTATAGACTCGCCTTACCGCTAAGTATGTCTTGAAATATTTTTCACGTATCTATGTTACGTAAATATGTGAACGACCCGAACCACATTATTGAATTAGAACTAGACGAGATAGCAGAAGATTTAACGTATGAGGAGATACCTGTTAAAATATTGGATAAGAAGAAATATATTCTACGCTCAAATGTTATACTTCAAGAGTTAGAATCTGAAATGAAAATAAGGTATCCTCACCTCTTCGATATACCAGGTACGTACATCAATTTCGAGGATAAAATTTCATAAGAAAGGAATGTTGTAAGACCCCAACTTTTATGAATAAAGATTTAATTTTCTCCAAATATCTTTTTGAATAATAAGGTGTGGATTTGATATAATGTTATAGTTGTGGGTAATATTTATAAATTTTTGCAAAATAAGCAAGTTGTTATAAAATATTCGTTTGGTCGGAAAATATTCATTTTATCAGAGAATATTCGTACGACAGCACAATCATTGGTGGACCCCATAACGGATTTACTGTCGGAGTTAAAAAATAACAGAAATATCTTTTTATCAAAATAACGGCAAAAGTTTTACCGTTAACTATTAAAATACCCAGTGATAAAAGTACAGTAATACACGTGGTTGCATAGTAGCACACGGTATTGTACAATATCTTTGATTATTGATGCTTACATGAGAAGTCACTCAGTTTTAATCAGTTATTTCCACAATAATTGCTTCATAGTATCTCACATTATTGATTCAATTATTGTCACAATATTTTATATTATTAAATCAATAATTGAGACGACAAAGTTATTCATATTATTATTTGCATTATTGACGATGTCTAGAAAGTTATGTCGAGGAAAAGGGTTTGGTCACCTAATTGCGCTCCAATAAGAAGAAATTTTTATCGAAAAGCCCCCTCTTTCTTGGGAATGATCTGGTTGTTAATATTGTGAGTTATAATATTAATGATGAATGTTGTTAAAAATATGTTTTGAGAAGCCAAGTGAATTGACATAAATAGAGGGGTATTTTATGAAGTATTTGTTATAAATTTGGCTTATTATATGGACCCCACTTATCCATTTTTTAAAATAGTCGGGAGAAAGTTATCTCTATTTTGTTTTATATATATGTATATATATATATATATGTATGTATTATAAGTTTTGTTTTTTTATACAAAATAGAATATATTATGTTTTATTATTTACAAAGTATTGCATAGTGTTGTATAGTGCTGCATAGTAAATCAGAAAAAAAATTCGATGAATTTGAATTCGCGCATGTGAATCATCACTGTGCAGTCCGTAATTATTTTTCTTAAATAGTGCCCAGCCATTCTCCCATAAATAGGATGCTCAGTTTAGAAAAGAAAATCACACCAGAATTAGAGAATTCTTCTTCTGTAATATTGAGCGTATTTCTTTTGAGTTTAAGGAAGCTTTGAGTGTAGAAAATAGTAAAAGTTTTCTTCAAGAATATATCCACTATACTAGTCAGAATTTCTCTCTTTTTAAGGTAAGGGGTATTATTTATTTCATATTCGCTTATGATATTATTTTTCGTATTCATAAGGAATTTTATTTTCGTTCAATATTCGTAAGGAATATTATTTTTGTTCAATATTCGTAAGGAATATTATCTTCGTTCAATATTCGTAAGGAATATTATTTTTGTTCAATATTTGTAAGTGATATTATTTTTGTTCAATATTCGTATAAAATAATATTTCTTCCATACTCTGTAGTATGTAAGTAATATTAGTTCGTTTCAAATTCTAAATTCTACACTCATTTTGTTAAGTATTGCTTCTATACTCCTTGAAATTAGTAGAATATCATTGAAATTTGCGCTTCATCTAGTATCGTTTCACTAGAATATTTTTCTGAACATTCTTGTTTAAGTTTAATCTTTTCATGTCGGAGTACTATTCACGAGATACTATTCACGAAGTAATATTCATGGGGTACTATTCACCCGGGGTACTATTCATGACAAAAATTAATTTTTTTTTTGTCCAAATTATTTTTGATACAATATTATTCTTGAATTTTACTCCACAAAGCAGTTATCATGTTGACAATTTGGACATTTTTAAACTCTGGATAAATTTAAAGTCTTTAATATTTATCCTTAATTTTGTTTGATTGATTTTTATATCATTGTCATCATCCTCATGTTTATATTGTGAATGAATTGTTATTTGGCATGACAATGACTATTGGTGATAATAACTAATATCATTGGCCCGTAGTGCATGGATGATTCGTGGATGTGATAATAATGAATATCATTGGCCCGTAGTGCATGGATAATTCAATGATGTGGATTATTTATTGAGTTGAGTCTCAGCGATAAAATTGATGATAAACTTTTAAATCATAGAAGATAGTAGATATTATGCTCTAATTGACTCTTCTAATGGATTATTTGTTCCGATGCAGTTAAACTTATTTTCTATTGTATTCTATCAGTTTAAAACTGTCGAAGGCTAAAGATAATTTATTCTACATTATCTTAATCATAATATTCTTTACTGGGCTAGTTGAGCTCACCATTTTCTTGCATTGTTCTCTTCAGGAAATGAGAATATAGCTGGGATTAGTCAGGGAATGGAGTGACAGTCCAGATGGTTGCTATAGTAGTCCTCACTATTCTTTGAAATAGTGTGATAATAGTTATAATGAGGACTTATTTGAGTTTGGATATTGTGTAGGAGACAATATTTGTATTTAAACTCACAACTTATGTTTTGTCATATTTTACACGACAGTTGTATAATTAAGTTGTATTTGAATTTTGTACCATGTATTTGATGACTCAGAATGGGTTGTGTATACCTATTTTGGGGGCGTCATAGCTTCTCACCGTATGGAAATGATGACATGTGCAAAGCACTAATATCACAGATAAATATGGTGTGAAGCATTAAAGTGCAGTAAATAAAGCATTAGTATACATTCATTCAATGTAAATGCAGTATTCACACATAAATAGATAAAAAGTTTTGAAAAGCTTTAATATCGGCTTAAGCCCTCTTACTAGAGTCCCCATCAGAGTCGCCACCTGTCGACGTCGATATTTTTATTTGTCCCTTTCTATTCTTGTCTTTTGGTATTCTCATTTTACGTGAGATTTGTTTGAAAAAACAAGTTTGAAAAGGTCTGACATATATATGTCAACGATTTAACTGTTTGCACAAAGACCCAATGTTTTGACACTATTTAACTGGTCTGGGAAACCAAAATTTGTTAGGATCCGAGGGCTTGATTAAGCAGAGGGAAGGTGTTAGGCACACCCCGACTTCCGTGATAACACTGTTACCACCACTTTTCATTAACTTTTTTCTGCGTATGTGTGTGTGTAAGGCCTATGTGCAGTTGTCTGGAAGTAGTGTTATGCCTCATTTTCACCTATATACAAAGGGTTTGACTTTTGTATAAAACATCAATTTTCACAAGATAAGCAGTGAAGTTTTGTAAAATATGTTTTTCAAACCCTTATGCTCAATAGTAATTGAGGCCTTTCATACTTTCATTTTATTATGTGTTCGACTTGATTGCTTTTATTTTCGAGATGCGAGACATCTTCGAGAAAATAAGATACATAGCAGTGTTGAACTCTTTGTAGGCATGAGAGCCATCTAAGGATATTCAGACACCGTAGATAATTTACAAGTTGACTGCAGCTGCAAAATGTCCATCATGGGAACCGAATCTAAATTCAGAGGTTGAATCTGTGATCACATGATTCTTAGGCTCACATGAAAAAGCAATTTGTACAAAAGCTAGAAAAAGAACTAGATTTGAGTAAATCTAAACCATTTTAGCTTCAACGGTTCCAGTTTAGTCACTTTAAACTGGTTAAGTTAGAAATAGCCAGATTTAGGCAAATCTAGCCCGCAGGCTGAAAGATTAAATATCTATAATATGAAAGCAGGTAAAGAAGATATTTATATAAAAGCGATAAATATATATATATATATATGGACGATCAACTGCTATGAAGTAAACTTATATATATGTATATGTATATATATATATATACTTATATATATATCATCGAACTCAGCTTCGATTGAGCCTGGATATAATATCTAGTATATATATATATATATATATATATATATATATATATACATTTCTGTTAGGCCTGAAGTTTACTTCATGTCTATATAATTGTATTGAGACGACGCGAATGTGATATTGAAGCGGCAAAATGACGATTTTCCCCCATCGGGGTTATCTCCGGCTTTGGCGCAGATGTAGCAGTCGTTTCTCAGGGTTATCTCTGAGATTGGGCTGTTGTGGATGTTTAGTGTCCTCAGGGTTATCTCTGAGGTGTGCTTAACCTCCCGAGGTTATCTCCGGGGTTGAACTGGGTATCCTGGGGTTGTCTCCGGGGTTGAAACTGACTTCTCTGGGGTTATCTCCGGAACTTGAACTGTATCCCACGGGGTTATCTCTGAGGTTGGAACTGTATCTCCTGGGGTTATCTCCGGGATTGAAACTGAGCCTCTCGGGGTTATCTCCGAGATTGAAAATTTTACTTCCCGGGGTTGTCTCCGGGGTTGAAACTGATATGATTTCCAAGGTTATCTCTGGAAGACGACTTTGCCCTACTGTAAGGTTAGTAACAGGAACGCAAAATTTTGAGTGTCTACACACAGAACGTAAGAGGTTACGAATCTTAAACTTTTAATCTTCATCTCTTCAATTTGAATTTTGATAGAGAAGTGATTATTGGTGGAGCATGTCTCATAAGGATTAATAAGGATGGCTATTAGTGGATTAAACATTAATAACCATGTTACAAGTGGAATCATAACCAAATAAGTAAGAAATAATGAAGAAAACATGAAAACTTAGCACATGTTGTTGATGGACAAGTTTAAAACCATCCTGTATAGGATTAGATGTTATATGCTTGGTTAGGATGATAGATGTTTGAATAATGGAATGAATC
Source organism: Panax ginseng (assembly GCA_020205605.1). Taxonomy (NCBI): domain Eukaryota; kingdom Viridiplantae; phylum Streptophyta; class Magnoliopsida; order Apiales; family Araliaceae; genus Panax; species Panax ginseng. The sequence continues at coordinate 9,749,420 of CM035146.1, forward strand.
CATTTTGAACGTAGTAAAAATCTCGAGTAACGAAGTTATAGCGAAATTTACAATATTAGACGATAATCATAGAAACCGTAAGATTTCCAGAGCGATAATCAAAAATCATCGTTCAACTCGAAAACCTTAGTTTTCAATGGTGTATCGTAGAATTTCGCATTTAAGAGTCGTGGACTCAAGAATGATTGAATTTTGACTTAGAAACGAGCTCTGAACGTTCACGAACGTTTAACGAACGCGTAATAGAAAATTTAAACAGTAAATTTAGTGTTAACGGATTCAGAAACTTATTCTATTAGAATTAAATCAAAGTATATGAGATATGTGAGATATCGACTTTTGAACGAACTAATTCTGAGTTAGAACGAAAAAGTTGCGAGCTCGAAAATTGATTGGCTTGAGAAATTGAAAAAAAATTCAAAGTATTAAGGAAGGCGCCGCAACGCCGCCCAATGAAGGAATTGGGCCGCTGCTGTGACGCCCCCAAAATAGGTATACATCACCCATCTTGAGTCGCCAAATACATGGTACGAAATTCAAATACAACTTAATTATACAACAGTCGTGTAAAATACGACAAAACATAATCTAAGAGTTTTAATAAGAATATTTTCATCTAGACAATATCTACACTCAATGGAGTCCTCATTACATTTATTGTCAAACTATTTAACAGAATAGTGAGGACTACTAATACTATCATCTGGACCGTCACTCCGTTCCCCGACTAGTCCCAGCTACGTTCTCATTTTCTGAAGAGAATAGTAAAAGAAAGGGTGAGCTCAACTAGCCCATTAAGAAATATTATGACTAAGATAATGCAAAATAAATTATCATTAGCCTTCAACAGTGTTAAACTGATAAAATATAATAAACATCAAGTTTAACTGCAGCGGAACAAGCAATCCATTAGAAGAGTCAAGTAGAGAATAAAATCTACTATCTTCTATGATTTAAAAGGTTTTTTCATCACTTTTATCGCTGATACTCAGCTTAATAAATAAACCACATCATCCCTGCACTACGGCCAAGGATATTCATTAGTATCACGACCATAAATTATCCATGCACTACGGGCCAAGGATATTCGTGTATTCATCAATGGTCATGATCATGCTAACAACAATCCATCAATTCACTATGGCCAATGAGGACTTTTACCACATCATTTGTAACATTACGGTCATGATTATACCAAATAATCCCTGGTCATAATCATACCAAGTCCATCCATGCACTACAGGCCACAGATGACTTTCAACATATTATAAACATGAAGATGATGACAATGATATAAGAATTCAATAAAACAAGTTCAAGGATAAATTTGTAAAAATTTATAATTTAATTTATCTAGAAATCAATAACGTCCAAATTGTCAACATGATACTGCTTTGTGGAGTAAAATTCAAGAATGCTCAGAACAATATTTCCATGGAAAGATACTGGATGAAGCGCAAATATCAAGGATATTCCACTAATTTCATGGAGTATAGAAGCCAAAAATTTAATCAACTGAGTATAATAGAATATATGAAACCACAAATAGATTTTTTCCGCCATGCGATAATCCACGTAGACAGATTATTCCAACAGAATAATAAAGAATGGAACCAGGTCATGTGTAATCCGCACAGACAGGATGTTCCAACAGAATAATAACGAATGGAACTGTGGTCATGCGTAATCCGCATGCATGTGATGTTCCAGCAGTTAATAAAGAATGGAACCAGTCATGCGTAATCAGACCGGCTTGTGTGATGTTCCAATGAATAATAAAGAATGGAATAACAACAGAATTCACTGGTATGCGATAAGCGCATGCATAACGAGTTATTCCAATGAATAATAAAGAATGGAATAACAGAAGAATTTTACCATGTATGCGGTACTTCGCATAGACAGGTTATTCCAACATAATAATAAAGAATGGAATAACAACACTCACGAGTATTGAAAGAAAATAACTCTCTTCATGAATACGAAAGAAATAATACCCTTACCTCAGAAAAACTGGATACTGGAATAGTGAGGTAGCAGACTTCTTTTCTTCTTTCTCTCTATAATTTCTCTCTATAATAATTTCTCTAAAGCTTTTGTGAATTGGTGAAAAATGAAGGAAGAATTAGCTTCTATTTATAGGAAAATATAGTTTCGATAATTTCACGTTTTGGGGCTCGAAATATTACAGTATAATACCTTCCTCTTTTTCTTCATTTTTAATTTAGTCCTGCAAGTATTATCAAACTTGCACCGCCTCCCCTAATAGTAAATAATGTGAATTAATAGTTCATTCATGTGACTCAATAGTATAATCATGTGAAAAAACTAATTATAGTATAGTACCTTCAACTATACCTCCATTTTTAATTTAGTCATGCAAGTATTATCAATCTTGCACCACCTCCCCTAATAGTACATGAATGTGAATCAATAGTACACACGTGTGAACAAATAGTTATAAGCATGTGAAATAATAGCAATTAATTGCTCATTTATCCGATTAATTACCCGATTGGTCAATATAACCTCCAGACATCAATTATTATTAAAATAAATGTCAATTTCCACTAACACTAATAATCCCAACACAATGGAACTATCAATTTCATCTTTAATCAACACAACTTATTCATCATTAATATTATAACTCACAATATTTAACAACCGTGTCGCTCCTGTGAAAGAGGGGATTTAGATAAGATTTCTCCTTATCATGCCGCAATTAGGTGACCAAACCTCTCCTCGATGTAACTTCTAGACATTGTCAATATTGCAAATAATAATATGAATATCTTTGTCGTCTCAATTATTGATTTAATAATAATAAATATTATGCAGATGATACTGTGACAATAATTGAATCAATAATATGAGAGATATGATGCAGCAATTACTGTAGCAATAATTGAGTAAACTGAGTGACTTCTCACGTAAGCATCAATAATCAATACCGTGTGCTACTATGCAACCACGCGTATTACTGTACTTTTACTACCGGGTAGTTCAACAGTTTTAACGGTAACACTTTCGCCGTTATTTTTATAAAAAGATAATTTTGTCGTTTTCTAACTACGACAATACTTCCGTTGTGGGGTCCACCAATGATTGTGTCGTCGTATGAATATTCTCCGTTAAAATGAATATTCCCCGACCAATCGAATATTATATAACCACTTGCTTACTTTGCAAAATTTGTAAATAATACCCACAACTATAACATTATATCAAATCCACACCATAATATTCAAAAATATATTTCGAGAAAATTATTCTTTATTCATAAAAGTTGGGGTCTTACAGTTGCAGTGCTGGCACCGGATCCCAGACACTGGAAATATGCACTGCAGTGCAACAATTAACAAGGGACACGGCGCCGCAGCGCTGGTCCTAGACCAAAGGCAGAGAAGAATAGATATGAACACAAAAGAAAGGTAAGTTGATTGAAGGTGAATTATGACCTTAATTAAACTTAAAGAAACATCTTAACTGATGATTAAAACCTTAAGTTCAACAATTAAAAGTTAACAAAAGGTTATGAAAACGTAAACACAAAGTAAGTTAATAATACGGTAAACCGTATTCACTTCGAATGGATGTTTGAGATTGCTCAAAATGTAATTACTTAAACATTGAATAAGTAAGGTCACTTATAACAATAAAATGTTATAAAGCCGTAATGGACATTAACTAATAACGAATGTTAGTAAGGTTAAACCAACAGATAGTTAGACTGAGAAGAAGGAGAAGATAGGTTAATGATAATACCTATGGATTATATGTAATCTAACATGGTATATTATGTGATTATGTCACGTAAAAACTATAAAGACTCAAAAGAGAAAGTGAATTAACAGTAGACGACGCTAAAGGCAAGTTTTCTAAACTCTTCTCTATACTTATTTTGGATAAGCTTTATGATTCATGTATTATAGGCATGAATTGATGTAATAAAGAAGTCAAAGCCATTTACTTCGACTAGACCAGACGTAGAGTATTTGGTGGATTTGATTATGATCTATCAAAATATTATTGATATTACTATCTTGTGCCAATTGTTTTGGTATGGATTCAAAGAAAGACTGAGTATGAATAAACAAATATTTTATCGTAAATCGACTGGCATATGAGTTTGCCAAAACTTAAACGTTGATACGTTTAATGTAGTAGTGTTGTACAACATAGAGTACTATAGGCTGATCACCTAGACGTGCTCGTAAGAAATGTCGGACTTACGAACTTAGTGTTGGGTTGTCTTTTTCAAAGAAAGAATGAATGAAATGCTCAAGGTCTTTGACCAAACTCAAAGTTTAACTAATGATGTTCACCGTTAAACATTTTAAAGAAAAGAGAAGTGATATTTTGAATTATTTATAGTACTTCATAACTATTGATTCAGTTATAGAAGATATATTAATATAATTCATGCATGTTGCTCGACTATAATTGTTATACTTTTGAGCTAGTTATGTTCACCCTTGCTTGAACCATATGATTGGAGCTAAAAATGAACAAATCGAAGGATCCGGTAAGCACAAAGGGAACACCAAGGCGGACAAATAGTAATCCTTGTAATAGGATAGTATTACTTTTGTATTAATTTGATACTATGACAAAGAACATATGCAATGGTTACAAAGAACCTAGGAAGGGAATTATTATTATGTAATAAATAGTAGACATATTCACTCTATTGATGTATTTCAACTGAATGTATGGGAGAACAATAGCGCCGTGTAGCACCATCTATCGGGTTCGAAGATACTCGGATTTGGGGGCGTCACAATACCGAAATGGTTGCAAGTACAGACTTTTTACAATGGACTACATGGGCCCAGAAGAACTAGTATTGATGCATCGGCTGGAGGTGCTATTATGGGAAAGAAATTCAAGGACGCCTATCAAGTATTAGAGACTATGGATGCTAACAACTACCAGTGGCTTACAGAAAGAGGAAATTTATCGAATGTAGTAGGGAAATTAGAAGTGGATGCAGTGAAAACTTTATCCACACACTTAGTTGCGCTAACGAAAAATATTAAGACATGGGGACCGCAAAAAACTTCTCAAGTGGCGATGTTTTGCAAACTATGTGCAGGAAATCACTCAACAGAGCATTGTGGCATCAATGTGGAGTCAGTATACAGTTTTTGGGAAATGAGATCCAACCTCAGCAGTCATACCAAAATGCTTATAATCTTGGGTGGAGAAATCATCCAGGTTTTTTTTGGAGTAATAATCAGGCTCAAAATCAAGCTCCATGGCCACAATATCCACCCGATTTGAAAAATCAAATCCCACAACAAGCAAAAAGGAAATCAAGCTTAGAGAAAGCAATGTCAAAATTTATTACAGCTTTAGAAAAGAGAATGAATGATCAAGAGAAGCTGTTAAATCAAGTAGATTTGAATGTGAAAAGTCAGGCAGTGTAAATCAGAAACTTGGAGATCTAGATGGTCCAATTAGCTCATGCCTTAAATAACCGTCCTCAAGGAGCGTTATCTAGTGATACATAATTTAATTTGAAAAGGTATGAAGAAGAGCATTATAAGGTTATAACTCCACGAAGTGGAAAAGAGCCATGGTTATTGATGGAAGTGAAATCCTGAAACATGTAGAGGGGGAAGTGGTAGTTAAAGAGAAGAATGAGGCTGATGATGCAGTTAAGATAAAAAAATATAAGTGAAGATGTGACAACTAACGGAGGTAAATAAAGCAATATTTTGCCACCCGTATTATTTCCCCAAAAAAATTAAAAATAAAAATTAGACAAACATTTCTAAAAATTTCTTGAGGTGTTCAAAAAGCTCCATGTCAACATACCATTTACGGAAGCTTTTGAGCAAATGCCAAGTTATGTCAAGTTTATGAAGGAGATCCTATCTAAGAAGCGAAGACTGAAAGATTTTGAGATAGTTACGTTGACAGAGGAGTACAATGCTATATTGCAGAAAAAACTACCACCAAAACTTAAAGACTCAGGTAGTTTCATGATACCATGCACAATCGGCAATCAGAATTTCAGGCTAGCCATTTTTGATTTAGGAGCCCGTATCAACTTGATGCCACTTTCAATTTATAAAAGGTTGGGTTTGAAGGAAGCGAAGCCCACCAATGTCACGTTGCAACTGGCAGATAGTTCATATACTTATGCAAAAAAGATTGTAGAGGATGTTTTAGTTAAAGTGGAAAAGTTTATTTTCCTTGTAGATTTCATTGTAGATTTCATTGTGTTAGACTATGAGTTGGATCGAGATATTCCCATCATTCTTGGGCAGCCATTTTTAGCAATGGGTAGAACTTTCATCGATGTGCACAAAGTCGAGCTAACTATGAAAGTCCAAGATGAAGATGTGACATTTAAGGTTTTCAAAGCAATAGAGATTCTAAATGGCTATGAAGAATATTTTTGGATCAATGCAGATGTAGGTGTACTCAAGGATAAAGTAGATGGGAAAAGCTTAGTTCAAATGAACAAAACGAATCAATTCAAGTATGGGGGATTTCAATCTTGCAAGAAATTCAAGCAGTATAAGTACAAAACCAAGTGTTGGATTGTGAAGTGGTTCTTCAAGCATAAATTTGACCTGGGTTAAGAAATGCAGGAAAGTCGGGCTGAAGACTATAAACCAAGCGTTATTGGGAGGCAACCCAATTTTTATATTTCATTCATTTGATTTCCATTTAATTTTATTCATAGGATAATTTCTTTAGTATATTTAAATTAGTATGCTTAATTATATTTTCTTGATAGACTAATCTTTATCTTAATTGTTATTTCAGGGCTACTGATGATTGAAAGAAAAAGGTTAACATGTCAAGAGAGTACAAAAAAACTTAGATTGGAAGCCCCGGCATCCCCTTGCAGTACAAAATGGGCGCCCTGGCATCGAGGAGCAGTTTCTAGTTCCGCCTCCAAAAGCCATGGCTTCTAAAAATAGAGCAAATTGGATGCCCTGACGTCCAACATCATATTTTTTTAAAAAATAACAACAAAAGTGTTTGGTTCGTGTGTAACTCCTCTCACTCTGTCATATTCCTTTTCCAAATCCAACTCTCCCCTATCTCTATCTAAATGAACTCTAGCCCTTTTACTAATCATCTATTCCTTCTCAAATTAAAAATCAAGCATAATCTAAGTGTAAGGATTGAAGGCAACAACAACTCTCTCTATCTCGCTTTGATTTCTTTCTCAAACGAATGTATGTTCAATTTCATGGGGTTTCTGCATACAAGGTATCTTGGGGTTAATTGTTCATGTAATATGATTGTTTTACTATCTTTGAACTGTTTGGGAAATGTTTTGATGTATGTTTGGGGATAGATTACAAGACACATAGACATAGCATAGGAGATTTTCACTATTGCACACAAGGTATCATAATGCATGTGAGAAGAAATAATGTTAAATTCCTTTAAAGTGAAACTAATCTTGCCTTAAAACACTGTAGACATGAACTTAAGAAATCAATGTGAGCCCAACATGGTTTTATTAACATAGTAAAGGGTTGTATATCAAGTTTGGGGGGGGTTATGAGTTATGTTGATGAGCAATTATTTCGGCTCAATTTTCCTAGAATTGTGGAGCATATATTGAGTTTGCATTGAACACGATGGACAAGTGTTGACTTTACATTTTTTGTAGGTTGCAAAGATGTCTGAAAAATGACAAAGATGTGAGGGCTCATCATCAAAATCGTCAAAGCATTACGATAAGAAGAAGTTCACAAGTGTGGAGGCTTTTAACCAATATACCAAACTAACCAATAAAATGATCATCCCGGAGATAGGACTTAGACTCGATGAAACTCAAGACAACGAAATTGTAGTTATGATTACCAGAAGAGATTGGTTCACTTTTACTGAACAGTCAGACTCAGCGGTGGTTCTAATAGTCAAAGAGTTTTACGCCAACGCAAAGAACTGCCACTTTTATGACGCGCAAGTGAGAGGCAAAATTGTCTCTTTCCACAATGACGCCATCAACCAATTCTACCAACTGTCGAGTGTGGAAGATGATGAATATGTTGTATATATCTGAACTGGCCCAAACTATGAGTTGATTGTTCAGAACTTATGCCAGCCAGGTACAATATAGAAGGTAAATGACAAAGCAGACATGCAATTATCCGTTTCTACCTTAAGTCGCTATGGAAAAACATGGTTCACTTTTATTTGTATCAAACTAATGCCTTCTACACATGTAAGCGACGTCACAAAGGAGAGGGATGTTTTACTCTACTGTTTGGTGCAAGGCATGGCTATTAATGTTGGCAAGGTGATGGAGAAATATATCCTCCGAGCTATTACTCAAGGAACAAAGGGTGGACTACTACACCCATCCTTGATTTGTGGGTTGTGTCTGCAGGCGGGAGTTAAATGGGGAAGTGATGAACTGATATTGCCTCCAATGCCTCCGATAGACCATTCATTGATTATAAAATATAAGGTTTAGGATGGTGGTGAAAACGACCCGAGAGGATTGGGGTTCATCTCACCGCAAGCTGAAGAGGAGCCTACGGCCATGCATTCTACAGTTGCAGCACCTTCGACTTCTAAGGGTTAGCATTGCGCAGATTTAGTAAATAATTTTTGAAGTGGCTGCATAAGATGGATTCACATCATGATGAACTAGTTCTCATTACCCAACGCCAAGATGTAATGCATTCATATAATGTTACTTTTAACTCAGCGTTGGTAGAGATGTTTGCCCAGATGCACCTGACTAACGAGCATGTTCAATTTCCCGAGCCGCTAACTTTGCCATCATTTCCGCCGTCAGACTCAGACGATGAGGAAGAGGATGATAGTGAGGAAGACTCAGACGATGGGGAAGGGGTTGATCGCGACGATTGACATATTCAGGGAAGTCCTTAGTTAATTTTGCATGTTTTATCTTTTTGCATGAGGATATTGCTCAGTCTAAGTTTGGGGGTGGTTGCATATTTGCATTGTAGGCTGCATTTACATATTTTGCATTTCATAGCATGTGTTAGGAGCATTTGTGTTGTTATGTGTTGTTTTGTGGGTCATATATAGTGTCTACAGTAGTAGTTAGAAGTATTTGCATTCAAATGGAGCATGTTTGGTTGTTTAAAACATTGTTTGGTGAATGATAAGAATTTGATGAATTAAGGGATAACTTGAGTGAAAGGGATAATGAATGTTAATATGATTCTTAATTGCTTGTCACTTTTACTTCATTTGAAACACTTGGTTTAAAAGGAAAAAAGTCGGTGTGTTGATTTGGTTAAGATTTAAGATAAACTCATTGTATTTGAAGCTTAGGAAGGATATTATAATATAGCCTCTATAGCTTATGATTACTCATATTGTCTAAAAAAACAAACTTGACGAGTTATCTTTGTGGCCTCTGTTACTCGAATAAGTATGCCCTTAGGAGTGTCTCTACACTCAGCGCCCTAAAACTAATTAGTTTGGGAGTCGTTGGTTGAAAGTTCTCTACATGGATAACTTTGAAAAGCCTAATAAAGATTAACATTGCACAAGTCAAGAAAAAAAAGTAGATATAAATAATCACTTAGCTAGTTTGGTTTTGTGGCTTTTGCTATTCGGGTTATTAGATCCGTAGGGGTGTCTTAACACCTAATGCCCTAAAACCAACTGGTTTGGGAGTTATTGATCAAAAGCTCGTTACATGGGTACCTCTGAAAAGCCTAAGGAAGTTAAACATTATATAAGTCAAGTCGAGTTTAAAAAAATTATAAAAAGAAATTTAGAAATATGATAAAAGTAAGTTATAGAGGTGCATTATAATTCTTACATCTAATGTATATCTTTCATTAAGCATTGTAATTCATGACTTTGGCTGAGTTTTGGTTGAATTGATGAATTGAAACCACACACACAATAAGGGTTGAAAATGAAGTAAGATTAGTGATATGTTAAGTTTTAAGTGATGCATGAGTTGGAGATTTTGCTTGAGTTGTTGTTAAGAATCTTTGAGGCTAATATTTGTGGAATATGTGATATGTACTCGATTTGGTAGGGTATTTGGTGATGGACTCCACGGCACGCTTGCGTGAGGTGGTCGTCGCCCGGATCGTTTCTAACAAAGTCGTAAAGTGAAACGCTCACGACACCGTAACCCAACGCCTATAAAGAGACGAGAACTTTGGTACAATCGATCGCGCAAGGAAGCTGAGTTGAATAGAACACCAACGACACCTTGACCCAATGTCTATAACGAGACAAAAACCAAAAGTACAATTGACGATTGATGTATGGTAGAAGACGCCACACATAACTATCTATTGTTGTATGATAAGTCGATAATGAATCTCACATAAAACTATGAACAATTCAGGAGTTCTCAAAGAACCAAAAAGAGAATAATCTCACAATTTTTATTTATCAAAGTTATATATCTATTACAATAGATGTAACCTTTATTTATATTAATAATAAGAAATCCTATTTCTATAAGGAATAAGACATCAAAACCCTAATTCCTATAAGGAATTAAGAATTTGAATGGAAATAGAAATCATAGCTAACAAATCAATATGAAAATCAAATCCTATCACTGTTACGGTGAAAGTTCAATCAAACTTGCTGGAAATCCAGTGTTCCATTCCCGCACAAAACACATTGAAACACATTATCATATTGCTCGAGAGATGGTTTTGACTCAGGATATTCAACTGCAGAAAATTCGAACCGATGATTAAATTGTTGATATATTTACCAAAGCGCTTGGCAAAGCAAAGTTTAAAGTATTTCGAGGTGCTCTTGGTATTGTTGACAGTAAGTTTGCATTAAGGGGGAGTGTTGCAAATTAGTGAAACTTACAGCTGTCATATCTTGGAAGTTAGAAGTTGTTGAATAAGTCTAGTTTGTTTTAAGTATTCCATTTATTTAGGAATACTGATTGTCTTTCTTTTATTTAGGTAAATAATCTCATTGGCACGTTGGTGTTGGTTAAGACTTTTTAGGAAAACTTTTAGTATTTATAACCTTTGTAATCCTTAGTTTTGCTTCAGTTCTTCATTGAGTAATAAAATTCAGTTTCAACATATCTCTATTTTCTTTTCGGTTTCTTCGGATCTCTATATTTGTTACATCGACGTAAAAGGGATTGGGATTGGGATTGGGATTAGGTTTACATAGAAACTCAAGTTGATTTTATTCTTAATTGTGTTTTCTGCTCATTTTAAATTCCCCGTAAAACTAAGAAGAAAGCGCACTTTCATAGTATTGTTGCAGTTTAATTCTTACAAACCCTCAAAAGTGAATTAAGGACAAATCTGCCACCGCCGTAGGGCACATCTCTCCTCCAACACTCTTGTTGTGGAACACAAAAAATTGGCAAATGGTACTCTTGTTGTGGAAAGAAAGTAATTGACAGAGATGACCTTTTTTCTGGAAAGGAGGGAGTGTTGTGAACATTTATAAATTTAAGGAGACAGTAAAATAGTAAGTATGGGTTGGCCAACAACCCTTGTTTATCCTGATCCTTAATAAGAAAAATGACAAAAGACTGAGGATATTTATAAACCAAATAATATCTCTAATGCCATAAGACCATATTTAAGATCATGTTCCGGACAGATGCATGTCGTCCCTCGTCTAGACAATACAGTCTCTATGTACCAAACTTTCACATGCATAAAGTTATGGTATTACTAGTCCAAGCCGAGAGCAGATCTTCTGTCCCTATTTTCCCCATCTCTTTTGTGTTCGTTCACTTAAATTTTGACATCTAGTCACTTATTTAATTTTAGAGTTAATTAATGTTAAGCAAGAGGCTAGATAAATGCAATTCCAAGATCATTTGTAACATTCATTCAGTAGAAGCTAACACTTGCTCAAACACAATTTAGTGAACACTATACAACAACTTTTCATTGCTAATATTTAACTTACACACCAGTATAGTTCTTAGGGAATAGGGATGTGATATTAATAATTATAATTCATAATTAAAACAAATTGGATCACAAGAAATCCATCAAGGCATTATGTAATTATATACATATATGGCGCAGTTACAATCTTTACGTACGCACACACGTGTTTAAAATTTGAACGTACAAATGGACAATGATGCAACTGTTCATACTAATGTTATTATACAACAAATTAAATTAATCCAACAAATACCCAAAATAGATAATGTTATTATACAACAATGTTATTTTATAGGGAGAGGTGCAAGAATTTTATACGATACTTGTGGGCAAATGCGGCCGCGTTTGATGTTGTGGGGCGGTTGGTCATGGTGTCGGCGTCTGAATCTTCTTTCTTCTCCCTCTTCCTCCTTTTTTTTCTTTCTTCTTACGTTCGACTGTATAGGTTCTGATGAAATTTAAAAGGATCAGCTACCGCTTTCTGCAATCCCATGCGGTCACTATTTTTTAATGATGTGGATTTATTAGCGACCAATGTGCGGTCGCTATTCGTCAATAATCGCAATAAGTCTCTCCGCCAACATTTACGTCAAATTTATGACGACAAATTTATGTCAGTGACTGATCAACGACCACAAGGCGGTAGCTAAGAGCATTCGTAACAGTTTTCTTATCTTTATCCCTATTCTGCAGTGTTATTGGGTTATTTGCAAAGTAGAGATTCAATTTTTTTCACTATGTACCCAACAGGTTCCTTATATTGATTCCTTAAATAATGAAATTTAAAATTTAAAAATTAAAAGTTAAAATTTCCAATAGTCAAAATATTAAATTAATAATAATCTTATAATTTATAAAAGAGAGAGTATAATTTATCAATTATATTTCATTATAAAATAATGTATTTTATTTTATATGTTAAGTAATTTATGAAGTGAGTATAGAATGGATTGTAGTTGCAAATGTACATAAGATTAATATTAACTTTTAAAAAGTTAATTTATGATATTTTTAAATTTAAATTTAATATGATTCATTTAAAATTTGAAAATAATAAATTTTATAATTATTATTACGCTTATAATATTTATAATTATATTGACATAAATTAAATAAATTTATATCAGTTTTAAATTTGAATATGTTTGAAATTAATTTTTTAAATATAAGTCAATATTAAGTTTATAATTTGAAAATAAAGTAGTAAAAAAATGTCAAATGATTGATGAATTGTCCACTTAAATGAGGGTGTGAAATGTCATTTTGTATATATAGATAATGGTCTTTTGACTCCCTCATTCTAGGGAATAAAATCCTATATATGGATTAAAATAGAGAGTCAAATAAGGATAAAGAAGCTGTTGGATAATGATTTGTTGATGCATTCTTCAAAATTGAGGATAAAGAGTTAATTAGGGAAACTGTTGTTAATGCTCTAATAGCAATAGCGACTAGATTTAATTGCGTTCACTAATAAATAGCTGTCGATATTACTAATAGCGACCGAATAGTGCAGTTGCAATTACTCTTGATTGCTATTGGACCATTTTTTTTTTATAGTAGTAGATAATTTTAACTAACTTATACCACGGCTCATTTAACTTTTTGAACTTTTATATTTATCCATATTAATTTTAGTTTTAAATAATTGTTCTTATTCTAGTTAGCTGGCGTGACAAAATATTATTTCCCCAAATTGAAAACAGTTTGCAAAGGTTTTTCTTGATATTGATCACAGTACTTGTTTAAGAAGTTTGAATATCATTTATTCTTTTACTTTGAAATTGGTTTCATGTGCCTAAATATATACCAAAACTTAGTTAAGTAGAATATATTTTGTTGCCCTATTTAAACATTATAAATTGAAAAACACTTCTCAACAAATTATCCAAACAATAGTTTAATTGAGTAGTCTTATATATTGTGATAAATTTGTATGGAATTACAATTACAAAATATATCAAACATGATATTGGATATAATTAAAAAAGGACCTCATTAATTTATTACACATCTCTCTAAAAGGATTTGGATCCCCTCCATTACACCTTCTATTCAATTCCATCAAATACACCATATTTTTATAATTATGAATAGTATAATTAAAATCAATACTAGTCAACTAATTTATTATATTAAATTATATAATTATTTTTAAAATAAAGTAATCTCATACTTTTTCACCCTCACTATCCTAATTGCATAAGTTGTAACTCTTTTACCCTCAGTGTCTTAATTTTATTTTTCTAATTTTTCACTTCATTTCTCTGATTACACCACCTCACCACCACTACCAACCACCAACCACCAACCACCACTCACCATCCATCCATCACCACCACCACTATCGTGGTCATATTTTATGATAATTATGTAAATTTATCGGAACTAGTTAGCATGAAATTTATTTTTGAGTAAGCTGGTCAATTGGCCAATAGAGTGCTGACATGCAAGCGAGGTTCTATCTGTGTCAGCAATATTCTATTGATCAATTGACCAACTTACTAAAAAATAAACTTCATACTAACCGGATCCAAAATTATCATAGTTATTATTATGTTTTGTTAAATTTAAAACATTTTACTAGTCATACATTATATGTTAGTGACATTATTTAAATTAGTTATTTAATACTTATAATATTATTACTCCTATTATAAGTTTGTATAAATTAATTTAATGGTAAAACAATAAAATATTATATTCAAACATCCTATATAAATTACTTGTCAAATATTTTTTTATAATTAAAGTCTATTTCATATATATAGTTTCTATTTATATAAACTCTTGTTACATAATTTTATTAATCGAATAAAAAATTTAAAGTGTCAACATCATTCAATTTCCTAAGAATAGATTGGTCTATTTTAAAATAAAGGTCGTATAGTACAATTGGGTGGAAAGTTGAAATTTATGTATGTAATACTTGGCGCTAGATAGACAAGAGTTAACGTTTGACATGATGGAATGGGACCCACCGGCCAGAGAGAGAGAGAAGGTATTAATTACTTTTAGGGACTGACCGACTGACAGATAGATGGTGTCTTGTACATCGGGGAACAGAAGCCCCGCGCTGTTCTCGCGCGACCATTTGCTGGGTCCCACTCCTTTCCCAAATTATCATCCTCTATAAAGAATGTAAAGATAGAGAAAAGACATACTATTATATTAATTATTTATATTTAATGACCTTCTTTTTAAATAATACTCATTTCCTTTAAAAATATAGAA
Organism: Panax ginseng; assembly: GCA_020205605.1. NCBI lineage: Eukaryota > Viridiplantae > Streptophyta > Magnoliopsida > Apiales > Araliaceae > Panax > Panax ginseng. The sequence goes on from CM035146.1 coordinate 9,764,524, forward strand.
TTATTATTAAATTTTATAAAATTAATTTGAGATCTTTTTAAAAAAATTAAGAAACTCTGGCAATAAAATTAAGAAAGATTTATTTTACTCAATCACATTTATTTTGATTATAGAGAAAGGAAAAGCAAAACAATAACATATTTTTCTAGAATTATGTTTAGAGTTATAATCTTTTACGGGGAGTACAAGAATTTAAAATATCCTCAAAAACAAAATTTAAAAATAAATATTTTAAGTAGTTTACAAAATATTAATCATTCATTACTAAAAAAATAAGAATACGTAACAAAATTTTGTAGTAATTTTTAAAACCATCACAAAAGATAATAATTTATGATAGATTTTTTAAGAAATCACAAAATAATAATTTATATGGTGGCTCTTAGTGATGCTTAATTTTGTCATCAATGTAATATAATTGTGATGATCATATATCAATCACCAAATTTTTCATGTAAATTTTTTTTTTTTTGTGAGGACTAAGCCATTACTTATGGATATATCATTTTCGTGATTGTATGTACATTATCACCAATATTCTAATAAAAAATAATTAAATTGATATTTTGTGATGGTCATGACAATCATTAAAAAATAGAGTTTTGTGATAACTTTTATTTGCAATCGCAAAAAAATATGTTTTGTGATGGAATTTTCAAGTCAACACAATAAAAATTTATATGATATTTGTAAGACCCCAATTTTTATGAATAAAAATTAATTTTTTTCTCGAAATATATTTTTGAATATTATGGTGTAGATTTGATATAATGTTATAGTTGTGGGTATTATTTACAAATTTTGCAAAGTAAAGTAAAGTGGTTATATAATATTCGATTAATTAGGGAGAATATTTGTACTGACACAATCATTGGTGGACCCCACAAGCGAAAGTATTATTGTTGTAGTTAGAAAAGCATTGTAATTATCTTTTATAAAAATAATGGCGAAAGTTTTACCGATTAAACCATTGAACTACCCGATTGGTAAAAATACGATGTCTGGCGTGGTTGCATAGTAGCACATGGTATTGATTATTGATGCTTACGTGAGAAGTCACTTAGTTATACTCAATTATTGCCACTGTGAATTCTTGCGATAATATCGTTCATATTATTAATTCAATTATTGTCACGATCATCATCGTGCATAATATTTTATATTATTAAATCAATAATTGAGGCGACAAAGTTATTCATATTATTATTTGCAATATTGACAATGTCTAGAAGTTCATCAAGGAGAGGTTTGGTCACCTAATTGCTTGCGCCAATAAGGTGAAATCCTTATCGGAAAGCCCTCTTTCACAGGAACGACTTTGGTTGTTAAATATTGTGAGTTATAATATTAATAATGAATAAGTTCGTGTTGATTAAAGATGAAATTGATAGCTCCATTGTGTTGAGATTATTAGTGTTAGTAGAAATCGACATCTATTTCGATAATAATGGATGTCTGGAGGTTATATTGATCAATCGGGTAATTAATCGGATAAATGAGCAATTAATTCTTATTAATTCACATGCTTATAATTATGTGTTCACATGTTTGTATTATTGATTCACATTCATGTACTATTAGGGGAGATGATGCAAGATTGATAATACTTGCAAGACTAAATTAAAAATGGAGGTATAGATAAAGGTACTATACTGTAATTATTTTTTTCGCATGATCGTACTATTGATTCACATGATTGTACTATTGATTCACAAGATGTACTATTAGGGGAGGTGGTGCAAGTTTGATAATACTTGCAGAACTAAATTAAAAATGAAGAAAAAGATGAAGGTATTATACTGTAATATTTCAACCCCAAAACGTGCAATTATCGAAACTATATTTTCCTATAAATAGAAGCTCATTCTTCTTTCATTCTCACCAATTCACTAAGACTCACAAGAGCATTTATAGAGAGAGAAGCTTTAGAGTGAAAGTAGAAGAGAAGTCTGCTACCTCGTTATTCTAGTATCCAGTCTTCTTCTGAGGTAAGGGATATTATTTTGTTCAGTATTCATAGGAATAATATTTTCTTCCATACTCTATAGCATGTGAGTAATATTATTTCGTCTCGTATTCTTGATTATACCATCATTCGATTAAAGTATTGCTTCTATATTCCGTGAAATTAGTAGAATATCATTGAAATTTGTGCTTCATCCAGTATCGCTTCACAAGGATATTTTTTATACATTCTTGTTAAATTTTAAGTTTTTCATGCTGGAGTACTGTCCATGAGTACTATTCATTTATACAGTACTATTCATAAAAGTACTATTCACAAAGTACTATACTATTCACGAGTACTATTCACAAAGTACTATTCATGGAGTACTATTCCCGAAGTACTATTCACGGGGTACTATTCACTCGGAGTACTATTCATAACAAAAATTGATTTTTTTTTGTCCAAATAATTTTTGATACATTAGCATTCTTGAATTTTACTCCATAAAGCAGTATCATGTTGACAATTTGGACAATATTGAATTCTAAATAAATTAAATTATAAATCTTTAAAAATTTATCCTTGAACTTGTTTTATTGAATTCTTATATCATTGTCATCATCCTAATGTTTATATTATGTTGAAAATCATCGTGGGCTCAGAAGTGCATAGATGGACTTGGTATGATTATGACCAAGGATTATTAAGATAATCATGAGTAGTAATGTTACAAATGATGTGATAAAAGTCCTCATTGGCCTTAGTAGTGCATTGATGGGACGGTTGTTGGCACGATCATAACCATTGATGAATACATAAATATCCTCGCCCTAGTAGTGCATGGATAATTTGTGGTCGTTATACTAAAGAATATCCTTAGCCGTAAAGCAAAGGTGATTCGATGATGTGGATTATTTATTAAGCTGAGTCTCAGCGATAAAAGTGATGAAAAACCTTTTAAATCATAGAAGATAGTAGATTTTATGTGACGCCCCCAAAATAGGTATACAACACCCATTCTGAGTCGTCAAATACATGGTACATAAAGCAAACTTACAACTTCAATAATACAAATGTCGTGTGAAATACGACAATACCTACTGTGAGTTTAAATACAAATATTTTCTTCTAGACAATATCCACACGCAAATAAGTCCTCATTACAATTATTCAAACACTATTTTATAGAAATAGTGAGGACTACTAAAACATCTTCCTAGAACCATCACTCCATATCCCGACTCGATCCTGTTATGTTCTCACCTCCTGAGAAGAAAATTGGAACAAAAAAGGAAAGGGTGAGCTCAACTAGCCCAGTAAAGAATATTATGACTAAGATAATATACAACAAATTATCGTTAGCCTTCAACATGTAAAAATCTGATAAAATATAATAGACAACAAGTTTTAGATCAACAAATGCAAATAAAATAAAGAATCCATTAGAAGAGTCACGTGAGAGAATGAATTCTCTTACCGCCTTCTAAGATTTAAAAGTCCATCATCAATATTTCATCTCTCAGAATAACAATCAATATACATCTTTAATCATCTTTTGCACTACTGCCAAAGATATTCATTTGTATCACCAGGTTGGTCATGTTCATCTCAACACTGCTTGCTCATCTTTACACTACGAGCCAAAGAGATTCATCGGTTTAATCATTCATCTTTGCACTACTGGTGCCAAAGATATTCATCAAGTATCACCATTAAGGATGGGGATGATGAAAACATTTTAAGAACGAATCCAATGAGATAGAAGGACAAATATTAGGGATTCGCATACAACAGTTTGTCCAAGATCAATAATACTTCATAACAACCGATTTTGAAGCGTAACTCAAAAATAACGATCAAAAAACATGGATACAATCAAAGATAGTAGCCAAAATAGATATTTTGGACAAAAAGAAGAAATTTCATTTTTCGATGAATAAAGGTCGTATTCGTGAATAGTGTCGATACGTGAATAAAGCGACGCACACGTGAATAGTAACTCGACACCAAAAGATAGAAATTTCACAAAAATATCATCACGCCGTGAATAGTACTCGTAAATAGAACTCGTGAATAAGAACTCATGAATAGTAGCATCGTGAATAAGTAACTCATGAATAGTAAGAATCTCGGCATGAAAAAGTTCCAAATTGATAAAAAGTTCAGAACAATATTTTGGCATAATGATATTGAAGAAGATAATATCATTTAAGAAGAAACAACATCCCTTACCTCAAAATAACCGTACTTCTGACTGAATTTCGGTATAGTGCTGACAGAAACTCGCACCGTATAACAACACTCAAAGTATACTCACAAGAATACGCTCGATAATATAGAGAGAGAAAGAGAGAAAACTTTGTTTCTGGTGTGATTTTCAATTCTAACTTAGCCCTCTATTTATAGGAAAATGCTAGAACGCCAAAGGAGACTAAAATAATAAAATATCATTTTCTTTTTCTTATTCCACACCAACCTTCACCAACCAATTTTGAAAGCCATCAGCCATCTTTGAACAAAAATAGCAGCCCACATGTGTATTCCACACCAACCAAAAAGTGGGTCCCACCCATAAATTAATAAAAATTATTTTATTCTCTGAAACTTCAACAATTCATAAAAATAGCTCGGTTATCGTAAAATTAAACTCGCGACTTTCCATAGGAAATTCCATTATCTACAACTTTACAGTAAGGAAGTTTTCCCAAATTCCAAACTAAAATTGACCAAAATCCACAAACTACCGATTTTACAGCCTATAATAAATTTTGGTCAAGAATTGTGTCCAACAAACACACAAAACATGTGTTAAACATTTAATCCAACAAAAATACTCTTCCTCCTCATTTATTCATATATCCCACATTCATTGTAAAAAATATCACCATTAATATATTATTAAAATAATATATTTAAATAAATTATTTTATCAGAAAAAGATAAAATATTAATTTTCAACAATTGTCATATTAAAAATTTTCTCCATCTATATCCACATAAAATGAATATTTTCTTTATCATAATAATCAATAATTAATTATTTAAAAATAATATTACGTAATCACAAGATCGACAACCAGTGCCGCTTCAGAAAGAGGGGCTTTCAATAAGGATTTCTCCTTACCTGCGTAGCAATTAGGTGACCAAACCTCTCCTTAGATGTAACTTTCTAGACATTGCCAATAATGTTATCTCGATAATATTATTCAAATAATATGAATTATTGATCCGATAATGGAAAATACTACGCAGTTGACAATTATTGAAACAATAATAATATAAATATCAACGCAACAATTATTGAATCAATAAAATAAAATAATGAGCAAAGAATTATCGTAACAATTATTGAGTAGTGCCTTCTTCACGCATTTAATCAATAATTCAACAATATTAATGTAATACCGTAGTACATCTTTATGCAACTACGCGATATTATCAGTATTTTAACCACTGTGTAACCCAACAAAGTGTTAATCAGTAACAATTTCTGTAGTTATTTATAAAAACACATACTTGTCATTTTCTTTCATCTATCTGTTTTCCGTTATGGGGCCCACAAATGACTACGCCATCGTACGGAGATTCCCGACTAAAGAATATTCCACGACCAAACGAATATTCCCCGACAATAATGAATATTTTATAACCAATTGCTTATTTTGTAAACTTTGCACATTTCACCCATAACTAAAGTATTATATCAAATTACCACCTTATTAATCAAGAATAATAATTAGAGGAAATTCGATTTTATTTATAAAAAGTTGGGGTCTTACAACCTCCCCTCCTTATGAAATTTCGTCCTCGAAATTGACGTACGTACCTGGTGTTTTGAAAAGATGAAGATACCTCGCTTTCATTTCCGTTTCCAACTCCTAGGTCATTTTCTCAATAGCATGGTTTCTCCACAAAACTTTAACTTGTGGTATAACCTCGGTACATAGGACATGTTCTTTCCTATCCAAGATCTTGACAGGTACCTCTTCGTACGTTAAATCTTCGGCTATCTCGTCTGGTTCTAACGCAATAATGTGGTTTGGATCTTTCACATATTTACGAAGCATAGATATGTGAAAAACATTATGAACACGCGTCATACTTGGTGGTAAAACGAGTTTATAGGCCACAGTTCCTACTCGATCGAGGATTTCAAATAAACCAATAAATCGAAGGTTTGAGCTTTCCTCACCTCACTGATTCTCGCTTTTTAAATAACAACTTCTTGCACCTCCTTCTTCAAATTCTTCAGCTCCGGTGTGTAGCTTGAACAACTTTAACTTTATCGATTAAAGTCGATTATACTCGTATATCATCACGTGGGTACCTAGAGTTTTCATCTCCATCTCTATTATTTGTAAATTATACAAAATTAGTCTTTGACAATATCGTACTCGTACTTGTATACGATCTTCTACTCAACACATCAGCTACCACGTTCACTTTTCCAGGATGGCATGGTCAGAACATGTGCGGAAATGAGTCTCCTCTTGAGTTCTTCGAAGCTCTTTCCACATTCCTTGTTCCATTCGAATTTTGTATCTCTACGAGTCAGCTGAGTTAATGGAGTAGCGATTTGAGAAAATCTTTCCACGAATCTTCGATAATAACCAACTAAGCCTAAAAAGCTATGTATTTCGATTACTGACTTAGGTTGCTCTCAACTGTGACTCATATCCCAATCTTGGATAGCACATCACAATAGCACCTATCAGTTTACTACCGCACGAATATGGCGTCCCCTACGGAGAGTTTGGCTTCGATGCATTCCACAAAGGAAGTCATAAGATAGAGGCTCGGGTATCAAGTTCTATAGTTGGGTTTTTAACTCCTGAAGTTCAATAGGAGCCATGAGATTTTAGAAATGGGTTTTGTACCGGGTTCAAAGTCGATACAAAATTCAATATCACACTTTGGGAGTAAGCCAAGAAATTCTTCAGGAAATACGTCAGGAAAGTCAATAACAACAGGAATATTATTCAAATCTGACGTGTCTTTATTCAAATCCATAACATGGGCTAAGAAAACTTGACATCCATTTTTCAATAAACGAATGACTTTATAGCTTGATATGAAAGTGTTTGACTTCAATGGTTTGGTTGCTTGAATTCGAATAACAGGTTGCTTAGGAATATGAAAACTAACAACCTTACGAAAGCAATCAATTTTGGCATAATGAGTAGTTAACCAATCAATCTCTAAAATCACATCAAAAACAAGTATCTTCAAAGAGATGAGATCAACAGGTAGGTGATGGTGCCAACTTGAATCAAACAAGATTTATAAACAGTGGATGTGATGAAAGTTTCTCCTAACGGAGTTTCCACAGATAGGTCAAAGTCTAATTTCTCCGGAGTCAAGTTCAAACGTTGAGCACAAGCAAGAGAGATAAAAGAATGGATAGAACCGGTATCTAGTAAGGTATAAACTTCGCAAGAATTTATAATTAACTAACCCGTGCTAACTTCGTTCGGGTTCCTCGCGATTCGACGATCCACGAAAAATGCTCTTTCAGAACCGTTGACTTTGACTTTTTCGGGATGACCTTTTGAGTCACCATCCCATTGGACTTGGTTTTCACACAAGGCAATCTCGAGCGATATGTCCTTCCTTTCCATGCTTATAACATACCTTAAACTGTTGGCAAAGGCGATTTTAATGATATGTCCCTCTTTCCCGCATTTGTAACATACGACCGGTGGTCTTTCTCCTCCCTTGGAACCAATTGCTACTGGCGCTGACATCTTCACATGGTCGTTGTTGAATCTCCTCTTTTTAAAATCTCCTCCCGACTCGCTTCTTCTATTTTCATGGCCACGATTACCACCTGAGTGGTTACCGCCTTTGTCCGTATTCTTTCCTCCTCGCTGGTTATCATCGTTCTGATGACTGCTGTCACCGATATGACCCTGGTTGTGGTCCCTCGATTGAGTATACTCACTATCTCGCTCTAATAATTGAGCCATGTTTACAACATCTGAATACAGAGAAAATTTATGAGATATAAGGTATTGATGAATCTCGGGTTTTAGACCTCTCAGAAACATACGCGTCATTCGTTCTTCATTCTCCACCAAATGAGGTGCAAACCTGGATAACTCTGCGAACTTTGCCTCGTACTGAGACACCGTCATGTTGTTCTGCTCCAGTCTAATAAACTCTACCTCTTTCATATGACGAATACTTTCAGGAAAGTACTTGTCATTGAAAAGTTTCTAAAATCTTTCCCAAGACATGTTGAGTGCATCTGGCTGGGTACGCTTCACAGATTCCCACCAGTAATCTGCTTCACCACGAAACATAAAGGTGGCGAATGGAACCTTCATTCCTCCGCATCCCAAGACATCAAATATCTTGGTAATTTGCTTGACCCACGCTTCGCCTTGATCGGATCCGGCTTTCCATGGAAATCTGGTGGTCCCAACTCCTTGAATCGCTTGGTCACGATGACAGACCAAGGCGTGTTGCCATCATTTCCACCCGTATTTTGTACACGAGTCTCCTCGCCCGATTTTGCATGAACCGCAAAAAGCTCCTAAATATTCTATCGCTCATCGTTTGCTCGAAGTAGTGTTGTTTGGGGAGGAACATTGCTTGACTGTTGCGCTTCTCTCCTCGTTAAGTGAGTACAAAGCGCCTCCACGGCCTCATTTCCATTGTTAATATTCTCATTCGACATTCTCAAATCATTGTCATAAAACAAGGGTTAATTAAACAAATTAACATGTCACATAATATCCCTATATTATGACGACCAACAAATAAGCTTTTAGTAGGACACACTAGCGAAGGATTTACTGCTCTCCCTCCTAGTTCTATTCTCGATCTCCGCCAGAGATCATATCCCTAAGCTCTGTTACCAACTGTGACGCCCCCAAAATAGGTATACAACACCCATTCTGAGTCGCCAAATACATGGTACATAATGCAAACTTACAACTTCAATAATACAAATGTCGTGTGAAATACGACAATACCTACTATGAGTTTAAATACAAATATTGTCTTCTAGACAATATCCACAAGCAAATAAGTCCTCATTACAATTATTCAAACACTATTTTATAGAAATAGTGAGGACTGCTAAAACATCTTCCTAGAACCATCACTCCATACCCCGACTCGATCCTGCTATGTTCTCACCTCCTGAGAAGAAAAATGGAACAAAAAAGGAAAGGGTGAGCTCAACTAGTCCAGTAAAGAATATTATGACTAAGATAATATACAACAAATTATCGTTAGCCTTCAACAGGGAAGAATCTGATAAAATATAATAGACAACAAGTTTTAGATCAACAAATGCAAATAAAATAAAGAATCCATTAGAAGAGTCACGTAGAGAATGAATTCTACTGTCTTCTAAGATTTAAAAGTCCATCATCAATATTTCATCCCTGTAATAACAATCAATATACATCTTTAATCATCTTTGCACTATGTGCCAAAGATATTCATTTGTATCACCAAATTGGTCATGTTCATCTCAACACTGCTCATCTTTGCACTACGCCAAAGAGATTCATCATTTCATCATTCATCTTTGCACTACAAAGCCAAAGATATTCATCAAATATCACCATTAAGGATCGAGGATGATGAAAATATTTTAAGAACGAATCCAGTGAGATAGAAGGACAAATATTAGGATTCGTACAACAGTTTGTCCAAGATCAATAATACTTCATAACAACCGATTTTGAAGCAAAACTCAAAAATAACGATCAAAAACCGGATACAATCGAAGATAGTAGCCAAAATAGATATTTTGGACAAAAAGAAGAAATTTCATTTTTGATGAATAAGTGTCGATTCGTGAATAGTCAGATACGTGAATAGTGACGCATAACGTGAATAGAAACTCCGACACCAAAAGATAGAAATTTCACAAAAAATCATCACGCTTCGTGAATAGTACTTTCGTGAATAGTAACTCATGAATAAGAACTCATGAATAAGAACTCGTGAATAAGAACTCATGAATAAGAACTCGTGAATAGTAACTCATGAATAAGTAACTCTCGAGCATGAAAAAGTTCCAAATTGATAAAAAGTTCGTAGAACAATATTTTAAGATAATGATATTGAAGAAGATAATATCATTTAAGAATAAACAACATCCCTTACCTCAAAATAACCGCATTTCGATTTGAATTTTCAGATAGTCTCGATGTAAACTCGCACCAGTATAACAACACTCAAAGTATACTCACAAGAATACGCTCGATAATATAGAGAGAGAAAACTTTGTTTTTGGTGTGATTTTTAATTCTAACTTAGCCCTCTATTTATAGGAAAATGCTAGAACGCCAAAGGAGACTAAAATAATAAAATATCATTTTCTTTTCTTATTCCACACCAACCTTCACCAAACAATTTTGAAAGCCATCATCCATCTTTGAACAAAAATAGCAGTCCACATGTGTATTCCACACCAATCAAAAAGTGGGTCCCACCCATAAATTAATAAAAATTATTTTATTCTCCGAAACTTCAACAATTCATAAAAAATAGCTCGGTTATCAGAAAATTCGAAACTCGCAATTTTCCATAGGAAATTCCATTATCTACAACTTTACAGAAGGAAGTTTTCCCAAATTCCAAATGTAAATTGACCAAAATCCACAAACTACCGATTTTACGCCTATAATAAATTTTCAATCAAGAATTGTGTCCACAAACACACAAAACACGTGTTAAACATTTAATCCAACAAAAATACTCTTCCTCCTCATTTATTCATATATCCCAAATTTATTGTAAAAATATCACCATTAATATATTATTAAAATAATATATTTAAATAAATTATTTTATCGTAAAAAGATAAAATATTAATTTTCAACAATTGTCATATTAAAAATTTCTCCATCTATATCCATATAAAATGAATATTTTCTTTATCATAATAATCAATAATTAATTATTTAAAAATAATATTACGTAATCACAAAGATCGACAACCAAAGCCATTTCCTGTGAAAAGAGGGGCTTTCCAATAAAGATTTTCTCCTTCTTTGGCGTGCAATTAGGTGACCAAACCTCTCCTTAGACGTAACTTTCTAGACATTACCAATAATGTTATCCGATAATATTATTCAAATAATATGAATTATTGATCTCGATAATGGAAAATATCGCAAAGATGACAATTATTGAAACAATAATAATATAAATATCAACGCAGCAATTATTGAATCAATAAAATAAAATAATGAGCAAGAATTATCGTAATAATTATTGAGTAGTGCCTTCTTACGCATTTAATCAATAATTCAACAATCTCTTGTAATACCGCGTAGCATCTTTGAACAACCACGCATATTACTGTATTTTAACCACCAGGTAACCCAACAGTGTTAACGATAATAATTTACGCCGTTATTTATAAAAACACATACTTGTCGTTTTCTTTCATCCATCTATTTTCCGTTATGGGGCCCACAAATGACTGCGCTGTCATACGGAGATTCCCGACAAAAGAATATTCCACGACCAAACGAATATTCCCCGACAATAATGAATATTTTATAACCACTTGCTTATTTTGTAAACTTTGCACATTTCACCCATAACCAAAGTATTATATCAAATTACCACCTTATTAATCAAGAATAATAATTAGAGGAAATTCGATTTTATTTATAAAAAGTTGGGGTCTTACATTTTATGCTCTATTTGACTCTTCTAATGGATTGTTTTTTCTACTGCAGTTAAACTTGTGTTTGTTATATTTTATCAGTATAACACTGTTGAAGGCTAACGATAAATTATTCTGCATTATCTTAGTTATAATATTTCTTACTGGGCTAGTTGAGCTCACCCTTTTGCTTTCATTGTTCTCTTCGTGAAATGAGAACGTAGTGGGACTAGTCGGGAACCTGAGTGACTGTCCAGATGATAGCATTAGTAGTCTTCACTATTCTATGAAATAGTGTGATAATAAATGTATTGAGGACTCCATTTAAGTTGAATACTGTCTAGAAAACAATATTCATTATTAAAACTCTCAGTTTATATTTTGTCAATGTATGTTTACTACGGTTGTATTATTAAGTTGTATTTGAATTTTATACCATGTATTTGGCGACTCAAGATGGGTGATGTATACCTATTTTGGGGGCGTCACAATATCTCTCAGTGATAACTAATTTTACCATCATTATAGAATAGTTGTAGTAACGATCACAATCATGAAATCTTATGCGAGATTGATTTTGTTTAATAATTTTCTAATCCTACAAGTATTATTTAATATTGTAACATAGTGGAATAATTTTTTTGTAAAAAAACATTCACATTCTTATATTTGATCCAAAGAATATTGTGTTTTTTTGTGATAACTTTGACAATAATAAAAGGTTAGATGTTAGTATGATTACTTTAACCTTCACAAAAATAAATTTTCTGTAAAAAAAACATTCACATTCTTATATTTGATCCAAAGAATATTGTGTTTTTTTGTGATAACTTTGACAATAACAAAAGGTTAGATGTTAGTCTGATTACTTTAACCTTCACAAAAATAATTTTTTTTACATTTGATCCCAAAAATATTGTGTTTTTACGTGATAACTTTGACAATCACAAAAAGTTAGGTGTTAATGTGATTACTTTAACCTTCACAAAATTAGTGTCGTGTGCTAATATGATTGTATTAAGAGGCTAAATTATGGGAGATGCTAGGATTCTCAAATTTTTAATCTCAAATGATGTGTTACCATATCATTGGTTGGGTAAATCTCATGGAATTGACTATACAATAAATTATCACAAAAATATTAAATGTTATGTCATTTAAGACTAAATGAGACCCCTAGCATTATAGTAAAATATCGATAAATGAATACCCTTGAGGCCGAATAAAATACCCTATAACGAGATTTTACTATAATGTCACTAAAGTAATACTCGATAAATAAATAATCTCGATAAATGAATTACTTTAGGGACATTATTTATTTATCGATAACGATAAATTAATATATTTATTTTAGAGAAAATTTTTCAATTTATGTATGTGGTCAGAAAAATCAAGAGAATAATTAATGTATTAATTTGAATATAGAGAAGCTAAAAAGAATTAGTTATTCTAGCATCTTGGAGGGCTATGAGGTTGAAGCAACAAATCCTGAGAAAATAAATATTTTGAATGCTATCAATTTTACTATTGCGGCTTGAAAATTTGATGTGAAGACAACAACAATTGCAAATTATTTTTGGCATTGCAAGATTCTGTAAGATCCCCAACTTTTATGAATAAAGATTAATTTTTCTAAATATATTTTTGAATATTATGGTGTGGATTTGATATAATGTTATAGTTGTGGGTAATATTTACAAATTTTGCAAAAGTAAGTAAAGTGGTTATATAATATTCGATTGGTCGGGAATATTCATTTTAACAGAGAATATTCAGATGACAACACAATCATTAGTGGACCCTACAACGAAAGTATTGTCGTAGTTAGAAAACCATGTAATTATCTTTTTATAAAAATAACTATGAAAGTTTTACCATTAAACCTGTTGAACTACCCCAATGGTAAAAGTACAAGAATACACATGGTTGCATAAGTAGCACATAGTATTGATTATTGATGCTTACGTGAGAAGTCACTCGCTTATACTCAATTATTGCTATAATAATTAATTCGTGATCATATCTCTCATATTATTGATTCAATTATTGTCACAATATCATCTGCATAATATTTTATATATTATTAAATCAATAATTGAGATGACAAAGTTATTCATATTATTATTTACAATATTGACAATGTCTAGAAGTTCTGTCAAGGAGAGGTTTGGTCACCTAATTGCGTGCCAATAAGGAGAAATCATTATCGGAAAGCCCCCTCTTTCCTGGGAACGACCTGGTTGTTAAATATTGTGAGTTATAATATTAATGATGAATAAGTTCGTGTTAATTAAAGATGAAATTGATAGTTCCATTGTGTTGGAATTATTAGTGTTAGTGGAAATCGATATTTATTTCGATAATAATTGATGTCTAGAAGTTATACTGACCAATCGGGTAATTAATCGGATAAATGAGCAATTAATTGCTATTAATTCACATGCTTATAACTATTTGTTCACATGTGTGTACTATTGATTCACATACATGTACTATTAGGGGAGGTGGTGCAAGATTGATAATACTTGCATGACTAAGTTAAAAATGGAGGTATAGATGAAGGTACTATACTGTAATTCGTATTTTCACATGTATAGAACTATTGATTCACATGATTGAACTATTGATTCACATGATGTATTATTAGGGGAGGTAGTGCAAGTTTGATAATACTTGCAAGACTAAATTAAAAATGAAGGAAAAGATGAAGGTACTATATTGTAATATCTCGAGCCCCAAAACGTGTAATTATCGAAACTATATTTTCCTATAAATAGAAGCTCATTCTTCCTTCATTCTCACCAATTCACTAAGTCTTACAAGAGCAATTATAGAGAGAAGCTATAGAGAGAGAATCTATAGGGAGAAAGAAGAAGAGAAGTCTGCTACCTCACTATTCCAAAGATTCAAATTTTTTTCTGAGGTAAGGGATATTATATTTTTCAGTATTCGTAGAAATAATATTTTCTTCCATACTCTGTAGTATGTGAGTAATATTATTTCGTTTCATATTCCTGATTATACCCTCATTCTGTTAAAATATTGCTTCTATACTCCATGAAATTAGTAGAATATCCTTGATATTTGTGCTTCATCCAGTATCTTTTCATGGAAATATTATTATGAGTTTTCTTGATAATTATTGATCTTTTCATACTGGAATACTATTCATGAGTTACTATTTATGAGTTACTATTCACCTGGTTACTATTCACTCAAATATTATTCACTCGGGTAATCGGAACACTTTTTATGCTGGAGTACTATTCACGGGTTACTATTCTCCCGAATATTATTCACTCAGGTATCTGGGGCATTTTTCATGTTGGGGTACTATTCACGGAGTACTATTCCCGAAGTACTATTCATAGGGTACTATTCACGGGGTACTATTCACCCAAAAAATATATTTCTTTTCTGTCCAAATTATTTTTGATACATGAATATTATTCTTGAATTTCACTCCACAAAGCAGTATCATGTTGACAATTTGGATATTTTTAAACTCTGGATAAATTTAAAGTCTTTAAAATTTATCTTTGATTTCGTTTGATTTATGCTTATATCATTGTCATCATCCTCATGCTTGTATTGTGATGAAAGTTATCTTTCGCTTACATGCATAGATGGGATTGTTGATTGGTAATGATTATGACCATGGATCATTCTTAAGTATAATCGTGACACGTAATGTTACAAAGGATGTGGTAAAAGTCCTCGGTGGCCCAGTAGTGCATTGATGGACAGTTGTTGGTATGCTTATGACCAGTGATTATTCGGTATAATCATGATCATTGATGATTATATGAATATTCTTGGCCCCTAGTGCAGGGATGATTCGATAATGTGGTTTATTTATTAAGTTAAGTCTCAGCGATAAAATTGATGAAAAACTTTTTAAATAATAGAAGATAGTAGATATCATGCTCTACTTGTCTCTTCTAATGGATTGTTTGTTCCGTTGCAGTTAAACTTGATGTTTATTATATTTTATCAGTTTAACAATGTTGTAGGCTAACGATAATTTATTCTGCATTATCTTAGTCATAATATTTCTTACTGGGCTAGTTGAGCTCACCCTTTGTTTTTATTGTTCTCTTCAGGAAATGAAAATATAGATGGGACTAGTTAGGAAACGGAGTGACGGTCCAGATGTTTGCATTAGTAGTCCTCACTATTCAGTGAAATAGTGTGATAATAATTGTAATGAGGACTTTATTTGAGTTTGGATACTCTCTACGAGACATTATCCGTGTTGAAACTCTCACCACATTTTGTGTCGATCAGATAAAAGAAGTTTGTATTTAAATTCTGTACTATGTATTTGGCGACTCAAGATGGGTGATGTATACCTATTTTGGGGACGTCACAGTTGGTATCAAAGCTTAGGGATATGATCCCTGTCTGAGATGTGAGACTAGAACTATGAGGGGAGAGACGGGAAATACCTTCGCTAGTATGACCTACCTAAGTTTATTTGGTATTTATTTGGTCGATCAGAGTATAGGGATAATATGTTACATGTTAATTAACCCTTGTTTTGTGGCAGTATTTGAAAATGGCATCCGAAAATTTTGAGATAAGCAATGAAGCACATGAGACCGTTGAGTCACCAACGATCAATACCCAGGATAATGTTCATCAGGATGGCAATAATCCTCAGGAAAATAACAACGCTGACCAAATGATGAACGATGGGATGGTCATAGGCTTTATGCAATTCATGCAACATCAGGCAAGAACGACTCCTGTAAATGCAGGTGGAAACACTGACAACTCTCGGACGGTCACTGTTTAGTGACTAAACAGTTCAAGGAGCTGGGACCACTGGAGTTTATTGGAGAGCCAAAACCACTTAAGGTGGAGACGTGGATAAACCAGATCACCAAGATATTTGATGTCTTGGGATGCTCCGAGGAGCAAAAGGTTCCCTTTGCCACCTTTATGTTGCGAGAGAGAGGCAGACATCGGTGGGAATCTCCAAAAGCGACTCAACCCGCCAGATCAAGATGTCTAGGGAGAAGTTCCAAGAACTGTTCAACGACAAGTACTTTCCCGAAAGTATTCGTCACATGAAGGAGGTAGAGTTCATCAAGCTAGAGCAGAACAATATGACCGTGTCACGGTACGAAGATAAGTTTGCCGATTTATCCCGGTTTACGTCCCACTTGGTTGATAATGAGGAGAGAATGACGCGGATGTTTCTAAGAGGTTTGAAACCCGAGATACGTCAACACTTAATTTCTCACAAACTGTGTTTGTATTCAGATGTTGTAAATAGGGCTCAGTTATTGGAGCGCGATAACGAGTCAACCCAACCAAGAGAGAGCATCCGGAAAAATGATAATACCAGTGGTAGCAGTCATCGAGGCGGTGACAACAAACGTGGTGGAAGTCAACATGCCAGAAATGGTAACCACTTCGGTGGTAATCATGGCCAAGACAATAAAAGTGGGAATTTCAAGAAGAGGAGATTCAATAATGATGGAAGGATGTCAGAACCAACACCTGTTGTTAAGGAAGGAGAACGACCATCCAATCGGTAAGATATTACAAATGCAAGTGAGGGAAGGACACATCATCCAAACTGCACGCAGCAACATCCAAAGCATGTTATAATTGTGGAAGAGAAGGTCACCTAGCACGATTTTATCGTGCACCAAAGTCAAGTCCAGCTGGGATGGAGGCATCAAAGGCCGTCCCAAACAAGACAAAACCGGTAGTTCAAGGGAGAACGTTTGTCGTAACCTCCCAAAAAGCGAGGAATCCAAACGAGGTGATCATTTAGTAAGTTAATCATAAACTCTAAATAAGTTTATACCTTATTTGATACTAGTTCTATCCATTCTTTATTTCTCCTACTTAAGCGCCAACGCTTAAATTTGACTCCAGGAGAAATTAGACTTTGACTTATCTGTTGAAACTCCGCTGGGAGAAACCTTCATTACATCCATCGCTTATAACTCTTGTTTGATTCAAATCGGTAACCGCACGTTACCTGTCGATCTTATCTCCTTAAAAATACTTGCATTTGACGTGATTCTAGGGATTGATTGGTTAACTACTCATCATGCTAAAATTAATTGTTCTCATAAGGTTGTTAGCTTTCATATTCCTAATCAACCTATTATGCGAATTCAAGTGAACAAACCATTAAAATCAATCACGGTCATCTCAAGCCATAAAGCTATACGTTTATTAAAAAATGGATGTCAAGCTTTCTTAGCCCATGTCATAGATTTAAACAAAAATACGTCAGATTTGAATGATATTTCTATTGTTAATAAATTTCCTAACGTATTCCCCAAAGAACTTCCTGGCCTACCCCCAGAGCCCCATTTCTAAAGCCCCATATCGAATGGCTCCTATTGAACTTCAGGAGTTAAAAACCCAACTGCAAGAATTGTTAGACATCGGTTTTATTCGACCTAGTACGTGTCCTTGGGGTGCTCCCGTTCTATTCGTGAAGAAGAAAGATGGAAGTATGCGACTTTTTATTGATTATCTGGAGTGGAATCATGTCGCCATCAAAAATAAAATTACCATTACCTCACATTGATGACATGTTTGACCAACAGTAAGGCGCCAAATTCTTTTTCAAAGATCGATCTTCATTCGATATCATCATTGAAGATTAAAACCGATGACATTCCAAAGAATGCTTTTAACCCAGCAGACGGCATTACGTAATTCCTAGTCATGTCTTTTGGATCGACTAATGCCCCGCTGCCTTCATGGATATGATGAACCGAGTATTCAAGGAATATTTGGATCACTTTTGGTCGTTCTTTATTGATGACATCCTCATATACTCCAAAACCCGTGAAGACCATGAGCAACACTTGAGGTTGATACTCTAAAAGCTTCGTGAAAACAAGTTATATGCCAAGTTCAAGAAATGCCGCCTCGGCTTGAGGAAGTTGCATTCCTTGGGCACGGAAATCAAATTGCGGAATATCCGCTGACTCGACAAAGATTGAAGCAATTCAAAGTCGAGCAACCTAAGTCAAATGATCAAGTACGTAGCTTTTTTGGCTTAGATGATTATTATCGAGATTCGTAGAAGGGTTTTCTAATCGCTACTCCATTAACTCACCGACCGAAAAAGATACAAAATTCATTGGAGCGAGGAATGTGAGAAGAGTTTTCAAGAATTCAAGAGAGACTCATTTCAAAGACTGCTCGGCTAATACCATCCGGTTGAGAGGATTTTTCATATACAGCGATGCTTCAAGCAAAGGGTAAAGATGTGTTCTCATGCAACATAGGAAAGTCATAGCATATGCCTCATGAAAACTCAAAGAATATGAGAGGAATTATCCTACTCATGATCTAGAGTTGGCCGCTGTCATTTTTGCGCTTAAGATTTGGAGGCATTACCTGTATGGAGAGAAGGTGGAGATCTATACAGATCATAAAAGACTCAAAAATTTCTTCACTCAAAAGGAACTCAACATGCGGCAATGACGTTGGCTTGAGTTGTTGAAAGATTACGGTCATACCATTCAATACCATCCTGGAAAAGCGAACGTAGTAGCTGACGCATTGAGTAGAAGATTATATGCGGGTACAAATGCGATATTTTCAACGCAAAGGCCCATTTTGTATGACTTACAAAGGATGGAGATAGAGTAAAAGACTCCAGGGACCCATGTGATGATGGTGAATATACGAGTAGAACCGACTTTAATAGATAAAGTTAAAGCTGCTCAAGCTACAGATCTGGAGCTGATGCGTATGAGGAAGAAAGTGCAAGAAGGTGCTATTCTGGAAGTAAGAATCGATGAAGAAGGAATACTTCGAGTCAATTTCAGACTTTATGTTCCTAACGATTCTCACTTGAAGTATAAAATCATGATGGAGGCGCACAACACACCGTTTGAAATCCATCCCGGGAGTACCAAAATGTATCGTGATCTTCGACATATATTTTGGTGGAGCAATATGAAGAGAGAGATAGCGGGGTTTATCTCAAGGTGTCTAACTTGTCAACGAGTCAAGGTGGAGCATCAAGTGACAAAAGGTCCATTGCAACCACTTGAAATTCCAGAATGGAAGTAGGAACACATTACCATAGATTTCGTTACTGGTCTTCCCAAGGTTTCTCAAGGCATATATGTGATTTGGGTCATTGTTGATAGATTGACCAAGTCTGCTCATTTCTTATCGATACGAGAAACATATACACTTGAACGTCTTGCTCGTATGTACATAAACGAGATTGTAAGATTGCATGGTATGCCAGTATCCATAGTTTCGGATCGAGACCCATGATTCACTTCACGATTTTGGGTTAGTTTGCAAAAAGCTATGGGCACGGATTTACGATTTAGTTCAGCATATCATCCTCAAACGGACGGGCAATCGGAAAGGACTATTCAAACTCTTGAAGATTTATTAAGACTCTGTGTCCTTGACTTCAAAGAAAGTTCAGACAAGTTCTTACCATTGGTGGAGTTTTCCTACAACAACAGTTATCAAGAAAGTATTGGCATGGCTCCATTTGAGGTGTTGTATAGAAGAAAGTGTCGTTCTTCAGTATGCTGGGATGAGGTGGGTGAAGCAACTTTGTTGGGACCGGAGTTGGTACGTATGACTACGAAAAAGATTCAAAGAATCCGACAACGTATAAAAACCTCACAAGATCGACAAAAGAGTTATGATGATCTTCATCGAAAGGATGTGGAATTCTATATTGGAGATCATGTGTTGTTACGTGTTACTCCATGGAAAGGAGTTACGAGATTTTGAAAGAGAGGAAAGCTCAATCCTCGATTCATTAGCCCATTTTTAATCCTCGATCGAGTAGGAACTGTGGCCTATAGACTCGCCTTACCGCCAAGTATGTCTCGTGTTCATAACGTTTTTCACATATCTATGTTACGTAAATATGAGAAAGACCTGAACCACATTATTGAATTAGAACCAGATGAGATAGCGGAAGATTTAACGTATGAAGAGATACCTGTTAAAATCTTGGATAAGAAGGATCATATTCTACGCTCCAAGGTTATACCTTAAGTCAAAGTTTTATGGAGAAACCACGATGTTGAGGAAATGACCTGGGAGTTAGAATCTGAAATGAATTCAATGTATCCTCACCTCTTCGACATACCAGGTATGCACCCTAATTTCAAGGACAAAATTTCATAAGAAGGGGAGGTTGTAAGATCCCCAACTTTTATGAATAAAGATTAATTTTTCTCGAAATATATTTTTGAATATTATGGTGTGAATTTGATATAATGTTATAGTTGTGGGTAATATTTACAAAATTTTCAAAGTAAGCAAGTGGTTATATAATATTCGATTGGTCGGGTAATATTCGTTTTAACAGGGAATATTTGTACGACGGCACAATCATTGGTGGACCCCACAACGAAAGTATTGTTGTAGATAGAAAATGACATAATTATCTTTTTATAAAAATAATCTACGAAAGTTTTACCGTTAAACCTGCTGAACTACCCGGTGGTAAAAAGTACAAAGAATACGCATGGTTGTATAGTAAGACACGGTATTGATTATTGATGCTTACGTGAGAAGTCACTCATTATTCTCAATTATTGCTACAAGAATTGCCGATCATATCTCTCTCATATTATTGATTCAATTATTGTCACAAAGATCATCTCGCATAATATTTTATATATTATTAAATCAATAATTGAGACGATAAAGTTATTCATATTATTATTTGTAATATTGACAATGTCTAGAAGTTCTGTCAAGGAGAGGTTTGGTCACCTAATTGCGCGCCAATAAGGAGAAATCATTATCGGAAAGCCCCCTCTTTCCTGGGAACGACCTGGTTGTTAAATATTTTGAGTTATAATATTAATGATTAATAATTTCGTGTTGATTAAAGATTAAATTGATAGTTCCATTGTGTTGGGATTATTAGTGTTAGTGGAAATCGATATTTATTTCGATAATAATTGATGTCTGGAAGTTATACTGACCAATCGGGTAATTAATCGGATAAATGAGCAATTAATTGCTATTAATTCACATGCTTATAACTATTTGTTCACATGTGTGTACTATTGATTCACATACATGTACTATTAGGGGAAGTGGTGCAAGGTTGATAATATTTGCATGACTAAGTTAAAAATTGAGGTATGGATGGAGGTACTATACTGTAATTTGTATTTTAACATGTATAGAACTATTGATTCACAAGATTGAACTATTGATTCACATGACGTACTATTAGGTGAGGTGGTGCAAGTTTGATAATACTTGCAGGACTAAATTAAAAATGAAGGAAAAGATGAAGGTACTATACTGTAATATTTCGAGCCCCAAAATGTGCAATTATCGAAACTATATTTTCCTATAAATAGAAGCTCATTCTTCCTTCATTCTCACCAATTCACTAAGTCTCACAAGAGCAATTATAGAGAGAGAATCTATAGAGAGAAAGAAGAAGAGAAGTCTGCTACCTCACTATTCCAAAGATTCATTTTTTTTCTGAGGTAAGGGATATTATATTTTTCAGTATTCGTAGAAATAATATTTTCTTCAATACTCTGTATTATGTGAGTAATAATATTTCGTTTTATATTCCTGATTATACTCTCATTCTGTTAAAGTATTGCTTCTATACTCCATAAAATTAGTAGAATATCCTTGATATTTGCGCTTCATCCAGTATCTTTTCATGAAAATATTATTATGAGTTTTCTTAATAATTATTGATCTTTTCATATTGGAATACTATTCATGAGTTACTATTTACGGGTTACTATTCACCCAGTTATTATTCACTCAAATATTATTCACTCGGGTATTCGGGGCACTTTTTATGCCGGAGTACTATTTACGAGTTACTATTCATGGGTTACTATTCACTTGAATATTATTCACTCGGGTATTTGAGGAATTTTACATGTCGAGGTACTATTCACGGGGTACTATTCCTGAAGTACTATTCACATAGTACTATTCACGGGGTACTATTCACCTGAAAAATATATTTCTTTTCTGTCCAAATTATTTTTGATACATGAATATTATTCTTGAATTTCACTCCACAAAGCAGTATCATGTTGACAATTTGGATATTTTTAAACTCTGGATAAATTTAAAGTCTTTAAAATTTATCTTTGATTTCGTTTGATTAATGCTTATATCATTGTCATCATCCTCATGCTTGTATTGTGATGAAAGTTATCTTTGGCTTACGTGCATAGATGGACTGTTGATTGGTACGATTATGACCATGGATCATTCGGTATAATCGTGACACGTAATGTTACAAAGGATGTGGTAAAAGTCCTCAGTGGCCTGTAGTGCATTGATGGACAGTTGTTGGTATGCTTATGACCAGTGATTATTCGGTATAATCATGACCATTGATGATTATATGAATATTCTTGGCCCGTAGTGCAGGGATGATTCGATGATGTGGTTTATTTATTAAGTTGAGTCTCAGCGATAAAATTGATGAAAAACTTTTTAAATAATAGAAGATAGTAGATATCATGCTCTACTTGACTCTTCTAATGGATTGCTTGTTCCACTACAGTTAAACTTGATGTTTATTATATTTTATCAATTTAACACTGTTGAAAGCTAACGATAATTTATTCTGCATTATCTTAGTCATAATATTTCTTACTGGGCTAGTTGAGCTCACCCTTTGTTTTTATTGTTCTCTTCAGGAAATGAGAATATAGCTGGGACTAGTCGGGGAACGGAGTGACGGTCCAGATGTTTGCATTAGTAGTCCTCACTATTCAGTGAAATAGTGTGATAATAATTGTAATGATGACCTTATTTGAGTTTGGATACTTTCTACGACACATTATCCGTGTTAAAACACTCAGCTACATTTTGTCGTACTGTATAAAAGAAGTTTGTATTTAAATTTTGTACCATGTATTTGGCGACTCAAGATGGGTGATGTATACCTATTTTGGGGCGCCACAGGTTGGTATCAAAGCTTAGGATATGATCCACATTTGAGATGTGAGACTAGAACTAGGAGGGGAGAGACGGGAAATTTCTTCGCTAGTATGACCTATCTAAGTTTATTTGGTATTTATTTGGTCAGTCAGAGTATAGGGATAATATGTTACATGTCAATTAACCCTTGTTTTGTGGCAGTATTTGAAAATGGCATCCAAAAATTTTGAGATAAAAAATTGATAAGTAGATTTTATGTAAGACCCCAACTTATTATAAATAAAATCGAATTTCCTCTAATTATATTTGTGAATAATAAGGTATTAATTTGATATAATTCTTTGGTTATGGGTGAAATGTGCAAATTTTGCAAAATATGCAAGTGGTTATAAAATAATCATTGTTGTCGGGGAATATTCGTTTGGTCGTGGAATTCTTGTTGTCGGGGAATATTAAATTTACATTTACTATGATCATTTCAGGGCCACATAATGTAATAAGCTATCGGATGAAGAAAACGACAAGTTTGAGTTTTTATAAATAATATACATGTAGTTGTTACCATTAACATCGTTGGAATACCCGATGGTTAAAATAAAGTAATACGCTGTGGATCCACGAGATTGATGAATTATTGATCCTTACGTAAGAAGGCACTACTCAATAATTATTACATGAAGTTATCGCTCAATATTTTATTTTATTGATTCAATAATTGCTGCGTTGATATTTTATATTATTGTTGTTTCAATAATTGTCACCGCACGATATTTCCCATTATCGGATCAATAATTCATATTATTTGAATAATATTATTATATAGCATTATTGGCAATGTCTAGAAAGTTCATCAAGAAGAGGTTTGGTCACCTAATTCATGCCATGATAAGGAAAAATTCTTATTGAAAGCCCCTCTTTCCAGGAATGGCCTGGTTGTCATCAATGTGATTTCGTAATATTATTTGTGAATAATTAATTATTGATTCATATGATAAGAAAATATTTATTTTATGTGGATATAAATGTTGGATATATTTATTGTGGTTAAAAATGAAGGAGTTAATGTTGAGGTGTTTTATCAAGATTTTTTGTTCGGAATGAAGGTATTAAAAATTAAACCAAAGTGTTTTTGAGATATATTGCATGAGTTATAATTTTTAATCCGACCGTTGGATCGTTGTAATTTTTGGATATGTTATACATATATAAGTTGAGTATATGTCCATAAATTTTGAACCATAAAAAATGAACGTATGATTTGTTATGAATTTTAAGAGGTGATTGGTTCAAAAATTGTTGAAGTATCCGAATTTAGCATTTTGGTGAAAATTTTTAGAATTGAGTGGGCCCCACTTGTGGTTGGTGAAGAAATGTGCTGAATTTTATTTCAAATGTGGTGGATGGGAATAGTAGCAGGTAAAGCCATCAGGTTGCAGGTCAAGTTTGCTAACATTTTCCTATAAATAGAGGGCTAAGTTAGAATTGAAAATCACACCAGAAACATAAACTTTCTCTCTTTCTCTCTCTAGATTGTTGAGTGTATTTTGTGATTATTTAGATACTTTATGAGTTTTTATTCATTAGTGCAAGTTTCCTTCAGCCTTATACCGATATTCCGATCAGAAGTACTGATATTTTGAGGTAAGGGATATTATCTTCTTCTTAAATGATATTTTCTTCAATATCATTATGCCGAAATGTTGGTATGAACTTTTTATCAAATTTGAAACTTTTGTGTGTCGGGGTTACTATTCATGTATACGATTAATTATTCACGATATCTGACACTATTCATTTATCGACACTATTCAATAAAAATGAAATTTTCTTCTTTTTGTCCAAGTTGTCTATTATGGTTACTATCTTTGATTTTATCCATGTTTTGATCATTATTTTTGAATTCTGCTTCAAAATTGGTTATTTCGGAATATTATTGAACTTGGATAAACTGTAATATGAATCCTTAATATTTGATCTGTTATCTCACTGGATTCGTTTTCTTAAAAATATTTTTAATCATCCTCAGTCCTAAATGATGATACCAATGAATATCTTTGGCCTTTAGTGCAAAGATGAATGATTACCTAATGAATATCTTTGGCCCGTGAGCAAAAGATGAACAGTGTTGAGATGAACATGACCAACCTGGTGATACAAATGAATATCTTTGGCCCTGTAGTGCAAAGATGAATATTTGATTCAAGATGTATATTGATTGATGTTAAGGTGTATAAAATATTGATGATGGACTTTTAAATCTTAGAAGATAGTAGAATTCTTTCTCTACTTGACTCTTCTAATGGATTCTTTGCTTTTCATTGCAGTTGTTGATCTAAAACTTGTTGTCTATTATATTTTATCGATTTTTCCTGTTGAAGACTAACGATAATTTGTTGTATATTATCTTAGTCATAATATTCTTTTATGGGCTAGTTGAGCTCACCCTTTTCCTTTTTGTTCCATTTTCTCGGGAGGTGAGAATATAGCAGTAAACTAGCTTGGGTGCTGAGTGATGATTCTAGAAAGATGTTTTACTTAAATCCTCACTATTTTTGTAAAATAGTGTTTGAATAATTGTAACGAGGACTTATTTGAGTGTGGATATTGTCTAGAAGACAATATTTGTATTTAAACTCACAGTATTTGTTGTCGTATTTTGCACGACAATTGTATTATTGAAGTTGTAGTTTGCTTTCTGTACCATGTATTTGGCGACTCAGAATGGGTGTTGTATACCTATTTTGGGGGCGTTACATTTTATGCCTACTTATCTGGTATCTGTTACTTGAATTAGTTGCTTAATCTCATGTTTCTTAGTTACTTTTCATGAATTTTGTGTTCGTTTTGTAGATTATATGCTCAGGAGCTGAAATAGCAAAGAATTGATATGAAATCGCAAAGAACAGAAATCTGAACATCGTTTGGGCTTTCATGTTCATTTCATGTTTTTGGCTTGGAACTTGGATTACATTTTAGGGCTTCTTCTTAGCTTTTCGGAACAACTTGAATCATTCCAATCGGAGTTCGGATGCAAGAGTTATGACATTTGTACCAACGGACGTCGAGCGTCACTGTTTCGAGTGGTCATTTACATAGCAGCCACTTTCAACACTACTCCAGTCCTTATTTCGAAAAACTCAAATCATGAAAGTTGTAAATCTGCATCTCCTCTTTCCAGAACATCTTGAATCATCAAAATCGGAGTTCAGTCGAAGAAGTTATGGCCATTTTCCCAAAGGACGTCAGAGCAGAAAATATTCCTTCACAAAACCGCCG
This sequence comes from Panax ginseng, assembly GCA_020205605.1. Classification (NCBI taxonomy): domain Eukaryota; kingdom Viridiplantae; phylum Streptophyta; class Magnoliopsida; order Apiales; family Araliaceae; genus Panax; species Panax ginseng. The sequence goes on from CM035146.1 coordinate 9,791,301, forward strand.
CCGGGGTGGGCGTACCAGCTCTAAAGCAGGCCCCTAGCCCACCGGGGCGGGCTCTTTTAGTGTATAAACCCCCGCTGGGGTGGGGGTAGCCCAGAAAATACGAATTTTATCCAATTTTGAGTTCGGGAAGGATTGTTTCGATCCGATTGACTCAAGGACTTCCAAGAGGACTTAAATACATATGAAGAGACTTATAAAGGAGGAGAATCACAAGGATTAGGGGAGATTAGACTAGAAAGAGGATTCCATTGGATTAGAGTAAATTAGATCAAAATCATAGTTCTAATGAGTTTTGGAGAATGAAGCAACTTGGAGACCATTGAAGATTCAAAGTGGGAGCAAGGAAGGAGCTTCAAATCTGCAGACAAAAGATTCTATCTTCTCATCTTCTTCTATCTTTTTCTTTTATTGTGTATTCAATTGTGGATTCTTAGTTTTAATTCAATAATCATGAACTAATTCTTTGTTTGAGATTACAATGGATCTTATTGTGTATTTTATTTTAATATTCTTTGCTATCAATTATTATGTTCTATTGTGAGGATTGTCTATTGTGATTTAGACTTAATTGCTTAATTGCCTAGCTAACAATTACCGTGATAATCTATATGAACTCGAGAGATGAAGTATAGATTTAGATCTTATCATGATAGCATGTGTTTGTGATTTCTGCATAGATGGAATTCATGATTCGTGTTTAGGATAGAGATATGCCTTTATGCCATATGTAATCTTATAGAGAACTTGTGTTTCAAATCCTTTTTAATTGTAATTCACATAAAGATATAGTGGATTAGTTAATTAGGGTGTCTTGCTTAATTCTATCATCTGTGGATTTAAGTGAGTATGGGTATTATGCATCGAGAGATGGTTTTATCTGTTTTAGTGTTCTTGATTAACAATTCGGGATATAGAATAATTGATGAAAAGTGTGTTAACTAAATAAAGCAATAAGTGAAGTTGTGATCTTAAATCTCTGTAATCTTAATTTAACTAGTGGAATTTAATAGTAGTTTAATTTATATAATTTGAAATTCTTTCGTTTAAATAAGATTGAGTTGGTTACGGGTTAGTACTTGGTGATTTTTATTAAACAATTCCCCGTGGAAACGATACTCTACTTTCACTTTATTACTTGTTGACCACATATACTTGCGTGTTATGCGTAATTAGATTTTACCCAACAAGTGTTTGGCGCCGTTGCCGGGAATTAGTTAATATATTTTTGCCAATATTAGCTTCAATCAAATTAGTCTTCATTTAAACTTTTTTTTTCTCCTTTTTATTTAATTCTCTTCCTATTTTTTCTTTCTTTTCAGGTACCATGGTGTAATTTAATTATCAATGGCCATATACGAGAACGACTCAGCCGAGGGGAGCGGGGATGGATGATCTCAGTGAATTTTTTGCATTATCAGCGCAGCTTGAGATACTTTCGAGGAGGTTGGACGATGTTGCAGCCCAACGTAATCGAAGGATAGCAGTTAATTGCAATTATTGTGCTGGTAATCATCCGAGTCATCAATGCACCGTTAGTTTTGGGCCGGGACAACACGGTGGTGAATACCTCAACGATTATACATATGCTAATTATCAGCAAGTTTGGGGGTATCACCCGAATTCATCATGGAGCGATACTTATAAAGACCAATACTACACTCCAAATCTAACATTCACACCGGAATTTTCATGTCCACCTCCATTGCCACAAGAAGAAAAGCCAAATCTGAGGGATGTAATATTGAAGGGCATAACAAATCTAGAGGAGATGAGGATTAGCCAAGAGTTGTCAACCCAAAATTTTAATAATCGGATGGAACAACTTGTCATTACCTCAACTAATGGTCCTCAATACATGGCTTCCGAGACTGAGATAGATAATTCAAGGTTGGAGGAATTGTTGTCCAAGTTCGTAGCATCAAGTGAGGAGAGGAGGATTAATCAAGAGCGATCAATTCAGAATCAAGAGATATCAATTCAAAATATGCAGAACCAGATGGATCAAATGCTCAAAGCCTTGAACAACTGTCCTCAAAACAATTGGTGTTATGATGAGGATTCCGAGGTTGATGAAGTGCCCGAGCCAAATCTACAACTGGATGAGACACGAGATGTTGAAAAAAGGAGATAAGTGGGGATAATAAAAATAACGTCGGTGAAGAACTAACTATGAGTACCAACGAGGATGAGTCGATATTATTAGTGCCCCAAGTTCCTTCTCCGCCAAAGATCAAGGGTCCAGTTCGATTTGCAAAAAACTGCGCTCATTTGTAGTCATGTAAATCGGCAAGGCTCTTTATGACATGAGAGCTAGTACAAATGTAAATCCATGGTGGGATAAGGAGGAGAAGATAGAAGAAGAGCCTGTTGTTCTTGCCAAGCCTCAAAGCCCCAATCGAATCATAGGCTCAACGGACGGAAAAGCACCTAGTTATTCAACATTCTCAATTGGGCACATATTTAAACAAAGCATGCTAGGTGACTTTAATTCGATAGCCATCACAAATAGGAACCTACCAAAAGCTACATTATTTCCTATGGATGGAGGGTTCCTCAACTATCGAAGAAGAATTGGATAGCGTTGACCAGACAAAGTCAGACTGAAAGACTATAATTCAAGCGCTAACTGGAAGGCAACTGTGAGACCCCAAATTTTATGAATAAAGATTTAAATTTCTCGAAATATTTTTTTATATTATGGTGTGGATTTAAGATAGTGTTATAGTTGTGGGTAGTATTTATAAATTTTGAAAAGTATGCAAGTTGTTGTATAATATTCTTTTTGTCGGGGAATATCCGTACGATGGTACAATCATTGGTGGACCCCACAACGGAATTATTATCGGATTGAAAAAATGACAAAAATATTTTTATGAAAATAACGGCGGAAGTTTTACCATTAAAACTGTTGAACTACTTCAGTAGTAAAGTAAAAGAATGTCTGGCGTGGGTTGCATAGTAGCACACGGTATTGATTATCGATGCTTATACGAGAAGTCACCATTTTGTTCAATTATTACTACGAAGAATTCCGATAAGTATCTCATGTTATTTGATTCAATTATTGTCAATATTTTATATATTATTAAATCAATAATTGAGATGACGGAGTTATTAATATTATTATTTACAATATTAACGATGTCTAGAAGTTCTACCAAGAAGAGGTTTGGTCACCTAATTGCGCGCCAATAGGGAGAATTCCTTATTGGAAAGCCCCCTCTTTCTTGGGAACGACCTGGTCGATTAATATTATGAATTATAATAAAGGTGATAAGTTTTGTTTTATTATTATTATAAATTTAATAAAACAGAAAACTTTTTATATAAAACAGAATACTTTTATAAAGTTATTTGTTTTATTTGACTATAAATAGAATATATGATATTCTATTATGCATAGTGTTTGCATAGTGTCTGCATAGTGTTTGTATAGTAAAATCTTTTTATATAAAAATGTAATACTTTTATAAAGTTATTTATTTTAGTAGACTATAAATAGAATATATAATATTCTATTATGCATAATGCTCAGATAGTATTTACATAGTAAAATCTTTTTATATAAAATAGAATACTTTTATAAAGTTATTCGTTTTTATTAGATTATAAATAGAATATATTATATTTTATTTAAAAGATTTTGTTCTATTAGAATATTTTATTAATAATGCATAATAAATCAATATGGATGAATTAGTTTTAAAAGTAAATCAATCTAGACCGTTCATGAATTAGTTACTATTAGGTCCATTCTCCTATAAATAAGCTCATTCCTTCATTATTTCTTATTTAATTCACCTTTGAAACAATAGAGAGAAACTATAGAGAGAAAGAAGAAAAGTATTCTGCTACTTCGCTACTCCTATATTCAGTTTCTTCTAAGGTAAGGGATATTATTTGTTGTATTCGTAAGGGGTATTATTCTTTCGTATTCATGAAGAGAGTTATTTTCTTTCAATACTCGTAAAAGTTTTCATTACATTCTTTATTATTATGTTGGAATAACCTGTCTATGCGAAGTACCGCATACATGGTGAAATTCTTCTGTTATTACATTATTTATTATTCTGTTGGAATAACCTGTCTGTGCGGTCTATCGCATGCATGGTGAATTCTGTTGTTATTCCATTCTTTATTATTCGTTGAATATCATGTATCAATGCGCTTATGCATGACCCGGTTCCGTTTCTTTATTATTCGTTGGAACATCCCGTCATGCATGCGGTTTTACGCATGACCTAGTTCCATTCTTTATTATTCGTTGGAACATCCCGTCTCATGCGTATTATCATGACTGGTTTCATTCTTTATTATTCGTTGGAATAACACATGCATGCGATCTATCGCATGCATGGTGATTTCTTCTCGTTATTCCATTCTTTATTATTACGTTGGAATAACTCGTCTATGTGGATTATCACATGTATGGTGAATGATCCTTTATATTCATTCCTTATTAAATTGTGGAAATAAATGCATAAGTGGATTACCGCATGGCGATTTAAAATCCATTTGCAGTTTCATATATTCTCTTATACTCAGTTGGTTAAAGCTTTGACTTCTATACTCCATGAAATTAGTGGAATATCCTTGATATTTGCGCTTCATCCAGTATCTTTTCATGGAAATATTCTTCTGAGCATTCTTGAATTTTAGTCCACAAAGAAGTATCATGTTGACATAAATTAATTCTTGAACTTGTTTTATTGAATTCTTATATCATTGTCATCATCCTCATGTTTATATTTCATTGAAAGTCATCTGTGTGGCCTCAGTAGTGCATAGATGGACTTGGTATGATTATGACTGTGGATTATTCGGTATAATCATGACCGTAATGTTACAAATGATATGGTAAAAGTCCTCCTTGGCCCGTAGTGCATTGATGGACAGTTGTTGGCATGATCATGACCATTGATGAATACACGAATATCCTTGGCCCGTGAGTGCATGGATAATTTATGGTTGTGATACTAATGAATATCCTTGGTCAGAAAAGTGTGGATGATGTGGATTATTTATTAATTCGAGTCCTAACGATAAAAGTGATGAAAACCTTTTAAATCATAAAAGATAGTAGATTTTATTCTCTACTTGACTCTTTTAATGGATTACTTGTTCTACCGCAGATTAAACTTGATGTTTGTTATATTGTATCAGTTTAACACTGTTGAAGGCTAACGATAATTTATTCTGCATTATCTTAGTCATAATATTTCTTACTGGGCTAGTTGAGCTCACCCTTTTACTTTCATTATTCTCTTCAGGAAATGAGAACGTAGCAGGGACTAGTCGGGGAACGGAGTGACGGTCCAGATGATAGCATTAATAGTCCTCATTATTCTATGAAATAGTGTGATAATAAATATATTGAGGACTTATTTTGAGTTTGAATACTGTCTAGAAGACAATATTTGTATTAAAACTCACAGCTCATGTTGTATATTTAAGATTGTATTTGTATTCTGTACCATGTATTTGGCGACTCAGAATAGGTGATGGATACCTATTTTGGGGGCGTCACAGCAACCCATGAATTTTTCTATTTATTTGCTTTACTAGTTTATTTAGTAGATAGGAATTAATTTACTTATTAAGTTCTCTTACCAATCCAAGTGCTATTCTAATCCATGTTGTCTCTCTTCAGTGTAGGTATTGGAGGTTCAATGGACAGGCAAAAGATTATGAAAAGGTTATTCAAGTTAAATTCAAGTGTGGTGCCCAATTTGTTCCATGCGCCTAATCTATTCTCCAAACATAGCGGACAAGGAAGAGGATTGCTATATTTTTAGGGAAATCTTTTGCTTTACTTTTTTCTATTTCAGCCATTGAGGACAATGTCTAGTTTAAGTTTGGGGAAATTTTAGTGTCGTATTGCATATAATTAGTTATTTACATTGTAGTTCATATAGTTACATTTAGTTTTTGCATTCACTTTCTTAAAAAAAAAATTAAAAATCAAAAATAATAGTTAGTTACTATGTTCATCTTGCATGAGTCCAACTGTTTGATAGTTTAAGTTTATTTTGACCAATGATGAGATTGGAATTGGATAGACAAGTATAGTACTGACCATTAGAGCTTTGATGTGATTTCTTGTTATGAATTGAGTCTTTTTCTGTTTGAAACTAGTATAATAAGGATATCATAGTAAAAACAACGTGTTAAATGATTGAGTTTAAATTGATACATAAAGGACCTCTAAAGGATAATGCTAGTTTAAATAAGAGAATGACAAGAATAGGCAGTGAAGACAAAGAATTAGGCAAGAACCTAAGTTTTGGGGAAAAAGTGGGGTATATAAGCTTCTAAAAAAAAGAAAAAAAAGGATATCGAGTTGAATAAATTGAGTTATGTGGTGGGTCGAGAAGAAGCGTGAAATGCACTCCTCATAAACACAGGCGTGAGATGGAGCGTAAAACGCACTCACTATCCAAAAAGAAAAAGAAAAAATAGAAAAAATAGAAAAAAAAAGAATAAATAAAACGGGAAATAAGAGCAAAAAGCCCCCGTAGATGAAAAATAAAGCATAAGTATCCCATGTTGACCCGTGATATTGGTAATTGTTTGATTTTAGTTGGATCTAGCTTATTTTTGGATTTGTTGAGTTTACACTGTATGATGCCTTCGAAGAGACTTGTTATGTGTTAAAATTGATTTTATATCAGTTAACATTGTTGTGAAGCACACACGCACTATATTAGTGATAACAGTCTAAGATTTGATGATTGATTGAGAAGTTATTGATTGGTTTTAATATGATGTATTATCATGTTTACTTGATTTCTCTAAGGCCGATTGAATAGACTTGTTTCTGTCATTACAGCTAGATTCGTAGGCATGTAGATTAGTTGCATTGCATAGCATTGTTGTTTAGTATTTTTGTTTGAGGACAAACAAAGGTTTAAGTTTGGGGGTACTTGATAAGTAGATTTTATACCTACTTTTCTGGTATCTGTTACTTGAATTAGTTGCTTAATCTCATATTTCTTAGTTACTTTTCATGCATTTTGTATTCGTTTTGTAGATTATATGCTCGGGAGCTGAAATCGCAAAGAATTGGTATGAAATCGCAAAGAAAAGAAATCCGGACATCATTTGGGCTTTCATGTTCATTTCATATTTTTGGCTTGGAACTTGGATTACATTTTAGAGCTTCTTCTTAGCTTTCTGGAACAACTTGAATCATTCCAATCGGAGTTTGGATGCAAGAGTTATGACATTTGTACCAACGGACGTCGAACGTCACTGTTTCGGGTGGTCATTTACATATCAGCCACTTTAGAGCCACTTTCAACATTGTTCAAGTCCTTATTTCGAAACACTCAAAGCATAAAAGTTGTAGATCTACGTCTCCTCTTTCCATAACATCTTAAATCATCAAAATCGGAGTTCAGACGAAGAAGTTATGGCCATTTTCCCAAAGGACGTCAGAGCAGAAAATATTCCTTCACAAAACCGCCGCTAGGGTGGGCGTACCAGCTCCAAAGCAAGCCCCTAGCCCGTTGGGGTGGGCTCTTTTAGTGTATAAACCCCCTCCGGGGCGGGGGGTAGCCCAGAAAATACGAATTTTATCCCATTTTGAGTTCGGGAAGGATTGTTTCGATCCGATTAACTCAAGGACTTCCAAGAGGACTTAAAGACATATGAAGAGACTTATAAAAGGAGAAGAATCACAAGGATTATGGGAGATTAGACTAGAAAGAGGATTCCATTAGATTAGATTAGAGTAAATTAGATCAAAATCATAGTTCTAATGAGTTTTGGAGAATGAAGCAACTTGGAGACCATTGAAGATTCAAAGTAGCAAGGAGGGAGCTTCAAATCTGCAGACAACAGATTCTATCTTCTCATCTTCTTCTATCTTTGTCTTTTATTGTGTATTCAATTATGGATTCTTAGTTTTAATTCAATAATCATGAACTAATTCTTTGTTTGAGATTACAATGGATCTTATTGTGTAGTTTGTTTTAATATTCTTCGCTATCAATTATTATGTTCTATTGTGAGGATTGTCTATTGTGATTTGGACTTAATTGCTTAATTGTCTAGCTAACAATTACTGTGTTAATCTATATGAACTCGAGAGATGAAGTATAGATTTAGATCTTATCATGATAACATGTGTTTGTGATTTCTGCATAGATGAAATTCATGATTCGTGTTTGAGAAAGAGATATGCCTTTACGCCATATGTAATCTTATAGAGAACTTGTGTTTTAAATCCTTTTTAACTGTAATTCACACAGAGATATAGTGGATTAGTAAATTAGGGTGTCTTGTTTAATTCTATCATCTGTGGATTTAAGTGAGTATGAGTATTATGCATCGAGAGATGGTTTTATCTGCTTTAGTGTTCTTGATTAACAATTCGGGATAGAGAATAATTGATGAGAAGTGTGTTAACTTAAATGAAGCAATAAGTGAATTTGTGATCTTAAATCTCTGTAATCTTAATTTAACTAGTGGAATTTAATAGTAGTTTAATTTATATAATTTGAAATTTATTCGTTTAAATAAGATTGAGTTGGTTACGGGTTAGTACTTGGTGATTTTTATTAAACAATTCCTCGTGGGAATGATACTCTACTTTCACTTTATTACTTGTTGACCACGTATATTTGTGTGTTGTGCGTAATTAGATTTTACCCAACAACAATGAAGCACGTCAGACCGTTGAGTCACCAACGATCAATACCCAGGATAATGTGCATCAGGATGGCAATAATCTTTAGGAAAATAACAACGTTGACCAAATGATGAACGATGGGATGTTCATAGGCTTTATGCAATTCATGCAACATCAGGGGAGAACGACTCCTGTTCAAAATGCAGGTGGGAACACTGGCAACTCTCGGACGGTCACCGCTAAACAGTTCAAGGAGCTGGGACCACCGGAGTTTATTGGAGAGCCAAAACCACTTAAGGTAGAGACGTGGATAAAGCAGATCACCAAGATATTTGATGTCTTGGGATGCTCCGGAGGAGCAAAAGGTTCCTTTGCCACCTTTATGTTACGAGGAGAGGCAGATTACTGGTGGGAATCGGTAAAAGCGCACTCAACTTCTTTGTCATCAAGATGTCTTGGGAGAAGTTCCAAGAACTGTTCAACGACAAGTACTTTCCCGAAAGTATTCGTCACATGAAGGAGGTAAAGTTCATCAAGTTGGAGCAGAACAATATGACCGTGTCACAGTACGAAGCTAAGTTTACCGAATTGTCCCGGTTTGCGTCCTACTTGGTTGATAATGAGAAGAGAATGACGCGGATTTTTCTAAGAGGTTTGAAACCCGAGATACGTCAATACTTAATTTCTCACAAACTGTGTTTGTATTCAGATGTTGTAAATAGGGCTCAGTTATTGGAGCGCGATAACGAGTCAACCCAACCAAGAGAGAGCAGCCGGCAAAATGATAATACCAGTGGTAGCAGTCATCGAGGCGGTGACAACAAACGTGGTGGAAGTCAATATGCCAGAAATGGTAACCACTTCGGTGGTAATCATGGCCAAGACAATAAAAGTGGAAATTTCAAGAAGATGAGATTCAATAATGATGGACGAACGTCAGCACCAGCACCTGTTGTTAAGGAAGGAGAACGACTGCCAGTCGTATGTTACAAATGCGGAGGGGAGGGACACATCAGTCCAAACTGTACGCAGCAGTCCAAAGCATGTTACAATTGTGGAAGAGAAGGTCACCTAACACGATTTTGTCGTGCAGGGTTTGTAAGAAAATTAAAATTTAATGAGTTGACTGTAAGAAAAAAAAATTAATGACTCATTTGTAAGTTAGCCTAAAGTACAGTAACAAAAAAATATTTATCCCCATAAATTATATACAATTAGCTTGTAAAACTATAGTTTTATATTCTTTAATAATATGTCACGTAAAAAATTTAGGAGAAAATTAAGTGATTTAGAATTTAACATAATTAATAAAATAATTTTATCATAATAAATATATAATAAATACAAAATATGTCGATGCAATTAGAGAATTCATATTCTACATTATTTGTCCAATGATTTAACATTTTTATTGCAATAATGCAACTAATCCAACTTATTACAGCTGTCATTTACTTTTCCCACTAATGTTGAATTGGAAAGTTGTCTTACTCAATCAAGTGATTTTACATAAAAAAGAAAAAATAAATGATAGGATTTAGAACTAAAACGGAAGAAAGCTCACTTATGTCCAATGAATATTTGATTGATCAGTAATGACAAGACTAGGAATATTTGCACGAACGTAAAGGTTCCTATAGAAGATCAATTAAATAATTAATCTGGCTATGTCACACGATTTTGATACTCTCAGCCTCTCATAATTTCATGAATTTTAAGAATTTAATTACAATATTTTGATAAAAGGATCATGTCATGTTCCTACGATATAAACTCAATATGATAGTTGTAAATAGTTTGATTATAATTGAAATTGAGTAGAATTGAATCCGAATAAGGAAATTATAATTAAATTTAATTAATTTGAACAAGTTTTTTTAAATACAAGTTGCTCGAGTGTGGTTTGATGGGTCTTCCGAATTCAAAGGTCCCACGCCACATAACTGAATGATTACATTGATAGTAAGAAATTTAATATTGAAGGATCAAAGTTCAAGTTGACTTATGATTCTCATTTGACTTCTTATTTTTAAAGAAGTCAAATCCTATTCAATTATGAGTCTTAGGAGGTGTTTGTTTAGAGCTAAATGGAGTTGAATCGGTCAGTGCGTTTGTTTTGGTCTGAATGGTGAATCTATAAGATGGACGAGCTGAATGGCTAAGTCAGATTTTTTGAGCTGTATGACTGAATGGGCAACTGAATGAAGTAAAAATAATTAAAAAAATTTAAAAAAATATTAACTTTTATATTAAGTAATATTAAATAAATTTACAACAATTTTGAATTTTTTTCAGAGGGGTAAAATAATAAAGTTTGTCATTCAGATGTTACATGTTAATTATCAAATAACTTTTTTCATTCAGATTCAGCTCATTCATATTCAGATTCAGATTCATTTCGTTTTTATCAAACACCCCCTTACACTTATAATTAAGGAGCTTCTTCATAGGACACATATTTCAATTGGGGAACAAAGGTGGTAAATTGAAGTGGTGTGATCAACTTGTAAATACGGCCATAATCCAAGTTCAAGCTACACACTTTATTACTCTTATTCACTAGAGTAAAATTACATACTTCCATTATTAAAGTTTCTGACCAGTACTCATTCTCACACTCCCGACAGCCCGGACCAACCGTCAAACTTTTAGGTGTGTTTTTTGTTCACTGTGCATATTTAAATTCATTGTTTAGTGATTTGACGAGCGGACATATTTCGACGTTAGCGCAAGTCAAATTTAAGTTGAATTCAGATAAAAAAATAATCTTTCAAGTTGAATCCGAACATTGTCTGTTTGAATCATATTTAACATTTATTATAACCAGAGTCGGCCTTGGCCCAGGGCTACAGCACAAAGCTGAAGGGGGCCCAAAATTTTTTATAACATGGTGATGTTTCTGATGTTGATGCAACATGTGTAATTAAAATAAATGTAAGACCCCAAATTATTAATAAATGAAATTTAATTCCTCTATTTATTATTTGAAATAGTAAGGGTTGAATTGATTAATGTGGTTAGTTATGAGTAAAATGCGCGAATATTTTAAAATAAACAGGTGGTTATAAAATATTCATTGTTGTTAGGAGAATATTCGTTCATCGTAGAATATTTCTTGTTGTCGGGAATATTAAATTGACGGTGCTAGATCTTTTGTGGTCCCCATAACTGAAAGCGATTGGATGAAGAAAAGACAAGTATGAGTTGTTTATAAATAACTGGCAGTAGTTATTCTGCAATTATCTTGTTGGAATGCGGTGGTTAAAACACAATAATACGCATTGTTGCACAAGAAATATTACACTGCAGATTGCACCAATTATTGATTCTTACGTAAGAAGGCACTACTCAATAATTATTACAAAGAGTTATCGCTCAATATTTTATTTTATTGATTCAATAATTCTTTGCGTTGATATTTTATATTACTGTTGTTTCAATAATTGTCACTACACAATATTTTCCATTATCGAATCAATAATTCATATTATCTGAATAATATTATTAGAAAACATTATTAGCAATGTCTTGAAAGTTCTGTCTAAGGAGAGGTTTGGTCATCTAATTGCGCGCCAGTAAGGAGAAATTCTTATTGGAAAGCCCCTCTTTTCCGAGGAACTACTGGTCACAAGACTGTGATTCTGTAATATTATTTGTAAATAATTAATTATTGATTTATATGATGAGGAAAATATTGATTTTATGTGGATATAGATGAAGAAAATTTTTAAAGTGACAATTGTTAAAAAATTGATATTTTATCTTTTCTGATAAAATAATATTTTATTATATTATTATAATAGAATAATTATGATATTTTTACAATGAATGTGGGATATATGAGTATATGAGGAGAAAGAGTATTTTTGTTGCATTAAATGATTAACACATGTTTTGTGTGTCAATTGGACCCCATTTCTTGATTTGAAATTTGATTATAGCATTTGTAAAATCGTCTGTATGTGGATTTTTTATCAATTTCGTTTAGAATTTGGGAAAACGTTCTTCTGCAAAGTTGTAGAGAATTGAATTTCCTATAAAAAGGCGCGAGATTCGAATTTTCTGATAAAAGGGATATTTATTATGAATTATTGAAGTTCTGAAGTTCCGAAATAATTGATTTTTGGAAGTTTTATTTATTTTTATTAATAAAAACGTTATTTATATGTTGTGGGCATCTTTAACATGTGCATGGTGGCTGAATTCAGATTCAAGATGTGGGCGTATTAATTTTGTTTATATATAATATTATTATATTCAATTTTCTACTTTGGTGTTCTAAGCAATTTCCTATAAATAGGGTGCTTAGGTTAGAATTGAAAATCACACAAGAAACTAAAGATTTCTCTCTTTTTCTCTCTCTATAATATCGAGCGTATTTTTTGAGTATTTTAGTACTTTGAGTATTGCTATATGGTGCAAGTTCTTTCAGCACTATATCCAGTATTCCAGTCAGAAGTACTATTCTTTCTGAGGTAAGGGATGTTATTTTCTTCGTAAATGATATAATTTCTTCAATATCATTGTGCCGAAATATTGGTCTGAATTTTTATCAAATTTGGAACTTTTCATGTCGGGGTTACTATTCATGAGCTACTATTCATGAGTTACTATTCACGAGTTACTATTCATGAGTTACTAATCACGAGTTACTATTCATGAGTACTATTCACGAAGCGTGATGATGTTTTTTTTGTGAAATTTCTATCTTTTGAGGTCGGAGTTACTATTCACGTATATGGCACTATTCACGTATACGACACTATTCATGACTACGACACTATTCACAGAAAAATTAAATTTTCTTTTCTGTGTCCAAGATTGTCTGTTATGATTTCTATCTTTGATTGGATCTATATTTTGATCTTCATTCTTGAATTTTACTCCAACCTGGTTATTTATAAAGTATTTTTGAACTTGGATTATTTAAAGTACTAATCCTTAATACTTTTTTTTTTTGTTTCAATGGATTCGTTTTCTTTTTAAAATATTTTTCATCATCCTCGGTCCCTAAATGATGATATTCTTGAATATCTTTGGTTTTGTAGTGCAAAGATGAATGATTTCTTGATGAATATCTTTGGCCGTGTAATGCAAAAAGATGAATAGGTGTTGAGATGAACATGACCGATCGATTAATATCTTTTGTCAGAAGCAAAGATGAACATGTGTTTAGATGAACATGACTAATCGATGAATATCTTTGGCTCAGTAGTGCAAAGATGAATATTTGATTCGAGATATATATTGATTGATGTTACTGAGGATAAAATATCGACGATGAACTTTTAAATTCATATATAGAAGATAGTAGTTTGCATTCTCTACTTAACTCTTCTAATGAATTATTATTTCATTGCTGAAGATTGATTTAAAACCGCTTGTCTATTGTATTCTATTAGATTTTTCCTGTTGAGGACTAACGATAATTGTTCTATATTATCTTAGTCATAATGTTCTTTATGGGCTAGTTGAGCTCACCCTTTTTCCTTGTTGTTCCATTTTTCTTCTCGGGAGGCGAGAATGTAAGCGAGTACTAGTCGAGGTGTGGAATGATGGTTCTAGAAGTTGTTCTAGTAGTCCTCACTATTTCGTAAAATAGTGTATTAATAATTGTAATGAGGACTTATTTGAGTGTGGATATTGTCTCAGATGAGAATATTTGTATTTAAAGTCACAGTTTTTATGTTGTATTAATAAAGTTGTAGTTGTTCTGTACCATGTATTTGGTGACTCTCGAATAGGTGATGTATACCTATTTTGGGGGCGCCACAGTTTGGTATCGAGCTTAGGATATGATCTCCGCGGAGATCGGGAATAGAACTAGGAGGGAGAGACGAGTAATCCTTCACAGTATATGTCATACCTAAGCTTATTTGTTGGTCGGTTGAACTATATGGTTAATATGTGATATATTAATTTGTTTAATTAACCCTTGTTTTATGACAGTATTTAAGAATGGCAGCTGAGAATATTAACGGTGAGTTAATGAGACCGTGGAAACACCTTTAATCACCACTCGTGGGAACGATGTATGTGAAGGCAATATTCCTCCGTAAACAACACCATTTGCGAGCGATGAACGACGGATGTTTAGGAGCTTTTTGCAGTTCATGCAAAACCGCACGACGAGGAGATTCGTGTATTGAATACTGGTGGAAATGATAAGAACGCGGCTTATCACGCTAAGCGCTTCAAAGAGTTGGGACCACGAATTTAAGGGAAAGCGGATCCGATCATGGCGAAACATGGGTCAAGCAAATTACCAAGATATTCGATGTCTTGGGATGCACGAGGAACGAAGGTTCCATTCGCCACCTTTATGTTCCGTGGCAGGCGAAGTGATTCTTGGTGGGAGTCTGTGAAACCTACCCAAATTTCATCTGACCTCGCATGTCTTGGGAAACATTTCAGAAACTTTTCAACGAAAAATACTTTCCTGAAAGTATTCGCCATATGAAAGAGGTAGAGTTTATTAGACTAGAACAAAACAACATGACGGTGTCCTAATACGAGGCGAAGTTCGCAGGGTTATCCAGGTTTGCACCTTATTTGGTAGAGAATGAGGAACGAATGACAAGGATGTTTCTGAGAGGTTTAAAACCCGAGATTCGGAAATATCTTATCTCTCATGAATTTTCTTTATATTCAGATGTTGTCAACATGGCTCAATTATTAGAGCGAGATAGCGAGTACGTTCAACCAAGAAACCGCAACCAGGATCATACTCTAAGGGTGGTAATCATCAGAACAACGATAACCAGCGGAGAAAGAAAAATACGGACAAAAGCGACAACCACTCTGGTGGTAATCGTGGCCATAAAAATAGAAGAAGCGAGTCGTGGGGAGATTTTAAAAAGAGGAGATTCAACAATGACATCTGCGAAGACGTCAAAGACCAAAGAAGAATCGGTTTTAAGGGAGGAGAATGACCACCGGTCATTATGCTATAAATGTGGAAAAGGGACACATCATCGCCCAAACCTGTCCACAACAGTTCAAGGTATGCTATAATTGTGGAAATGAAGGACATATCGCTTGAGATCAGATACGCAGAGCGAAACCAAGCCAGTGGGGATGGTGATTCAAAAGGTCATTCGGAAAAGTCAAAGTCAATCGGTTCCTCGGAAGAGCGTTTTATCGTGGATCGGGTCAACATGTGAGGAACCCAAACGAGGTGATCACGGGTAAGCTAATCATAAATTCATGCGAAATTTATACATTACTAGATACCTACAGGCTACCCATTAATTTATCTCTCCTGCTTGTGCTCAACGTTTAAACTTGACTCCGGAGAAATTAGACTTTGACCTATCTGTGAAAACTCCGTTAGGAGAAACTTTCATCACATCCGTTGTTTATAAATCTTGTTTGATCCAAGTTGGCACCATCGCATTACCTATTGACCTTATTTCTTTAAAGATACTTGCTTTTGATGTGATTTTGGGGATTGATTGATTAACTACTCATCATGCCAAAATTGATTGCTTTCGTAAGGTTGTTAGTTTTCATATTCCTAAGCAACCTGTTATTCGAATTCAAGCAACCAAACCATTGAAGTCAAACACTTTCATATCAAGTCATAAAGCTATTCGTTTATTGAAAAACGGATGTCAAGCTTTCTTAGCTCATGTTATGGATTTGAATAAAGACACGTCAGATTTGAATAATATTCCTGTTGTTATTGACTTTCCTGACATATTTCCTGAAGAATTTCTTGGCTTACTCCCAAAGTGTGATATTGAATTTTGTATCGACTTTGAACCCAGTACAAAACCCATTTCTAAAAATCTCATGGCTCCTATTGAACTTCAGGAGTTAAAAATTCAACTATAGAATTTGGTACCCGAGCCTTTATCTTGGTGACTTCCTTTGTGGAATGCACTAAAGCCAGACTCTCCGTAGGGGACGCCATATTCATGCGGTAGTAAACTGATAGGTGTCATTGTGACGTGCTATCCAGGATTGGGATATGAGTCACAGTTGAGAGCAACCTAAGTCAGTAATCAAAATACGTAGCTTTTTATGCTTAGCTGGTTATTATCGAAGATTTTGTGGAAAGATTTTCTCGAATCGCTACTCCATTAACGCAGCTGACTCGTAGAGATACAAAATTTGAATGGAGCAAGGAATGTGGGAAGTACTTCGAAGAACTCAATAGGAGACTCATTTCGGCACATGTTCTGACCATACCATCTTGAAAAAGCGAACGTGGTAGCTGACGTGTTGAGTAAAAGATCGTATACGAGTACGAATGCAATATTGTCAAAGACCCATTTCATATAACTTACAAATGATAGATATAGAGTTAAAGACTCTAGGGACTCACGTGATGATATACAAGTAGAACCGACTTTTATCGATAAAGTTAAAATCGCTCAGGCTACACACCGGAGCTGATGAATATGAAGAAGGAGGTGCAAGAAGTTGTTATTCCAAAAGTGAGAATTGGCGATGTGAGGAAAACTCAAACCTTCGATTTATTGGTCTATTTAAAATTCTCGATCGAGTAGGAACTGTGGCCTATAGACTCGTTTTACCGCCAAGTATGACAAGTGTTCATAACGTTTTTCACGTATCGAAGTTACGAAATTATGTGGATGACCTGAACCACGTCATTGAGTTAGAACCGGACGAGATAGCCGAAGACTTAACGTACGAGGAGGTACCTATCAAGATTTTTGATAGGAAGGAGCATGTCCTACGCACAAAGGTCATACCACAAGTTAAAGTTTTGTGGAGGAACCATGCTATTGAAGAAATGACCTGGGAGTTGGAAACGGAAATGAAAGTGAGGTATCCTCATCTTTTCGAAACACTAGGTACGTACATCAATTTTGAGGATGAAATTTCATAAGGAGGGGAGGTTGTAAGACCCCAAATTATTAATAAATGAAATTTAATTCCTCTATTTATTATTTGAAATAGTAAGGATTGAATTGATTAATGTGGTTAGTTATGAGTAAAATGCGCGAATATTTTAAAATAAACAGGTGGTTATAAAATATTCATTGTTGTCGGGGAATATTCGTTTGGTCGTGGAATATTCTTGTTATCGGGGAATATTCGTACGGCGGCGCAGTCTTTTGTGGTCCCCATAACGGAAAGCGATTGGATGAAGAAAAAGACAAGTATGAGTTATTTATAAATAACGGCGTAGTTGTTACCGTTAATACTGTTGGAATACCCGGTGGTTAAAACACAATAATACGCATTGTTGCACAGTAGCACACGGTATTGCACCAATTATTGATTCTTACGTAAGAAGGCACTACTCAATAATTATTACAGTAATTACTGTTCAATATTTTATTTTATTGATTCAATAATTGCTGCGTTGATATTTTATATTACTGTTGTTTCAATAATTGTCACTACACAATATTTTCCATTATCGAATCAATAATTCATATTATCTGAATAATATTATTAGAAAACATTATTAGCAATGTCTTGAAAGTTCTGTTTAAGGAGAGGTTTGGTCACCTAATTGCGCGCCAGTAAGGAGAAATTCTTATTGGAAAGCCCCCTCTTTTCTGGGAACTACCGTCACAAGATCTTGTGATTCTGTAATATTATTTGTAAATAATTAATTATTGATTTATATGATGAGGAAAATATTGATTTTATGTGGATATAGATGAAGAAAATTTTTAAAGTGACAATTGTTAAAAAATTGATATTTTATCTTTTCTGATAAAATAATATTTTATTATATTATTATAATAGAATAATTATGATATTTTTACAATGAATGTGGGATATATGAGTATATGAGGAGGAAGAGTATTTTTGTTGCATTAAATGATTAACACATGTTTTGTGTGTCGGTGGACCCCATTTCTTGACTGAAATTTGATTATAACTGTAAAAAATCGTCTGTATGTGGATTTTGGTCAATTTTTGTTTGGAATTTGGGAAAACGTTCTTCTGCAAAGTTGTAGAGAATTGAATTTCCTATAAAAAATCGCGAGATTCGAAATTTCTAGATAAAAGGGATATTTATTATGAATTATTGAAGTTCTGAAGTTCCGAAATAATTGATTTTTGGAAGTTTTATTTATTTTTATTAATAAAAACGTTATTTATATGTTGTGGGCATCTTTAACATGTGCATGGTGTATTGAATTCAGATTCAAGATGTGGGCGTATTAATTTTGTTTATATATAATATTATTATATTCAATTTTCTACTTTGGTGTTCTAAGCAATTTCCTATAAATAGGGTGCTTAGGTTAGAATTGAAAATCACACAAGAAACTAAAGATTTCTCTCTTTTTCTCTCTCTATAATATTGAGCGTATTTTTTGAGTATTTTAGTACTTTGAGTATTGCTATATGGTGCAAGTTCTTTCAAAGACTATATCCAAGATTCCAGTCAATCTTATTCTTTTACGAGGTAAGGGATGTTATTTTCTTCGTAAATGATATTATTTCTTCAATATCATTATGCCGAAATATTGGTCTGAATTTTTATAAACTTTTCATGTCGGGGTTACTATTCATGAGTTACTATTCATGAGTTACTATTCACGAGTTACTATTCATGATTTACTATTCACGAGTACTATTCACGAAGCGTGATGATTTTTTTTTGTGAAATTTCTATCTTTTGAGGTCGAGAGTTACTATTCACGATATCTGTGACTATTCATGAATAATGACATTATTCATAAAAAATTAAATTTTCTTTTTACGTGTCCAAGATTGTATGCGTTATGATTTCTATCTTTGATTGGATCTATGTTTTGATCTTCATTCTTGAATTTTACTCCAATCTGGTTATTTATGAAGTATTTTGAACTTGGATTATTTAAAGTATCAATCCTTAATACTTATTCTTTTGTTTCATTTGGATTCGTTTTCTTTAAAATATTTTTCATCATCCTCGGTCCTAAATGATGATATTCTTGAATATCTTTATTTGTAGTGCAAAGATGAATGATTTCTTGATGAATATCTTTGGCCCAGTGTAAAGATGAGCAGTGTTGAGATGAACATGACTGATCGATTAATATCTTTGCCCGTAGTAGTGCAAAGATGAGCAGTGTTTAGATGAACATGATTAATGATGAATATCTTTGGCTGTAGTGCAAAGATGAATATTTGATTCGAGATATATATTGATTGATGTTACAGGGATAAAATATCGACGATGAACTTTTAAATTCATATATAGAAGATAGTAGTTTGCATTCTCTACTTAACTTTTCTAATGAATTATTATTTCCGCTGCGAAGATTGATTTAAAACTGGTTGTCTATTGTATTCTATTAGATTTTTTCCTATTGAGGACTAACGATAATTGTTCTATATTATCTTAGTCATAATGTTCTTTACTGGGCTAGTTGAGCTCACCCTTTTCCTTGTTGTTTCATTTTTCTTCTCAGGAGGTGAGAATGTAGCGAGTACTAGTCGGGGTGTGGAATGATGGTTCTAGAAGTTGTTCTAGTAGTCCTCACTATTCTGTAAAATAGTATATTAATAATTGTAATGAGGACTTATTTAAGTGTGGATATTGTCTAGATGACAATATTTGTATTTAAACTCACAGTTTTTATGTTGTATTAATAAAGTTGTAGTTATTTCTGTAACATGTATTTGGCGACTCAGAATGGGTGATGTATACTTATTTTGGGGGCGTCACAATAAACAAATAAATTCTAATTAAAATTTGAAAGAAATCATTAGTCTTTAATAAATAAATAAAAATTATCAATTTTATCATAGCTTTTATTTTGTTTGTATATATATAATTACATTCTTTTATATTTAAGACTATTATTTAATTTCTTATTAAGAATGATGGAACCCATTTTTCCTTATTTGTTATGAATTAATTTTCGTTCCAAAATTAAGATACATTTAGACTTATTGAAATTAATTTGATTTTTTTGGGAAAAAAAGTAATATACTTTCGTTTAAGTTTTGAAAATAACAAATATAATTATTATTGATATTTTATAGTTAATTTACAATTGTTATAGGTGTTTGTATTAATAATAAATAATTTTCTACTTATTTTGAATTTTAAATTTTATAATTATATTTTAAAAAATTAAGGTAC
Source organism: Panax ginseng (assembly GCA_020205605.1). Taxonomy (NCBI): domain Eukaryota; kingdom Viridiplantae; phylum Streptophyta; class Magnoliopsida; order Apiales; family Araliaceae; genus Panax; species Panax ginseng. The sequence goes on from CM035146.1 coordinate 9,812,000, forward strand.
ATTATTAATTTTTGTAGTAATTTTAAGGAATTGTTAGAGTTTATGACCAAACACACTGCAAAATGCGTGTACGAGCGAGGAAAATAAATAAAACGCGTTTTAAATAAACAAATAAAACTTTTAAATGTATTTTAAAAAAAATTTACTTTAAAATGCACTAAACATAAACAAAACCCCTATACCGTATAGAAGAAGAAGAAGGGAGGAGGGGAACAAAGTTGAGAAGCCAACCCACAGTTGTTCCACAAAAGTTCTTGTGTGAATTGAAAAGTTCTTGTGTGAATCTTGAAAATATTTAAAACATGGTGTTGTTTCTGATGTTGATGCAAGAGACTTATTTTCAAAATTACAGGTGTTGCAAGTGATGTTACCAAAAGAAGCATATGAAACAGATAAATCATGGACATCTATTAAAATTCTTGAGTTTGTAAAGAGTGTGGATATGTTTCCTAATGTAAATGGTTGCTTATAAGGTATTATTGACTATACCTGTGACTGTGTCATCTGCCGAAAGAAATTTTTCTAAATTAAAATTATTGAAATCTTACTTGCGGACCACCATGACTCAAGATAGGCTAAATGGATTAACGATATTATGCATTGAAAATGATGTTAATTAGAAAATATTAAATACGATAGTATAATTGATGATTTTGCATCAACAAGAAATTTTAAATGATGTTTTGTGGTTCAGAATTCATTGCTATTTTTTTGTGTAAGTACATATGATGATTCTTTGCTTCCATTAATTGTGGAAGATGAAAAGAATATTGATCAAATCAAGAAATGCTTATGGAGATTCGGGAGGAAGCATATAGACTCAAATATGTAGTTTTCATTTTTTAATGCAATGTTTACAATCTGGGGTACTCTTGATCCTTCGTTTGGAGTTTTGTCCCATTGAATTTTCCCCAAACAAGGTTTTAATGAGGCCCCAAAGTATTTTTCCTTATCTTTTGTAAATTCTTATAATTTTAATAAAATTAATTAGTTGATAATTTATTTATTTTTTTATTTAATTTGTATAAAGGGACATACTTAAAAAAATTTATCTTGTGCTTTAGAAAATCCAGAACCGACTAAGTATAACTCATAAGTTAGGAACCTTCTTAACTCTTAAATTTGAAGAACAACCTTCCTATCAAGCCATAACAATTGTCTTCCAATAGTCTTCTCGAATTAGAAAAAGACGTGTTCGTCCTTATAATGAAATTAATGGAACTGGAAAAAGAAAAGAAAAAAGAGAAAACATATACACTAACGTTTTCTTCCTTTGCTTATTTAATTAATTGCAGCAATAATTAAAATCAACTATCTAATCCCTCTCCCTAAACTAACATGCAATTAATTAAGCTAGCCACTGCCCACTGACTGTTGGTAATTAAATATGCACTTTATGACTATGCATTGACGAACAAAGTAATGATCATTAGAGTAAATAATATTATTATTAAAACTGCATGATCCAAAAAGTAAATAAAACTATTCCAAATTTCTCCATGCAAAATAAAATATAGAAGGTGGTTTCAGACGGCAGTGATGTTGATGGTGCTGCGGGGGTGAGGTGGGTGGTAGGAAACAAAACAGGTGCTGGTCAAAGAGACGGATGCAGATGAATTAATTGAAGAGTAATTTAAAAATGAGTTATGAATAAACAAAATAAATTTGAAAATTAAAATAATTAATAAATAATTACATTAAAATAAATAAATACTTTGTTTTTAAAAATCAAATGTCACATCATCACTAATTTACACATCAGATGCCACGTCTATATGACCGCATCATATTTGGTTGGAGCTATGGTTAAAATTTGAGTATTTCTGTCAATTGGTCAAATGTTTGATGATATTAATGTTAAAAAAATTAGTTTATATATATTTTTTGATTACTTGAAAAGAGTATATTAGTTTTTCAGTAATTAAGTCTTATTATTATTAAAGAATGAAGAAAATAATAAACGATCAAAAGAAGATATTGTCACGTTGAATAACTTAGAATAATACTCCCACCTTTTATTATATAATCAGAATAATTTTTTTTTTTTATGATATAATACGTTTTACATATATCTATGAATTTTTTAATCTTTTTCTATTTTGTCTAAAAAATAGAATAATTAAGAGAGGAGAGAAAGAGTAATTAATTAGTGTAGGAATAATAATAAAATTTTAAATCAATATTAATTACTTATTATTAAAATTAATGTGATTTTTTAATATGTATTATTATGTCATGGAAATGATCAGAGAGTTTTAATTACTAATTAACCCTTCATGATGAGGATCTTCATTCTTTATTAGCAAAAGTCCATCATCATCAGGCTGACCCTAGTGATGGCCAATAACACAACAAATAGAATCTAAATCAAACTTTATCAATATTTCTAAGAAGTATAATTAGTTATATTTAGGGATAATGTTCTTATATTATCTAGTGGCACATCTGGTCTGGTTTTCCCTAATTGTCATTGCATGTTTGCCGCATAGGTAGCTAGGGCAGGAAATAATTTTCAAGCCTGTTAAATATATATATTGACTCTATATATAATTCTTTCTTCTCACTTTTGAAATTTTTAAGTGACTTTTGCACACAACTTATGTGTTCAAATAAAAGAAATCAGCATGTTTATGATTAAATTAAAATTTCAACCTTACAAATAAAAATGTTGGTCTCCAATTTGTAAGTTTATTTTGATGATAACAGTAAATATTAAATAGGGTAAATAAATATTAGAATCCTCTCCATAGGATTTATATTATAATTGTTTTAATTATCTTATTTATTTTGATCAAAAATATTTTCTAAATTTTATTGAATTAATTTTCTTGATTTTGATAATTTAATATTCAGTGTTAAAGAAATTAGTTCATAAAATAACATTTTCTAAAGTAAGGAGAACTCATATTCTTAAATAGTTTTATTCACTAAAGTTTTCAAAATTATATCTATTATATATTATTTATTTTACAAAACAACAAAAAGAAAATGCAAAAGGTTTTTACCTCCTCCCCTTATCCGTAAATTAAAATGGAAAATTGGGTGAGTAGTTAAAGGCATAAGAGTATTAACAACCAAGTGCTTAAAGGTTTTTTTTTTTCTTAGTTTTGACCGAATTGTGCATGTGCTTTTGACCAAGGTAATTTGCGCTGAAATTTTATGAAACAAACATATTGGGACAATTTAACGAATGAATTAAAGCATGTGCTTATTAAATGCAAAAGGAAGTCAAATTTTCAATAGGCTAAAATATAAATTCGAAAGCTGAGATTTCTAAGTGGAAAATCCGAATACTCTTGGTAAAATTCCATCCTGACCTTTGATTTTAAAATTCAAGAAATTCTACTCCATAATTTTCAAATTAATTCTCTAAATTACTTTTTTATCCCAAGCTCAGAAAAATTATAAACATGAGACTTTTTATTCAAGTTATAATCTCCTTACCTGCATACTCTCCTTCTAAAAAGTTTTCTCTCTTTTTTACTCAAAGTTCTATTTTTTTGAGGAAGAGAAAATTGGTCAACAGTATTTGAGATAAATTATTTGATTGATTTAATTGAATTATCTCTTATATGTTTACATTTGTAGATATACAAATATAAATTGTTATATATATATATATATATATATATATATATATATATGTATATATATATATACTTCATCTATTTATCATATAAAAAGTCAGTACTTAGATACGGTTAACGCCAAATTTTGTACGTCTGACGAAATCACCAAAACAACAGGTCAAAATTACGCTAACGGTTGATTGTATTGTTGTGAAATCAAACTCACGAAATACACTCACATAAACCTAAACAAAGAGATATAAAATATGAACACGAGAATTTATATGGAAATTCAATTGGAAAAAACCCATAAAAGAGAGAGAAGAAATGTGACGTCCCCAAAATAGATATACATCACCTATTCTGAGTCATCAAATACATGGTACTGAATACAAATACAACTAATTATACAACAGTCGTGTAAAAATACGACAAAATATATGTTGTGAGTTTTAATACAAATATTGTCATCTAGACAATATCCACACTCAAAATAAGTCCTCAATACATTTATTAACACACTATTTCACGAGAATAGTGAGGACTACTTAATGTTATCCTCCTCGACGGGACCGTCACTCTGGTTCCGATTTAGTCCTCGCTACGTTCTCATTTCACTGAAGAACAATGAAAGCAAAAGGGTGAGCTCAACCGACCTAGTAAGAAATATTATGACTAAAATAATGCAGAATAAATTATCATATTAGCCTTCAACAGTGTTAAACTGATAAAATATAACAAACATCAAGTTTAACTGCAGTGGAACAAGCAATCCATTAGAAGAGTCAAGTAGGGAATAAAATCTTCTATCTTTTATGATTTAAAAGGTTTTTCATCACTTTTATCGCTGGGACTCGGCTTAATAAATAATCCACATCACCGAATCACCCCTGCATTACGGTCAATGATATTCTTTAGTATCACGACCACAATTATCCATGTACTACGGGCCAAGAATATTTGTGTATTCATTAATGGTCATGATCATGCCAACAACGGTCCTTCAATGCACTACGGGCCAATGAGGACTTTTACCACATCATTTATAACATTACGGTCATGATTACACTGAATAATCCCTGGTCATAATCATACCAAGTCCATCTATGCACTACAGGCCACAGATAACTTTCAAAAATATAAATATGAGGATGATGACAATGATATAATTAAGAATTCAATAAAAATAAGTTCAAAAATTAATTTATTCAGGAACTAATAACGTCCAAATTATCAACATGCTACTTCTTTGTAGAGTAAAATTCAAGAATGCTCAGAAGAATATTTCCATGAAAAGATACTAGATGAAGCGCAAATATCAAGAATATTCCACTAATTTCATGGAGTATAGAAGTCAAAACTTTAACCAACTAAGTATAATAAGGAATGGAATAACAAAAGAAATCACCAGGCATGTGATAGACCGCACATACACGTTATTCCAACAGAATAATAATTAACGGAACCAGGTCCGGCGTAAAACGCACAGACATGATATTCCAAAAGAATAATAAAGACAGAATCAGGTCAGGCGTAAAATGCGAGACAGGATATACCAAGAATAATAAAGACGGAATCGAAGTCCCAGATAAAAGCCATGTCTGAGGATATTCAATGAGAATAATATTGAATGGAATAATGAAGAATTTCACCAAGTATAGGGTAGTTCGGCGTACATGAGTTATTCCAACCGAATAATAAATAATGGAATAATGTAAGTTCTCTTCATGAATACAAAAGAAATAATACCCCTTACTTAGTAAAAAAAGCGTATATAAAGAGTAGGGAAGTAGCGAATACTTTTCTATAGTTTTCTATAATTTCTCTCTAGAGTTTTAGTGAATTCGTAAGAAATAATGAAGGAATGAGCTTCTATTTATAGAAGAATGGTTGCATATAGTAACTAATTTATGAACGGTCCAGATTGATTTACTTTTAATCAAAGCGGTCCATATTGTTTTAATAAAATATTCAATAAAATATAATATATTCTATTTTTCATAAAAAAACAAAACTTATTATAATATATTATATATATATAAATCCACCCACCATGCTGCCATCTTTTCCTTCATCAATACCCGTGACAAACAAACCTGAGCAATCTCAACATAATAACACAACATGATGAATTTTGTTTTGAATTACATAATATATATATATATATATATATATATATATATATATATATATATGTGTGTGTGTGTGTGTGTGTGTGTGTGTGTGTGTGTGTGTAATTCATGACTTTCTTACACCACCCATGACAATTATGTCACTCCCCACCTCCTCACAACTTTTTAAACATATATATATATATATATATATATATAAAATAAAATCGAGATAACTTTCTACCGACAGTTTTAAAAAATAGGTAAGTGGGGGGTTCATATAATAAACAAAATTTACAACAAATACTTCATAAAAATCCTCTCAATATTTTTAACAATATTTATTATTATTATTATAATTCATAATATTAATCGACCAGGTCGTTCCCAAGAAAGAGGGGGCTTTCCAATAAGGATTTCTCCCTATTGGCGCGCAATTAGGTGACCAAACCTCTCCTTGGCAGAACTTCTAGACATCGTTAATATTGCAAATAATAATATTAATAACTTTGTTATCTCAATTATTGATTTAATAATATATAAAATATCGATAATAATTGAATCAAAAGTTGAGTGACTTTTACGTAAGCATTAATAATTAATACTGGTGCTCTTACTATGCAACCACGCCAGATTCATCGTACTTTACTACCGAGTAGTTCAACAAGATTAACAAGTAAAACTTCCGCCGTTATTTTCATAAAATATTTTTGTCATTTTCTCAATCCGATAATAATTACATTTGTAGGGTCCACTAATGATTGTATCTGGTTATACGGATATTCCCCGACAAAAGAATATTTTCCAGACCAATCGAATATAATATGACAACTTGCATACTTTGCAAAATTTGTAAATATTACCCACAACTATAACATTATATCAAATTTACTCCATAATATTCAAAAATGATATTTATAGAAAATTCATTTTTTATTAAAAAGTTGGGGTCTTACAACCTCCCCTTCTTATGAAATTTCGCCCTCGAAATTAGGGTACGTACCTGGTATGTCGAAGAGGTAAGGATACCGTGATTTCATTTCAGATTCTAACTCCCATGTCATTTCCTCAACATCGTGGTTTCTCCACAAAACTTTGACTTAAGGTATAACCTTGGAGCGTAAAATATGTTCCTTCTTATCCAAGATTTGAACATGAACATCTTCATACGTTAAATCTTCCGCTATTTCATCTGGTTCTTACTCAATAATGTGGTTTGGGTCTTCCACATATTTACGTAACATGGATATGTGAAAAACGTTATGAACACGAGACATACTTGGCGGTAAAGCGAGTCTATAGGCCACAGTTCCTATTCGATCGAGGATTAAAAATGGTCCAATGAATCGAGGATTGAGCTTTCTTCTCTTTCCAAATCTCGTAACTCCTATCCATGGACCAACACGTAACAACACATGATCTCCTATATCGAATTCCACATCCTTTCGATGAAGATCAGCATAACTCTTTTGTCGATCTTGTGAGGTCTTTATACGTTGTCGGATTGTTTAAATCTTTTCCGTAGTCATACGTACCAACTTCGGTCCCAACAACGTTGCTTCACCCACCTCATCCCAAAGATCTTTCCAGAGAATGACACTTTCTTCCATACAACGCCTCAAATGGAGCCATGCCAATACTTGGCGATAAGCATTGTTGTTGTAGGAAAACTCCACCAATGGTAAGAACTTAGCCCAACTTCCCTTGAAGTCAAAGACACAGAGTCTTAATAAATCTTCCATATTTTGAATAGTCCTCTCCGATTGTCCATCCGTCTGATTATGATATGTCGAACTAAATCGTAAATCCGTGACCATAGCTTTTTGTAAACTAACCCAAAATTGTGAAGTGAATCTTGGATCTCGATCAGAAACTATGGATACTGGCATACCATGCAGTCTTACAATCTCGTTTATATACATACGAGCAAGACATTCAAGTGTATAAGTTTCTCGTATTGGTAAGAAATGAGCAGACTTGGTCAATCTATCAACAATGACCCAAATTGCATTAATGCCTTGAGAAACCTTTGGAAGACCAAGAATTGAAATCCATGGTAATGTGCTCCCACTTCCATTACGGAATTTCAAGTGGTTGCAATGGACCTTTTGGTACTTGATGCTCACTTGACTCGATGACAAGTTAGACACCTTGAGATAAACAGCGCTATCTCTCTCTTCATATTGCTCCACCAAAATGTATGACGAAGATCACGATACATTTTGGTACTCCCAGGATGGATTGCAAACGGTGTGTTGTGCGCCTTCATCATGATTTTATACTTTAACTCAGGATCATTAGGAACACAAAGTCTGGAGTTGACTCAAAGTATTCCTTCATCATCGATTCTTGCTTCCGGCATAGCACCTTCTTGCACTTTCTTCCTCATACGCATCAGCTCCGGATCTGTAACTTGAGCAGCTTTAATTTTATCAATTAAAGTCGGTTCTACTCGTATATTCGCCATCATCACTTGGGTCCCTGGAGTCTTTATCTCTATCTCCATCCTTTGCAAGTCATACAAAATGGGCCTTTGCGCTGACAATATCGCACTCGTACCCGCATACGATCTTCTACTCTATGCGTCAGCTACCACGTTCGCTTTTCCAAGATGGTATGATCATAATCTTTCAACAGTTCAAGCCAACGTCGTTGTCGCATATTGAGTTCCTTTTGAGTGAAGAAATATTTGAGGCTTTTATGATTCGTAAAGATCTCCACTTTCTCCCCATACAAGTAATGTCTCCAAATCTTTAGTGCGAAAACAACAGCTGCCAACTCTAGATTATGAGTAGGATAATTTCTCTCATATTCTTTGAGTTGTCATGAGGTATAGGCTATGACTTTCCCATGTTGCATGAGAACACATCCTAACCCTTTGTCCAGAAGCATCCTTTGAGATGACAAATCCTCAAGAACCGGATGATATTGTCGAGCAGTCTTTGAAATGAGTCTCCTCTTGAGTTCTTGAAAACTCTTCTCACATTCCTCGCTCCAACCGAACTTTGTATCTTTCCGAGTCAGCTGAGTTAGTGGAGTAGTGATTCAAGAAAATCCTTCCACGAATCTCCGATAATAACCAAACTAAACCGAGAAAGCTACTTGATCGACCATCGATTTAGGTTGCTTCAGACTTTGAATAGCTTCGATCTTTCTTTGGGTCAACAGATATTCCATGACTTGATACCACGTGCCCAAGGAATGCTACTTCCTCAAGCCAAAACTCGCATTTCTTCAACTTGGCATAAAGCTTATATTCACAAAGCTTTTGGAGTATCAGCCTCAAGTGTTGCTCATGATCTTCACGGGTTTTGGAATATATGAGGATGTCATCAATAAAGACGACACATAGTGATCCAAATATTCCCTGAATACTCGGTTCATCATATCCATGAAGGCAGCAGGAGCATTAGTCAATCCAAAGGACATGACAAGGAATTCATAATGCCCGTACTAAGTTCTGAAAGCCGTCTTTGGAATGTCATCGGTTTTAATCTTCAATTGGTGATATCCGGAACGAAGATCAATATTTGAAAAGAATTTGGCGCCTTGCAACTGGTCAAACAGGTCATCAATACGTGGCAATGGGTACCTATTTTTGATGGTGACATGATTCAACTCGATAATTAATACAAAAGTCGCGATACTCCCATCTTTTTCTTCTTCACGAATAGAATAGGAGCACCCCAAGGAGAAGTACTAGGACGAATAAAGCCAATGTCTAACAATTCCTGCAGTTGGGTCTTTAACTCCTGAAGTTCAATAGGAGCCATTCGATATGGGGCTTTGGAAATGGGTTTTATACCGGGTTCAAGGTCGATACAAAATTCAATTTCACGCTCTGGGGGTAGACCAGGAAGTTCTTCAGGGAATACGTCAGGAAATTCATTAACAATAGAAATATCATTCAAAACTGGCGTATTTTTGTTTAGATTTGTGACATGAGCTAAGAAAGCTTGACATCCATTTTTTAATAAACGAATAGCTTTATGGCTTGAGATAATAGTTATTGATTTTAATGGTTTGGTTGCTTAAATTCGCATAATAGGTTGGTTAGGAATATGAAATCTAACAACCTTACGAAAACAATCAATTTTTTGCATGATGAGTAGTTAACCAATCAATCCCTAGAATCACATCAGATGCAAGTATTTTTAATGAAATAAGATCGACAGGTAATGTAAGGGTACCGATTTGAACCAAACAAGACTTATAAACAGTGGATGTAATGAAGGTTTCTCCCAACGGAGTTTCCATAGATAAGTCAAAGTCTAATTTCTCCGGAGTCAAACTCAATCGTTGAGCACAAATAGGAGAAATAAAAGAATGGGCAGAACCGGTATCAAATAAGGTATAGACTTCACTAGAGTTTATGATAAGCTTACCCGTGATGACCTCATTCGGGTTCCTTGCTTTCTAGGAGGTCACACCAAACGCTCTCCCTTGCACTACCGGCTTTGACTTTTTTGGGACGGTCTTTGGTGCCTCCATCCTGGCTGAACTTGTCTTCGGTGAATGACAAAATCGAGATAAGTGACCTTCTCTTCCATAATTATAACATGCTTTGGACGACATCACGCAGTTTGGACTGATGTGTCCCTCCCCTCTGCATTTGAAGCATATGGTAGGTGGTCGTTCTCCTTCCTTAACAACTGTGGTCTTTGGTCTTTGACGTCTTTCCATCATTGTTGAATCTCCTTCTTGAAATGTCCATTGTTATTGTTTTGGCCTCGATTACCACCAAGTGGTTACCACTTCACGCCCGTTGATTCCTCCACGCTTGTTATCACCTCTTCGATGGATCGCTCTCTTTGGTATTATCATTTTTCATTTACCGCTCTCTTTTGGTTGCGTTGACTCGTTATCGCACTCTACTAACTGAGCCCTATTTACAACATCTGAATACAAACACAGTTTATGAGAAATAAGATGTTGACGTATCTCTGGCTTTAAACCTCTTAAAAATATCCACGTCATTCTCTCTTCATTATCCACCAAGTGGGACGCAAACCGAGATAACTCAGCAAACTTAGCTTCGTATTGTGACACGGTCATATTATTCTGCTCCAACTTGATGAACTCTACCTCTTTTATGTGACGAATACTTTCGGGATAGTACTTGTCGTTGAATAGTTCTTGGAACTTCTCCCAAGACATCTTCAGTGTGGCAGGTTGAGTATGCTTTACCGACTCCCACTAGTAATCTGCCTCTCCTCGCAACATAAAGGCGGCAAAGGGAACCTTTTGCTCCTCAGAGCATCCCAAGACATCAAATATCTTGGTGATCTGCTTTATCTATGCTTCCGCCTTAAGTGATTTTGGCTCTCCAATAAACTCCGGTGGTCCCAGCTCCTTGAACTGTTTAGCGGTGACCGTCCGAGAGTTTTCATTGTTTCACCTACATTTTGGACAGAGAGCTCTACTTTCTTTGTTGCATGAATTGCATAAAGTCTCTGAACATTTCATCATTCATCATTTGGTCAAGTGTTGTTGTTTGCATGAGGATTGTCGCCTCTGGATGCACATTATCCACGATTATTGATATGTGGAGACTCAACGGTCTCATGTGCTCCATTGCTATTCTCAACATTCTCGGATGTCATTTTCAGATACTGCCACAAAACAAGGGTTAGTTGACATGTAACATATTATCTCTAAACTCTGACCAACCAATTAAATACCAAATAAATTTAAGTAGGTCATACTAGCGAAGGAATTCCCCGTCTCTCCCCTCCTAGTTCTAGTCTCACATCTTAGCCAGGGATCATATCCCTAAGCTTTGACACCAACTGTGACTTCCCCAAAATAGATATACATCACCTATTCTGAGTTGCCAAATACATGGTACTGAATACAAATACAACTAATTATACAACAGTCGTGTAAATATACGACAAAATATATGCTGTGAGTTTTAATACAAATATTATCATCTAGACAATATCCACACTCAAAATAAGTCCTCGATACATTTATTAACACACTATTTCACAGAATAGTGAGGACTACTAATGCTATCCTCTGGACCGTCACTCCGTTCCCCGACTAGTCCCTGTTACGTTCTCATTTCCTAAAGAGAACAATGAAAGCAAAAGGGGTGAGCTCAACTAGCCCAGTAAGAAATATTATGACTAAGATAATGCAGAATAAATTATCATATTAGCCTTCAACAATGTTAAACTGATAAAATATAACAAATATCAAGTTTAACTGCAGCGGAACAAGCAATCCATTAGAAGAGTCAAGTAGGGAATAAAATCTTCTATCTTCTATGATTTAAAAGGTTTTTCATCACTTTAATCGCTGGGACTCGGCTTAATAAATAATCCACATCACCGAATCACCCTTGCATTACGGCCAAGGATATTCTTTAGTATCACGACCATAATTATCCATGCACTACGAGCCAAGAATATTTGTGTATTCATTAATGGTCATGATCATGCCAACAACGGTCCATCAATGCACTACGGGCCAATGAGGATTTTTACCACATCATTTATAACATTACGGTCATGATTACACCGAATAATCCCTGGTCATAATCATACCAAGTCCATCTATGCACTACAGGCCACAGATGACTTTCAAAAATATAAACATGAGGATGTTGACAATGATATAAGAATTCAATAAAACAAGTTCAAGAATTAATTTATTCAGGAACTAATAACGTCCAAATTGTCAACGTGATACTTCTTTGTAGAGTAAAATTCAAGAATGCTCAGAAGAATATTTTCATGAAAAGATACTAGATGAAGCGCAAATATCAAGAATATTCCACTAATTTCATGGAGTATAGAAGTCAAAACTTTAACCAACTAAGTATAATAAGGAATGGAATAACAAAAGAAATCACCAGGCATGCGATAATCAAGATGGCGAGTTATTCCAACAGAATAATAATTAACGGAACCGGTCCGTACAGAAACGCACAGACAAGATATTCCAAGAGAATAATAAAAGCGGAATCAGTCCCACGTAAAATGCCTACAAGATATTCCAGCGAGAATAATAAAAGACGGAATCGGTCCAAGGTAAAATGCATGAATGAGGATATTCCAATGAGAATAATAATGAATGGAATAATAGAAGAATTTCACCAAGTATAGGGCAGCCCGCGTATACATGTTATTTCAACCGAATAATAAATAATGGAATAACAGAAGTTCTCTTCATGAATACAAAAGAATAATACCCCTTACCGTAAAAGAAACTGGATATAAGAGTAGGGAAGTAGCAAAATACTTTTCTATAGTTTCTCTATAATTTCTCTGTCTAGAGTTTTAGTGAATTCGTAAGAAATAATGAAGGAATGAGCTTCTAATTATAGAAGAGTGGACTGCATAGTAACTAATTCATGAACGGTCCAGATTGATTTACTTTTAATCGGACCGTTCATATTGTTTTAATAAAATATTCAATAAAATATAATATATTCTATTTTTCATAAAAAAACAAAACTTATTATATATATATATATATATATATATATATATATATATATATATATATATATATATATATAAATCCATCCACCATGTTGCCATCTTTTCCTTCATCAATACCCGTGACAAACAAACTGAGCAATCTCAACATAATAACACAACGTGATGAATTTTGTTTTGAATTACATAATATATATATATATATAAAATCCATGACTTTCTTACACCACCCATGACAATTATGTCACCCCCACCTCCTGACAACTTTTCAAAATCGAGATAACTTTCTACCGACAGTTTTGAAAAATAGGTAAGTGGGGGTTCATATAATAAGCAAAATTTACAACAAATACTTCATAAAAATCCTCTCAATATTTTTAACAACATTTATTATTATTATTATTATTCACAATATTAATCGACCAGGTCGTTTCCAGCTCCCTATTGGCGCGCAATTAGGTGACCAAACCTCTCATTGGCAGAACTTCTAGACATCATTAATATTGTAAATAATAATATTAATAACTTTGTTATCTCAATTATTGATTTAATAATATATAAAATATCGACAATAATTGAATCAAAGTCGAAAGTGACTTCTTACATAAGCATTAATAATCAATATCGTGCTACTATGCAACCACGCCAGTACATTGTACTTTTTTATTACCGAGTAGTTCAACAAGATTAATCAGTAAAACTTCACCGTTATTTTCATAAAATATTTTTGTCGTTTTCTCAATCCGATAATAATTACATGCTAGGGTCCACCAATGATTTGTCATTAGTTATGCGAATATTCCCTGACAAAAAGAATATTTTCCGACCAATCGAATATAATATGACAACTTGCATACTTTGCAAAATTTATAAATATTACCCACAACTATAACATTATATCAAATTTACTCCATAATATTCAAAAATGATATTTATAGAAAATTCATTTTTTATTAAAAAGTTGGGGTCTTACAAGAAATCCACTATAATAATTTAGAGAGTACAAAATATTTATTTGTGTCATATGCTATTGTGTTCTGTATATCCTAAACCCTTGCTTATTGCTGTATTTATAGCTGTCATGTCCACCAGAATCCAATCAGGAGAAGAAGTCATTTGTAGAATCACCTTATAACTATAATTAATGGCTAATAGATTCATTCCCAAATTAAATCTCCTTATCCCACCAAATAAGGAAACACAATCTTACTTTAATAAGGACTCTCCCACTATCAAAATAAATATATATGATAGGTCAACATCAAATCTAGTCCATTAAATAAATTGGGCTACACCTTGGCTAGACTCAAATAATCACACCCCAACAAATACCGAGACTATAACTGTAAGACCCCAACTTTTATGAATAAAGATTAATTTCTCTCAAAATATATTTTTGAATATTATGGTCTGGATATGATATAATGTTATAGTTGTGGGTAATATTTACAAATTTTGCAAAGTAAGCAAGTGGTTATATAATATTCGATTGGTCGGGGAATATTCGTTTTAACAGGGAATATTTGTACGACGGCACAATCATTGGTGGACCCCACAACGGAAGTATTGTCGTAATAAGAAAACGACAGAATTATCTTTTTATAAAAATAACGGCGAAAGTTTTACCATTAAACTGTTGAACTACCCGGTGGTAAAAGTACAGTAATACACATGGTTGCATAGTAGCACATAGTATTGATTATTGATGCTTACGTGAGAAGTCACTCAGTTATACTCAATTATTGCTATAATAATTGCTGCATCGTATCTCTCATATTATTGATTCAATTATTGTGACAATATCATCTGCATAATATTTTATATATTATTAAATCAATAATTGAGATGACAAAGTTATTCATATTATTATTTACAATATTGACAATGTCTAGAAGTTCTGTTAAGGAGAGGTTTGGTCACCTAATTGCGTGCCAATAAGGAGAAATCCTTATCGGAAAGCCCCTTCTTTCCTGGGAACGACCTGGTTGTTAAATATTGTGAGTTATAATATTAATGATGAATAAGTTCGTGTTAATTAAAGATGAAATTGATAGTTCCATTGTGTTGGAATTATTAGTGTTAGTGGAAATCGATATTTATTTCGATAATAATTGATGTCTGGAAGTTATACTGACCAATCGGGTAATTAATCGGATAAATGAGCAATTAATTGCTATTAATTCACATGCTTATAACTATTTGTTCACATGTGTGTACTATTGATTCACATACATGTACTATTGGGGGAGGTGGTGCAAGATTGATAATACTTGCATGACTAAGTTAAAAATGGAGGTATAGATGAAGGTACTATACTGTAATTCGTATTTTCACATGTATAGAACTATTGATTCACATGATTGAACTATTGATTCACATGATGTATTATTAGGGGAGGTAGTGCAAGTTTGATAATACTTGCAAGACTAAATTAAAAATGAAGGAAAAGATGAAGGTACTATATTGTAATATCTCGAGCCCCAAAACGTGTAATTATCGAAACTATATTTTCCTATAAATAGAAGCTCATTCTTCCTTCATTCTCACCAATTCACTAAGTCTTACAAGAGCAATTATAGAGAGAGAAGCTATAGAGAGAGAATCTATAGGGAGAAAGAAGAAGAGAAGTCTGCTACCTCACTATTCCAGTATCCAGTCATTTTCTGAGGTAAGGGGTATTATTTCTTTCGTATCCATGAAGAGAGCTATTGTTATTCCATTCCTTATTATTCTGTTGGAATAACTTTGTATATAACAATCTCATACATGGTGAAATTCTTCTGTTATTCCATTCTTTATTATTATGTTGGAATAACCTGTATATGCAAAGTACCGCATACATTGTGAAATTCTTCTATTATTCCATTCTTTATTATTCTGTCGGAATATCCTGTCTGTGCGTTTACGCATGACCTGGTTCCATTATTTATTATTATGTCGTAATATATCACTCGCATGCGTTTCTACGCATGACACCGTTCCATTATTTATTATTCTGTTGGAATAACTTGTCTGTGCGATCTATCGTGTGCATGGTGAATTCTTTTGTTATTCCATTCTTTATTATTATGTTGGAATAACCTGTCTATGTGGATTACCACATGCATGGTGAATGATCCTTCGTATTCATTCCTTATTAAATTGTGGAAATGATCTGTCTATGTGGATTACCGCATGGCGGACGAAAATCCATTTGCAGTTTCATATATTCTATTATACTCAGTTGATTAAAGTTTTGGCTTCTATACTCCATGAAATTAGTAGAATGTCCTGGATATTTGTGCTTCATCCAGTATCTTTTCATGGAAATATTCTTCTGTGCATTCTTGAATTTTACTCTACAAAGCAGTATCATGTTGACATTTTGGACGTAATTGATTTTAGGATAAATTAACTTATAAATCTTTAAAAATTTATTCTTGAACGTGTTTTATTGAATTATTATGTCATTGTCATCATCCTCATGCTTATATTGTGATGAAAGTCATCTTTGGCTTACGTGCATAGTGTAAATAATTGAAATAAATTGTTTATAAGTTTAAGAAGTGATTAAAATATTGTTATAATATTAATAATATTAGATTATGAGTTTATTAAGTGATTGATAATATTTGGATAAATTTAAAGTCTTTAATATTTATCCTTATTTTTCGTTTGATTAATGCTTATATCATTGTCATCATTCTCATGCTTATATTGTGATGAAAGTCATCTTTGGCTTACGTGCATAGATGGACTTGGTGTGATTATGACCAGGAATTATTCGGTGTAATTAGGACCGTAATTTGATGAATGATGTGGTAAAAATCCTCAGTGGCCTGTAGTGCATTGATGGACAGTTTTTGGTATGATTATGACCAGGGATTATTCGGTATAGTCATGACCATTGATGATTTAATGAATATCTTTGGCCCGTAGTGCAGGGATGATTCGATGATGTGGTTTATTTATTAAGCTGAGTCTCAGCGATAAAAATTGATAAAAACCTTTTAAATCATAGAAGATACTAGACATCATGCTCTACTTGACTCTTCTAATGAATTGCTTATTCCGCTGCAGTTAAACTTGATGTCTATTGTATTTTATCAATTTAACCTTGTTGAAGACTAATGATAATTTATTCTGCATTATCTTAGTCATAATATATCTTACTGGGGTAGTTGAGCTCACCCTTTCTTTCATTGTTCTCTTCAGGAAATGTGAATATAGCTGGGACTAGTCGGGGAATGGAGTGACAGTCCAGATGATAGCATTAGTAGTCCTCACTATTCTGTAAAATAGTGTGATAATAAATGTAATGAGGACTCCATTGAGAGTGGATATTGTCTAGAAGACAATATTCTTGTTTAAATTCTCAACTTATGTTTTGTCGTATGTTACATGACAGTTGTATAATTAAGTTTGTATTTGATTTATGTACCATATATTTGGCGACTCAAGATGGGTGATGTATACCTATTTTGGGGGCGTCACAGTTGGTATTAAAGGTTAGGGATATGATCCCTGGCTAAAATGTGAGACAAGAACTAGGAGGGGAGAGACGGGGAATTTCTTCGCTAGTATGCCACATCTAAGTTTATTTGGTATTTAATTGGTCGGTCAGAGTATAGGGATAATATGTGATATGTTAATTAACCCTTCTTTTGTGGCAGTATTTAAAAATGGCATCCAAAAATATTGAGATAAGCAATGAAGCACATGAGACCGTTGACTCACCAACGATTAATACCCAGGGTAATGTGCAACAGGAAGACAATAATCCTCATATAAACAATAACACCAATGAAATGGTGAACAATGGGATGGTCAAAGGCTTTATGCAATTCATGCAACATCAGGCGAGAGCGGCTCCTGTCCAAAATGCAGGTAGAAACACTGACAACTCTCGGACAGTCACCGCTAAGCAGTTTAAGGAGCTGGGACCACCAGAGTTTTTTGGAGAGCCAAAACCACTTAAGGTGGAGACGTGGATAAAGCAGATTAACAAGATATTTGATGTCTTGGGATGCTCGAGGAGCAAAAGGTTCCTTTGCCACCTTCATGTTGCGGCTTGAGGCAAGGTTCTTGGTGGGAATCAGAAGCGTACTCAACTCCGCCACAATCGAAGATGTCTTAGGAGAAGTTCCAAGAGTCATTCAACGACAAGCACGTTCTCGAAAGTATTCGTCACATGAAGGAGGTAGAGTTCATCAAGCTTGAGCAAAACAATATGATCGTGGTGCAGTAAGAAGCTAAGTTTACTGAGTTGTCTCAGTTTGCGTCCCACTTGGTTGATACTGAGGAGAGAATGACGCGAATGTTTCTAAGAGGTTTGAAACCCGAGATACGTCAATACCTTATCTCTCATAAACTGTGTTTGTATTCAGATGTTGTGAATATGGCTCAGTTATTGGAGCGTGATAACGAGTCAACCAAACCAAGAGAGAGCAGCCGACAAGTCGATAATACCAGTGGTAGCAGTCATCGAAGCGGTGACAACAAGCGTGGAGGGAATCAATATGCCAGAAATGATAATCACTTCGGTGGTAATCATGGCCATGAAAAATAAGAGTGGACATTTCAAGAAGAGGAGATTCAACAAGGATGGAAAGACGTCGACCAAAGATTTTGTTGTTAAGGAAGGAGAACGATCCATGGGTCAAGTATGTTACAAATGATGAGGGAAGGACACAAAAGTCCAAAGCGCACGATGCACGATCCAAAGCATGTTACAATTGTGGAAAAAAGAAGGTCACCTAGCCCGATTTTATCGTGCACCAAAGTCAAGTCCAATTTGGGATGGGCGTCGCCAAAGGGTGTTCCGAGATAAGAAAAAACGAAGAGTTCAAGGAGAGCATTTGTCGTAACCTCCCAAAAAGCGAGGAATCCAAACGAGGTGATCACGGGTAAGATAATCATAAACTCTAGCGAAGTTTATACTTTATTTAATACCAGTTCTACCCATTCCTTTATTTCTCCTACTTGTGCTCAACGTTTAAATTTGACTCCGGAGAAATTAGACTTTGACTTATCTGTTGAAACTTCGTTGGGAGAAACATTAATTACATCCACGGTTTATAAGTCTTGTTTGATTCAAATCGGTAACCGCACGTTACCTGTCGATCTTACTTCTTTGAAAATACTTGCATTTGATGTGATTAGTTAACTACTCATCATGCTCAAATCGATTGTTTTCGTAAGATTGTTAGCTTTCATATTCCTAACCAACCTATTATACAAATTTAAGCAACCAAACCACTAAAATAATCACTGTCATATCAAGCCATAAAGCTATTAGTTTATTGAAAAATGGATGTCAAGCTTTCTTAGCCCATGTCACGGATTTAAATAAAAATACGTCAGATTTGAATGATATTTCTATTGTTAATAAATTTCCTGACGTATTCCCTGAAGAACTTCCTGGCCTACCCCCAGAGCGTGAAATTGAATTTTGTATCGACCTTGAATCCGGTATAAAACCCATTTCCAAAGCCCCATATCGAATGGATCTTATTGAACTTCAGGAGTTAAAAACCCAACTACGGTGAATTGTTAGACATCGGTTTCATTCGATCCCTAAGACGTCTCCTCAAAGCGCGCTCGTTTTATTTGTGAAGAAGAAAGATGGAAGTATGTGACTTTTTATTGATTATCGGGAGTTGAATCATGTCACCATCAAAAATAGGTACCCGTTACCTCGTATTGATGACCTATTTGACCAATTTGCAGAGGCGTTAAATTTTTCAAAGATCGATCTTCGTTCTGGATATCATCAGTTGAAGATTAAAACTGATGACATTCCAAAGGCGCTTTGAACTCCGAATGACGGGCATTATGAATTCCTAGTCATGTCTTTGGATTGACTAATGCTCCTGCTGCCTTCATGGACATGATGAACCGAGTATTCAAGGAATATTTAGATCACTTTGTGGTAGTCTTTATTGATGACATCCTCATATATTCCAAAACCCGTGAAGACCATGAGCAACACTTGAGGCTGATACTTCAAAAGCTTCGTGAAAACAAGCTATATGCCAAGTTGAAGAAATGCGAGTTATGGCTTGAGGAAGTTACATTCCTTGGGCACGTGATATCAAATCATGGAATATTTGTTGACCCGGCAACGATTGAAGCAATTCAAAGCTGGGAGCAACCTAAGTCGATGACCAAGTCACGTAGCTTTTCGGATTAAATTTGGTTATTATCGGAGATTCGTAGAAGGGTTTTCTCGAATCGCTACTCCATTAACTCAGCTGACTTAAAAAGATATAAAGTTCGGTTGGAGCGAGGAATGTGAGAAGAGTTTTTAAGAACTCAAGAGAAGACTTATTTCAAAGACCTATTCGACAATACCATCGGCTCAGAGGATTTGTCATCTACTGATGATGCTTCGGGCAAAGGGTTAGGATGTGTTCTCATGCAACATGAGAAAGTCATAGCCTATGCCTCACGACAACTCAAAGAATATGAGAGGAATTATCCTACTCATGATCTAGAGTTGGCCGCCGTTGTTTTTGCGCTTAAGATTTGGAGGCATTACCTGTATGGAGAGAAGGTGGAGATCTATACGGATCATAAAAGCCTCAAATATTTCTTCACTCAAAAGGAACTCAACATGAGGCAACGACGATGGCTTGAGTTGTTGAAAGATTATGATCATACCATCCAATACCATCCTGAAAAAGCGAACGTAGTAGCTGACGCATTGAGTAGAAGATCAAGTGCGGGCACGAGTGCAATATTGCCAACACAAAGGCCCATTTTGTATGAGTTAGAAAGGATGGAAATAGAGTTAAAGACTCCAGGGACCCATGTGATGATGACGAATATATGAGTGGAACCGACTTTAATCGATAAAGTTAAAGTTGCTCAAACTACAGACTTGGAGCTGATGCGTATAAAGAAGAAAGTGCAAGAAGGTGCTATTCTGTAAGCAAGAATCGATGAAGAAGGAATACTTCGAGTCAACTCCAGACTTTGTTTTCCTAACGATTCTGACTTGAAGTATAAAATTATGATGGAGGCGCATAACACACCGTTTGTAATCCATCCTGGGAGTACCAAAATGTATCTTGATCTTCGACATACATTTTGGTGGAGCAATATGAAGAGAGAGATAGCGGGATTTATCTCAAGGTGTCTAACTTGTCAACGAGTCAAGGTGGAGCATCAAGTGCCAAAAGGTCCATTGCAACCACTTGAAATTATAGAATGGATGTGGGAGCACATTACCATGGATTTCGTTACTGGTCTTCCCAAGGTTTCTCAAGGCATATATGCGATTTGGGTCATTGTTGATAGATTGACCAAGTCTGCTCATTTCTTATCGATACGAGAAACTTATACACTTGAACATCTTGCTAGTATGAATATAAACGAGATTGTAAGATTGCATGGTATGCCAGTATCCATAGTTTCTGATCGAGTCCCAAGATTTACTTCAAGATTTTGGGTTAGTTTACAAAAGGCTATGGGCACGGATTTATGATTTAGTTTGGCATATCATCCTTAAACGGATGGGCAATCGAAAAGGACTATTCAAACTCTTGAAGATTTATTAAGACTCTGTGTCCTTCACTTCAAAGGAAGTTGGGACAAGTTCTTACCATTGGTGGAGTTTTCCTACAACAACAGTTATCAAGCAAGTATTGGCCATGGCTCCATTTGAGGCGTTGTATGGAAGTAAGTGTCGTTCTCCAGTATGCTGAGATGAGGTGTGTAAGACCCCAACTTTTATGAATAAAGATTAAATTCTCTCGAAATATATTTTTGAATATTATGGTGTGGATATGATATAATGTTATAGTTGTGGGTATTATTTATAAATTTTGCAAAGTAAGCAAGTGGTTATATAATATTCGATTGGTCGGGGAATATTCGTACGACGGCACAATCATTTGTGGACCCCACAACGGAAGTATTATCGTAGTAAGAAAACGACAGAATTATCTTTTTATAAAAATAACGGCGGAAGTGTTACTATTAAAACTGTTGAACTACCCGGTAGTAAAAGTACAGTAATATGCGTGGTTGCATAGTAGCACACGGTATTGGTTATTGATACTTACGTGAGAAGGCACTCAGTTATACTCAATTATTGCTGTAGTAATTGCTGCATCATATCTCTCATATTATTGATTCGATTATTGTCACAGTATCATCTGCATTATATGATATATTATTAAATCAATAATTAAGAGAATAAAGTTATTCATATTATTAAATTACAATATTTACAATGTCTAGAAGTTCTGTCAAGGAGAGGTTTGGTCACCTAATTGTGCGCCAATAAGGAGAAATACTTATTGGAAAGCCCCCTCTTTCCTTGGAACGACCTGGTTGTTAAATATTGTGAGTTATAATATTAATGATGAATAAGTTCGTGTTGATTAAAGATGAATTTGATAGTTCCATTTTGTTGGGATTATTAGTGTTAGTGGAAATCGACATCTATTCCGATGATAATTGATGTGTTGGGGTTATATTGATAAATCAGGTAATTTATCGGATAAATGAGCAATTAATTGCTACTAATTCACATGCTTATATAACTATTTGTTCACACGTGTTTACTATTGAATCACATTCATGTACTATTAGGGGAGTTGGTGCAAGATTGATAATACTTGCATGACTAAGTTAAAAATGGAGGTATAGATGGAGGTACTATACTGTAATTCATATTTTTCACATGATTATACTATTGATTCACATGATTGAACTATTGATTCGCATTATTTACTATTAGGGGATGTGGTGCAAGTTTGATAATACTTGCAGGACTAAATTAAAAATGAAAGAAAAGTTGGAGGTATTGTACTGTAATATTTCGAGCCCCAAAACGTACAATTATTGAAACTATATTTTCCTATAAATAGAAGCTCATTCTTCCTTCATTTCTCACCAATTCACTAAAGCTATAGAGCATTTATTATAGATAGAAATTATAAAGAGAAAGAAGAAGAGAAGTCTGCTACCTCTCTATTCCAGTATCCAGCTTTATTCTAAGGTAAGGGGTATTATTTCTTTCGTATTCATGAAGAGAGCTATTGTTATTCCATTCCTTATTATTCATTGGAATAACTCCGATATATCACAATCTACCGCATACATGGTGAAATTCTTATGTTATTCCATTCTTTATTATTATGTTGGAATAACCTGTATATGCAAAGTACCGCATACATTGTGAAATTCTTCTATTATTCCATTCTTTATTATTACGCCGGAATATCACATGCGTAATGCGTTACGCATGACTCGGGTTCCATTATTTATTATTCGTCGGAATATCTGTCTCGTGCGTTTACGCATGACCTGGTTCCATTATTTATTATTACATTGGAATAACACATGCATGCGATCTATCGCGTGCATGGTGAATTCTTTTGTTATTCCATTCTTTATTATTATGTTGGAATAACCTGTCTATGTGGATTACCACATGCATGGTGAATGATCCTTCGTATTCATTCCTTATTAATTTGTGGAAATGATCTGTCTATGTGGATTACCGCATGGCGGACGAAAATCCATTTGCAGTTTCATATATTCTATTATACTCAGTTGATTAAAGTTTTGACTTCTATACTCCATGAAATTAGTAGAATGTCCTAGATATTTGTGCTTCATCCAGTATCTTTTCATGGAAATATTCTTCTGAGCATTCTTGAATTTTACTCTACAAAGCAGTATCATGTTGACATTTTGGACGTAATTGATTTTAGGATAAATGAACTTATAAATCTTTAAAAATTTATTCTTGAACTTGTTTTATTGAATTATTATGTCATTGTCATCATCCTCGTGCTTATATTGTGATGAAAGTCATCTTTGGCTTACGTGCATAGATGGACTTGGTATGATTATGACCATGGATCATTCGGTATAATCATGACCTGTAATGTTATAAATGATGCGGTAAAGGTCCTCAGTGGCCTGTAATGCATTGATGAACAGTTTTTTTGGTATGATAATGATTTAATGAATATCCTTGGCCCGTAGTGCAGTGATGATTAGATGATGTGGTTTAATTATGAAGCTGAATCTCAGCGATAAAAATTGATGAAAATATTTTAAATCATAGATGTAAGACCCCAACTTATTATAAATAAAATCGAATTTCCTCTAATTATATTTGTGAATAATAATGTATTAATTTGATATAATTCTCTGGTTATGGGTGAAATGTGCAAATTTTGCAAAATATGCAAGTGGTTATAAAATAATCATTGTGTCGGGAAATATTCGTTTGGTCGTGGAATATTCTTGTTGTCGGGGAATATTAATATAACGACGCTTGATCATTTATGAGGCCCCATAATGAGAATAAATCGGATGAAGAAAAGCGACAAGTTTGAGTTTTTTATAAATAACGGCTTAGTTGTTACCGTTAACATTGTTAGAATACCCGTTGGTTAAAAAATACGATGTCTGGCGTGGATGCGGTATTGATGAATTATTGATCCTTACGTGAAGGCACTACTCAATAATTATTACGGTGATTCTTTATTCAATATTTAATTTTATTGATTCAATAATTCTTTGCGTTGATATTTTATATTATTGTTGTTTCAATAATTGTCCTTTCTTTGATATTTCCCATTATCGGATCAATAATTCATATTATTTGAATAATATTATTAGATAGCATTATTGGCAATGTCTAGAAAGTTACATCAAGGAGAGGTTTGGTCACCTAATTACGAGAAATTCTTATTGGAAAGCCCCCTCTTTCCTGGGAACGGCCTGGTTGTTATAAATGTGATTCTGTAATATTATTTGTGAATAATTAATTATTGATTCATATGATAAGGAAATATTTATTTTATGTGGATATAAATGTTGGATATATTTATTGTGGTTAAAAATGAAGGAGCTAATGTTGAGGTGTTTTATCGATTATTTTTTGCCGGAATGAAGGTATTAAAAATTAAATCGGTGTTTTTGAGATATATTGTGTGAGTTATAATTTTTAATCCGTAGTTGGATCGTTATAATTTTTGGATATGTTATACATATATAAGTTGAGTATATGTCCACAAATTTTGAGCAGATTAAAATGAGCGTATGATTTGTTATGAATTTTAAGAGGTGGTGATTGAAATTAGGTTTATAAATGATTTTGGTGGAAAATTCTAGAATTGAGTGGGCCCCACTTGTGGTTGGTGAAGAAACATGCTGAATTTATTTCAAATGTGGTGGGTGGGAATAGTAGCGGAGTAAAAGCCATCGGGTTTCAGTCAAGTCTCGCTAACATTTTCCTATAAATAGAGGCTAAGTTAGAATTGAAAATTACACGAAACAAGTTTTTCTCTTTCTCTCTAGATTATTGAGTGTATTTTGTGAGTATTTAGATACTTTGTGAGTTTTTATTCATCAGTGTTCGTTCATCCTTATACCGATATTCCGATCAGAAGTACTGATATTTTGAGGTAAGGGATGTTATTTTCTTCATATATGATATTATTTCTTCAATATCATTATGCCAAAGTATTGATCTGAATATTTATCAAATTTGAAACTTTTTGTGTTGGGGTTCTTATTCACGTATCGGCACTTTATTCATAGAAAATGAAATTTTCTTCTTTTGTCCAAGATGTCTATTATGGTTACTATCTTTGATTGTATCCATGTTTTGTTCTTTATTTTTGAATTTCGCTTCAAAATTGGTATTTATGAAGTATTATTGATCTTGGATAAAGCGTTATATGAATCCTACTATTTGTCCTTAGTTTCTTTGGATTCATTTTCTTTAAAATATTTTTCATCATCCTCAGTCCTAAATGATGATATTACTAAATATCTTCGGACTGTAGTGAAAAGGTAAATGATTAACTGATGAATATCTTTGGCCCGTAGTGCAAAGATGAACAGGTGTTGAGATGAACATGACCAACTGGTGATACAAATGAATATCTTTGGATTGTAGTGCAAAGATGAATATTTGATTAAAGATGTATATTGATTGTTGTTACAGGGATAAAATATTGATGATGGAATTTTAAATCTTAGAAGATAGTAGAACTCATTCTCTACTTGACTCTTCTAATGGATTCTTCATTCATTGCGATTGTTGATCTAAAACTTGTTGGCTATTATATTTTATCAGATTTTTTTCCTATTGAAGACTAACGATAATTGTTGTATATTATCTTAGTCATAATATTCTTCTTTGGGCTAGTTGAGCTCACCCTTTTCCTTTTTGTTCCATTTTCTCGGGAGGTGAGAACATAGCGAGGAACTAGTCGAGTGCGGAGTGATGGTTCTAGAAAGATGTTTTAACATCCTCACTATTTTTGTAAAATAGTGTTTGAATAATTATAACGAGGACTTATTTGAGTGTGGATATTATCTAGAAGACAATATTTGTATTTAAACTCACAGTATGTGTTGTGCGTATTTATTTTGCACGACAATTGTATTATTGAAGTTGTAGTTTGCTTTCTGTACCATGTATTTGGCGACTCAGAATGGGTGTTGTATACCTATTTTGGGGGCGTCACAATAGAAGATAGTAGATATCATGCTCTACTTGACTCTTCTAATGGATTGCTTATTCCACTGTAGTTAAAGTTGATGTTTATTGTATTTTATCAGTTTAACCTTGTTGAAGACTAATGATAATTTATTCTGCATTATCTTAATCATAATATTTTTTACTGGGCTAGTTGAGCTCACCATTTCTTTCATTGTTCTCTTCAGGAAATGAGAATATAGTTGGGACTAGTCTGGGAACGGAGTGACGGTCCAGATGATAGCATTAGTAGTCCTCACTATTCTGTAAAATAGTGTGATAATAAATGTAATGAGGACTCCATTGAGAGTGGATATTGTCTAGAAGGCAATATTATTGTTTAAATTCTCAGCTTATGTTTTGTCGTATGTTACATGACAGTTGTATAATTAAGTTTGTATTTGATTTATGTATTGTGAGACCCCAAATTTTATGAATAAAGATTTAAATTTCTCAAAATATTTTTTTAAATATTATGGTGTGGATTTGATATAATGTTATAGTTGTGGGTAATATTTATAAATTTTGCAAAGTATGCAAGTGGTTATATAATATTTGATTGGTCGGGGAATATTCGTTTTAACAGGTAATATTCGTATGACGACACAATCATTGGTGGACCCCACAACGAAAGTATTGTCGTAGTAAAAAAACGACAGAATTATCTTTTTATAAAATTAACGGCGGAAGTGTTACCATTAAAACTGTTAAACTACTCGGTAGTAAAAATGCGATGTCGTGTGGTTGCATTGCGTAGTAGCTGCGGTATTGGTTATTGATGCTTACGTGAGAAGTCACTCAGTAATACTCAATTATTGCTACAGTAAATGCTACATCATATCTCTAATATTATTGATTCGATTATTGTCATAGTATCATCTGCATAATATGTTATATTATTAAATCAATAATTGAGACGATAAAGTTATTCATATTATTAAATTGTAATATTTACAATGTCTAGAAGTTCTATCAAAGAGAGATTTGGTCACCTAATTGCACGCCAATAGGGAGAAATCCTTATTAGAAATCCCCTCTTTCCTGGGAATGACCTGGTTGTTAATTATTATGAGTTATAATATTAATGATGAATAAGTTCGTGTTGATTAGAGATGAATTTTATAGTTCCGATGTGTTGAAATTATTTGTGTTAGTGGAAATCGACATTTATTTCGATAATAATTGATGTCTGGAGGTTATATTATTCAATCGGGTATTTGGGACACTTTTTGTGTCGGAGTACTATTCACGAGTTACTATTTACGAGTTACTATTCATGGGGTACTATTCACCTAAAAAATATATTTCTTTTTGGTCCAAATCATTTTTGGGTACAATATTATTCCATGAGGAGATGTGCTAATTTTTCATACCGTTGGTTGAAGATATAATAGTAAATCAATATGGACCGCTGGTGGAAAGTTATAATAGTAAATCAATATGGATCGCTGGTTTAAAGTTTTAATAATAAATCAGTATGGACCGTTGCTTTAAGTTTTAATTGTAAACCAATATGGAATGATACATTTAAAAAGTAAATCAATCTGATTTGTTCATGAATTAGTTACTATTAGGTCCATTCTCCTATAAATAGAAACTCATTCCTTCATTATTTCTTACGAATTCACTGAAACTATAGAGAGAAAGAAGAAAAATATTCTGCTACTTCACAACTCCAGTATTGAGTTTTTCTAAGGTAAGGGATATTATTTGTTGTACTCGTAAGGGGTATTATTTCTTTCGTATTCATAAAGAGAACTTCTATTATTCCATTCTTTATTATTATGTTGGAATAACATGTATATCTGAGTTCATACATGGTGAAATTCTTACATTATTCCATTCTTATTATTACATTGGAATAACTTTGTTTATCTGATCTATCTGCATACATGGTGAAATTCTTCTAATATTCTATTCTTTATTATTCAGCCGGAATATCACATAAATGCATTTACGCTTGGACTGGTTCCATTATTTATTATTCGCCGGAATATATCTTGTGCATGCGTTCTGTGATTTACCTTGATTCCATTATTTATTATTCGCATTGAGAATAACTTTCGTCGTGGTCTATCACATGCATGGTGAATTCTTCTATTATTTCATTCTTTATTATTCTGTTGGAATAACCTGTCTACGTGGATTATCACATGCATGGTGAATGATCCTTTGTATTCATTCCTTATTAAATTGTAGAAATGATCTGTTTACGTGGATTATGATAAAAGTCATAATAAAAGTATTGGACTGATGAAAATCATGGGTATATGTAGTATTAGTAAGTGTTATGATGAGTTATGTTGGTTATTATGTGAAAATATGAAAGTTTCTTAGAAATCACAAAGGGTTGAAAATCAGATTTTGGTGAAAATGAAACATGAAATTCAATTGACTAGGAGTGAGCAAAAAATGGATAAAACCGAATTACCGAACACAGCCGAATTTTTTAAACCGAATTATTTCGGTTTTTCGGTTTTTTTTTCTAATTTCGGTTATATCCAATTTATTATTCGGTATTCAATTTCGGATTCGGTTTTAAAAAATAACTAATTCGGGTATCCGAATTACCAAATATATTAATTAAAAAATACTAATTTTATACTTGTATGGGCCGTATGGCGGTAGGAGTCTAGGAGACTAAGAGAGTAAAAGGTATCTTATATGTATTATATATGACTATATTATATTAGACTATTACTCTATTAGTATTCCATTTTGAGTTGGACTCTCAGAAATCAGAAGTCAGATCCAACTCATCTGGTCATCCCAAATCCCATTTCGCATTATCTCATATCTCATATCCCGTATCCTCTTTCCTCTTTGCCTCTCAGTTTCGACCATATCCTCTTTCTTCTCTACCTCCGCCTATCGATTTCGATTTCTCCGCCTCTCTCAATCTCTGGCCTCTGGCTTACCCTTCGCAGTTGGCAGCTCCCTGCGAGTCGGCGAGTTCTACAAGGATGTGATTTGGGTTTTAAGATCTTGGTTCTTTGTTGGGGCTGGGGTTTTGGATGATGGATCCGTTCGAATCTGGTTTCCCTTTTATCGATCTTGAACTGCTTGCCGATTTCTGTTGGTCGATTCCAATAGTTTTGCGCAGACAGTTTATTCGCGTGTTTTCTAATCTGGATCTTTTTATTTATTTTCCATCTTTTTATGTTCAGTTTAGGGTGATTTCTTTAATGTTTTCCAGTTAATATGGGTTTGTCCCGATTTGGTATCATGTTGTATTTATTGCCTATTTAGTTCATGTTCATATTTTAGTTTATTTTTTATTGGGACGATTTCTGATTTTACTGCTCCGCTTTGTTCTTAGCAGTATCCATGGTGGGTCTATTTTAATTAGCTCGTCGATAGTTCGAATGTAATGGTTTACAATTCGGTAATGATTTTTGTTTGTTGTAAATAATAACAAAGACAGGTTCGGTTATTAACCAAAATATCCAAATTTACAATTCGGTATTCGGTAATTCGGTTATTGTCAAATTCGGTTAATAATTCGGATAGTGAAATTATGATTATTTCGGTATTCGGTTATAATCGAATAACCTATTCGGTTCGGTTATAACCGAATGATCAGTCCTACAATTGACCATATCTCCTATTATATTTCAAATTTTTGAGTGTGGTCAAGTTCTAGAGTTAGATCTATCAGTTTTCTAACTTATCCAAGTGGAATCACTAGAAAAGGTGTTGTAGATTTTCGTGTGGACTGATTTTAGCAAAGGAGTCAAAAATTGCAAAGTACTAAATAGCTTAACTTGAGAAATTTAAAAGGAATTTTTGGCCACTTAATTTGTGAGAAATATTCGGCCTTTTGGGACATGGAAATATATGGTATAAAGTACCTCCTCTGTCCAAAAATGAGCTCATTAGACTTAAAATGAGCAAGTTATGACTATTTCAATATTTAGGTTATTAAATGAAAAAAGCTATAACAGGAGTTCTATAACTCAGATGACCATGAAATTTAAAGCTGGAAGCTCGTGTTAATATGTGTAAGATCTTGCCAAGATTTGGGAATTTCTGGAGTTAAACTTGAGGTAGCTAATTTCTTAAGGAATTAATTAGAAATTAATTTTTGAAAAATAGTAAATGACTTTTATAAATTCCGAGAAAAATATATGTTCAATATGGGACTATATTCTGCTAAATCCCAGAAAAGAAATATTTTTGGGACTGATTTTGTATTTTTCATGAAAATAATCTAGTTATGAGTAAATGAGTTAAATATGTTATGTGAAGTAACAAAATTGGAAAATATGATTTTATGGCTTGGGAATCCTATATAGGGTATATGCAGATTTTTGATAAGGGATTTGATCATTGGTGATTATATCTTATGAGTATGACATTTTTGAATGATTAAATGCATTATTTGGTAAAGTGTAAACAATTGAAATAAATTGTTTATAAGTTTAAGAAGTGATTAAAATATTGTTATAATATTAATAATATTAGATTATGAGTTTATTAAGTGATTGATAATATTTGGATAAATTTAAAGTCTTTAATATTTATCCTTATTTTCGTTTGATTAATGCTTATATCATTGTCATCATTCTCATGCTTATATTGTGATGAAAGTCATCTTTGGCTTACGTGCATAGATGGACTTGGTGTGATTATGACCGAGGAATTATTGATTGTAATTAGGTAGTAATGTGATGAATGATGTGGTAAAAATCCTCAGTGGCCTGTAGTGCATTGATGGACAGTTTTTGGTATGATTATGACTAGGGATTATTCGGTATAGTCATGACCATTGATGATTTAATGAATATCCTTGGCCCGTAGTGCAGGGATGATTCGATGATGTGGTTTATTTATTAAGATGAGTCTCAGCGATAAACATTGATGAAAATATTTTAAATCACAGAAGTTAGTAGATATCATGCTCTACTTGACTCTTCTAATGGATTGCTTATTCCGCTGCAGTTAAACTTGATGTCTATTGTATTCTATCAGTTGTTATATTATTGAAGACTAATGATAATTTATTCTGTATTATCTTAGTCATAATATTTCTTACTGGGCTAGTTGAGCTCACCCTTTCTTTCACTGTTCTCTTCAGGAAATGAGAATATAGCTAGGACGAGTCGGGAAACGGAATGACAGTCCAGATGATAGCATTAGTAGTCCTCACTATTCTGTTAAATAGTGTGATAATAAATGTAATGAGTACTGAATTTGAGTTTGTATACTGTCTATGAGGACTCCATTGAGAGTGGATATTAACTAGAAGGCAATATTCTTGATTAAACTCTTAGTTTATGTTTGTAGTATTTTACACGACAGTTGTATAATTATGTTGTATTTGATTTATGTACCATGTATTTGGCGACTCAAGATGGGTGATGTATACCGATATTTTGGGGGCGTCACAGTTGGTTTCAAAGCTTAGGGATATTATCCCTGGCTGAGATGTGAGACAAGAACTAGGAGGGGAGAGACGGGGAATTCCTTCGCTAGTATGACCTACCTAAGTTTATGTGGTATTTAATAGGTTGGTCAGAGTATAGGGATAATATGTGGTATGTTAACTAACCCTTGTTTTGTGACAGTGTTTAAAAATGGCATCTGAAAATGTTGAGATCAGCAATGAAGCACATGAGACCGTTGAGTCACCAACGATCAATACCTAGGATAACGAGCAACAACACGATAATAATCGTACTGGTGGCAACGGCCATCGGAACAATGATAACTATCGTGGGGGAAATTATCCTGCCAAGAATGGTAACCACTTTGGTGGTAATCATAGCCAAGACAATAGAAGTGGAAATTTCAAGAAGAGAAGGTCATTTAGCTCAATTTTGTCGTATAGTGAAGTCAAGAACAGCTGGAATGGTGGCACCAAAGGCGGATACGGACAAAATAAAGTCGTTAGTTTCAGGGAGAGCGTTTTTCGTGACTTCTCAAAAAGCGAGTAATCCGAACGAAGTTAGCACGGGTTAGTTAATTATAAATTCTTGCGAAGTCTATACCTTATTAGATACCGATTCTACCCACTCTTTTATTTCTCCTACTTGTGCTCAATGTTTAAATTTGACTCCGGAGAAATTAGACTTTGACTTATCTGTTGAAACTCCGTTTGGAGAAACCATCGTTACTTCCAATGTTTATAAATCTTGTTGATTCAAATCGACACTTTCACGTTACCTGTCGATCTTATTTCTTTCAAAATACTTGCCTTTGATGTGATTTTAGGAATCGATTGGTTAACTACTCATCAAGCTTTTTGTAAGGTTATTAGCTTTCATATTCCTAATCAGCCTGTTATGCGAATTCAAGCAACCAAACCACTAAAGTCAATTATTGTCATATCAAGTCATAAGTAAAGAGCCTCGAGCGTTTCGCTGATGACTTCCTTGGGTGGAATGCACCGAAGCCAGACTTTTTGTAGGCGACGTCGTGAATGAAGATGACAAGTTGATAGGTATCAATATGATGTACTATCTAAGTCTTGGATGAGGGTCACAGTTTTGAATGATATTTCTATTGTTAATAAATTTCCTGACGAATTCTTGAAGACTTCTTAGCGTAACCCTAGAGCGTGAAATCGAATTTTTTATTGACCCCAGTACAAAACCCATTTTTAAAACCCTCAAATATTTTCTTCACCTAAAACGAACGTAACATGTGCCAAAGACGTTGGCTTGAGCTGTTGAAGATTACGATCTTACCATTCAATATCATCGTGGAAGAGCGAACATGGTAGATGACGCGTTGAGCAGAAGATCGTATGCATTTACGAGTGCGATGTTGTTAACACAAAGACCCATTTCATATAACTTACAAATGATGAAGATAGAGTTAAAGACTCTAGGGACCCACGCGAAGATAACGAATATACGAGTAGAATCGACTTTAATCGATAACGTTAAAGCCGTTCAAGCTACACACCCGAATATGATGAATGTGAAGAAGAAGGTTCAAGAGGGTGTTATTTTAAAAGCAAGAGTTACTAAAGAGAGGAAATCTCAACCCTCGATTTTATTGGCCTATTTAAAATCCTTGATCGAGTAGGAACTGTGGCCTATAGACTCATTTTTCCACCAAGTATGTCGCGTGTTCATAACGTTTTTCACGTATCGATGTTACGTAAATATGTGGATGACCCGAACCACGTTTTAAATTAGAACTATACGAGATAGCAGAAGATTTAACGTATGAGGAGCTACGTGTTAAAATCTTGGATAAGAAGGATCGTATTCAACACTCAAAGGTTATACCTCAAGAGTTAGAATCTGAAATGAAGTCAAGATATCCTCATCTCTTCGACATAACAGGTACGTACATAAATTTTGAGGGCAAAATTTCATAAGGAGGGGAGATTTTGAGACCCCAAATTTTATGAATAAAGATTTAAATTTCTCAAAATAATTTTTTAAATATTATGGTGTGGATTTGATATAATGTTATAGTTATGGGTAATATTTATAAATTTTGCAAAATATTTAAGTGGTTATATAATATTCGATTGGTCGGAGAATATTCGTTTTAACAGGGAATATTCGTACGATGACACAATCATTGGTGGACCCCACAACGGAAGTATTGTCGTAGTAAGAAAACGACAGAATTATCTTTTTATAAAAATAACGACGGAAGTGTTACCATTAAACCTGTTGAACTACCCGTAGTAGTAAAAGAAATGCGATGTCGCATGGTTGCATAGTAGCACTGGCGGTATTGGTTATTGATCTTTACGTGAGAAGTCACTCGGTAATACTCAATTATTGCTACACGGTAATTCTTTGCATCATATATCTCATATTATTGATTCTATTATTGTCACAGTATCATCTGCATAATATGTTATATTATTAAATCAATAATTGAGACGACAAAGTTATTCATATTATTAAATTGCAATATTTACAATGTCTAGAAGTTCTGTCAAGGAGAGGTTTGGTCACCTAATTGCGCGACAATAGGGAGAAATCCTTATTGGAAAGCCCCCTCTTTCCTGGGAACGACTTGGTTGTTAAATATTGTGAGTTATAATATTAATGATGAATAAGTTCGTGTTGATTAGAGATGAATTTTATAGTTCCATTGTGTTGAAATTATTTGTGTTGGTGGAAATTGACATTTGTTTCGATAATAATTGATGTCTGGAGGTTATATTGTTCAATTGGGTATTCGGGGCACTTTTCGTGTCAGAGTACTATTCATAAGT
This sequence comes from Panax ginseng, assembly GCA_020205605.1. Lineage (NCBI taxonomy): Eukaryota > Viridiplantae > Streptophyta > Magnoliopsida > Apiales > Araliaceae > Panax > Panax ginseng. Next base: position 9,846,811 of record CM035146.1, read on the forward strand.
TACTATTCACGAGTTACTATTCACGGGGTACTATTCACCCAAAAAATATAATTTTTTTCGGTCCAAATCATTTTTTTGTACAATATTATTCCATGAGGAGATTTGCTAATTTTTCAAACCGTTGGTTGAAGATATAATAGTAAATAAATATGGACCGCTGATGGAAAGTTATAATAGTAAATCAATATGGATCGTTGGTTTAAAGTTTTAATAGTAAATCAGTATGGACCGTTGCTTTAAGTTTTAATAGTAAACCAATATGGATGAAATCGTTTAAAAGTAAATCAATCTGGACCGTTCATGAATTAGTTACTATTCAGTCCATTCTCCTATAAATAGAAGCTCATTCATTCATTATTTCTTACGAATTCACTGAAACTCTAGAGAGAGAAACTATAGAGAGAAAGAAGAAAAATATTCTGCTACTTCACTACTCTAGTATTCAGTTCTTCTAAGGTAAGGGATATTATTTGTTGTACTCGTAAGGGGTATTATTTCTTTTGTATTCATAAAGAGAACTTCTGTTATTCCATTCTTTATTATTATGTTGGAATAACCTGTATATGCGAAGTTCCGCATACATGGTGAAATTCTTCTGTTATTCCATTCTTATTATTCATTGGAATAACTTTGTTTATCACAAGCACCGCATACATGGTGAAATTCTTCTAATATTACGTTCTTGATTATTCTATTGGAATATCCTGTCTGTGCGTTTATGCCGGACTTGGTTCCATTATTTATTATGAAAGTCATCATTGGCTTACGTGCATAGATGGACTTGGTGTGATTATGACCAGGAATTATTCGGTGTAATCAGGACCGTAATGTGATGAATGATGTGGTAAAAATCCTCAGTGGCCTGTAGTGCATTGATGGACAATTTTTGGTATGATTATGACCAGGGATTATTCGGTATAGTCATGACCATTGATGATTTAATGAATATCCTTGGCCCGTAGTGCAGGGATGATTCGATGATGTGGTTTATTTATTAAGATGAGTCTCAGCGATAAACATTAATGAAAATATTTTAAAATCCTAGAAGTTAGTAGATATCATGCTCTACTTGACACTTCTAATGGATTGGTTATTCCGCTGCAGTTAAACTTGATGTCTATTATATTCTATCAGTTGTTATACTGTTGAAGACTAATGATAATTTATTCTGTATTATCTTAGTCATAATATTTCTTACTGGGCTAGTTGAGCTCACCCTTTCTTTCTTTCTTTCTCTTCTTGAAATGAGAATATAAATGGGACCCAGTCGCGAAAGCTGGAGTGATGTGATTCGGATGATAGCATTAGTATTCCTCACTATTCTATTAAATAGTGTGATAATAAATGTAATGAGGACCTGAATTTGAGTTTGTATATCGCATACATGAGGACTCCATTGAGAGTGGATATTAACTAGAAGGCAATATTCTTGATTAAACTCTCAGTTTATGTTTTGTCGTATTTTACACGACAGTTGTATAATTAAGTTGTATTTGATTTATGTACCATGTATTTGGCGACTCAAGATGGGTGATGTATACCTATATTTTGGGAGCGTCACAGTTGGTATCAAAGCTTAGGGATATGATCCCTAGCTGAGATGTGAGACAAGAACTAGGAGGGGAGAGACGGGGAATTCCTTCGCTAGTATGACCTACCTAAGTTATTAATATTATTATTTGCAATATTAACGATGTCTAGAAGTTCTGCCAAGGAGAGGTTTGGTCACCTAATTGCGCGTCAATAGGGAGAAATCCTTATTGGAAAGCCCCCTCTTTCCTGAGAACGACCTGGTCGATTAATATGGTGAATTATAATAAAGGTGATAAGTTTTGTTTTATTATTATTTTAAATGTAATAAAACAGAAATTTTTTTATATAAAATAGAATACTTTTATAAAGTTATTTATTTTATTAGACTATAAATAGAATATATGATATTCTATTATGCATAGTGTTTGCATAGTATCTGCATAGTATTTAAATAGTAAAATCATTTTATATAAAATAGAATCTTTTATAAAGTTATTTATTTTATTAGACTATAAATAGAATGTATAATATTCTATTATGCATAGTATTTGCATAGTGCCTGCATAGTATTTGCATAGTAAAATCTTTTTATATAAAACAGAATACTTTTATAAAGTTATTCGTTTTATTAGATTATAAATAGAATATATTATATTTTATTTAAAAGATTTTGTTTTATTAAAATATTTTATTAATCTTTGCATAGTAAATGAATATGGACCGTCAGATTTAAAAAGTAAATCAATACGGACCGTTCATGAATTAATTCTTATTCATCCATTCTCCTGTAAATAGAAGCTCATTCCTTCATTATTTTTTATGAATTCACTGAAACTTTAGAGAGAGAAACTATAGAGAGAAAGAAGAAAAGTATTCTGCTACTTCACTACTCCTATATCCAGTTTCTTCTAAGGTAAGGGATATTATTTGTTGTACTCGTAAGGGGTATTATTTCTTTCATCTTCATGAAGAGAACTTCTGTTATTCCATTCTTTATCATTATGTTGGAATAACACCGCCTATCCAATCTAGTGTACATGGTGAAATTCTTATGTTATTCCATTCTTTATTATTACATTTGGAACATCCACATGCGTGCGTTTACGCATGACCTAGTTCTCATTCTTTATTATTCATTGGAACATCACATGCATGCGGTTTACGCATGACCTGGTTCCGTTCTTTATTATTCTGTTGGAATAACACATGCGTGCGATCTATCGCATGCACAGTTATTTCTTTTGTTATTCCATTCTTTATTATACTCAGTTGGTTAAAGTTTTGATTTCTATACTCCATAAAATTAGTGGAATATCCTTGATATTTGCGCTTCATCCAAATATCTTTTCATGGAAATATTCTTTGAGCATTCTTAAATTTTTACCACAAAGCGTTATCATGTTGACAATTTGAACGTTATTGGTTCCTGGATAAATTAATTCTTGAACTTATTTTATTGAATTGTTATGTCATTGTCATCATCCACATGTTTATATTATGTTGAAAGTCATCGTGGCTGTGGTGCATAGATGGACTTGGTATGATTATGACCATGGATTATTGGGTATAATCATGGTAGTAATGTTACAAATGATGTGAAAAAAGTCCTCGTTGGCCCGTAGTGCATTGATGGGACGCTTTTGGTATGATTATGGCTATGGATTGTCTTCGGCCAAGGGTGCAAAGATGAATTATTTTATGGCATGATCAGGACCATTGATGAAAACACGATTATCTTTGGCCCGTAGTGCATGAATAATTCGTGGTCGTGATACTAAAGAATATCCTTGGCCTGTAGTGCAGGGATGGTTTGATGATATGGATTATTTATTAAGCTGAGTCTCAACAATAAAAGTGATAAAAAACCTTTTAAATCATAGAAGATAGTAGATTTTATTCTCTACTTGACTCTTCTAATGGATTGCTTGTTCCGCTGCAGTTAAACTTGATGGTTGTTATATTGTATCAGTTTAACACTGTTGAAGGCTAACGATAATTTATTCTGCATTATCTTAGTCATAATATTTTTTACTGGGCTAGTTGAGCTCACCCCTTTTGCTTTCATTATGAAATAGTGTGATTATAAATGTAATAAGATTGAATTTGAGTGTGGATATTGTCTAGATGACAATATTCGTATTAAAACTCTCAGATTATGTTTTATGTCGTATTTTGAGTTTGAATCACATCTAGAAGACAATATTTGTATTAAAACTCACAATTTCACTCATGTTGTATAATTAAGTTTGTATTTGAATTCTGTACCATGTATTTGGCGACTCAAGATGGGTGATGTATACCTATTTTGGGGGCGTCACAATATGAATAACATTTCCATCTCAATTATTGATTAAATAATATAACATATTATACAGATGATACTGTGACAATAATTGAATCAATAATATGAGAGATATGATGCAACAATTACTATAGCAATAATTGAGTATAACTGAGTGACTTCTCACGTAAGCATCAATAATCAATACCGTGTGCTACTATAAAATCACGCGTATTACAGTACTTTTACTGCCGGGTAGTTCAACAGTTTAACGGTAAAACTTTCGCCGTTATTTTTATAAAAAGATAATTTTGTCGTTTTCTAACTACGACAATACTTCCGTTGTGGGGTCCACCAATGATCGTGTCGTCGTACTGATATTCCCGACAAAAAGAATATTCCCTGACCAAACGAATATTTTATAACAACTTGCATACTTTGTAAAATTTTCACATATCACCCTTAACTTTAACCCTTTCTCAATTTAACCATTTACTAAATAAAATAATAATTATAAAAAAATTGAATACTTTCATTTCATAATTTCGGGATCTCACAGTTATGGGACATCAACATTTGGACATATATATAAATGTACAGAGGACTAAGTAAGAAGTGGACATGACGTAAAAATTTGGGGTTGTCACTTTATATGAGACATCTCTCTGTTGTTTTCTTTTTTTTGCTACGTCGTTTCTTCTTGTTCTCTGCCATCGGTGGTGGTGATGATGTTGGGGCCAATATATCGTAGTCGGAGTCGCAAGAGACGGAGGAGTTGTAGATTTTCTGACGAGGACTCCGATGGTTAAATTTAACCAACGGAGTCCCCGCAGACCTTGGCGCTTTAAGAAGGAGCGATGGGTCTTGTGGTGTTTGGTTGAGGACGACGGTGGTGCTGGTGGATGGGTAGTTGGGAAATTGAGGGAGATGAGGTAAAGTTTAACATTAATTCAATTTTCGAATCAACTTCTTTTGAATATCTGACCCACTCAATTTTTTTACCAATATCTGACCCAATTTCTATTTTTCTTTTGTTTTTAGTTTTTGTTTTTTATTTAAATAATGATACTTTGTCTTTAATTTGTGTTTTTTGTTTGTTTAAAAATGTTTTAAATTTAAAAAAAATTGTAAAGTAAGCATATAATTTTAATTTTTTTATTATAAAAAAAGTGGTTCAGAATATCCACATCATCATAGACGCCACCTAAGCAACAATTAATTTTTTGGGACGAAAAATTATAAAATAACTAGTTTGTAATTTTTTTTTAGTATAGTAATGCATTTGTAACAAAAAAAAGATTCAAAAACTAAAATAAAAATTGACCCCTAGTACAGTGACCAAAAAAGTCAATTAACCCCAACTTGGTAATATTCCTCTTGAGCGAATGATAGAGTGAATTATCCAAACGATCTTTAAAATTCTAAGTGGCCTTATTTATAGCAATATAATTCACATAATAGATAAAATATATTATTATATATTTTTTGAGTTAAACAAATCTATTTGTTATATCAAGTATTATTTAAACCGATTCAATTATTATACTTGATATTTGTCATCACAAGTATTTGATCATAAACTTATTTATCACAAACTTCAGTGAACATACTTTAAAAAGAAGCATATCATTTATTATAAAAGTTATTTATAATTTTATATCAAAATCAAAGCTTTATTTATTTAACATAAAAACACATTGTTTATTTATAAAGGATAAATAAATCTTTATAAATCTACAAAAAAATTATTGTCTCCGACTATTTTTTGGACGAAATCTTGACAAAGGTCAATCGAGTCCCGAGACATGATGATGAGGGTAATGTTGAACTAAATGGTTGGCTTTCTGTATTTGGTCTATCGTGTTGCGCTTATGGAAAAGAGAAGCACATATTCCTCTCTGAGTAAGAATTACATGTTGCACATACTTAGATTAATTCTTCTCAATTGTGAGGAGATTGACGAATTTGTGAGGTACACGTATAAAATTCATATTTATTGGACCTAGCTATATCTTAACCTACAGTGACATACATTCTAATATGTTAATGTTTATCAAATTGTATAAATCATACGATGACGAGTTTAAAATGAATCATCCCGACATAACTGATAAAGATATTAAAATCAGTCGGGATTAAACATTTGCACTTTGGCTAAAGTACAAAGTAAGTTAAGTTAATTAAGCACGACATATATATACTCCATTAATTTATTACTTTATTTAATGTAATAGAGTTTTTGTAGGTTTTTACTAAGGGAACGATTCCGGATAATGTACAAGTCCTAGCTATAGGCCCAGACAGGGAACAAGTCAGCTGCAATGGTTACAAAATAAATAGTTCTAAATTTCATACAAAGGCTTATGCTCGCGGTAAAAGAACAATGAACATTGGAGTGTGTGTCCAAGGAGATTGTTACAATGAGCTTGGTCGTGTTTTTTATGGGGGAGTTGGTGGAAATCATACAATTGTCATACAAGGGCACTTACGGGGGTCAGATTACCTTGTTCAAGTGACGTTGATTTAATTCAAAAAAAAAGATACGTGTTGATCGACATGGAATCATCGAAATTGGCCTCCATAGGTCCACGTATGCCAACACACGTATTACACGTATAGTACACTCCTAGTCTTGTTAGGAAAGGGATAGACCGCTTTCAGATTGACAAGTTGTAATTCATACTCCAGCGTGCATTCGTGTACAAGTAGTTGACGGGAATAGATTTTATTCTATACTTGACTCTTCCAATGGATTGCTTGTTCCGCTGCAGTTAAACTTGATGTTTGTTATATTTTATCAGTTTAACACTGTTGAAGGCTAATGATAAATTATTCTGCATTATCTTAGTCATAATATTTCTTACTGGGCTAGTTGAGCTCACCCTTTCTTTCACTGTTCTCTTCAGGAAATGAGAACGTAGCTGGGACTAGTCGGGGAACGGAGTGATGGATCTAGATGGTGCATTAGTAGTCCTCACTATTATGTGAAATAATGTGATAATAATTGTAATGAGGGCTTTTTGAGTTTGTATACTCTTTAGTAGACAATATTTGTATTCAAACTCACAGTTTATGTTTGTCATATTATACACGACAGTTGTATTATTAAGTTGTATTTGAATTCTGTACCATGTATCTGGCGACTCAAGAAGGGTGATGTATACTTAATTTTGGGGACGTCACACCATCCACGAATCATGTGGGAACCTGAAACATCAACATGGTCATAGTGTGCTGTAACAAATGATCACGGTCACCCTGTCTGATGGTGACATGCTATCATACCACGATCGCATACCAGATACCACCAATAATGGTGGGGTATGATCAATACGGCTAACTGTCGAAGAAGACATCTGTACGAGCCGTGTCATAAGACCATCCAGGGGTCAATGCTTAATATCTCTAGAAATACATACATATGCATAACATGATACATGAACTATAGATAATAGATGGCAATATGATATAGGGAATGAAAAACTGTGCATACATTCCTAAATATATCAACATCTAATTCATCATCTCTGTACAACTACAAATACAGGGAAATGGGGTACATATGCCCTAATAGTAACAGAGGCCTACAAAAAGATATAGCGGGAATGGGGCACAACCACCCAATAGCTAACAGAGGCCTATCAAAAGATATAACGAGAATACAGATCAGAAGAAGATAATGGTGTCAATATCTACATCATCAATCCTGTCCACCTGATATAACTCCTCCTGAGTCACTAGATCTCTATCAACAGGGATGTTAGGCCTATACAAAGGAGGATCTGCGTCGGTAAAGCCAAATGGGTCATCTGAGGGGCCAGCGCCTGAGCTGGAAGGATCAAACGAATCTGCCTCTACCAGATCTCTACCCAAATGCCGGATAAAGAAATATGCCCGGTCCAACCGCTGGGTCAAACTGTCAATCTATGTCACATGAGTCGGATCTCGGACATAGGCTAGCCAATCCATCATCATCACGGATCCTAGAACCATATCCCCCATGAACTAAGTGGTGCGGGTCTGGGCGCCAATAGTACGAGGGAACCACCAATGCTGGAATATCTCGTGAGTGCAAGGATATATATTTATATATATATATATATATATATATATATATATATATATATATATATATATATATATATATACACTTATATATATATCAACTATGTGTAGGACTTTGTTCGATGAGCCTGAACTTGATGCGGGCGTTTCTTGCTTTTAATATATATAAATATATATATATTAGCGTATGTCAAACTACATTCGATGAGCCTAGATTTTACATACAGTGCGTTTACTAATCGCTTATATATATATATATATATATATATATATATATATATTAAATCTATATCTTTCTTTTACGTTTCGTCCCGCCTCGAGTTCGCCGTGGCGATTGATTGCTTTATACTGACTTTATTTACGTTTCATCCCTTTAGAGTTTCTCTGTGGTGGTTGATAGCTTTTGACTTTATTTACATTTTCTGATCCCCCATGGATGTGCTTCGTGGTGGCTGATCATATATGTATATATATATATATATAGCTTTTATATATATACATGCTTACTGCTTTCATACAAATTGCGGTATCATGTGCGCCTAGGAATCATGTGATCACAGATTAAGCCTATTGGATCTAGATTCGGTTCCCATGATGGACATTCTCAGTTGTAAGCAGCTTGTAAATTTATTTTGCAGTGTCTGAATTTACTCATATGGTTTTCATACCCACGAGGAAATCAACATTATTTTGTACATTATTTTCTTATAGATGCTTCGCATCTCGGAAATAAAATCAATCAAGCCGAACACTTAATAAAACCTATGAATCTTGCTATTGAGCACAAGGGTTTGAAAAATCCTCCTTTATAAAACATCACTGCCATATCCTGCTAAAAATTGAATTTTTACATAAATTCAAACCCTATGTATATAGGTGCGAACGAGGCCTCGCACTACTTCCGAATAACCAGCACATTGACCCACACACACACACTTAGATAATCGTTTCTTGAAAAGTGGCGTTCACCGTGGTAACACGGATGTCGGGCGGTGCCTAACACCTTCCCTCTGCATAATCAAGTCCCCGGACCCTAATGAATCTTGATTTCACCGACCCGTTTAACAGTGTCACATCATTGGTCAATGTGCAAACCTTTTCTTGGTTGTGTTGGTACAACCATTAAAAAAACCAACTGGTGACTCTTAACAGTCCATCGTAGACATTATACATGTCGGACCTTTTTCACTTATTTTTTCAAACAAATCTCTCCTAAAATGAGAACACCAAAGAACAAGTAACGGAAAAGGACAGCTAAAAATCCCGACGTCGACACTTGTTTTATTGTATACCTCTTGAAAATGTTATTCGATTTAAATATCATTTATTGTTGAACCTTGCTAGACTAGTGAACCCTTATTGATTCGACTAGTCCATAGTTTATGAACTTTCTAAGTTTCAGAAACCCTATTGATTTATCCAAACCAAACTTCCTTTGGTGCGGACTCTAATGTCAAACTGAGATGAACAACCCTGTATAGGGATTAGTTATGCGTTAGCATTAAGATATTGTGCACAGTATAGTACTAAGGGCTGATCCCCCTAAGTACGAGTAGAAGAGTCCATAGTGTTATGACTGTTAAAGGTTTCAAGTATAACCCTTGATAACCTAGGACATAGTTCAAGGTCTTATGACCCTCAAAAATCTTTTGATTCTTATTATTCATTATTGATTCAAAAGTTGAGTTTTATTCTAGAAGTCTTTGATTCACTCGCATGTAATTATATATTGTTATTTCATTTTTATACTTGTGGGCAATCGTGCTCACTCTTGTGTAATAATAACATTGCAGTTAAGAACGAAAGGTCTGACGAGCCTTCTACTAGCAAAGGCAAGGGCAAGATTAATAAGTGATGAAGACTTATTGTTTTATGTGATGATGTATTTCTGTTTTAGACTTATACTAATGATGTGTAAGATGATTAATTGTTTATGTTTTATGATTAAGATTTAAGGTTAGTATGACCTGGGATTTATGTATTTTTACGATGTAACACCTTAAGGAGAGGATTTATTTTTATCTATTAATGCTGTCATTTATTATGGGTAGGCAGACATATGATGTTTGTATAGTGAAAACCAAATCGTGTGAGAATTAAAGTACCCGGATTTAACGGTGTCACAGGTTGGTATCAAAGATGTAGGTTATGAACCATAGGTGGGGGAACAACCTTAAGTAGTAGCCTTATAGGAAGAACATGGTGATGGAAAACTCTTATCGAGTTCTAAGAAATGAATTTCTTAATTCATTGAAGATAATAAAATACCTTATGTGTTTATGTGTTAAATTATGTTCTCACTAGTATGACTTAGTAACTAAAACTTGAAACTGTGTTGTCGGGATGTCAGATGTTGGAGGAGCTAGTCGAGCTGGGGAGGAAGAACCAGGGAGTTAAATACGGAGGAGGAGCCCCGAGACATTCATATCGTCAGGGAGCAGTTGGTACAGAGAGAGCCATCTCTGTTGATTACTGTTATTGGTCAGGAGCATGAGCCTGAGACTGTTCCAGAGGAGGAAGAGGAAGAGGAAGAAGAGGAGTTCCCACTGAACTCCATTGATCTTTGAGATGTCTGACGAGCTATATGGTATAATATAGAGTTGCATGACATGGTCCAGGATCTGACTGATTGAGCGATTATTAAGCAGATTACTATCGAGCAGAAGGATAGGGAGGTTGTGACTCTTCACACACGTCTGGGAAACGTGGAGTGGGATTTAGTTCACGAGAAGGGTCAAACCGAGGAGAAGTCCGAAGAAATAGAGAAGTTGAAGAAGGAACTGAAAGAGAGTTCAGAAAGGCTAACCATAGTAGAGGAGGGTTGGGTAAAAGAGTCATGTCGTGCTGATCTTGTAGAAGAGGATTGTCGTGCGAAGAAGGTTAAGCTTGGGGAGACGTACTCTACACTTCAAAATGCGATGGATGAGGCCCAAGATCGAGTTATGAGGTACCCAATCCAGTTCGAAGGACTACCATCATATATGCTAGATCGCCAAACGATGTACCGCATAATGGAAGTGGAACGTAGCAAGGCTATTCAGCGCCTTAATAGGTAGTGATATAATTTGTTTAGTTATTTGAAAAACTTATTTGGTGTTAGATGTAAATTCCGATGTGTTTATAAACAAAGGAATATTTTAATGTTTAAATCCTGTTGATTCTTTATCTCGGGATAGTTCATATAAATAGCAGTGATGCTATCGTTTGGTGTTAAAACTTTTGATTTGAATAATTATATCAAGTTGTTTGAGATAATGTGTTAAGTGATTATGTTAAATTGTTGAGTTAAGCCTTAACTATTTCAAGAATTTAATAAAGATCTAATAAGTATATATTTTAACAGAAATATGCCGCCAAGAAGAAGACAAAACCGTCAAGCAGCTCAAGAAGAATCGACGAAAAACAACAACAACGCTAATGCTAACCCCGTGCAACAATTGGTGAACTTACTAGCCGGAGTGATGAATAATCAACCTCAAGCTCCACAGAATACGAAGTTCAAAGATTTCAAGGTGGTGGGACCGCCAGAGTTTAAGGGCTCCATGAACCCGATCGAGGCTCAAACGTGGGTTATGGAGATGGAAAAGGTTTTTGATGTCGCAAGAGTCAGAGAGGATCAGAAAACCGCTTTTGCAATGTTCATGCTGAAATCCGAAGCCAGTTATTGGTGGCAAGCGAAAAAGGTCCGTAGAGGAGAAGGTGTGATTACTTGGGAGAGGTTCAAAGAGATGTTTTTCGAGATGTATTTTCCGACCAGCTCGCAGAACCAAATAGAAATTCAATTCCTGGAGTTAAAATAGGGAATATATACATGCCGGACTATCGACAAGATTCAATGAGTTGGCTAGGTTAGTACATACCAAATGCACGGATGAGAGAAAAGTAAGAAGGTTCGAACAATCTTTGAAGCCCTATTTGTATAGTAAAGTGTTGTTGTTTCAGTTAAAGACGTTTGCTGGAGTACTAGAGAAAGCCATACTCGCTGAAGGTGGAAGCAATGCGGTAACCAAATATAATTAGGATCAGAAGAGGAAGAAGAGAGAAAGTGAAGGAAATAACAAGGCTAGTGGAAGTAACACGGGAGGTGGTAATAATAATCAGAAGATAAGGTGGTCTGACAACTCGTTAACTGGAAATCAGCAAGGAGGCCAGAAAAAAGAGGATCAAAGCGTGCCCGACTTACGGGAAAGCTCATTTGGGAATATGTATGAAAGGTAAATGAGTGTGCTATAATTGTGGTTAGGAAGGCCACATAACACCTAACTGTCCTAATCCAAAGAAGGGTGCATGCTTCATTTGTGTCTCAAAGGATCATCTGGCAAGAGACTGTCCCAAGAAGGGATCTAGAGGGGCAGGGTTAGGAGGATATAGAGGAAACAACGGTGGAAGTGCTCTGACTATCACCGGACCAACAACAACAAATCGACCGACCGACAGGACATTCAACATGACGGTGCAATATATAGTGCAGTCTCATGATGTTGTGTCAGGTATCATTCCGATCAATAAAGTTAATACTTATGTATTATTTGATTCGGGTGCTACTTGTTCATTTATATCCGATGACTTTGCTAAGAACTTAGAATTGCCTATGGATGAGTTAGAATACCCCATGAACATAGAAATTACAAATAGAGAAATAATCCTTGTTAAGTACGTACACAAGAACTGTAGAGTGGATATTAAGGGTAATATCATGAACGTAGATCTTATCCCTATTCGACTTGGGGAATTTGACGTTATCTTGGGAATGGACTGGTTATTCAATTATGGGACTGTAATTGATTGTCAGAAGAAGCGTATTAACCTTATGACTCTGTCAAAGGTTGTGTTTTATGGTAGCAAGTCGCCTAGACAAGTGAGTTGTCTGACGATTATGCAGGCCAGGAAGTTGTTAAGACAAGGCTGTGTAGGATATTTATCTTACATAGTTGACAATCGTAAAAAAATCTGAAAGTAAAGGAGATACCAGTACTGAAGGACTTCATAGACGTATTTCCGGACGATTTGCAAAGACTTCCGCTAGATAGAGAGGTTGAATTCGTGATCGATTTGGCGCCAAGAACGACTCCAATATCAAAAGCACCATCACAAGATAGCGCGGTGAGAGATGAAAGAATTGATGGTACAACTACAAGAATTATTGGACAAGAAGTACATTCAACCGAGCGTATCGCCATGGGGAGCGCAAGTGTTATTTGTGAAGAAGAAGGACGGGATGATGCGACTCTGCATTGATTACAGAGAACTGAATAAGGTCACGATTAAGAATAGATATCCATTACCGAGGATCAATGATCTGTTCGATCAATTGAAGGGAGCGAAATACTTTTCCAAGATAGACTAAAGGAGTGGGTATCATCAACTGAAGGTGAGACCTGAGGATGTACCGAAGATAGCGTTCAGAACGCGATATGGTCACTGAAAATTTTTGGTAATATCATTTGGTCAAACAAATGCTCCTGCAGCATTTATTGGTTTAATAAATGGATTGTTCAAGTCGTTTTTGGACAAATTTGTAGTGGTATTTATAGATGACATTTTGGTATATTCGAAAACCAAGGAGGAACATGAAGAGCATTTGAAATTAACGTTAGAGGCATTGAGAATGGAGAAGTTGTATGCCATGTTTTCGAAATGCGAATTTTGGATTGAGCGAGTACAATTTCTTGGACATGTGATTGATAAAGACGGAATTTCGGTAGATCCATCCAAAGTCGAAGCCGTGAAAAAGTGGGATCAGCCGAGAACGCCGTCGGAAGTACGAAGTTATCTTGGTTTGGTAGGATATTACAGAATATTCATTCAAGACTTTTCCAAGATCGCAACTCCGTTAACGAATTGGACTCGAAAAGCTGTGAAATTTGTTTGGACGAAAATGTGTGAGGAAAGCTTTCAAGAATTGAAGAAGAGGTTGAGTACAACACATGTGTTATCGCTTCTAGATGATACAGGAAATTTTGTTGGTTATAGTGATGTGTCGCATAAAGGACTTGGATGTCTGCTTATGCAAAACGATAGAGTCATTGCGTATGCGTCACGACCATTAAAGGATTATGAGAAGGGGTATCCGACCCACGACTTGGAGTTAGTTGAAGTGGTTTTTGCATTTAAAATCTGGAGGCACTATCTCTACGGGGAGAAGTATGAAATATATCTGAGCCATGAGAGTTGAAATATATTTTTACGGAAGGACTTGAATATCATGAAAAGAAGGTGGTTGGAGTTAATTAAGGACTATGATTGTAAGATTTTATACCATCTGGGTAAGGCAAATGTGGTTGCTGACGCCTTAAGTGGAAAGGGTCGGGAGAAATTGATGATGTTGACCGCTCAAGAAGAGCTAATTTTAGAAATGGAGAAACTGGAGTTGGAAGTGAAATATCCTATGGAAATTGATGAAGAACTATTTCAGATGCAATCTGGTACAACCCTACTAGATAAAGTTAAGGTGGCTCAACTTCATGACGAAGAATGTAAAAAGGTGAAAAAGAAGATATCAAGAAGGAGGCCAAGGCAAGAGATTTAAGAAGGATAAGGAAGGAATATTGAGATTTGAGAGCGAATTTGGAGTGCCGCCTTGATGTGAGAGATTAAGGAAGATATTTTGGCGAGGCTCATAGCTCATGATATTCGATTCACCCTAGTAGTACCAAGATGTACCAAGATCTTGACAACATTTACGGTGGCCAAATCTGAAGCGAGATGTTGCGAGTGTGTTGCCAAGTGTCGACTTGTGAGAGAAAGTGAAAGCAGAACATCGAGGCCGAGTGGGTTGCTACAAGCCAGTTGGAGATCCCATAGTGGAAATGGGAACATATTACGATGGACTTTGTGGTTGGCCTTGAAACAACTTAGAAAGGCTATGATGCATCATGGGTTATCGTTGTGGAATTAATGAAATCAGCACATTTCCTTACGATTAAAATCGATTCAACTTAGAACCGGTTAGCGAGGTTATATGTGAAAGAAATTGTTTTGAGTCACGGAGTTTGGTGTCAATTATTTACGATAGGGATCGCGCTTTACATCGAACTTTTGGAAGCGTCTATAAGAATGCATGGAGTGCGCAATTGCGAATGAGTACGACATATCACCCTCAAAGCGGATGGGGCGAGTGAAAGAACGATTGGACATTAGAAGATATGTTAAGAGCTTGTGTAATGGACTTTAAGAAAATTGGGATGATCACTACTGGCTCGTAGAGTTCATTTCTGACAACGAGTTACCACGCTAGTATTGGCATCTCAGCCTTATGAAGCGTTATACGATAAAAAGTCGAGAACTCCGCTATCTTTGGGATGAAGTTGGTGAGACACAATTACTAGGCCAATAATTAAATGCAATGAACGGAGAGAAAGTTAAAGTGATTCGAATAAGACTAGTAGTAGCTCAAGATAGACAGAAGAAAAATGCCGTTTCACACCGTAAAAATGTTGAGTTTGAATCGGGAAGCTATGTGTTCTTAAAGGTCTCTCCTTGGAAGGGGAAGATCAGGTTCGGAAAGAAAGGAAAATTAAGCCCAAGATTCATTGGACCCTTTGAGGTACTGCAAAAAATTGGAGAAGTTGGGTAAGAGGTAACCTTACCTCCAGCACTCGAGAATGTCCACAATGTATTCCATGATTCAGTTTTACGACCCTACAAACCCGATTACAAGCATGTAATTGAATATAAACCCATCCATTTTGAGAAAGACTTGTCCTACGAAGAAATTCCCATTCAGATTGTTGACCGCAAAGTACAAGTTCTCGAAATAAAGTAATACCTTACATTAAAGTAATTTGGAGAGGCCATAGCGTTGAAGAAAGCAGCGTGGGAACTCGAAGAATATTATGAAGAATTATCCTCATTTATTTACTTCAATTATGTATAGCGATTACGAGGGATGAGAATCTTTGTAATGGGGAGAATGTAGCGAATTGAATGGATTGAGTCGTGATTACGGGGACATAATCCTTTTAAAGGGGGAAATATGTGTGAATGAGATTTTTATAATTTAATTTTAATATTTATTGAATTAAATAAATATTCTTGATGATTTAATTATTGGATTAAATAATTAATTGATGAAGTTGTGGTAGATTAATTTAATTATATGTGTTAGATTTATTAAATTAATGTGGAGAATTTTATTATTCAAAGTATGTAATTATGTGAGCTTCTTGAATTAAATGAAATATTTAATAAGCATAACATTATTTTAATTAATTTAATAATTAATTAGAGATTTAATAATTTGACATAGTTAATAAATGAGAAAATTAATTATGTGACTATGTGAAATAATGAGAAATTATCATATTTTATTTATATTAAATTAAATAAGAGATTTAATTAATTGCCTAAATAGGTGTGACACGATTAAACTATATTATAAAGGATTAATTAAATTAAATGGGATTGAGTCTTTAAGAATAACCAAACATAGCTTTAAGGGAAGTTGAGAGCAGTTAACCACGTATGGGTTAACTGACCTCAACATTATTGGGTTATATGTGTGCCTTGTCAGTTTCTTCATTTTACGTATTTACAATTAAGAGTTAACTTGAGAAGTCAGAGAGAATTCAGAGAATTGTTAGGAGAATTTGTGAGAGTTAAGAAGAATCTGAGGAACTTCACTCTTGTTCATTCGTAATAGGGTAATCTCTTCAACCCAATTTCTATTTTTTTACGATTGTTAAAGTTTTCATGAAAATGGCTTTAAGTTTTGTTAAAACTTCTATAATTGGAAAAGGGTAGTGATTATGTGTTATATATGTGGTAAGATGTTATTATAACATGGGTTACTGTATATTGTATATTTCCATATCATCGGTTTCATAAAAATTATGTCGTACATTGTTCTTCAAAATTACATAGAATGAAAATATGGCCATATGGCCTTACATACAAAATTTAACACGATAATCATAAGTGGTATTGTAAAAACCCAAAACCCTGATAAGACTCGTATGTATAAATCACGTTATATAAATAAAATTTCTCTGTTCTGAATGTGTTACGTGTTATTATATACTTGGTTTGACAAAATTGACCAAATAAATTTTTATCCAAAAAACGTCGTGCTTGACACCTCGTGCTTAATTTTTTTTTTTTCCATAATCGGACTTTTCGGTAAAATTATTTTGACAAGTTGCTTTGTCGTGCTTACACTGACAAAATGCTTTGTCGTGCTTGTTAGGATTAGTGAGAAATTTAGGTTAGTAAGCCTAGGTTAACAAACCCTAACCCTAATTAGCAAAACCCTAAACCTAGTTTATAAATTAAACACTAATTAGCTAATCTAAACCTAACTAGCTTATGTTAACACCTAATCATGGTTAGTAAACTTCTATTAGGTACTAATTAATATTACTTAACATTCCTAATCATTAGAAACAAAACCCTAATCAAGATTAGTGAAGATTTAAACCTAATTAAGCTACTAATTTGATCAACTAGCTCACAAGTAGGATGAGAGTCACCATTTCAAGTTCTGAAACATCACATGACATGCTTCCCAACTCCCAAGCAGCAGAAGAGTCACAAATCAGATCTTTATAGAGGCAAGTAGGTGGAAAAATGACCAAAAAGCCAAGTTGAAGAATTCTATAAATAGGAACCTTAGGGCTGAGCAAACTCACGAAATCTCAAAGCCTAGATACACTTATAAACCTACCATATCAAGCCCGGGTGTTAACATCAACAAGATTTGAAGATAGAATCAAGAATTGCTCAAGTTAAGGTGCAAACCCTAGTTCATAAATTTCTCTTTGATCTTATGTTAGATTTGTTGTTTAGATGTTTATCATATTGTATTAGGATGTTAGAAAGTATGCTAGAGTGGTAGAACACATTTTCATAACACCTAGATGCCTTAATTAAGCGTTTTATGAAATTTGGAAATTTTGAAAAAAATGGTCTGACAGCCGAATGTCAGGGCTTTTCGATTCATGTGTGTTTATGATTTGGTTTGTTAATTAATTGGTATTTGTAGCTTGTAAGTAGGTATTTAATCTAGAAAAGAAAACAGGTTCATATGAACCATAAATTCCAAGATATAAGGAGTCAAAGTGGGTTGACAATTCACAGAAGTTGGTTTTCTTGGTTGCCCAGAAAGCTCAAGAACGGTTAAACCAGCTAGTTTGACTGACCTTTTTAATCGTCTTCTGATTGTTAATTGTTTATGTTTTTGTTATATACTGGTACCCTGTTATACATACTACATGTCTATGATCTTCAATCGAACAAATAACTCATATGATTACCGGAATTATTGGTCAAAAGTAGTTGACCGAGCATGACCAAGTTTCTGGGTTTTTTCCAGAAACTGAAGAACACGAAGAACAATTGGTAGTTGTACTTTGACCAACATAAATATAGACCTTAGATTTAAGTTTTGTTCATGTTAATGTTATATACATGTACCCTGACATTTAGATTACATATTTACAACAAACCTGACATACATCTAATACGAAATTAAAGTTATTCAAGCCCTGAAAAGCGTTGATTGGCCATGACCCTTTATTACAGGTTACCCGAAACCGAAACGATTCTACGGCGATAACTTTGAACCTTTATAATTTCTTGTTAGATGTAGATTAAAGCTGATTATTGCTTGAGCTTGTCTTATTGTATGAGTACTCTGACACCAATACTTGATCTAACAAAAATCATTACGATGTGAGTTATTTGATGGTGTTGGTCACTCGACCATGACCCAGCGGTACGCCAAGAAACTCAAGAACACCTCTGACGACACTTTACATCTTTATAGAGCTTTAGCGACGGACATAAATTATTTTCTTTAAAATAAATTATAAAAATTAAAAATAATTAATAAATACATATAAAAGCAGGTTTTAAAAATTATTATAAATTATTTACGATATTTCTACAAAAATGTAATAATTATTTTATTTTATTTAGATATTATTTATAATTAACTTATTAATAAAGTAATTAGAATAATTACTTTTAAATACTAAATAATTATGTAAAAATATTATTATTGAAATAAAAATCATAATAAATGATTATAAATTAATAAATAATATTAAATAATGTTTTAATAAAATTTTAGTAAATATAAATTACTTATAAATAGAGATAAATGATTTAAAAACATTTAAAGGATAAATAAATACTTTAAAAATACTTTAAACCTTCTAAAATATATTATAAGGATAATTAAATTATTTAAAAATATAACCAAATTTTATAAATAAAATTTAGTTCATTTATCGAAAGGTATTAAAAGTCAAATCTTAGATATTAAATAGATGTTTTATTTGAGTATTTTTATCAATACTAATGTGTTAGATTTATATTTATAAACGTCATAGGTACTTATTAGCCTTTGAATAACATAGCTTGAGTGATCTACGCTCAGGCAAATCTCCTATACCCAATTTATTACTTATGCAAAATTTATCAACTTTGTTTATTACATTAAACAAGATTACTATCTTGATATCTTTGTTGATATAATACACCTACATTGAATTACCTATTATTGAAAAGTTATCGCTATAGTTCCAGCATAACTAAGAAA
This sequence comes from Panax ginseng, assembly GCA_020205605.1. Lineage (NCBI taxonomy): Eukaryota > Viridiplantae > Streptophyta > Magnoliopsida > Apiales > Araliaceae > Panax > Panax ginseng. Next base: position 9,866,229 of record CM035146.1, read on the forward strand.
TGAATTGTTTATTCATATGATATTGTTTATTGAGCATAAACTGATGGTCAAACCAAATTGTTTTGGTAAGACGATCTTATCTTTGAAGTTGAGTATCCAGTAAAGGGGCGAAGTTTAGTCGATGAATATATTGTGATGAAATTGTAAGTGTATTTTGAGCCTTTGTAGGTAATATGCATACTCTAGGATGTTGAATAGGGTGATCCCTTATCTCACATCAGAATAAAATTTCTAAGTCTTTGTGGTATGAAATGATAAAAATTCGAACTAGTTGGAATTAGAAATCCGAGAAATGGTAACAACTATCGGTCAAAATTTGAATTGTTATAATTCTTCAAATCCTATATTGTTATAAATATACAACTTCTTTGAGCATGTCATAGCTCACCCTTGCAAATTATTCCCTTTGCGGTTTTAGATGGTAATCACTGGAACATCTGGAGTAGATAAAGGGAAGCGTCCTACATATATTAGATTATATTCTTATGCGTATGAATACCTTGTAATAAGAACTCATTTGAGAATTTTGTAATCGAATCATAATATTATGATATATATATAACATCTTTTATTTCCATGACCATGTTTTCTTACATATATAGATGTAAAGTAAGATGTCTTATTATTCTAGTTGAGATCCTTGAGAACTATTTATACGAGTGAGGTGTTAATAGCATGAATTTATTCATGTTGTTATTAATACTACGAATTTGAGATAGATGGTTACTATCGATACGATAGTATATATTCGCATGGCATAGACTATACATACGGGTGAGGTTATTAGTAATATGGATTGTTCATGTTATTCTTGATACTACGAATTTTGGATAGATAGACTCTAGTCACGAATCTGAGTTCATATATTCAAGTGAGGTATCCAAACACGGTAATATTTCTCTTGGGAATTACCATACTGTTATGGGATCTTGTGAATCTTGAATCTATGGGAATTATATCGATAGTCCCTCTATCTAATGTAATATTTTAATCGAGATACCATGGGTGTATAGATTTAAATGCATTATGTTAATTCTCTTTAAACACCATACCGGATACCACGGGAGTATAGGTATGGGGTGTTACAATTTTGGTATCAAAGTTGTTAAGGCTATAGATATAAGGAAGAGTTTTCTTAGTATATAGTCTTGGTAAAGTAAAAATTTTAAAAAGACATATAAAATATAACATTAAAATTATTATGTGGTGTAAACCTTTATACCAGTATTTATGGAGTTTTCTTTTATAGATGGCCAACTCGAATGCTGAAGAAAGAGTGATAGTAATCAATCCACATAAATAGAGTCTTTTATAGCTAGTGATCTGAGAAGAAGAAGAATTGCTTCATGATCGATAAGCGCTTGATCTTTGAAGAAGAAGAAGAAGAAGATCCGATTAATTTGGACAATTAATAAGAATAGATGAGCATGATGAGGCAATGGCATCATTACTGCAGACAACAGAATGTGAGAACAATAAAATGAAGTTTAGAGGCGATTTGGTGAGTGTATGCTAATGGATGAAAGGAGTCATAGTCATCATTGAAAGTACTGTTGAACCATGCACATAGGAAGCGAGGAGGAAATTGATCCAGGTTTCTTAAAACATCTACGGGAGTTCGAGATACTTTTAATGATTTGCGACATCGTGTAACTTCGATATCGATGAGAGAGAAGAAAAGCGCTTATCTCATCGATCGATCTGTGGTTTGTCACATGATCTAGGATTCCTTTGATGATATCAATGAATTCTAGAGAGTAACATAGGTGGTTGGATGCTTTATATTAGTATAATAAAAAGCATTCAAAGTTTGTAATGAAAGTTGTACCTGTAAGATACTAGTATGTTTAAAGTTGTTGTAAGGTATGAGTTATAAATAAACAATATGTTTTGGTTATCTAAGAATCTTATGTGAATCTTTATTTGTTGTTTTATAGAATCATGCCACCAACGAGAAGACCAGAAGAGAAATGAATAATGAGGATAATCCTACTCAGCGGTTAGTAGATATGATGTTAGGAGTAATAAGCGGACACTGTAAACCAAAATACATCCTTTAAAGACTTTAAATTAGTGGACCACTGAATTTAAAGGTACATTAGAACACAATAGATGCCTGATTTGGATTTACGAGATAGAAAAATTCTTCCTAGTAACCAATGTTAGTAATAACTAGAAGACAACTTTTGCAACTTTCTTCTTGAAAGGTGAAGCTAATTATTTGTGGGAATCAACCAAAGGTCGAGTAGAAACTGAAATTGTTCCTTGGGATATATTTAAAGAGTTGTTCTTTGAAAACTATTTTTCCCAATCCCTGAAAGACTGAATAGAAATAAAATTTCTGGACATAAAACAAGGAGATCTTACTGTAACCCAGTATACAGCTAAGTTTAATGAACTATCCAGGTTCGTTCCTCATCAAGTAACCAATGAACTTAGAAAGACTCGTAGGTACCAAGAAGGTTTAAAACCTCAGATTCGGAGTAAATTATTAGTGCTTCAAATCAAAACTTTCTTTAAAATACTAGAGAAGGCCACTATAACTGAAAGTGAGAATGAAAATCTCGCTAAGTTTCATCAGGACAAAAAGACTCAGAGTGAGAAAGGAAAAAGTAAGACAGAACCCAGTTCAGGTGGGTTTAATAACAAGCGTAAATGGAATAATCTATTTCTAACAACTCAAGGAAAAAGATAGGAAATACTAATAACAATTTTAGTAATAATAATATTAAACCTTGTCCTAAGTGTAGTAAGAAACATAGAGGAGAGTGTCTTCTTAATAAATGCTTTAATTGTGGACAGTCAGGACATTATATTTCACAGTGTCCTCTTCCAAAGAAAAATAAATGTTTTAATTGTGGTTGATGGACCCATTTTCTAAAAGCATCCCATAAACCAAGGAGGAAAAGGGGTTAAAATACCAGAGAATAATCAATAGACAGTAGCTGCAGTTGGGGTTCAGAAACGACCTACCGCGAGAACATTTAATATGTCGGTGAGGGATGTTGTTACTTCACAGGACGTGGTGATAGGTATCATCCCTATCAACACTTTAAATGCATATGTGTTATTCGATTTTGCTACTACCTGTTCATTTGTGTTTAGAAATTTCTCTACAAACTTAAATATGCCTTGTGAAAATTTAGACAAACCATTTTGTGTAGAAATTGCTAATAATGAAAGAATTCCGGTTAAGACCATATACAGAAACTGTAGTGTGGTAATAAAAGGACATAATTTTAAGGTAGATTTGATACCAATTCAATTGGGAGAATTTGATGTAATTCTAGGAATGGATTGGTTAGTTAATCATAACGCGATGATTGATTATCATCAAAAATGTATTAACCTTTTGACTGCTTCGAACGGTAGTTGTTCACCTAAGCAATCTCGATGATTGACTATAGTTTAGGCAGAAAGATTACTTAAAAAGGGTTGTTTAGGATATTTGGCCTATATAGTTAATACTCGTCAGGAAGGAGTAAAACTAGATCAAATACCTATAGTTAAGGAATTTCTGATGTATTTCTAGATGATTTACGGTTTGCCTCGAGATAGGAGATTGAGTTTATCTTTGATCTTGCAGGAGGCGGCACCAATTTCTAAAAGGCGCGTCTGAGAATGGCACCTATAGAAATGAAAGAGTTACTTATTCGATTCTGGGAACTCTTAGATAAAAAAGTACATACAACCTAGTGTTTCACCACAGGGAGCACCGGTGTTGTTTTAAAGAAGAAGGATGGAACTATGAGACTTTGTATAGATTATAGGGAGCTAAATAAGCTAACTATTAAGAATAAATATCCTTTGCCAAGGATTGATGATTTGTTTGACCAATTAAAGAAGTAGAACATTTTCAAAAATTGACCTTAGAAGAGGTTATCATCAATTAAAGGTAAGAAAGGAGGATGTCTTAGAAAATAGCGTTTAGGACCTATTTATGGACATTATGAATTTCTTGTAATGTCTTTTGGATTAACAAATGCACCGGCAACATTTATGGATTTAATGAATCGAGTGTTTAAACCATGCTTGGACAAATTTGTTGAAGTGTTTATCGATGATATCCTGGTATACTCAAGAACACGGGAAGAGCATGATGAACACTTGAGAGTCATTTTGGAGAAATTACGAAAGGAACAACTTTATGCAAAGTTTTCCAAGTGTGAATTCTGGTTGAAGAGAGTTCAATTTTTAGGTCATATAATTGACAAAGATGGAATATCTGTAGATCAACTAAGATCAAAGCGTTTGTGAGCGGGAACAACTAACAACTCAACGAAGTATGAAGTTTTCTCGGTTTAGCGGGTTATTGCAAGCGGTTTATTAAAGATTTTTCAAAAATAGCAACCCATTAACCAATTTAACTCGAAAGGCGGTGAAATAAATGCAGACGAGATAAATGTGAGGAAAGCTTCAAGAGTTAAAAAAGCGGTGAGCATGGCTCTAATGTTATCCTTACGGATGATACATGATGCCTTGTAGTATATAGTGACGCATCACCACGGAGGATTAGGTTGTGTGTTGATGCAAATGGGAAAGTGATAGCTTATGCATCACGACAACTCAAAGATTATGAGAAGAGATATCCTACTCATGATTTAGAGTTAGCCGCTGTGGTTTTTGCTCTAAAAATTTGGAGACATTACTTATATGGGGAAAATTGTGAAATATATCTGAGATCTAAAAAGTTTGAAATATATTTTTACTAGCAGGGAATTAAATTTAAAACGGAGAGGCGATGGTTAGAGGTGATAAAGGATTTTATTTGTGAAATCTTATATCATCCGGTAAAAGCAAATGTTGTGGTGATGCGTTAAGTAGAAAGAATCGGGAAAAATTGAATGTGTTAACCACCGATGATAGGTTAAAAAGATTTTAAACATTTAAAAATTGAGGTGGAATGTCCAACTACCTCTACCCAAAAATTGTATATTTTAGAAGGAGTTTCATCTACGCTTTCGATAAAGTTAGAGATACGGGGAAAAAGATGAAGAGTGTAAGAAATACAAGTCTAATATAACTCATGACAAGTATAATAAATTTCGAATAGATGCAGATGGAATAATAAGATATGAAAATAGAATCTGGGTTCCATTAGATCAAGCTTTAAAAGATTAAATTTTGAACGTAACACATAATTTTAAATTTTCCATACATCCTAGCAGTACTAAAATGTTCAAAGATTTAAGTCGACACTTTTGGTGGTCGAATATGAAAAGGGAAATAGCTGAATGGTTAATTAAATGTCTTACGTGTCAAAGGGTTAAGGCAGAACATCAGAAGCCAAGTGGTTTACTTCAACCCTTACCAATTCCTGAGTGGAAGTGGGAACATATAACCATGGACTTTGTAGTGGGCCTTCCAACTACACAAAAAGGCCATAATACCATTTGGGTAATAGTTGACCGTTTAACTAAGTCTGAGGTTCATTGGACCTTTTGAAATTTTGAGAAGAATTGGTGAAGTTGCTTATGAAATAGCACTACCACCTGAGTTAAACCATATTCACAATGTGTTTCATGTGTAATAGTTTCACGACCATACAAACACGATTATAAACACGTTATAAATTATGAACCTATCCAAATCAAAGAAGATCTTTCTTATGTAGAAGAACATGTGCAGATCATCGACCGTAAAGAGCAAGTCCTCCGTATTAAAGTGATAGCATCGGTTAAAGTAATATGGAGAAATCAGAACGTTGAAGAAGCTACATGGGAGCTTGAAGATAAAATGCGAGAGAATTATCCTCAAATTTTTACTTAACATGTATTGTAATTTCGAGGACGAAATTCTTATTAGTGGAGGTGAATGTAAAAACCCAAAACCCTAAGAAGACTCGTATGTATAAATCCCGTTATATAAATAAAATTTCTCTGATCTGAATGTGTTACGTGTTATTATATACTTGGTTTGACAAAATTAACCAAATAAATTTTTATCCGAAAAACGTCGTGCTTGACACCTCGTGCTTAATTTTTTTTTTCCATAATCGGACTTTTCGGTAAAATTATTTTGACAAGTTGCTTTGTCGTGCTTACGCTGACAAAACACTTTGTCGTGCTTATTAGGATTAGTGAGAAATTTAGGTTAGTAAACCTAGGTCAACAAACCCTAACCCTAATTAGCAAAACCCTAAACCTAGTTTATAAATTAAACCCTAATTAGCTAATCTAAAACTAACTAGCTTATGTTAACACCTAATCATGGTTAGTAAACTTCTATTAGGTACTAATTAACATTTACTTAAGGTCTAATCATTGGAAACAAAACCCTAATCGATTCTGGTGCTCCGATAAGCGAGCCCTATTTACAACATCGAGTACAAAACACGGTTTATGAGAAATTAGATATTAGCGTATCTCGGTTTCAAACCTCTTAAAAACATTAGCGTCATTTGCTCCTCATTATCGACCAAATGGGATACAAGCGGGATAACTCATAAATTTAGCCTCGTATTGCGACACGGTCATATTGTTTTGTTCGACTTGATAAACTCCACCTCTTTCATGTAGCCGAATACTTTCGGGAAAGTACTTGTCGTTGAATAGCTCTTGGAACTTCTCCCAATATACATCTTGAGTGTGTCGGTGGGTACATTTCTGATTCCCACGATGTCTGCCTTTTCATGCAACCACGAAGGTGGCGAAGGAACCTTTTGCTCTCGGAGCATCCCAAGACATCAAATATCTTGGTGATCTGCTTTATCCATGCTTCAGCGTTAAGTGGTTTTGGCTCTCCAATAAACTCCGGTGGTCCCAACTCCTTGAACTGTTTAGCGGTGACCGTTCGAGAGTTTCCAGTGTTTCCACCTGCATTTTGAACAGGAGCCGCTCTCGCCTGATGTTGCATGAATTGTATGAAGCCTCGAAACATTTTATTGTTCATCATTTGGTCAGTGTTGTTATTTGCATTAGGATTGTCGCCTTCCTGATGCACATTGTTTTGGTTATTGATCTGTGGAAACTCAACGGTCTCCTGTGCTCCATTGATGTTCTCAACATTCTCGGATGCCATTTTCAAATACGGCCACAAAACATGGGTTAATTGACATGCAACATATTATCCATATACTCTAACCAACCAATTAAATACCAAATAAACTTAGGTAGGTCATACTAGCGAAGGAATTCCCCATCTCTCCCCTTCTAGTTCTAGTCTCACATCTTAGCTAGGGATCATATCCTAAGCTTTGATACCAACTGTTATGGCCCCCAAAATTAGGTATCGTCACCCATCTTGGGTGCGCCACTTACATGGTACATGAATTCAAATACAACTTAATAATACAATTTATAGGTGTACAATCACGACAAAACATAAAAGTATGAGTTTGAATACAAATATTGTCTACTAGAGATTATACAAACTAAAAAGGAGTCCTCATTACAATTATTATCACACTATTTCACATAATAGTGAGGGACTACTAATGTTATCATACAATTAAAAGTCACTCCATTCCCGACTAGTCCTGCTTCGTTCTCATTTCTGAAGTGAACAATAAAAGTAAAAGGTGAGCTCAATTAGCCCGATAGGAAATATTATGACTAAGATAAAGCGAGAATATATTATCGTTAGCCTTCAACAATGCTAAAGCGATACAATATAACAACCATCAAGTTTAAGCTGCTTGGTAGAACAAGCGATCCATTAAAAAGAGTGAGTAGAGAATAAAATCTACTATCTTTTATGATTTAAAGGTTTTCATCACTTTTATCGTTGGGACTCGACAATAAATAATCCAAATCATCGAATCACCCACACTTTTCTGTCGAGGATATTCTTTAGTATCACGACCACAATTATCCATGCACTACGGGCCAAGAATATTTGTGTATTCATTAATGGTCATGATCGTACCAACAATTGTCCATCAATGCACTACGGGTTGATGAGGACTTTTCCACATCATTTGTAACATTACGATCATGATTACCAGAATAATCCCTAGTAGAGAATCATACCAAGTCCATCATGCCTTTATAGGCCACATATGACTTTCAACAAAATATAAAGCATGAGGATGATTACAATGATATAAAATTGATAAACCAAGTTCAAGAATTAATTTATCCGAGGAACTAATAACGTCCAAATTTTCAACATGATACTAATTTATAGAGTAAAATTCAAGAATGCTCGGAAGAATATTTTCATGAAAAGAATCTTTGGATGAAGCGCAAATATCAAGGATATTCCACTAATTTCATGGAGTATAGAAGTCAAAACTTTAACCAATTTGAGTATAATAAGGAATGGAATAACAAAAGAAATCACCGGGCATGCGATAGGCCCGCAGGCGAGTTATTCAATAGAATAATAAATAACGGAATCGGGTTAGGCGTAAAATGCACGAGATAGGATATTCAACGAGAATAATAAAAAGGCGGAATCGGTCCGGCGTAAAATGCCTGAGATATGATATTCAGCGAGAATAATAAAGGCGAGAATCGGTCGAGGCATAAAATGCACAGATAGGATATTCAACGAGAATAATAAAAAAGCGGAATCGGTCGGCGTAAAAGCGCCTGAACGAGGATATTCAACGAGAATAATAAAAAGCGGAACCGGTCGGCGTAGAATGCCTGAGCGAGGATGTTCCAATGAGAATGATAAAGAATGGAACAACGGAAGAATTTCACTAAGTATAGGGTAGCAGCGTATACTGGGTTATTCCAATAGAATAATAAAAAATGGAATAACAGAAGTTCTCTTCATGGATAAGAAAGAAATAATACTCCCTACGGGTACAACAAATAATAATCCCTACCTTGGAAAAAAAATTGGATACTGGAATAGTGAGGTAGCAGATATCTCTTTTTCTTTCTCTGTATTTTCTCTCTATAATAATCGCTCTAAAACTTTTGTGAATTGGTGAGAAATGAAGGAAGAATGATCTTTTATTTATAGAAAAATATAGTTTCACTAATTGCACGTTTTGGGGCTCGAAAAAAATTCTGATACTGATACCTCGACTTTTCTTTCATTTTTAATTTAGTCCTGCAAGTATTATCAATCTTGCACCAACTCCCCTAATAGTTAATAATGTGAATCAATAGTTCAATTATGTGAATCAATAGTATAATCATGTGAAAAATACGAATTACAGTATAGTACTTCCATCTATACCTCCATTTTTAACTTAGTCATGCAAGTATTATCAATCTTGCACCAACTCCCCTAATAGTAAACATATGTGAACAAATAGTTATATAAGCATGTGAATTAGTAGCAATTAATTGCTAATTTATCCGATAAATTACCCGATTTATCAATATAACCCCTAGACATCAATTATCATCGGAATAAATGTCAATTTTCACTAACACAAACAATTCCAACATAATGAAACTATTTTTATCAAAAATATAAATTTTGAAATTTCAAAGTTTGACTTTCTTGAAAAAGTCAACTGTTGACTTTTTGACCAAATAGTGAATCCCGAAAAATTGTGTTTATAGACTATTTTTACTAATTTCGTTATTCTGGACTCAAATATCACGTTCGCGTCTCCAAATTTAACTCCGAACAACATTCATCATTAATATTATAACTCACAATGTTTATCAACCAGGTTGTTCCCAGGAAAGAGGGGGCTTTCCAATAAGGAGTTCTCCCTATTGGCGCGCAATTAGGTGACCAAACCTCTCCTTGACAGAACTTCTAGACATTGTAAATATTGAAATTTATAATATGAATAACTTTGTCATCTCAAGTATTGATTTAATAAAAAACATTTTATGCATATGATACTGTGACAATAATTGAATCAATAATATGATAAATACGATGCAGCAATTACTATAGCAATAATTGAGTATAAGCGGTGACTTCTCGCGTAAGCATCAATAATCAATCTGGCGTCTTCTTATGCAACCATCGTATTACTATACTTTTACTATCGGGTAGTTCAGCGAGTTAACGGTAAAACTTCCATAGATTATTTTCATAAAGTATTATTGTCGTTTTCTCGATCAAGCCAATAATTTACGTTAATGAGGTCCTGATGATTGTCTTGGTTATACGAATATTCCTGTTAAAATGAATATTCCCAGACCAATCGAATATTATATAACGACTTGCGTACTTTGCAAAATTTATAAATATTACCCACAACTATAACATTATATCAAATCCACACCATAATATTCAAAAAATATATTTAGAGAAAATTTAATCTTTATTCAAAATTGGGGTCTTACAAATAAGGTATAATTTATTGTTTTGCTTAACGAGATAATGTCGCTAAGGCGTCAAACTTCGAAACCAAAGGGCAAAAAAGAATACATCGACAACGTTGGGGACAACAATGATGACGATGCAAAACTTTGCAAACATTGTAGCTCGAAATTTGCTACGGCGAGGGAATACCGACTTGAGGGGAACCGGCCAGGACAATTGTAATGAGCGAGATTTTTGTAATTTAATTCTTAATATTTATTGAAGTAAATAAATATTTTTGATTATTTAATTATTAGATTAAATAATTAATTAATGCAATTATGGTAGATTAATTTAATTATATGTGTTACATTTATTAAATTAATGTGGAGAATTTGATTATTCGATGTATGTAATTATGTGAGCTTATGGTATTAAAAGAAATATTTAATAAGCGTATTGGTATTTTAATTAATTTAATTATTAACTATAGAGTTAATAAATTGACATTATTTATTAATGAGATATTTAATTATGTGACTATGTGAATTTATGAGAAATTATTATATTTTACTTAAAGTAAATTAAATAAAATATTGGATTTATTTTATAAGGAGTGTGACATTTTCAAACTATATTATAAGGTTCATTAAATTAAATGGCTTTTGAAATCTATTCTAGCTAGCCAAATGGAGCCCTAATGGGAGTTGGGAGCAGTTAACCCATAATGGGTAACTAACCTCCATAACGTGCGTCAGTTTTCTCCTTTATTATCTTACGTCTTTTTTCTTTTCTTTCATTCTTCTAAGTCTAGCAAAGGAAATCACAGAGAGAATTAAGAATTTTTGAGCGAATTGTGAGTTGTGTGATTATTTGAGAAAGGTTTCACCTCTTCTATCTACACTACACTGTGGGTAATTTCTAAAAACCCAGTTCTATTTCACGTCATTAAGTTTTCATGAAAATGGCTTAAGTCTTCTGTAAAGTTTATGTAGTTGGAAAGGGTAACAATTATGTGAATATATGTAATAATTCGAGTAGCATAGCATGTTTTATATATATTGTATATCATTCCATATCATAAGTTTGATATTACTATGACTTGCTTTTTCAAAAATTTACAGAGTACGTTATATTGCCATATGGCCCTTATACGTAACTTTAATATGTCAACCATAAATGGTTTTGTAAAAATTATAATTGTATATGATTATGCATGCTAAAACGAACAAAACAAAACTTGAATGGTTGGATTTGGCCTTACTCTTGAATCCGTAGTATTAAATTCCATGTTTGTGTTCAAGAACATCAAGAACAGTGAAATTTACATATTTTTATTCTGTAATTATGTGTTTTAAATGGTTAAAGTCACTCTATAAATGTTGGGTAATGATTATATACGAATTCTAACATATGGGTATGATTAAATTCGTGTAGTAATAATTTAATTGGAGTTTTTTTGGCTGTGTTATGCAATTTTTGCGAATTCTGAGAACAATTTACGGTTATAGCATGCGATTGCCATACTACTCGTGCCTTAACATCCGTATAGCGCCATGACGCTTTCCATTTCCACAGGATTTGGTGTTCACTGTACTAACATCATCCAACTATCTACCCATAAATAAATGCAAACCATTCAATAGATAGAAATAATAATAAATCTCCCCTTATGGGGTTACATCAACTACATAATAAATAAATCGAGTTACTCTAAACTTAAATCATCATCGGAAACATAAACAAATAAGTCTTAAGTAACATCAATTCTAATTATCATTACATAACCACATAAATAATCAATCTTCATTACTTGCTAAGCTTGCCCTTGCCTTTACTAGTGGAAGGTTCATCAGCTCTTTCGTTTACGCAAGAGTGAGCACGATTGCCCACAAGTATAACAATATAAAAATGAAATAATAACATGTGAATAAATCAAAGCCTTCTGAAATAAAAGCTCAACTTTTGAATCAAGAATGAATAACAAGAATCAAAAGATTTTTGAGGGTCATAAGAGTTTGAACTATGTCCTAGGTTATCAAGGGTTATACTTGAAACCTTTACTTGATCGTAAGACTATGGACCTTTTCTACTCGTGCTTAGGGGGATCAACCCTTAGTACCATCTTGTGCACAATATCTTAGCGCTAACACATAAGTAAATCCCTTTGTAGGGTTGTTCATCTCGATTTGACATTCGAGTCAGCACCAAAGGAAGTTTGGTTTGGATAATTCAATAAGGGTTACGAAATTTAGAGCGTTCATCAACTATGGACTAGTTGAATCAATAAGGATTAGATTAGTCTAACAAGGTTCAACAACAATGATATTCAAATTGAATAATAATCTCAAGAAGTATCTGATAGAATAAATATTGTATAACGAATTCATACTTTGAAAGGATAGTCAATCTTTAATATGACAATTCGAACTTGAATACTAGTAATGAGAATTTACTCAAGGTAAATAATAATCTTGAATAATGATAACAAGTAGGGGTAGGAAACTTGCCTTGTGCATAGATTACACTTTAATTAAACTCGTTCTTTGATTTAAATCCTACATATCATTTACATTCATAATACCAGTCAATTATAACATACTAGTCATCACAAGTTAATTCTCTTTGTCTAACTTTGATAATGATCACATTTAATCAAACTACTACACTCATTGTCTCATACTTTACAATTTATGAACAATAAGCTAATTATGTATTCAATAATTCAATCCACATGTAATTATGTTATTTACATGTTAAACATCTATTTTAACATCTTATTATACTTCTAACATATTTATATGATGTGACGAACGAGATTTTTGTAATTTAATTCTTAATATTTATTAAAGTAAATAAATATTTTCGATGTTTTAATTATTAGATTAAATAATTAATTAATGCAATTGTGGCAGATTAATTTAATTATATGTGTTACATTTATTAAATTAATGTGGAGAATTTGATTATTCGATGTATGTAATTATGTGAGCTTATGGTATTAAAAGAAATATTTAATAAGCTTATTGGTATTTTAATTAATTTAATTATTAACTAGAGAGTTAATAAATTGACATTATTTATTAATGAGAAATTTAATTATGTGACTATGTGAATTTATGAGAAATTATTATATTTTACTTAAAGTAAATTAAATAAAATATAGGATTTATTTTATAAGGAGTGTGACATTTTCAAACTATATGATAAGGTTTATTAAATTAAATGGCTTTTGAAATCTATTCTAGCTAGCCAAATGGAGCCCTAATGGGAGTTGGGAGCAGTTAACCCATGATGGGTAACTGACCTCCATAACGCGTGTCAGTTTTCTCCTTTATTGTCTTACGTCTTTTTTCTTTTCTTTCATTCTTCTAAAATCAGCAAAGGAAATCACGAGAGAGAATTAAAAATTTTTGAGGAATTGTGAGTTGTGTGATTGTTTGAGAAAGGTTTCACCTCTTCTATCTACACTACGTTGTGGGTAATTTCTCCAAACCCAATTTCTATTTCACGTCATTAAGTTTTCATGAATATGGCTTAAGTCTACTGTAAAGTTTCTATAGTTGGAAAGGGTAACAATTATGTGAATATATGTAATAATTCGAGTAGCATAGCATGTTTTATATATATTGTATATGATTCCATATCATAAGTTTCATAATACTATGACTTCTTTGTTTCAAAATTTCTGATCGTTATATGGCCATATGGCCCTATATCGTAACTTTAATATGTCAACCATAAATAGTTTTATAAAAATTATACTTGTATATGATTATGCATGCTAAAACGAACAAAACGAAACTTGAATGGTTGGATTTGTCCTTATAACGAATCCGTAGTATTAAATTCCATGTTTGTGTTTAAGAACATCAAGAACAGTGAAATTTACATATTTTAATTCTGTAATTATGTGTTTTAAATGTTTAAAAGTCGCTCTATAAATGTTGGGTAATGATTATATACGCATTCTAACATGTGGGTATGATTAAATTCGTGTAGTAATAATTTAATTGGAGTTTTTTGGTACGTGTTACGCAATTTTTTGAATTGCGAGAACAATTTTCTGATTCATACTTGCCATGAAACTAGTCTCGATCCTTAACATCCATGGCAATGACACCACGGCGCCTTCCATTTCCACAGGATTTTGTGTCCACTGTACAAACATCATCCAACTATCTACCCATAAATAAATGCAAACCATGCAATAGATAGAAATAATAATAAATCTCCCATTATGGGGTTACATCAACTACATAATAAATAAATCCCAGGTTACTCTAACCTTAAATCATCTGTGCGGAAACATAAACAAATAAGTCATAACTAACATCAATTCTAATTATCATTACATAACCACATAAATAATCAATCTTCATTACTTCTTTAAGCTTGCCCTTGCCTTTACTTAGTGGAAGGTTCATACGCTCTTTCGTTCTTAACTACAATGTTATTATTACCTTGAGAATGAACACGATTGCCCACAAGTATAACAATATAAAATGAAATAATAACATGCAAATAAATCAAAGACTTACGAAATAAAAGCTCGACTTTTGAATCGAGAATGAATAACAAGAATCAAAAAGATTTACGAGGGTCATAAGACCTTGAACTATGTCTAGGTTATCAAGGGTTATACTTGAAACCTTTAATGATCGTAAGACTATGGACCTTTCTACTCTTACCTAGGGGATCAACCCTTAGTACCATCATGTGTGCACAATATCTTAGCGCTAGCATAAGTAAATCCCTTTGCGGGGTTGTTCATCTCGATTTTGACAAAGTCACTTATAGAAGGAAGTTTGGTTTGGATAATTCAATAAGGATTTTGAAATTTAGAATAGTTCATCAACTATGGACTAGTTAAATCAATAAGGATTAAGCTAGTCTAAAAGGTTCAACAATAATGATATTCAAATTGAATAATAATCTCAAGAAGTATACAATAGAATAAATATTGTATAACGAATTCATACTTTGAAAGGATAGTCAATCTTTAATATAACAATTCGAACTTGAATAATAGTAATGAGAATTTACTCAAGGTAAATAATAAACTTGAACAATGATAACAAGTAGGGGTAGGAAACTTGCTTTGTGCGTAGATTACACTTTAATTAAACTCGTTCTTTGATTTAAATCCTACATATCATTTACATTCATAATACCAGTCAATTATAACATACCAGTCATTACAAGTTCATTCTCTTTGTCTAACTTTGATAATGATCACATTTAATCAAACTACTACACTCATTGTCTCATACTTTACAATTTATGAACAATAAGCTAATTATGTATTCAATAATTGAATCCACATGTAATTATGTTATTTACATGTTAAGCATATATTTTAACATCTTATTATACTTCTAACATATTTCTATGTTCATTACATTAAGTTACTAACACATTGCTAGACTTGACATTTTTTAAAAAAATTTATTTACGAACATTACGGAGGTGGTGGCTGTGATTGCCACTTTTATCTTTAACTACTCGTATTTGCTTATTTGATGGGTATTCTGCCCGGACTCTTAATTTGTGGTGTGGATGTTAAAGGCGAGGTAGCGCCATGGTGTATATGACAAACCGAAGCTGATACGCAATTAGCGAAAATTACGAACACGACTAAAAAACTCAATTAAATTATTACTACAATTTAATCATACCCACATGTTAGAATTAGTATATAATCATTACCCAACATTTATAGAGCGACTTTAACCATTTAAAACATATAAATACAGAATTAAAATATGTAAATTTCACTTTTCTTAATGTTCTTGAACACAAACATGGAATTTAATACTACGGATTCGTTGTAAGGCCAAATCCAACCATTCAAGTTTCGTTTTGTTCGTTTTAGCATGCATAATCATATACAAGTATAATTTTACAAAACCATTTATGGTTGACATATTAAAGATTACGTATAAGGGCCATATGGCCATATAGCGATACTCTGTAAATTTTGAAGCGACAGAAAGTCATAGTATTATGAAACTTGTGATATGGAATCATATACAATATATATAAAACATCTTTATCTTTACTCGAATTATTACATATATTCACATAATTGTTACACATTCCAACTACAGAAACTTTATAGAAGACTTAAGCCATATTCATGAAAACTTAATGACGTGAAATAGAAATTTGGTTTGAAGAAATTACCCACAGCGTAGTGTAGATAGAAGAGGTGAAACCTTTCTCAAACAATCACACAACTCATAATTCCCTCAAAAATTCTTAATTCTCTCTGTGATTTCCTTTGCTAGACTTAGAAGAATGAAAGAAAAGAAAAAAGACGTAAGATAATAAAGGAGAAAACTGACGTGCGTTATGGAGGTCAGTTACCCATCATGGGTTAACTGCTCCCAACTCCCATTAGGGCTCCGTTTGGCTAGCTAGAATAGATTTCAAAAGCCATTTAATTTAATAAACCTTATTATATAGTTTTAAAATGTCACACTCCTTATAAAATAAATTCAATATTTTATTTAATTTACTTTAAGTAAAATATAATAATTTCTCATAAATTCACATAGTCACATAATTAAATTTCTCATTAATAAATAATGTCAATTGATTAACTCTCTAGTTAATAATTAAATTAATTAAAATACCAATAGGCTTATTAAATATTTCTTTTAATACCATAAGCTCACATAATTACATACATCGAATAATCAAATTCTCCACATTAATTTAATAAATGTAACACATATAATTAAATTAATCTACAACAATTGCATTAATTAATTATTTAATCTAATAATTAAATCATCGAAAATATTTATTTACTTCGATAAGTATTAAGAATTAAATTACAAAAATCTCGTTCGTCACACCATTCCCCCCTTAAAAGGATTCTGTCCCCAGAATCACGACTCAATAAATTCGACATGTTACATTCTCCCCTCCTTACAAAGATTCTGTCCCCAGAATCGGGTACACATAAGTTAAATAAATAATTGAGGGTAATTCTTCATCATATTCTCTTCGAGTTCCCATGTAGCTTCTTCAGTGTTGTGGTTCCTTCAAATTACCTTAACAAAAGGTATTACCTTAGGCATCGTAGCCTTTCTGAGTCGTCGGAAGGCCAACCACGAAGTCCATTGTAATATGTTCCCATTTTCATTTTAGGATCTCTAACGGTTGTAGCAATCCACTTGGTCTCTGATGTTCTTCTTTCACTTTCTGACAGGTAAGACACTTGGTAACACATTCTGCAACATCTCGTTTTAAATTTGGCCACTAAAAATGTTGTCGAAGATCTTGGTACATTTTGGTACTACCAGGGTGAATCGAATATCGTGAACTATGAGCCTCGCTCAAAATTTCTTCCTTAATCTCTTGTACTAGCGGAACCCAAATTCTACTTTCAAATCTCAATTTTCCTTCCTTATCCATCTTAAATCTCAGTTCAGTTCCTTTAGATATCTTCTTTGTCACCTTTTTACATTCTTCATCCTGAAGATGAGCCTCCTTTACTTTATCTAGTAGAGTTGTACCATATTGCATCTGAAATAGCTTCTCATCAATCTCCATAGGATACTTCACTTCTAACTCCAGTTTTTCAATTTCTGCAATTAGCTCCTCCTTAGTAGTCAACCTCATCAATTTCTCACGACCCTTTCTACTTAAGGCGTCGGCAACCACGTTTGCATTACCCAGATGGTATAAAATATCACAGTCGTAATCCTTAATTAATTCCAACCATCTTCTTTGACGCATATTCAAATTCTTATGCGTGAAAATATATTTTAGACTTTTGTGGTCCATATATATGTCACACTTCTCCCCGTAGAGATAGTGCCTCCAGATTTTCAAAGCAAAAACAACTACAGCTAACTCCAAGTCGTGGGTCAGATATCCCTTCTTGTAATCCTTCAATTGTCATGATGCATATGCAATGACTTTGCCATTTTGCATCAGCACACAGCCAAGTCCTTTATGCGACACATCACTATAAACAACAAAATTTTATGTATCGTTCGGAAGAGATAACACAGGTGCCGTACTTAACCTCTTCTTCAATTCTTGGAAACTTTCCTCACACTTATCCGTCCAAACAAATTTCATAGCTTTTCGAGTTAAATTCGTTAACGGAGTTGCGATCTTAGAAAAGTCTTGTATGAACCTTCTATAATATCACCTTGATCAAGAAAACTTACGTACTTTTCGATGGAGTCAGGTTGATCGATTAATCACGACTTCCGACTTTGGATGGATCTAACAAAATTCCATTTTATCGATTCGTGCCCAAGAAATTGCACTTTCGTTGATCAAAATTAGCATTTTGAAAACTTGGCATACAATTTTCCCTTCTCAATACTTCAGCGTTAATCTCAAATGTTCTTCATGTTCTTCCTTGGTTTCGAATAAACCAAAATGTCATCTATAAATACCACTCGAACTTTTCCAAAAATAGCTTAAACACACCATTCATTAGTCCATAAATCTTGCGAGGAGCATTCGTAAGACCAAACGACATTACTAAAAATTTCGTAGTGACCATATCGCGTTCTAGCTTTATCTTGATACATCCTCGGCCTCACCTTGATTGATGATAAGCGCTTCTCAAGTCTATCTTGGAAAAGTATCTCATTACCTTGATTGATCAAGCGGTCGTCGATCCTCGGTAATGGATATCTGTTCTTAATCGTGACCTTATTGAGTTCTACTGTAGTCAATTGAGCCGCATTGATCCATCCTTCTTTTCACAAATAACAACTTTGGTGTAAGACCCCAACTTTTTGAATAAAGATTAAATTTTCTCGAAATATATTTTTGAATATTATGGTGTGGATTTGATATAATGTTATAGTTGTAGGTAATATTTACAAATTTTGCAATGTCATGAAGTTGTTATATAATATTCGATTGGTGGGGAATATTCATTTTAATAGGGAATATTAAATACAATGGCACAATCATTGGTGGACCCATGCTTGGAATTATTGTCGGATTGAAAAAGCAGCAAAATACTTTATGAAAATAACGGCGGAAGTTTTACAGATTAGCTGTTGAACTACCGGTAGTAAAAGTCTGAGAATACTGCGTGGTTGCATAGTAGCACACGGTATTGATTATTAATGCTTACGTGAAGTCACTCGGTTATACTCGATTATTGCTATATAGTAATTTCTTTGCATCATATCTATCATATTATTGATTCAATTATTGTCTCGATATCATCTGCATAAAATGTTTTTATTAAATCAATACTTGAGGCGACAAAGTTATTCATATTATAAATTTCAATATTTACAATGTCTAGAAGTTACATCGAGGAGAGGTTTGGTCACACTAATTGTGCATGATAGGGAGAAATCCTTATTGGAAAGCCACCTCTTTCCTGGGAATGACCTGGTTGATAAATATTGTGAGTTATAATATTAATGATGAATGTTGTCCGGAGTTGAATTTGGAGACGCGAACATGATATTTGAGTCAGGAGCGATAAAATTAGTAAAATAGTCTATAAACACAAAATTTTTGGGATTCACTATTTGGTGAAAAAGTCGATAGTTGACTTTTTTTGGGAAAAATCAAACATTGAAATTTCAAAATTTATATTTTGATAAAAATAGTTTCATTATGTTGGAATTGTTTGTGTTAGTGAAAATTAACATTTATTAGATGATAATTGATGTACAGGGGTTATATTGATAAATCGGGTAATTTATCGGATAAATGAGCAATTAATTGCTACTAATTCACATGCTTATATAACTATTTGTTCACATATGTGTACTATTGAATCACATTATTTACTATTAGGGAGTTGGTGAAAGATTGATAATACTTGCATGACTAAGTTAAAATGGAGATATAGATGGAGTCTTATCTTTGTAATTAAGTATTTTTCACATGATTATACTATTGATTCACATAATTGAACTATTGATTCACATTATTTACTATTGGGGAGTTGGTACAAGATTGATAATACTTGCGGGACTAAATTAAAAATGAAAAGAAAAGTTGGAGGTATTGTCTTGTAATTTTCGAGCCCCAAAGCGTGCGATTATCGAAACTATATTTTCCTATAACTAGAAGCTCATTCTTCCTTCATTTCTCACCAATTCACAAAAGCTTTAGGCGATTATTATAGAGAAATTATAGAGAAGAAGAAGAAATCGCTACCTCACTATTCGATTATCCAGTTTTTTTCAAGGTAGGGAATATTATTTGTTGTAGTAGTAGGGAGTATTATTTCTTTCTTATCCATGAAGAGAACTTACATTATTCCATTCTTTATTATTACATTGGAATAACTTTGTATCTGTGAAGCTACCCTATACTTGGTGAAATTCTTCTATTATTCCATTCTTTATCATTATGTTGGAACATCTATACATGCGTTCTGTGGGACACATTCCATTATTTATCATTCTATTGGAACATCACCTGTATATCGTTCTCATGGGACACAGTTCCATTATTTATCATTACATTTGGAACATCACATACATGTGTGTTCTGTGGGACTGGTTAAAGTCTTTATTATTACGATGGAATATCACATGCATGCGTTTCATGGGACTGATTTTGTCTTTATTATTACATTTGGAATATCACATGCATGCGTTTCTGTTGGGCGGATTCCATTATTTATTATTCTATTGGAATAACTTGCCTGTGCGGTCTATCGCATGCCTGGTGATTTCTTTTGTTATTTCATTCCTTATTATATTTAGTTGGTTAAAGTTTTGACTTCTATACTCCATGAAATTAGTGGAATATCCTTGATATTTGCGCTTCATCTAGTATCTTTTCATGGAAATATTCTTCTGAGCATTCTTGAATTTTACTCTACAAAGCAGTATGATGTTGATAATTTGGACGTAACTAGTTCCTGGATAAATTAATTCTTAAACTTGTTTTATTGAATTCTTATATCATTGTCATCATCCTCATGTTTATATTTTGGTGAAAGTCATTTGTGGCCTATAGTGCATAGATGGACTTGGTATGATTCTGACCAGGGATTATTCGATTGTAATCATGGTAGTAATGTTACAAATGATGTGAAAAAAAAGTCCTCGTTGGCCCGTAGAGCATTGATGGGCGGTTGTTGGCATGATCATGACCATTAATGAATACCAAATATTCTTGGCCGTAGTGCATGGATAATTATGATCGTGATAAAAGAATATCCTTGGCCGTAGTGTAGGGGTGATTCGATGATGTGGATTATTTATTAAGCTGAGTCCCAGCAATAAAAGTGATGAAAAACCTTTTTAATCATAAAAGATAGTAGATTTTATTCTCTACTTGACTCTTTTAATGGATTGCTTGTTCATTGCGATTAAACTTGATGGTTGTTATATTGTATCGGTTTAACCTTTGTTGAAGGCTAACGATAATATATTATGCATTATCTTAGTCATAATAATTCCTACTGGGCTAGTTGAGCTCACCCTTTTACTTTATTGTTCTCTTCAGGAAATGAGAACATAACAGGGACTAGTCGGGGAATGGAGTGACGGACCAGATGATAGCATTAGTAGTCCTCACTATTCTGTGAAATAGTGTGATAATAATTGTAATGAGGACTCCTTTTGAGTTTGTATAATCTCTAGTAGACAATATTTGTATTCAAACTCACAGCTTATATTTTGTCGTATTGTACACGACAGTTGTATTATTAAGTTGTATTTGAATTCATGTACCATGTAAGTGGCGACCCAAGATAGGTGACATATACCTAATTTTTGGGGCATCACAGTTGGTATCAAAGCTTAGGGATATGATCCATGGCTAAGATGTGAGACTAGAACTAGGAGGGGAGAGACGGGGAATTCCTTCGCTAGTATGACCTACCAATGTTTATTTGGTATTTAATTGGTTGGTCAAAGTATATGGATAATATGTTGTATGTCAATTAACCCTTGTTTTGTGGCAGTATTTGAAAATGGCATCCGAGAATGTTGAGAACATCAATGGAGCCACGAGGAGGCAGATTGAGTCTCCACGAGATCAATAACCGGGACAATGTGCATCGGGGAAGGCGACAATCCTCATGCAAACAATGACACGACCAAATGATGTACGATGGAATGTTTCGAGGCTTCATGCAATTCTTGCAACATCAGGCGAGAGCGGCTCCTGTCCAAAATGTAGGTGGAAACACTGTAAACTCTCAGATGGTTACCACTAAACAGTTCAAGGAGCTGGGACCATCGGAGTTTATTGGAGAAACAAAACCACTTCGGTGGTAATCATGGCCAAGACAGTAAAAATGGACATTTCAAGAAAAGGAGATTCAACAATGATGGAAAGACATTAGCACCAGCAACCGTGGTTAAGGAAGGAGAAGCGACCACCTATCATATGCTTCAAATGCGGAGGGAGGGACATATCGGTCAAGCTGCAGCGATGCCATCAAAGCATGTTATAATTGTGGAAGAGAAGGTCACTGGCAGCGATTTTTTCGTTCACCAAAGATAAGTTCGGCTAGGATGGGGCACCAAAAGTAGTCCCGAGAAAATTCAAAGCCGGTAGTGCAATGGAGAGCGTTTGTTGTGACCTCCCAGAAAGCAAAGAACCCGAACGAGGTCATCACGGGTAAGATTATCATAAACTCTAGCGAAGTCTGTACCTTATTTGATACCGGTTCTGCCCATTCTTTTATTTTTTTTCTACTTGCGCTTAACGATTAAATTTGACTCAGGAGAAATTAGACTTTGACTTATCTGTTGAAACTCCATTAGGAGAAACCTTCATTACATCCACTATTTATAAGTCTTGTTTGATTCAAATCGGTAACCGCACGTTACTTGTCGATCTTATCTCCTTAAAAATACTTACATTTGACGTGCTAAAATTGATTGTTTTCGTAAGGTTGTTAGCTTTCATATTCCTAATAAACCTATTATGCGAATTCAAGTGACCAAACCATTAAAATCAATCACGGTCATCTCAAGCCATAAAGCTATTCGTTTATTGAAAAACGGATGTCAAGCTTTCTTAGCTCATGTCACAAATTTAAACAAAAATACGTCATATTTGAAGGATATTTCTATTGTTAATAAATTTCTGGACGTATTCACGAAGAACTTCTGGCCTACCGGAGGCGTGAAGTTGAATTTTGTATCGACCTTGAAACGTTACAAAACCCATTTCCAAAGTTCCATGTCGAATGGCTCTATTGAACTTTAGGAGTTAAAGACCCAATTGCAGGGAATTGTTAGACATTGGTTTCATTCATCCTAGTATCGTCTCCTTGGGGTGCTCTGTTCTATTCGTGAAGAAGAAAGATGGGAGTATCTGACTTTGTATTGATTATCGGGAGTTGAATCATGTCACCATCAAAAATAGGTACCCATTGCCGCGTATTGATGACTTGTTTGATCAATTACAAGGAGCATAATTTTTTCAAAGATCGATCTTAGATTACGGATATCATTCGGTGAAGGTTAAAAGCGAGGATATTGAAGACTTCCTTCAGAACTCAGTACGGGCATTATGAATTCTTAGTCATATCTTTTGGATTGACTAATGCTCCTGCTGACTTCATGGATATGATGAACCGAGTATTCAAGGAATATTTGGATCACTTTGTGGTCGTCTTTATTGATGACATCCTTATTTATTCAAAAGCCATGAAGATCATGAAAGCAACACTTGAAGGTGATACTCCAAAAGATTCGTGAATATAAGCTTTATGCGAGTTAAAGAAATGCGAGTTCTGGCTTGAGAAAGTAGCATTCCTTGGGCACGTAGTATCAAGTCATGGAATATATGTTGACCCGACAAAGATTGAAGCTATTCAAAGCTGGGAGCAACCAAAATCAGTGACCGAAGTACATAGCTTTCTCGGTTTAGCTGGTTATTATCGGAGATTCATGGAAGGAGTTTCTCGAATCGCTACTCCATTAACTCAGCTGACTCGAAAAGATACAAAGTTTGGTTGGAGCAAGGAATATGATAAGAGTTTTCAAGAACTCAAAAGGAGACTCATTTATTTTGTTACGACAATCCCATACGGTTCGGAGGATTTGTCATCTCTGATGATGCTTGAGGCAAAGGGTTAGGATGTGTTCTCATGCAACATGGGAAAGTCATAGCCTATGCCTCGAAGACAACTCAAAGAATATGAGAGGAATTATCCTACTCATGATCTAGAGTTAGCATTTATTATCTTCACACTTAAAATTTGGAGGCATTACTTGTATGGAGAGAAAGTGGAGATCTTTATGGATCATAAAAGCCTCAAATATTTCTTCACTCAAAAGGAACTCAACATGCGACAACGACGATGTCACAATATCATCTACATAAAATGTTTTTTATTAAATCAATACTTGAGACGATAAAGTTATTCATATTATAAATTTCAATATTTACAATGTCTAGAAGTTCTGTCAAGGAGAGGTTTGGTCACCTAATTGCGGCGCATGATAGGGAGAAATCCTTATTGAAAGCCCCTCTTTCTTGGAAGCGACACGGTTGATAAATATTGTGAGTTATAATATTAATGATGAATGTTGTTGGAGTTGAATTTGGAGGCGTGGGCGTGATATTTGAGTCGGAGCGACAAAATTAGTAAAATAGTCTATAAACACAAAATTTTAGGGATTGATATTTGGTCGAAAAGTTAACGAGTTGACTTTTTAGGGAAAAGTCAAACTTTAAAATTTCAAAATTTATATTTTTGATAAAAATAGTTTCATTATGTTGGAATTGTTTGTGTTAGTGAAAATCGACATTTATTAGATGATAATTGATTTTAAGGGTTATATTGATCGATCGGATAATTTATCGGATAAATGAGCAATTAATTGCTACTAATTCACATGCTTATATAACTATTTGTTCACATATGTTTACTATTAGGGGAGTTGGTGCAAGATTGATAATACTTGCATGACTAAGTTAAAAATGGAGGTATAGATGGAAGTCTTATATCTGTAATTCGTATTTTACATGATT
The DNA here is from genome assembly GCA_020205605.1 of Panax ginseng. Taxonomy (NCBI): domain Eukaryota; kingdom Viridiplantae; phylum Streptophyta; class Magnoliopsida; order Apiales; family Araliaceae; genus Panax; species Panax ginseng. The sequence continues at coordinate 9,891,351 of CM035146.1, forward strand.
ATACTATTGATTCACATAATTGAACTATTGATTCACATTATTTACTATTAGGGGAGTTGGTACAAGATTGATAATACTTGCGGGACTAAATTAAAAATGAAAGAAAAGTTGGAGGTATTGTCTTTGTAATTTTGAGCCCCAAAGCGTGCGATTATCGAAACTATATTTTCCTATAAATAGAAGCTCATTCTTCCCGTTTCTCACCAATTCACAAAAGCTTTAGAAGCGATTATTATAGAGAGAAACTATAGTGAGAAAGAAGAAGAAATCATTACCTCCTTTATTCCCTTTATCCAGTTTTTTTCCAAGGTAGGGAATATTATTTGTTGTGCCGTAGGGAGTATTATTTCTTTCTTATCCATGAAGAGAACACATTATTCCATTCTTTATTATTACATTGGAATAACTTTGTATCTGAGGCTACCTATACTTGGTGAAATTATTACATTATTCCATTCTTTATCATTACATTGGAACATCTTATGCGTGTGTTTACCCCGGACTGGTTCCAATATTTATCATTCTGTTGGAACATCACATGCATGCATTTCTGGTGGGACTGGTTCCATTATTTATCATTACTGTTGGAATATTACGTGCATGCGTTCTCGCTTGGGACTGGATTCCGTCTTTATTATTACATTGGAATATCACATGCATGCGTTTCTGACGGACCTAATTACATCTTTATTATTACATTGGAATATCTTGTGCATGCATTTTACAGGACTGATTAGTTATTTATTATTCTGTTGGAATAACTTGCATGTGCGGTCTATAACATACCTGGTTATTTCTTTTGTTATTTCATTCCTTATTATATTGAGTTGGTTAAAGTTTTGACTTTATACTCCATGGAATTAGTGGAATATCCTTGATATTTTGCGCTTCATCCGATATCTTTTCATGGAAATATTCTTACGAGCATTCTTGAATTTTACTCTACAAAGAAGTATCATGTTGACAATTTGGGCGTTATTAGTTCTGAATAAATTAATTCTTGAACTTGTTTTATTGAATTCTTATATCATTGTCATCATCCTCGTGTTTATATTTTATTGAAAGTCATACATGGCCTATAATGCATAGATGGACTTGGTATGATTATGACCGAGGATTATTCGGCGTAATCATGGTAGTAATGTTACAAATGATGTGGAAAAAGTCCTCATTGGCCCGTAGAGCATTGATGGACAGTTGTTGGCATGATCATGACCATTAATGAATAAACAAATATTCTTGGCCCATAGTGCATGGATAATTGTGGTCGTGATACTAAAGAATATCCTTTGCCGTAGTGCAGGGGTGATTCGATGATGTTGATTATTTATTAAGCTGAGTCTCAGCGATAAAAGTGATGAAAAACCTTTTAAATCATAAAAGATAATAGATTTTATTCTCTACATGACTCTTTTAATGGATTGCTTGTTTCGCTGTAGTTAAACTTGATGGTTGTTATATTGTATCAGTTTAACACTGTTGAAGGCTAACGATAATATATTCTGCATTATCTTAGTCATAATATTTCCTACTGGGCTAGTTGAGCTCACCCTTTTACTTTTATTGTTCTCTTCAGGAAAAGAGAGCGTATCGAGGAACTATTCGGGAGCGGGTGTGAGACGAGATGATAGTATTAGTAGTCCTCACTATTCTGTGAAATAGTGTGATAATAATTGTAATGAGGACTCCTTTTGAGTTTGTATAATCTCTAGTAGATAATATTTGTATTCAAACTCACGACTTATGTTTTCTCTTATTGTACCTGACGGTTGTATTATTAAGTTGTATTTGAATTCATGTACTATGTAAGTGGCGACCCAAGATGGGTGGCGTATACCTAATTTTAGAGGCGTCTGGCTGGCGCTCCCCGCAGCGAATCGCTCGATTGAATGTACTTCTTGTCCGATAATTCTTGTAGTTGTACCATTAATTCTTTCATCTCTCTTTGGTGCCATTCGGTATGGTGCCTTCGATATTGGAAGCGATTCTGGCGCTTGAATAGATCCTGAAGTCTACCTCTTTATCTGGTGGAAGTCACGGCAAATAAATGCGGAAATCGTCGTGAAGTCCCTCACAATCGATATCTCTTCTACCTTGGATTCTCTCTTCATTTATCGACTATGTAAGCTAAGTATCCTACTGGCCTTGTCTTAATAACTTCACGGCACTGTATCATCGTCGAGAATGACTCGCTTGTCTAGGCGACTTGCTACCATAAAACACAACCTTTGATGGAGTCATAAGGTTATCGCTTCTTTGGCAATCAATTATAGCCCCATAATTGAATAACCAATCCATTCCCAATATAACGTCAAATTCCCCAAGTCGAATAGGGATAAGATCTACGTTCATGATATTACCCTTAATATCCACTCTACAGTTCTTATGTACATACTTGACAGGGATTATTTCTCTATTTACAATTTCTATGTTCATGGGGTAATCCAATTCATCCCTAGGCAAATCTAAATTCTTAGCAAAGTAATCGGATATAAAGGAACAAGTAGCACCCGAATCAAATAAAACATAAGCATTAATTTTATTGATCGAAATGATACCTGACACCACATCCAGAAGTGAGCTGCATCATCTGCCGTCATTTTGAAAGTCATGGCGGTCGGTCGATTTGTAGCAGTTGGTCCAGTGATAGCTAAGGCATTTCCACTGTTGTTTCCCCGGTTTCCTCCTGATCCTTACCCTCCCGATCCCTTCTTAGGACAGTCTCTTGCCAAATGATCCTTTGAATCATAGGTGAAGCAGGCACCCTTCTTTGGGTTAGGACAGTTAGGTGCTATGTGGCCTTCCTGACCACAATTGTAGCACACTCTTTTTCCCTTCATACAAACTCCCAGATGGGCTTTTCCTTGGTCGGGCATGCTTCGATTCTTTTCTTCTAACTTCCTTGTTGATTCCCCGATGATGAGTTTTCATTCCACCTTTTCTTCTGATTAAAATTACCACCTCTTGTGCCACTTCCACTAGACTTGTTATTTACTTCACCTTCACTCTTCTTCTTCTTCTGATCTTGATTGTATTTGGTCACCGCATCGCTTCCACCTTCAGCAAGGATGGCCTTTTCCAGTACTCCAGCAAAAGTGTTTATCTGAAACATTGATACTTTACTGTATACCCAAGGCTTTAGTCCTTATTCGAATCTTCTGGCTTTTCTCTCGTCCGTGTGTACTTGATACGGGGCGAACCTCGCTAATTCATTGAATCTAGCCGCATAATCAGGCACGCTCATATTTCCCTGTTTCAATTCCAGAATTGAACCTCCATCTGGTTCTGTGAGCTTGTTGGGAAGTACATCTCGAAAAACATCTCTTTAAATCTCTCCTGAGTAATTACACCTTCACCTCCTCGAACTTTGTTTTCTTGCCACCAATAGCTAGATTCAAACTTCTGCATAAATGTTACAAAAGCAGTCTTCTGGTCTTCTCTAACCCTAGTGACGTCGAAAACCTTCTCCATTTCCATAACCACGTTTGAGCCTCGATCGGGTTCATGGAACCTTTAAACTCTGGCGGTCCCACTGCCTTGAAATCTTTAAACATAGTATTTGGTGGAGCTTGAGGTTGATTATTCATTGCTCCAGCTAGCAAGTTAACCAATTGCTGAACAGGATTAGCATTGGCGTTATTATTGTTATTTGTAGACTCTTCCTGAGCTAGTTGACGTTGTTGTCTTCTTCTTGGCGGCATAATTCTGTTAAGAATATTCGCTTATTAGGTCTTTATTCAATTCTTCAAACATTTAAGGCTTAGCTAGAACATTTAATCATAATTCACTTAACACATCAATTTAAATAAACTTTGACATTTCATTCAATTCAAAAGTTTTAACATCATAAGATAGCATCACTGCTATTTACATCAACTATCCCAAGATAAAGAATTTCTGAGATTTAAAATATCAAAATATTCCTTTGTTTGTAATCACATGAATTTACATCATTAACTACCAAAAGTTTTCACATAATTAAACTAATACTATCACTTTATGCATCGTCAAAGTATTTGAATAGCCTTTTTCGCTCCTCTTCCATGATACGAGACATCATCCTACGATCCAGCATGTATGATGGAAGTCCTTCGAATTGGATGGGGTACCTCAAAACTCCATCCATTGCATGATTAAGTGTAGAGTATGTCTCCCCAAGCTTTGCCTTATTTGCATGACCATCCTCTTCTGCAATATCAGCACGACGTGACTCTCTTACCCAGCCTTCCTCTGCTATGATCAATCTTTGAGCTTTCCTTGATTCCTTCTTCAACTTTTCTCTCTGCGGTCTTATATTCGGTTTGACCCTTCTCGTGGACCAAATCCCATTCTACATTTCCCAGTCATGAGTGAAGAGTCAAAATATCCCCCTCCTTACGCTTTCGAGAGTAATCTATTTGAATAATAGCCGCTCGATCGGATCACGCACCTCATCTCGTAACTTCACGTTACGGTCGTATAATGTGTCGTACATCTCAGCATCAATGGAATGCTCTGGAAACTCCTCTTCTTCCTCTTCCTCTTCCTCGTCAAATTCCTCCTCAGGATCAGTCTCAAGTTCATGCTCCTGACCAACAACGGTGATCAATGGAGATGACTCCATCTGTACCAATTGTTCCCTAATGACATGAATGTCTCTGGGCTCCTCTTCTGTAGGTACTGTAGGTACTCGGGGTTCTTCCTCCCATGCTCGACTAGTTCCTCTAACGTCAGACACCCTGACAACAAAATTTCGAGTTTTAGTTACTAAGTCGTACTAGTGAGCACATATATTAACACATAAGCACATAAAGTCTTTTATTATCTTCAATTAATTACAAAAATTCATTTCCTAGAACTCGATAAGAGTTTTCCATCACTATTATGTTCTTTCTATAAGGCTACTACCTAAGGTTCATAACCTACATCTTTGATACCAACTTGTGACACCCCCAAATCCGGTACTTCCATTTCCACGGGATTTGGTGTTCACTGTACAAACATCATCCAACTATCTACCCATAAAAAAATGCAAACCATGCAATAGATAGAAATAATAATAAATCTCTCCTTATGGGGTTACATCAACTACATAATAAATAAATCCCAAGTTACTCTAACCTTAAATCATCTGTGTGGAAACATAAACAAATAAGTCATAACTAACATCAATTCTAATTATCATTACATAACCACATAAATATTCACTCTTCATTACTTGTTAAACTTTCCCTTGCCTTTACTAGTGGAAGATTCGTCTGCTCTTTCGTTCTTAACTACAATGTTATTATTACGCAACAGTGAGCACACGATTGCCCAGAAGTATAACAATATAAAAATGAAATAATAACATGCGAATAAATCAAAGACTTCTGAAATAAAACCTCAACTTTTGAATCAAGAATGAATAACAAGAATCAAAAGATTTCTGAGGGTCATAAGACCTTGAACTATGTCCTAAGTTATCAAGGGTTATACTTGAAACCTTTAATAGTCATAAGACTATGGACCTTTCTACTTCGTACTTAGGGAAATTGACCCTTAGTACCATCACGTGCACAATATCTTAACGCTAACGCATAAGTAAATCCCTTTGTAGGGTTGTTCATCTCAGTTTGACATTAGAGTATGCACCAAAGGAAGTTTGGTTTGGATAATTTAATAAGGGTTCTGAAATTTAGAATGTTCATCAACTATGGACTAGTTGAATCAATAAGGATTCGCTAGTCTAACAAGGTTCAATAATAATGATATTCAAATTGAATAATAATCTCAAGAAGTATACAATAGAATAAATATTGTATAACGAATTCACACTTTGAAAGGATAGTCAATGTTTAATATATCAATTCGAACTTGAATAATAGTAATGAGAATTTACTCAAGATAATTAATAAACTTGAACAATGATAACAAGTAGGGGTAGGAAACTTGCCTTGTGCGTAGATTACACTTTAATTAAACTCGTTCTTTGATTTAAATCCTACATATCATTTACATTCATAATACCAGTCAATTATAACATACTAGTAATCACAAGTTAATTCTCTTTGTCTAACTTTGATAATGATCACATTTAATCAAACTACTACACTCATTGTCTCATACTTTACAATTTATGAACAATGAGCTAATTATATATTCAATAATTGATCTACATGTAATTATGTTATTTACATATTAAGCATCTATTTAACATCTTATTATACTTCTAACATATTTCTATGATGTGAAAAGCGAGATTTTTGTAATTTAATTCTTAATATTTATTGAAGTAAATAAATATTTTTGATGATTTAATTATTAGATTAAATAATTAATTAAAGCAATTATGGTAGATTAATTTAATTATATGTGTTACATTTATTAAATTAATGTGGAGAATTGATTATTCGATGTATGTAATTATGTGGCGTATGGTATTAAAAGAAATATTTAATAAGCTTATTGGTATTTTAATTAATTTAATTATTAACTAGAGAGTTAATAAATTGACATTAATTATTAATGAGAAATTTAATTATGTGACTATGTGAATTTATGAGAAATTATTATATTTTACTTAAAGTAAATTAAATAAAATATTGGATTTATTTTATAAGAAGTGTGACATTTTCAAACTATATGATAATGTTTATTAAATTAAATGGCTTTTGAAATCTATTTTAGCTAGCCAAGCAGACCCCTAATGGGAGTTGGGGGCGATTAACGCGTGATGGGTAGCCGACATCCATACTTGTAACGTCGATTTTCTCCTTTATTATCCTACGTCTTTTTTCTTTTCTTTCATTCTTCTAAGTCTAGCAAAGGAAATCACAGAGAGAATTAAGAATTTTTGAGGGAATTGTGAGTTATGTGATTGTTTGAGTAAGGTTTCTCCTGTTCTATCTACACTACGCTGTGGGTAATTTCTCCAAACCCAATTTCTATTTCACGTCATTAAGTTTTCATGAATATGGTTTAAGTCTTCTGTAAAGTTTCTGTAGTTGGAAAGGGTAACAATTATGTGAATATATGTAATAATTCGAGTAGCATAGCATATTTTATATATATTGTACATGATTTCATATCATAGGTTTCATAATACTATGACTTACTGTTTCAAAAATTTACAAAGTACGTTATATGGCTATATGGCTCTTATACGTAACTTTAATATGTCAACCATAAATGGTTTTATAAAAATTATACTTGTATATGATTATGCATGCTAAAGCGAACAAAAGCGAAACTTGAATGGTTGGATTAAATCCGTAGTATTTAATTCCATGTTTGTGTTCAAGAACATCAAAACGATTGAAATTTACATATTTTAATTACGTAATTATGTGTTTTTAAATGGTTAAAGTCGCTCTATAAATGTTGGGTAATGATTATATACGAATTCTAACATGTGGGTATGATTAAATTCGTGTAGTAATAATTTAATTGGAGTTTTTTTGGCTGTGTTTTACAATTTTTGCGAATTGCGAGCAGTTTACAGTTCATGGCATGTATGTAGCATCATCATGTGTATTGTATTAGAATACCGATACTAAAAGTGGTACCGCATGGCGCCCACTCTCAAAAAATTTAGAAATAATTTTTTTTTAAAAATGTCAAGTCTAGCAATGTGTTAGTAACTTAATGTAATGAATATAGAAATATGTTAGAAGTATAATAAGATGTTAAAATAGATGCTTAACATGTAAATAACATAATTACATGTGGATTGAATTATTGAATACATAATTAGCTTATTGTTCATAAATTGTAAAGTATAAGACAATGAGTGTAGTAGTTTGATTAAATGTGATCATTATCAAAGTTAGACAAAGAGAATGAACTTATGATGACCAATATATTATAATTGATTGGTAATATGAATGTAAATGATATGTATGATTTAAATCAAAGAACGAGTTTAATTAAAGTGTAATCTACGCACAAGGCAAGTTTTCTACCCCTACTTGTTATCATTGTTCAAGTTTATTATTTACCTTGAGTAAATTCTCATTACTATTATTCAAGTTCGAATTGTTATATTAAAGATTGACTATCCTTTCAAAGTATGAATTCGTTATACAATATTTATTCTATTGTATACTTCTTGAGATTATTATTCAATTTGAATATCATTATTGTTGAACCTTGTTAGACTAGCGAATCCTTATTGATTCAACTAGTCCATAGTTGATGAACATTCTAAATTTCGAGAACCCTTATTGAATTATCAAACCAAACTTCCTTTAGTGCGGACTCGAATGTCAATGAGATGACCAACCCTGAGAGGATTTACTTATGCGTTAGCGTTAAGATATTATTGCGCGGCGATTGGTACTAAGGATTGATCCCCCTAAATGCGAGTAGAAAGGTCCATAGTCTTATGGTATTAAATGTTTCAAGTATAACCCTTGATAACCTAGGGACATAGTTCAAGGTCTTATGACCCTCGAAATCTTTTGATTCTTGTTATTCATTCTTGATTCAAAAGTTGAGGTTTTATTTGAAGTCTTTGATTTATTAGCATGTTATTATTTCATTTTTATATTGTTATACTTGTGGGCAATCTGCTCACTCTTAGTAATAATAACATTGCGATTAAAACGAAAGGCGGGGCCACGAACCTTCCATGAGTAAAGGCAAGGAAAGCTTAGCAAGTAATGAAGATTGATTATTTATGTGGTTATGTAATAAAAATTAGAATTGATGTTACTTAAGACTTATTTGTTTATGTTTAGCATAGATGATTTAAGGTTAGAGTAACACAGGATTTATTTATTATGTAGTTGATGTAACCCCATAAGGGAGATTTATTATTATTTCTATCTATTGCATGGTTTGCATTTATTTATGGGTAGATAGTTGGATGATGTTTTGTCTGATGAACACCAAATCCTCTGGAAATGGAAGTACAGATTTGGGGTGTCACAACAATAAACAGCAAAATTTAAAGACTTCAATGACGGGACCTCCACAATTGGGGGAATAACATACCTATAGAAGCCAAGAGCGTGGGTTAACGATATAGAAAAGGCGTTCATAATTTCTAGGGTAGATGAAGGGCAAAAGACCGCTTTAGCCACTTATATGATGAAAAGGAGGCTAAATTTTGGTGGGGAGGCAAATCAAACTAGGGCGGGGAGAAGGAGTAGTTACTTGGGCTAGGTTTAAGACTTTATTTTTGAAAACTATCTCTCATTAGCATATGAGGCTAGGATGGAGGTAAAACTTATGGAGTTGAGCGAGGATAACATGGTATTGCGGAGTATGCATGAAAGTTTAATGAGTTAGCTAGGTTTGCTCGCATCAAGTTAATCTGGAGGCTAGGAAAGCGAGGAGGTTTGGTGGGCTTAAAAACCTGGCTCTACAACAAGGTTAGCGATGTTACAAATCAATAATTTCTTTGCACTCATGGAGAAGGCTATCATGGTGAGGAGGAGTGAGGCCATAAGCCTCTGACAAAAAAAAAAAAGGAATAAGGGTAAGGCGGTAGGAGGCTGTGAAGGTGGAAACTAATAGTGGGAATAGGGGTGAGAAAACAAAGGGGTATTATTTTAGGAATGTTAGGGTGAAGCGGGTGGTTCAATTGGGGGCGTGGGAAGAATCACTCTGGTGAGTGTCTGAAGAAAGGTAAGTTTGTATATTCTGAAGTGAGGCGGGGAGGGCCATATTTCTCCCAATGCCCCAACCCATGGATGAGCAGTGGGTGTTTTACGTGTGGGTCTATGAAGCATAAGGTGAAGGATTGTCCAAAGAGGAAAATGGAGGCAAGGAGTGTAACCACGGGGAAAAGCGGTGGGACTATGGCAATCACGGGGCCAGAAACTTCAACGAACAAACCAACCGCACAAGTCTTGATATGGCGGTCTATGGCGGTGGGAATGGAACTCGGTATTTTTGAATAACTTTTATTTTTTCGTGTATATATTTGATTTTTCCTATATATAGCAAATTATGTTATAAAGAAATTTTGAAGGTGGAATTTGAGTTTTTTAGAAATCAGATTTTGTTTAATCGGATAGACAAGTTTTATGGTAAATAGTTAAAGATCGGTTTGATCAAATATGATCGAGATCTACTTGCGATGATTGTGTATGTTATGTACCTCTATATGTATGAGTTTTAAAGCGGTGATTAGGGGCGAAATTATTATAAGGGAGGTGAATGTAATAACTAGATATTTTCAATATAAAATAAATAAGAAATTTTGCATATAATTTTTTTTTGTTTTAATGATGAGAATAAGTGTCTAGTAATGTGTATGATAAATACAAATATATTTAGTACTGAAAAATTATAAATAATTTTAGAATTATTGATCATTACAAATTATATTCTTATAGCAATTAATTTTTGTAAGCAACAATGTTTTATTAATTATTTTCCATAAAAACATGATTTTAGATTATTTAAATAATATATGAAATGATTATTAGAATTATAATAATAAATATTTTATTATATGAATTTGTTCGAGAATATTTAAGTAATTATTTTAACTTAATTATTAATGTTGCATATGAAAATAAATCGAGATAGGGAATCAAACCCTAAATTTGGGTATTGATCGAGGATGAGAATAATAATATAATATTAATTATATTTTAATTTTTCGATCTTTATAAATATGTATTGTAAATGTGTGTGGTGATAATGGTTGGTCAAGTATGGTAAATTATGTCATAACCCTTATATCGTGTTATTAAACCCTAATTGTTAAACTCGGTTATGAGTTTAAAAGGTGAAATAATAATGGTGTTATATGAATTTTATTGCGTATTATAGAATTTTTGTAATTAGGAGAAACCCTAATTATTATTTTGAAAACCCTAATTTGCTAAATTTAGAAACCCTAATTATTATTTTAATAATTATAATATTAATCAAGAAACCCTAATTATTAATTTGGGAACCCTAATAATATTAAGGAACCCTAATTATTTAGAATCCTAATTTCTATTAAAAACCCTAATTTTAAATAAGTGTGTTTTAATTAAAATTTTATTACACTTTAATTTTAATTTTTTAAACCCCAGTAATTATTTGGGAAACTTTAAGATATAAAATCTAGTGATTAAACCCTAGATTCAAGCACCTTGGACAAGAATACCCTTGAGATTAAAATAAAATTACTATTTTGCCCTTTTTGTCCCATTTGGTGTATTATTTTTGGGAGATCTTACAAAATCTGGCAGCCACCCTACACTACCTAGCTATGAGCTATGAATACCTGCACATCAGCCATTGCAAGCAATCAAATACATTGCATCTATAGAAATGCGAATTTAAGAGAGAGAGAAAATACATTATTGCCTCATTTGTGCAACAAACACTTACCCATACTCTCTCAAGCTCAAACCCACGAATTCTTCTAACATTTCAGTCACAAAGCAATCCCCACGATTATCATTAACAGATCAGAAAATTAGCAGCAAGATCAAAGCTTAGAAACGAAGAAACGAGTGTTGAACGTTCACGAATGTTTATCGTTTTTGTTAAAAGCAGGCTAATAGGTGAAATTTTTAGCAAACAAAAGTCGAATAGATAAAATTCTTGCATGAACACGTAGAGTATGTGATTTGTAAACCATAGGCTCTTGAGCGAGCCAATTCGGACTTATCTTGAAGAAGTTACGAGTCAGGAAATCGACAAGTTTAAAATATGTCAAATATATCTACGGTACGAGTCCAAGACAATGCGCCAACTCAAGCCTAAATGGTGGCGCCCTACGCCAAAGTGAGCCTCATTACCAAAAACTCATGCATTACGATATGTAACAAGGGACTCGTCGTGGCTTGGAAGTTCGGTCTCCAAGCCCTAATGGTGACGCCGCAGTGCGTTATAACAAAGCAACACTTTGGTATGGCTATTTAAACCTTAAAACCTAGACAGTAAAGAATGGTTACAAGTAGAGCTTGAATGGAAATTATTTAACAATGAAGTGAAAGACTTAATAAAACATTGTTAAGTCATAACTAAACCTCAAGTGTGATCACTTAGTGTTAAAGAAAGTTAATTGAATGTGAGCGTGAGCGATTGTGCGATAAGTGTACTAAACCTGATGATGATCGAGTTTCGATTTATAATAAAGTTAGTAAGTAGTGATGAAAGACAATTTACTCGAGCAAGGTTGTATTAATGAAATATTCTCAATTAAGTTATATGAGAGAAAGAAGTTGGTAGAAGCGATGTAAAAGCGGAGCCGATAATAATAAATCTAATACATGACTAGATTGAGAAGAAGGGTAAGATTCTTTAGGAACTAAGTATGTTCATTCATGACCTAGTGTGGTATGTTATGTGATTATGTGTTGTAGAGACTGTAAAGACTCAAAGGGAAACATATTTATACTATAGCGAGACCTTTGAAGGAAAGTTTTTCTAAAGACATCTAACCTTCGTGTTAGCTAGGTTTTTAAATGATTCGAGGTTATGAGATGCATGTATGGTTTTAAAGAAAAAGTCGATGCCGGTGTTAGCTCGGCTAGACTAATCTTGATAAGTGATTGATTTATTTACAAGTCTTTCAATATAGAATTGTTAATGCTATCATCATGACAGTTTGATCTGGATTCAAGGTAAGCTTTGAATATGAATAAAAAATGTATTTTCATGGTATTTGATGGGCGCGTGAGGTTTCCATATCTTAAGCGTATATACGTTTATGAATGTAGTGTTAATCAACATAGAGTACTATAGGTTGATCACCTAGAAGTGCTCATAAGATATATCGGACCTCTACGGACTTCATATCGGGTTGTCCTTTTCAAAGAAATTTTGAAGCAGTCGTGGTCTTGGACGAATTTGTGTTTTCTTGAATATTGTTATGATAAAAGTTTTGAAGGAAAAAGGAACACTATTTTCAATTATTGATATTACTTCATAACTATTATCCGATTATTGAAGATATCTGATTCCTATGTTTCAAGCATGCTTTTAAAATGAAATTGTTGTACTTCTTTGAGCTTATTATGCTCACTCTTGCTTGAACAAATGAATGCGACTTAGGCCAGAGAATGGTGAAGGTATCAACAATGATACTTGAGGAGGCTAAAGGAACTTATAGATTACCTATGTAATAGTATAGGTTTGTAATGATAATATTGATATTATGACAAGAACAAATGTAGCAGTTATAAAGAACACAGGGAATGGTAGTATTGTTTTGGAATATATGTAAGACATATTCGTTCTTTTGAGGCATTTCAATTGAATGTTTTTGTGAACTATAACTTGTGGAGCACCATATGTCGGGGTTGGAAGAGACCCGGATTTAGGGCGTCATAGGTTAGTATCAAAGCCTTAGGCTATAAAACTTAAGGGGAATAACCTTAGGCTAATAACCTCGTTAAGGAAGAGAGGTTGAAGGAAGCAAACACGAGCTTTACTTGAGTGAATGAGTCGATAAGGTATTGAGAAACTTCGATGCAAGAAAGATTTAAAAGATGGAAAGTAACCTAAGTAAATTAAATGTGATTTGTGCTTATACTATAAAGTGTTATGTACTAATAAACATGTTATGTGTTATTATACAATGTCGATCGATAGCTTGATGTATAGAGATATACACGCGGTGAGCGAAGAGCTTGTGAACAGAGTAGAGCTTATACCCATGCCAGTGGCAGATGTACCATTAGTAATACTAGAGGAGTCGGAGGCGAGGAGGAGTACTTTTACGAGGAAGACTACTCAGGGGAAGATGGAAATAGAATCATACTTTAGTATGATGAATGATGTGGAGGAATGAATGGAGGTAACATCGGTTGAAATGGTAGTCTTGAGTGTAGTTATGCAGGACTCAGAATGAAGAGATTAATGCTCTTTATATAGCGAAGGAGTCTGCGAGTAGATTTTGAGTCGAGGAGCATGATGAGAAGGTGTTTATGATAAATAAGGCTAGGGATTTTTAGAAGGATCTTAGATGAGCTTACGTAAAGAACTAGGGAGAAGGAATAGAAAGATACCACGAATGTCTTACATTAATGAGAGTGCTCATAAGGATTTCAAGTTGAAAGTTGCTTGTTATTAGTTGAGTCGAACAAACACGTCATACAATTAGTCAGGATTATAAGACCCCAACTTATTATTAATGAAATTTAATTTTCTCTATTTATTATTTTGAAATAGTAAGGGTTGATTTGATTAATGTGGATAGTTATGGGTAAAATACTCAAATATTTCAAAAATAAGCAAGTGGTTATAAAATATTCATTGTTTGTGGGGAATATTCGTTTGGTGGTGGAATATTCATTGTTGTGGGGAATATTATACGACTGGCCTTGATCTTTTTATGGGCCCCATAAATGAAGCGATTGGATGAAGAAAGCGACAAATATAAGTTGTTTAAAAATAACGGCGTAGTTATTCTGAATTAATCTTGTTAAAATACTCGGTGGTTAAAACACGATAGCTTTGCGGTATTGCACAATTATTGATTCTTACGTGAAGGCACTACTCGATAATAGTTACGATAATTCTTATTGATATTTTATTTTATTGATTTAATAATTATTGCGTTGATATTTTATATTCTTTGTTGTTTTAATAATTGTCATTACGGTATTTTTCATTATCGAAGCAATAATTCATATTATCTGAATAATATTATTAGATAATATTATTGGCGATGTCTAGAAAGTTACATCTAAGGAGAGGTTTGGTCACCTAATTGCGGCGCTTGATGAGGAGAAATTCTTATTGAAAGCCCCCTCTTTCCTAGGAACTGCCTTGTTGTCAATATTGTGATTCTGTAATATTATTTGTGAATAATTAATTATTGTTTCATATGGTGAGAAAAATATTGATTTTATGTGGATATAGATGGAGAAAATTTTTAATGTGACAATTGTTGAAAATTGAAAATTTTATCTTTTTACGATAAAATAATTTATTTAAATATATTATTATATTTTAATAATATAATAATGATGATATTTTTACGATGAATGTGGGATATATGAGTATATGTGGAGGAGGTATTTTGTTACCAAAAATATTTAAAGCATGTTTTATGTGTTGGTGGACCCCATCTCTTGGTGAAATTTGATTATAGCACCGTAAAATCGTAGTTTGTGGATTTGGTCAATTTACATTTGAAATTTGGAAAAACTTTCTTACGCAAAGTTGTAGAAATTGAATTTCCTATAAAACTTCGCGTGATTGAATTTTTCTAACAAAGGGCTATTTATTTGTGAACTTCCAAAGTTAGAAATAATTGATTTTGAAAGTTTTAATTATTTTTTATATACAAAAGCGTGTTTTTCATTTTGTTTCCCTCATTTAACATGTGATGAAATTTGAGTTCGGATGGTAAAAGCATGCGTATGAAGTTTTGGAAAAATATAATAATATTTAATAAATTTTCTACTTTGGTGTTCTAAGCATTTTCTATAAATAGGGTCTTGGGTTAGAATTGAAAATCAAACCGAAGCTGAAGTTTTCTCTCTATATTATCGGCGTATTCTTGTGAGTATTTTGAGTATATTTTGAGTATTGTTATACGGTGCAAGTTTAAGTCATAGTGGATATCACGTGTTTCAAATTTAGAGTCTTTAATATTTCGAGGTAAGGGATATTATTTTTTCATAATGATATTATTTCTTCAATATCATTATCTTTGAAATATTGATCCGAAGTTTTATCAAATTTGGAACTTTTGGTGTAGGAGTTCTTATTCACGTATACGACCTTTATTCACGTATCGACACTATTCACGAATCTTACTATTATTCATCGAAAAATGAAAATTTTTCCTTTTCGTCTAAAATATCTATTGTGGATACTAACTTTGATTGTATTCATGTTTTGATCATTCTTGAATTTTACACCACTATGATTATTTTTGAGGTATTTTTGGACATGGATAAAACAAAGTACTGAATCCTTAATCCTTAATCCTTGTCATTTTGTTTCTTTGGATTTGTTTCTTTAAAAATATTTTTCATCATCCTCAGTCTTAAATGATGATATTATTGAATATCTTTGGCCTGTAGTACAAAGATGAATGATTTCTGATGAATATCTTTGGCCGTAGTGCAAAGATGAACATGTGTTTAGATGAACATGACCAGGTGATGAATATCTTTGGCTTTGTAGTGCAAAGATGAATATTTGATTCGAGATATATATTGATTGATGTTACGGGGATAAAAGATGAGCGATGAACTTTTAAATTCATACATAGAAGATAGTAGTTTGCATTATCTACTTAACTCTTCTAATGAATTATTATTCTATTGCGAATATTGATTTAAAACTTGTTGTCTATTGTATTCTATTAGATTTTTCCTGTTGAAGACTAACGATAATTTGTTGTATATTATCTTAGTGTAATATTCTTTTCTTTGGGCTAGTTGAGCTCACCTTTTCCTTTTTGTTCTATTTTTTTCTTCGGGGAGGCGAGAATGTAGCGAAAGTACTAGTGAAGGTATGGAATGAGCGTTCTAGAGAGAGTTGTTGATGAGTCCTCACTATTTTGTAAAAAAATGTATCAATAAATGTGATGAGGATTTATTTGAGTATAGATATTGTCTAGAAGATAATATTTGTATTCAAACTCACAGTTTCTTGTTGTAATAATAAAGTTGTAGTTGTTTACGTACCATGTATTGATAACTTTCGAATGGGTGATGTATACCTATTTTGGGGCGTCACGGTTTGTATCGAGCTTAGGGATATGATCTCTGGCGGAGATCGGGGAATAGAACTAGGATGGGAGAGGCGAGTAAATCCTTCGCTAGTGTATCCTACTAAGCTTATTTGTTAGTTAGTGGGTATATAGGGATATTATGTGATATATTGATTTCCTTAATTAACCCTTATTTTATGGTGATACTTGAGAATGTCGTGAGAATATTAGCAGTGGAAATGAGGCAGAGTGGAGATGCTGTACTCACCAGCGAGGAGAGCGTGCAAGCAGTGGCAATGTTCCTCCTGTGAACAACACCCTTTGAGAAGTTGATGAGCGAGGGGATGTTTAGAAGTTTTTTGCAGTTCATGCAAAATCGAGACGAGGAGACTCGTGTTCAAAATCTGAGGAGGAAATGATAGCAATTCACGGGTTGTCACATTAAGCGGTTCAAAGAGTTGGGACCACGAATTTAAAGGAAAGCGAGATCCGATCATGGGCGGAAACATAGGTCAAGCAAATTACCAAGATATTCGATGTCTTGGGATGCGGAGAACAGAAGGTTCCATTCGCCACCTTATGTTCCGTGGCGAGGTAGACTCTTTGGTGGGAGTGCGTGAAGCGTACCCATCCGGTAGTACTCGGCATGTCTTGGGAGACATTTGAAACTATTTAATGACAAATACTTTCACGAAAGTGTTCGTCGTATATGAAGGAAGTGGAGTTCATCAGATTAGAACAAAACAACATGGCGGTGTCTCGATGACGAGGCAAAGTTTGCGAGTTATCGAGTTTGCACCTCATTTGGTGGAGAATGAGGAGCGTATGACGCGAATATTTACGAGAGGTTTGAAACCCGACATACGACAATATCTCATTTCTCATACATTTTTCTCTATTCGGATGTTGTAAGCAGGGCTCAATTATTAGGCGAGATACGAATGCGGTCAACCGAGGGACCACAATCGAGAATCATCTGGGAGATAGCGATCAACAAAACAATGATAAACCGGTGGAGAAAGAAAAGGCGGACAAAAATGGTAACCACTCGGTGGTAATCATGGCCATGAAAATAGAAGAAGCGAGTGGGAGGAGATTTTAAAGAGGAGATTTAAAAGCGACCATATGAAACGACAAAGGTGTCGTGAAACTTGTTTAAGGAGGAGAGAGCGACCACTGGGTCGTATCTTATAAATGCGGAAAGTGGGACATATCGGTCAAAAGCGCCTAGCAGTTCAAGGTATGGTATAATTGTAGAAAAGAAGGATATATCGCTTCGAGATTGTATGGTAGCGAAACCTAGTTCAATGAGGAGACGGTGACTCAAAAACATCGTCGGAAAAGTCAAAGTCTACGGTTCTGGAAGAGCATTTGTTGTGTGGTGGTCAAAATGCGAGGAACCCAAACGAGGTGATCACGGGTAAGCTATTTATAAATTCTTGTGAAGTTTATACATTACTTGATCTAGGTGCTACCCATTCATTTATCTCTCACCTTGTGCTCAATGTTTAAACTTGACTCAGAAGAAATTAGACTTTGACCTATCTATGGAAACTCAGTTAGGAGAAACTTTCATCACATCCACTTTGTTTATAAATCTTGTTTAATTCAAGTTGGCACCATCACCTTACACTGTTGACCTTATCTCTTTAAAGATAGTTGCTTTTGATGTGATTTTAGGGATTGATTGGTTAACTACTCATCATGCCAAAATTGATTGTTTTTCGTAAGGTTGTTAGTTTTCATATTCTAACCAACTTTGTTATGCAATTCAAGCAACTAAACCATTAAAATCAATCAACATCATATCTAATCATAAAAGCTATTTGTTTATTGAAAAGCGGATGTCAAGCTTTCTTAGCCCATGTTATGGATTTGAATAAAGACACGTCAAATTTGAATAATATTCTGCTTTTTATTGACTTTCTGGCGTATTTCTGAAGAACTTCCGGTCTACCCCAGAGCGTGAAGTTGAATTCTTTATTGATCTTGAACTGGTACAAAGCCCATTTCTAAAACCCCATATCGAATGGCTCTATTGAACTTCGGGAGTTAAAGGTCCAACTACAGAGGAATTGTTGGACATCGGTTTCATTCGTCTAGTACATCTCCTTGGGGTGCTCTGTTTTATTCGTAAAGAAGAAAAAGGCGGTAGTATGCGACTTTGTATTAACTATCGGGGAATTGAACCATGTCACCATCAAGAATAGGTATCCTCTACCTCGTATTGATGAATTGTTTGACCAGGTTGCAAGGAGCACAATTCTTTTCAAAAATTGATCTTCGATTACGGATACCATCATTTGAAGATTAGGCGAGATATTCAAAAGCGCCTTGAACTCGATGCGGGCATTATGAATTCTTAGTCATGTCTTTCGGATTGACTAATGCTCTACGGATTTCATGGATATGATGAGCCCGAGTATTCAAGGAATATTTGGATCGGATTCGTTGTTGTCTTTATTGATAACATCATCATATATTCCAAAAGTCGTGAAGATCATGAGCACCATTTGGATTTGGTACTCTAAAGGCTTCGTGAAAATAAACTATATGCCAAATTGAAGAAATGCGAGTTACGGCGAGGAAGTAGCATTTCTTGGGCACATGGTGTCAAAACATGGAGTATCAAGTGGACCGTGAAGATTGAAGCAATACATCTTTGGGAAGCAACGAAGTCGGTGATGAAAAGTCACGTAGCTTTCTAGGCTTATTTGGTTATTATCGGAGATTAAGTGGAAGGATTTTATCGAATCGCTACTCCATTACCTCGGTGACTCGGAAGATATAAAATTAGGTATGGAGCGAGGAATGCGAGAAGAGTTTCCAAGAGCTTAAGAGGAGACTTATTTCGGCACCTGTTCTAACAATACCATCTGGTACGGATGGATTTGTTATCTACAACGATGCTTCAGGCAAAGGGTTAGGATGTGTTCTCATGCAACGTGGGAAATCGTAAGGTTGTTAGCTTTCATATTCGTAACCAACCTGTTATGCGAATTCAAGTAACCAAACCACTAAAGTCAATCATTGTCATATCAAGTCATAAGTAAAGAGCCTCGGTCCTTTCGTTGTTGACTTTCTTGTATGGAATGCACCAGAAGCCAAACTTTACGTGGCGATGTAAGTGAATAGCGATGGCAAGTTAATAGGTATCAATGTGACGTCTTATCCAAGTCTTGGATGAGGGTCACGATTTTGAATGATATTTCTATTGTTAATAAATTTTTCGACATATTCTCGAAGAACTTCTTAGCCTACCCCTAGGCGTGAAATCGAATTTTGTATTGACACCAAAGATACAAAACTTATTTCTTAAACCTTCAAATATTTATTCAACTAAAATTAACATAACATGCGCTAAAGGCGTTGGCTCTAGCTATTGAAGATTTACGATCGTACCATGCAATACCATCGTAGGAAAATTGAACATGGTAGCTAACGCGTTGAGTAGAAGATCGTATCTTGATTCTACAAGTGCGAAATATACGAACCCACGTGAAGATAACGAATATACGAGTTGAATCGACTTTAATCGATAAAGTTAAAGTCGCTCAAGCTACATACTCAGAGCTGAAGAATGTGAAGAAGAAGGTTCAAGAGGGCGTTACTCATCATGCAAAAATTGATTGTTTTCATAAGGTTGTTAGCTTTCATATTCCTAATCAACCTATTATGCGAATTCAAGCAACCAAACCATTAAAATCAATCACTGTCATCTCAAGCCATAAAGCTATTCGTTTATTGAAAAATGGATGTCAAGCTTTCTTGGCCCACGTCACAGATCTAAAAAAAATATGTCAGTTTTGAATGATATTTCTATTGTTAATAATTTTCTTAACGTATTCCCTGAAGAACTTCCTGGCCTACCCCCAGAGCGTGAAATTGAATTTTGTATTGACCTTGAACCCGGTACAAAATACATTTCCAAAGCCCCATATCGAATGGCTCCTATTGAACTTCAGGAGTTAAAGACTCAAATGCAGGAATTGTTAGACATTGGCTTTATTCGTCCTAGTACTTCTCCTTGGGGTGCTCTTGTTCTATTCGTGAAGAATAAAGATGGGAGTATGCAATTTTGTATTAATTTTCGGGAGTTGAATCATGTCACCATCAAAAATAGGTACCCATTACCACGTATTGATGACCTGTTTGACCAGTTACAAGGAGCCAAATTCTTTTCAAAGATTGATCTTCATTCCGGATATCACCAATTGAAGATTAGAACTGATTACATTCCAAAGACGGCTTTCAGAACTTGATACGAGCATTATGAATTCCTAGTCATGTCCTTTGGATTGACTAATGCTCCCGCTGTCTTTATGGATATGATGAACCGAGTATTCAAGGAATATTTAGATCACTTTGTGGTCGTCTTTATTGATGACATCCTTATTTATTCCAAAAGCCGTGAAGATCATGAGCAACACTTGAGGCTGATACTTCAAAATGTTCGTGAATATAAGCTTTATGACAAGTTGAAGAAATGCGAGTTCTGGCTTGAGGAAGTAGCATTCCTTGGGCACGTAATATCAAGTCATGGAATATCTGTTGACCCGACAAAGATTGAAGTTATTCAAAGCTGGGAGCAACCCAAATTAGTGACCGAAGTACGTAGCTTTCTCGACTTAGCTGGTTATTATCGGAGATTCGTGGAAGGATTTTCTCGAATCGCTACTCCATTAACTCAGTTGACTCGGAAAGATACAAAATTCGGTTGGAGCGAGGAATGTGAGAAGAGTTTTCAAGAACTCAAGAGGAGACTCATTTCAGAATTTGTTCTGACAATACCATCTGGCTCAGAGGGATTTGTCATCTACAGTGATGCTTCGGGCAAAGGGTTGGGATGTGTTCTCATGCAACATGGGAAAGTCATAGCCTATGCCTCACGACAACTCAAAGAATATGAGAGGAATTATCCTACTCATGATCTAGAGTTGGCAGCTATTGTCTTCGCACTAAAGATTTGGAGGCATTACTTGTATAGGGAGAAAGTGGAGATCTTTACGGATCATAAAAGCCTCAAATATTTCTTCACTCAAAAGGAACTCAACATGCGACAACGACGTTGGCTTGAACTATTGAAAGATTATGATTATACCATAGAATACCATCCTGGAAAAGCAAACGTGGTAGCTGATGCATTGAGTAGAAGATCATATCTTGAATACGAGTGCAATATTGACAATATGAAAGGCCCATTTGTGTGACTTGCAAAGGATGGAAATAGAGTTAAAGACTCCGGGACCCATGTGATGATGGCGAACATACGAGTAGAACCGACTTTAATTGATAAAGTTAAAGCTGCTCAAACTACAGACCTGGAGCTAATGCGTATGAGAAAGAAAGTGCAAGAAGGTGCTATGTCGGAAGCAAGAATCAATGAAGAAGGAATACTTCGAGTCAACTCCAGACTTTGTGTTCCTAACGACCCTGATTTAAAGTATAAAATCATAATGGAGGCGCACAACCTGCAGTTTTGCAATCCATCACAGGAGTACCAAAATGTATCGTGATCTTCGTCATACATTTTGGTGGAGCAATATGAAGAGAGAGATAGTGTTGTTTATCTCAAGGTGTCTAACTTGTCAACGAGTCAAGGCGGAGCATCAAGTATCAAAAGGTCCATTGCAACCACTTGAAATTCCAGAATTGAAGTGGGAGCACATTACCATGGATTTCATTACTGGTTTTCCTAAGGTTTCTCAAGGCATTGATGCAATTTGGGTCATTGTTGATAGATTGACCAAGTCTGCTCACTTTTTACCAATACGAGAAACTTATACACGATATTGAATTTTACTCCACAAAGCAGTATCATGTTGACAATTTGGACGTTATTGATTTCTGGATAAATTAAATTATAAATCTTCAAAAATTTATCCTTGAACTTGTTTTATTGAATTCTTATATCATTGTCATCATCCTCATGTTTATATTCTGTTGAAAGTCATCTGTGGCCTGTAGTGCATAGATGGACTTGGTATGATTATGACCAGGGATTATTCGGTATAATCATGACCATAATGTTACAAAATGATGTGGTAAAAGTCCTCATTGGCCCGTAGTGCATTGATGGACAGTTGTTGGCATGATCATGACCATTAATGAAAACACGAATATCCTTGGCCCGTAGTGCATGGATAATTTGTGGTCGTGATACTAATGAATATCTTTGGCCGTAGTGCTGGGATGATGTGGATTATTTATTAAGCTAAGTCTCAGCGATAAAAGTGATGAAAAATCTTTTAAATCATAGAAGATAGTAGATTTTATTCTCTACTTGACTCTTCTAATGGATTTCTTGTTCACCAATGATTAAACTTGATGTTTGTTATATTTTACCAGTTTAACACTGTTGAAGGCTAATGATAATTTATTCTGCATTATCTTAGTCATAATATTTCTTACTGGGCTAGTTGACCTCACCCTTTCGCTTTCATTGTTCTCTTCAGGAAATGAAAATGTAGCAGGGACTTGTCGGGGAACGGAGTGACGATCCAGATGATATCATTAGTAGTCCTCACTATTCAATGAAATAGTGAGATAATAAATGTATTGAGGACTTATTTTGAGTTTGAATACTGTCTAGAAGACAATATTTGTATTAAAACTCACAGCTCATGTTGTATATTTAAGGTTGAATTTGTATTCTGTACCATGTATTTGGCGACTCAGAATAGGTGATGTATACCTATTTTGGGGGCGTCACAATTTCAGAATTTATATAAACAATAATTATAATCATGTTGATCAATTCACCTTTGCACTTAAGCTAAAGATATTCAATTATAAATTCAATGGTCATCATCATACCAGTCAACAATTCAACTTTGCACTACTGGCCAAAGAGAACCCATAGTCACGATCATACCAATAATCTACCCATCTTTACACTCAATTCAAAGAGAAATATCATCACCAGGATTATAAAAATGTTATATATGATAATAAAAACAATATGATCAACAACTGCATTTAATTTCAAGAGTAAGATTCATAAATCAACGATAATTTGGTCAGAAAAAGAAATCAATTTTGTCGTGAATAGTACCTGTAAATAGTAACTCGTGAATATTAACTCATAATAGTAACTCGTGAATAGTAACTCGTGAATAGTACTCCGTATTCGTACATAGTACCGTATACATAAATAATATCATATACATGAATAGTGTCGTATACGTGAATAGTAACTCGACATAAAAAATGTAGAAATTCCATAATAAAATCTATACCAATATTTCAGTATAATGATATTGAAAGAATAAAATCATTATGAAGAAAATAACATCTCTTATTATCCCTTACAATCCCTTACCATAATAATGACAATATCCCTTACCTCAAAAGAGCAGTACTTCTGACTGGAATATCGAATATGACGCTGAAAGAAACTTGCACTGAATAGCAACTCACAAAGTATCTAAATACTCACAAAATACGCTCGATAATATAGAGAGAGAAAGAGAGAAAACTTGTTTCTGGCGTGATTTTCAATTCTAACTAATCACCCTATTTATAGGAAAATGCTTAGAACGCCATAGCAGACTAACCTGCTACCTAATGGCTTTACCTGCTACTATCCAAGCCCACCACTTTTGAAAGGATGGTAGAATTGAGAGCAATTGGTGGATTGTAGTGCATATATTTAGTAAAGAATGTTATGAAATAGTTTCTTTTGAGTCACAAGATTAAAACTTGTTGCAATCCATGAATTATTGTTAGATGTTGTTAATTTAGTTCAATATGAAATCAACGGAAGCTAAACAAACCAATTTGGTTGAGAAACGAATTCGTAGTGAACGAATTCGCTAAATTTGTCAAAATATGAAAATTTAGGATAAGTATGAGTTTTGGATCAATATTTGAGTTAGTTAATGTTTTTGAAGTGTTATAATTACTCTGTAGATGAGTAGCTAAGAGTTTAACGAGTCCAACGAATAGAAAACCAACTAATTCGGACTTAAAATGAGAAAGTTGTGTCAAAAACTGTAATATGTGCGAAGCCAGCAGGCGCATGCCGCCATGCCATCGTGGGTGCGGCTAGGGTGGGAAATGGTGTGCGCGACTTGGCATGAGTGAAGAAAAAATGGGCGGCCGCTACCAATGTGTGACTGGTGTGATTGTTTTGACCTGTTCTGGTAAAACGGCCATAACGTTTTCATACGGACTCCGATTAAGGCGATTGAAGATGATCCGAAACGAGGAAGAATAGACCTACAACTTTTGTCGAAGGCCATCGGAGGGCGTCGAGCGAGCACATACACAAGTATAGTGCTCCCGACGATGGAATATGTTATTCTAAGTGATAAAAAATAAATATGCATGATAATAGACATGTTATATAACTAAGATTACTTTACTCATTATGGAATGCCTTAACATGATTTTCTGAAAGAAAACTTAAAGTTTTTGAGAAACGGAAGTTGATGAATTTGGTGTCCTTTGAATTCTAACCTTAGACCCTATGTACGAATATCGACAGACATGAAATGTAGTTTTAAAGTTACCTTGCATATACTAGATTGATATAGCTTGGTTTAAAGTGTTTTAAAAGAAAAACTTGAAGTTTTGAAAATGAAACTGAACGAACTTTTTGTCTTTTAAGTTCCGACCTTGGAAACATGTGAATGTGGCCTAGTTATGTGCACGATGGATAAGGAATGTAATTCCAAGATGTATTGCACTTAAAAGGTTGTCAAGCTCGGTTTAGTATATGTTTTAAAGAGAAATTTAAAAGTTTTAGAAACTAACTTTGATGAGCATTGTGTTACTTGCATTATGACCTTATAAGACAGCATGATAGAGTTATTTATGCCTTTGAGCATGAATGATATGTGCACTCAACTAGTCAAGCATGACATAAGTTATTTAAGCATATTTTAAAAGTATGAACTATGTTATGTCTATGTAAATGAAATAGATACATGTGAACATGCGTATTGAAGGTTGTTAGTACCAATATAAGGTTTAAAAGCTTATAAACCTTTAAACTTTGTTAAAAGAAGTTGTTAAGCCTTGTTGATGTAAATAATTCAACATAGAACTATGCAATTCAAAACTAAATGATTTAAAATATGAACTTGAAGAACTATCAGAACCTACTTGATGTATGTTTAAAGTACGTATCAGAATAAATGTCGTGCTAGGAATTATGTTTGGCAATGAAAAGCTCAAGTCTGGTTTTGGTTGGGAGTATGACAGCGCGCGCCTCTAAAGCTTAAATCTTGTGTGGCCAATGGCAAATCTGTGAGTAATGAGAGGCGGTTTGTTAACTGCATGGTCTTAAGTTATGGTTATATGTTGTCCATAAGGAATACAAGATATGAAACAAGATTGTTTAGATAAATATGATAGTAGAATGAGCTAGTCTCATAGTTATCCTAAGTTCAAGTAAAAATGAAACCAAGTTAGGAAATAATATTTGTTCTTATATTAAGAGCGTATGAAATGTATGACTGATGGGTATGAATCCATGATTATATAACTGTGTAGGGATACACGCAGTATAGATAAGCTTTAAGCAGTTAAGTCGTAGTTGATAAACTACGAATTAGGCAAGTCTTTCAGTTCCTATTTGATATATGAATTCGATAACTGTTATTTAAGCTATATTATGTTATGAAAATGTTGATGTATATATATGAAATGCATATGAGATATGTATGAAATTGAAAGTTGATCTTTGATGATATGCTTGTGAAGTAAATCTCTATGCCTGTTATGTGAGAAGTAACATGCGTAGTAAATATAAATTGATTATGAATGCATGAACTAAATATGCTATTATATGTTATTTGCTACATGAAAATTGTTAGAATTGCTGGGCTATCGAACTGATGTGACGCCCCCAAAATTAGGTATACATCACCCATCTTGGGTCGTCACTTACATGGTACAAAATTCAAATACAACTTAATAATACAACTGTCGTGTACAATACGACAAAACATAAACTGTGAGTTTGAATACAAATATTGTATACTAGAGATTATACAAACTCAAAAGGACTCCTTATTACAATTATTATTACACTATTTCACAGAATAGTGAGGACTACTAATGCTATCATCCGTCCGTCACTCCGTTCCCGACTAGTCCTCGCTACGTTCTCATTTCACAAGAGAACAATAAAAGTAAAAGGGTGAGCTCAACTAGCCCAATGAGGAAATATTATGACTAAGATAATGCATAATATATTATCATTAGCCTTCAAATGTGTTAAAGCGATACAATATAACAACCATCAAGTTTAAGCTGCGGTGAACAAGCAATCTATTAAAAGAGTCAAGTAGAGAATAAAATCTACTATCTTTTATGATTTAGAAGGTTTTCATCACTTTATCATTTGGGACTCGACAATAAATAATCCACATCATCGAATCACCCCGCACTACTGACCAAGGATATTCTTTAGTATCACGACCACAATTATCCATGCACTACGGGCCAAGAATATTTGTGTATTCATTAATGGTCATGATCATGCCAACAAGCGTCCATCAATGCACTACGGGCCAATGAGAACTTTTACCACATCATTTTGTAATATTACGATTACCATGATTACAAGAATAATCCTCGGTCATAATCATACCAAGTCCATCTATGCCTTTATAGGCCACAGATGACTTTCAACAAAATATAAACATGAGGATGATGACAATTATATAAGAATTCAATAAAACTAGTTCAAGAATTATTTTATCCGAGGAACTAATAACGTCCAAATTGTCAACATGATCTTCGCTTTGTAGAGTAAAATTCAAGAATGCTCGGAAGAATATTTTCATGAAAAGATTTGGATGAAGCGCAAAAATATCAAGGATATTCCACTAATTTCATGGAGTATAGAAGTCAAAACTTTAACCAATTTGAGTATAATAAGGAATGGAATAACAAAAGAAATCACCGAGCATGCGATAGGCCTCACAGGCGAGTTATTCAATGAATAATAATATATACGAGAATCGGTCCGCGTAAAAAACGCATGCAGACGAGATATTCAACGGAAAAATAAAGAGCGGAATCAGGGCGGCGAAAAGCGCATTGAGCAGGATATTCCAGCAGAATAATAAAAGAGGCGGAATCGGTCCCAGATAAAACGCATGCATGCGAGGATATTCCAATGAGAATAATAAAGATGAGAACCGGTCAAGCGTAGAAGCGCATAAAACAGGATGTTCCAATGAA
This sequence comes from Panax ginseng, assembly GCA_020205605.1. NCBI lineage: Eukaryota > Viridiplantae > Streptophyta > Magnoliopsida > Apiales > Araliaceae > Panax > Panax ginseng. Next base: position 9,919,135 of record CM035146.1, read on the forward strand.
TGATAAAGAATGAAACAACGAAGAAGAATTTCACCAAGTATAGGGTAGCCCACGACATCTGAGGTTATTCCAATTGAATAATAAAGAATGGAATAATGAAGTTCTCTTCATAGATAAGAAAGAAATAATACTCCCTACCTTGGAAAAAGCGGATCTTTGGAATAGTGAGTAGTAGATTTCTCTTCTTTCTCTCTATAATTTCTCTCTATAATAATCGCTCTAAAGCTTTTGTGAATTGGTGAGAAATGAAGGAAGAATGAGCTTTATTTATAGGAAAATATAGTTTCGATAATTTGACGTTTTGGGGCTCGAAAATTACAAAGACAATACCTCAACTTTTCTTTCATTTTTAATTTAGTCATGCAAGTATTATCAATCTTGCACCAACTCCCCTAATAGTAAATAATGTGAATTAATAGTTCAATCATGTGAATCAATAGTATAATCATGTGAAAAAATACGAATTACAGTATAGTACCTCCATTTATACCTCAATTTTTAACTTAGTCATGCAAGTATTATCAATCTTGCACCAACTCCCCTAATAGTAAATAATGTGATTCAATAGTACACATATGTGAACAAATAGTTATATAAGCATGTGAATTAGTAGCAATTAATTACTCATTTATCCGATAAATTATCCGATTTATCAATATAACCCCTAGACATCAATTATCATCGGAATAAATGTCGATTTTCACTAACACAAACAATTCCAACATAATGAAACTATTTTTATCAAAAATATAAATTTTGAAATTTTGAAGTTTGACTTTTCCCAAAAAAGTCAACTATTGACTTTTTGACCAAATAGTGAATCTCGGAAAATTTTGTGTTTATAGACTATTTTACTAATTTTAGTAGTTCCGGACTCAAATATCACGTCCGCGTCTCCAAATTCAACTCCAAACAACATTCATCATTAATATTATAACTCTGATATTTATCAACCGAAGTCGTTCCCGAGGAAGAGGGGGCTTTCAATAAGAATTTCTCCTATTGGCGCGCAATTAGGTGACCAAACCTTTCCTTGACAGAACTTCTAGACATTATAAATATTGTAGTTTATAATATGAATAACTTTATCGTCTCAAATATTAATTTAATAAAAAACATTTTATGCAGATGATACTGACCATAATTGAATCCATAATATGATAGATATGATGTAGCAATTACTGTAGCAATAATTGAGTATAACTGAGTGACTTCTCACGTAAGCATCAATAATCAATGGTGTGCTACTATGCAACCACGCGATATTCTTGTACTTTTTTAACAAGGTGTTTTAACGATTAACAGTAAAACTTGGTAGTTATTTTTATAAAGTATTTTTGTCGTTTTCTCAATCAAAACAATAATTCCGTTGTGGGGTCCACCAATGATTGTGCCGTTGTACGAATATTCCCTGTTAAAAACGAATATTTCCCGACCAATCGAATATTATATAACAACTTGCGTACTTTACAAAATTTGTAAATATTACCCACAACTATAACATTATATCAAATCCACACCATAATATTCAAAAATATATTTCGAGAAAATTTAATCTTTATTCAAAAAGTTGGGGTCTTACAGCTGACCCTTGCAAATAACCACTTTTGCAGGTTAAGGACTCACGATAAAGATTTGTGCTACTTGATTGATAGAGTTCAATAGTATCAAAGGAGATTGATTCAATTATTTAAATATATACTCTTGAACAATGTTTAGGTTCTAGGAGATGTACTTGATAGTAGTTTACAATGTGTAATACATGTTGAGTTGTTAAGTTGTACTAGGTGATACATAGAGGAATTCGAATCGATATGTAAAGATTTATACATTAATTCGAATAGACTGAATCATAACATAATTTGATTCGGGGATTTGTAATTGATTCAAGTTAAGAAATCAATAAGAGAATTATTTTCAAAGGAGTTTGAAAAAGTTTAAATTATTTCGTATATTTATATAACATCGAATGTGATGTAATACAGGAATAGTAAATGACCAAGTTGTGAAACTTATAAAGTTTGGGGTCATTACATAGATCCTGGAAATGGAAAGAATTTATATTCTAAATTGTAATAAGCAAAGTTATATTCATTAAGTTATGAATAAAAGATATAAATAGTTTGACGATAGTAGTATCGTGGCGGACCGAATCCGAGGTTTGAAGGAACCTGAATTTGGGGGCGTCACAGCTTTTGAACCAACTACAAGAAAGCGCGGCTTGGGTAGGGGTCCGAATCATGTGCCGAAAGCCCTGACTAATCCAGATGACCGGATTCTCATACAAATCCTTCCTCCACTGGACAACATGTACGTTAAATAGTATTTATATATAAGCATTTTATATTTCCATTGTTGTAGATATATACTAATGTAAATTACTTTAAATTTATAATAAAATGACTTATCTTTAATCTAAATTCGTGTATATTGTAGTGATTTTAGCGATAGCAAAATTGTGAAGTGCATTTCACATTATATCTTATGAAGCAGCTTACGCTTGATGATTATATAAATGAAGCACACCTATAAGCCCACAAGGATGCAATTTGGGCTAAATTTTAGGTATATTTTTTTTAATTCTGATGTATAATATAATTGATAAACTAATATTGTTTAGTAGTGTTGGATTATGTTAATATAACTATTTTAATATTATTATTATTGTTTATTGGCAAAAAAGGTATAGATGGGACAACGCTTAGGCATCACTTATTCAGATATTGTATTGGCAGTAGTGCACCGTCCGAACCAAAGATAATTTGAAGAAGGAAAGATAGAAATCCCTACATAATGTAGAGATCAACCATCTAGGGCAGGGTGAGCAGTTCATGCATGAGCATAGCCCCTGGTGGTTCGCACAAACCATATGGGCTAAGATGTGTGCCTAGTGGAGAGCTAGAAGATGGGTCAAGAGACGCAAGATTGCCACCTCGAACAAATCCTCAGGTGTACCTAAAGGCGAAAAGGTGAAATGCACCTATAAGGGAGACAATATATCATAGTTTCAGAATATTACTACCAGGGTACGCATTTTGCAAAGTTTTAGTTTTAGTTTTAGTATATCACATATGTTTAATTATTAATATATGAGCATCTTAATTTTTTAGGGGGCATCGTCTCAGGGGCAGCCTATCCACTGGCTGGATGTATATGTGGCAACCCGCGATGGTTTGCTTGAGGATATCCAGATAGCGGTATACTTTGATATATATTTATAAATTTTTACGTCATTCTTAAGCATTTTATATTTATTGTTAACTATTTAATTTCTAACCTGCTGATAGGACATTTAATTTATAAGAACCTAATGAATGAAAGTTATCCTAAAGGCACCCCGTGGCCGTCGATTGATCAAGAATTGTGGGAGAGGGCGTCGATTGTGAAGAACTATGTCAAATGCCAAGGAAGATGATGACGACCGACTATCAATGGCACATGCATCTCTGCTATTCAGTCTATTCAGTCCTCCTGCCATTTGACGCCGCACACTGCTGCTGACTGTGTGAGAGCAATATGTCAGGATCAAAATTTTCTTCTCACACTTGGCGGGTATCTGCACTCTCTGAGTCCTGAGGAGTTAGAAGATGTAGTGGCGAGAGCAGCACATCAGTATGATGAGCCCGAGGTAATCTTGTCATTGTTTAATTTTATGTACTTTAGCTTTATGTACTACTTTGTATTTTTAACTTTACATTCAATAATACATGTTTTATTCTTTTGTTACAGTTTCATCTGGACGATATTCCTCCGTGAAGGAATTTGTATTCCTTCTTTGTCTTGTTAATCGACATTTGATTATTATTTTTACCCACTGAATAATTGAATGCATGTTTATATTGTACGTTATAACATTTGTATATAAGTTTTACTCGGACAATACTTTTTTTTTATATATGAGCACAGTATGTGTGGATGTTTGTATTACTGTGTTGGTTTTATTAAATTGTATATATATATATGGATATCGATGAATTTGTACGGATGTTAGTTTATTTATATATATTTGTGTGTGTTGGGATATAAGCAGGTACAAAACAGGTAAAAAATTTGAAAAATTCACAAAACAACTAATTTTTTTTTAAAAAATTAATCATCAGCGACCGCATGCAGTCGCTAATCCTTTTCAGCGATCGCATATGGCTCGAGGGTATTAGCGACTGCGTCGGTCGCTATTGATGGTCGCTGACACGTGGGTCACGTCACCTCTGACACCTGACTCATGGTGACTGATCAGCTCAACGATGGAATCGGTCGCTATTTGACGGTTGGTGAATGGGTAACGTACCTATGATTTAGATATGATTAAACTTGATATATTGTTATTCTTAAGTATTTTTAGGACCTTTTTATTTGTTTTGGTTGTAATTATTGGGCAGGAGGGCGAAATAGGGAATTGAGCTCCATTAAGGGCATAATTGAGATTTTTGGCAAAGCAAGGGAAAAAGTGTATTCTTGAACAAGCTCTCTAGCGCCAAGTCGCTCAACTATGAAGGAATCCCAGCGCCGGGGAGTTGGGCGGCAGAAGATGATGCGCATATTTTAGTAGGAAAAGGGAAAAAAAGAGTTCTATTTTGAAAAGGATTTCTATGGAAGTTGATTTCAAGGGGGCAAAAAGTTATATAAATAGATGGAGGATTTCGACGACAAAAAGACATTCTTTGAGACAGAGCTGTAGTTTGAGATTGGAGATTGTAGAGGAGCGTTGCAAGGAGATTCAAATTGAAGATTGAAGATTGGAGATTGGAGAGTTTTCACAGAATTTTTCTTTCCATCTCTTATTCAGTTTGTAATTTAATTATGATGGCTATTATGGGATATTTGGTTTTAATTATCAGCATGAACTAATTTCCTAATTAAGACTACAATGGAACCTTTTATGATTATGAATTGATTATTCGTATTAATCCGGTTATTGATTTAAATTGAGTTGTCTATCTTATTTTATACTTATTGTTTAATTATGTGGCCAATAATTACCTTGTTACACTAGATGAATTCGGGAGATAAAATCTAGCGTTAGAACTGAATGTGATAACATGCATTCTTAGCTATTTGCATGAGTTAAATTAGGGTTGTGAATTGAAAAGAGATATCTCTTTTTACTGCATGTAACAATTAAAAATTGGAACATAATAAATTTGATTCTTTTGTTTTGCATAGGAATATCGCAAGAATTAATTGAGTTAAATAATTTTATCTGTTCACTTGAAAAGGGCTTTTAAATACATTGAATTTCTGTTAAAAACTCATATGGATTTGATAATTGGAGAAATTAGATAGTTGATTTATATTGCATAATTGAAAATATTGTAGTCTTAAGCCTTTATCATTTGAATTAATATTTGTGTTAAAATTAGTTAGTTAATTTAATTTAGTTTTAATTAAAAAATCACAAATTTGGGTTGTTTAAATAAAATTGAAATTGATAAAAGACTTGTAGTAGTTGAGATTTATTGAATTGGATTTCTCGTGAGAACGATACTTTTATTGTCACTTTATTACTTGTTGACCGTGTATACTTGCACGTATTCATTGATTACAAAATATGACAACAACGGTCGTTGATATTGCGATCGCTAAAGATCGTGGCTGATTTTCACACAACGACCAAATTATGTGTGACCTATATTAGCGATCACATGTGGTCGCTGATGGCCATTGGCGACTGAAGGCGGTCGCTGCTGTCGCAGAAAAACCTTTTTCTTGTAGTGAACGTACTTTTATTATTTATCTAGTCGAATTAGGAACTATAATTATTATTAACATAATTTTATAATTGAAACAAAAATTAGTAATATAATTTTATAAGAAAAAAATTATCTTACCTAATATTATTTTGTTAATTTTATTGAAATATATAAACAATAATGCAAAGTTTAAGAAAATTATGTTACTACTTAGATAATTTAGTTTGATATTATTAAAATAAAGTATGATTATAATTTTAAGTATAAGTAAGATTTTATTATTACATATATAATATAACTTTAAAAGAAAATTACTTTCCAATAACATATTTTTTAAAAATACAATAAAAACTAAACAACATGTTAATTATATAATAAGACCGTTAGAAACAAAGATAAATAATCTATACTTATATACTATTATTAAATAAACAATTTGGTTAGTCCTTTTTTTATCTACCTTTTTTTTGGGTCTTCATTTTTTTGGTTCGAACTTTTAATTTTCCTACGTTAAGTCTATTTAGTATTTATTTATCCAAATTAGAAACTAGAATCAAGGATTGGTAATATAGTTTTATAAATAAATAATCAAAATAAGATTATCTTACCTAAAGTTAATTTTATATTTTTATTGAACATATATAATAATGGAAGTTTAAATGAAGTATATTAATTCTTGATAAAATAATTTGAGATTAATAATGCGTCGATGACTTCTTAGTATATTAATCCTTGATAAAAGATGTTGTGACCTTTAGGTTTCAGTTTCTTATTTATGCGAGTAATTTCTTCCTTTATTTTAAAATGTATTTTCTTATTTATATGAGACCCGTTTGAGTTTATTTTTTTCCGCTAGTGAAACTTGATTTTGGTTGTTGATGTTGTAATAGTGTTGTTGCACTTGGTTATTAGATTATATTATATTTGACAAAAAGAGGGGCTTTAAACAAAAAAATAATTACTCCCTCCGTCCTAAATTAATTGTTCAGTTTTGACTTTTTAAAGTCAAATTGACCATTTTTAAAACTAATTTTTTTTACTATTTTTTGCTAAAATATAGGTGAAGAGATTATAACCAAAAGAAAGTATATACAATTTATTACTAACCTAATTTTATAATTTTAGAAATATATTTATATATGCTTTTATTAATTCTAAAAATAGTCAATTTGACTTAAAAAAGTCAAAATTGAGCAGTTAATTTGGAACGGAGGAAGTATTATTTTTATAGTCTTATTAATTAAAATTACAATCTAAGTAGCTGGAAATTTTATTAGTAATTATGTTGTGCAATCAACATTTGATTTCCTTGTACTCGTTAATGCTGACTATTCTGATTTATGTATAAATAAATTTTAACCCACAAAAAAAAGGAAAAAGGATTTAGGTGTCCTCTTAAATTAGAAAAGTCAAATATTTATTGATAATTAGCTAAAGAATGCGAATGACACTAATACACGTGGCTAATGTTAAAGATGAAGAAAAATTATCCCCTTGGATTCTTGTTATAATGATTCATAAATAATTAGCTAGAAAATTAGTTATAAATTTTAAACCACATAAAGAGCATTAGCCAATAAGACAAATACTTGTTGACGGAAAAATTTTGTAAGGCCATTTCATTTTTATTTTTTTTTGGATATCACTAAATAAAAAATTAAATAGAAAGCAGCAAAAAGGAGGCAAATAAAATCTTAGGTAGGGAATCTTAACATAATCTTGAAAAAATAATATATAATCCATAGATATAAGACAAATACTTGTTGACGGAAAAATAGTTATAAGTATTAGCTTTGTCATATTCTCATTATTGCATATATATATGATACGATGAATTATGCTGATAGTACATTTATTTCTTAGTGAACTAATTGGTCTTTTTTAGAAATTATTGTGTTTTGCTTGGGATTCATATATTTGACTCTAAAACTAATTTCGTATTTAATAATTTAATAATTTTTAGAAATTATTGTGTTTTAGAACTAATTGGTCTTTTTTAGAAATTATTATTGTGTTTTAGAACTAATTGTGTTTAGCATTGTGGATTTAATAATTTTTATATTTATTTATATGTTTTTGTATTTTAGAATTTTAATTGTAATAGCATTTGAATTGATATTTGTGGCTTAAGAATTTTTAAATTTTCAATTGAATTTTATAAAGATTTTTAATATTTGTATAAATTAGTTTGGATGATTTTTTTTTTTTGAGGATATGCAGTAAAAAATATGGAGGTGGAGCTAGCACAGAAAATTATTTAGTATAATAATTAATATGTAGAAGCGAATTTGGAGAACAAGTCCCGCGTGTAGTATAATACTATCCGTCCCGTGACTAGATTCGATGACATGGTTGAAACAAAGAGCTAGCTAGCCTCTAGGTCGTGGATATTTATTCAGTTACTAGCTGATATATACACGATTATAATGTTATATTTCAATATATTTTAAATTTGAATCATAAAATAAAATGAAAACTCTCCGATTTATTTAAGATTGATTTTAATTCCATTTTTTACACCATAAATAAAGCTCATTTTCGAACTTAAAACAAATTAATAAATAAACTTGAGTTCCACAACTAAATCTGGTCTAAAATAAAATAAATTATTGTACCAAACTTTGGGATCCAAGTACGAATAAAAACATTACATTTTATTTGAAAGGGAGAGCATCCTAATCCTTCAAAATAAAGCAATTGTATTAGGAAGAAAAATGGTAGGGGAACAGCATGTATTGGATTCGGTTATAATGAAATTTATTTTTTGATAAATTAGTCATTCGGCTAATAAAATATTAACACACATAAAACTTCATCTGCATATCAACATTTTATTAATCAATTAATTAACTTATTTAAAAATAAATTTCATACTAACTACTCAAACATGTATGGTATATATGCATGGGGAAGAGGCACAAGAGTGGAGTGAGTGGTGATCTCTGTAGGAGTGAGAGATAACTGAGCCTTGAAAATTATTGTCCAATATAATATTCTCTCTCTATATATATATAATATATGTATGAAAATTAATTGTGATACAACAGGAAAGGAAAGGAAAGGAAAGGAAAGGAAAGTGGACAGAGTTTTGTATGAAGAAAATGTAATGGTACAAGTTACGAGTCAGGAGACATACCAGCTCTTTGTACAGTAGAGAGCGCGGGTCTCCCGGGAGGGAAATATATAGTAGGTCCCCAACACTCCCATCCACTCTTATACATTCACTTCATTTCTATATACTACTATATATTATTAATCTAGATCTTATCTTAAATCTTTTATTATTTCAACTCAATTAATTGCCTTTTAACGATTTAAACGACGTGACGTTTGAATACATACATAGTAAATCTATACTTTTAACGACGGACAATATATAGCGCCGCTAAAAGATAAATAACGATTGTATGATCGAATCATCGTCGAATCAAAATCATTAAAAGGAAGTAAGTTCGAGTGAGTTGGATAAGCGGTGAACTTAAGATCCGGTTTCTATATACTACAATATATATATATATATATATATATACACTTTACTTGTATGTTAATAATTCATTAGGGAGTAAACACATAGTAGTATTTTATTATTTTTAATGTAACTTATTTAATTTATAAATAATTAAAATTTATATATTTTTTTAATTTTTAAATATTATTACTACGAACGTTAGTATTTGAAGTGTCCGTTTAGCGTAGCAGTGCAATACTTTAACTGCAACATTGAAATAATATTTAGTTATAAAAGTGATTTTAAAAAATAAAATGCAAATACAAGTATTTTTTTAGCTAAAACATGTGTTCACTAAATAAATACTTTTGAGGGCTGCCAAATAAAAGTTGTCCTTATTGTAAAATACACACATTATTAAAATATGGAATATATAATGAGAAGAGAAAATATGATGAAGCAACTCAGTGTCTGTATGTATACACGTGGTTTTTCTGAAAATGGTGTTAAATCACAAACAGTGAAGAAAAGAAGAGGTACAACGAGTACTATTATTATTATTATTATTATTATTATTTATTATTTATTATTTATTATTTATTTATTATTATTTATTTATAATTAAGCCTGATCATTGACAGTAGCATTTTTCACTGTTTACCGTTGAAATTTCGTACCCCACAGCAGTCTCTGGCCTTTGCAGAGATACATCAGTTCCATGACACCACTCCCTATCACTCACTGCTATAAACCATGATGCATGTTTTTTTATTATATTTATATATTTCTTTTCTTCCCCGTGAATAAAGGCGATAACTTATTAGGTGTTCGATTGTATATTTATATTAACAGTTGATCTATTAATATTTTTTAAGAGTTCGTATATTTATATTAAGAAATTTTTAAATAATTAAGATTTAAATATGAATTTAAATTATTAAAAAAATATTTTAATATAAAAATATGGATAATTATTAAGATGTATTAAGATATAATCAAACACCATAACAATTAACTTCTTTTATTTAAGATCACATATTTTAATTTATTATTAATAAAATTTTAAATTAATTGATGTAATTTTTTTTCCAAGTTACTCCTGGGTCCTAACTCCCCTCAAAATTCCTTCACCCTTTGTTCCCCTTATATAATGATAAAAAATTTTTTTGTTAAATCTACAATACTTTTTATTATTTTCATAACAAAAGTGTCGTTGTAGATGTATAACGACGGTGAAAACATATTTATGGGATCTATAACGACACTTTTATTATGAAAATAACACTTTCTATTGCAGATTTAACAGTTCCCTAAAAAAAATAACAGGCAACACATAACATGAACTCTTTGTTGGATATTTTTCAATAAATTATAAAGTTAATAGCAAGCTGATGAAATTATTCTTTTTGATGGATAAAGATGATGAAAATATTATTATTTTTAATTAACAAAAACTATTATACATCAAATTCTCGAGAGAAATTAATCTTTCTCAAATGAAAGAACACTTGAACATTACACCCACCGAATAAAAATTAGGTTTAAGAAATTTTGATGAGTGCCAAAATTGAATAAAATACAAAACTATTCTCAGTGTTTGAGACGTCTTTTGTTTTTTAGTAGCCAAACTCTTACTTAAAAGGTTCAATTATTAATACAAAATTTTACAATATAAAAAGTAATTAATTGGTTCAATTATTAATACAAAATTTTACAATAAAATATAGCTTGAGAAAGGATTTTGACTAATACTTAAACACATGGAGGTATTTATCATTTTTCAAAATTATTGAAATTATTAATTCTTTTATTTCCTTCACCCCCAAGATAATTAATTATATCTCACTAATAATTGTGCGTCCAATCAATCGATTGGTTAAGAATGTAAGTAGCTAGAAACTGTGGTAATTAAGGATGAGCATGAAGACTAGCTAGGTAGAGTTTTTTCTTTTTGCCTAACTAATTATATATATTCAACTTTGACGGTTGTGTAGAATCAATTCCCGTACTAATTGAGGAATTTTGTTAATCCCATGTTTTTCTTATCTCATGCACTTTAGTTAAAAAGATAAACAAGAAAATTTTAAAACTTATGAAATTTTGTATGTACGCACACCTATCAACGAACTGTGTTAAATTTTAAAATTTTCTGTTTCAAAAGTAATCAAGACAGGTAAAATTTAGTTGTCTGTTTTAAAAAAATGTTTTCTTTTAGCTGTTTGCTTTGAGTTATTCGTCTAATTCTTCCTGTATTATTTTAGATTAATGTAAACCATGCATGCAATTATATTTTGAGATTTTTTTTAATGCAAGAAATTAGCAGAATTCAAGATTAAATAGATTGGAAAGTAAAGCAACAATCAATTACATATGCACACTAATATTTATACTTGGTTTACCCCCTTACTACTCTATTCTATGTGCTTATATAGTTATATCAAAGGTCAAGTATCTATTGATACTTAACAGATTTCCTTTAATATTAATAAAACAATTATAATTAATTATATCAACTTCTTATACAAAATTTTATGAGCACACAGCTCTTTTGAGGAAACCTCTCCCTTGAGCCTTGGATGTACAATATTAAAGGAAATTCATTGCTTCACTTCAAAGCCCCTTATTTTTACAAGATATATATGAAATTTTAGAATACTGTTGGACTCTATAGATATCTAGCATGAACAATATAAGAACAAGGTAATATGACTTTTTTTTCAGAGTATATTAATTGTTGTATAGATGATAAAATTCTTAATGTTAACAACATAGCCGTGTATATATATAGAACAGTAATGTTCAAAGGCTAGTAAAAAATATGATTGTTAAAGTAAATCAAATTATTGAATGATATGGGAAAATTTTATCAATTTTGATATAGCAACAAAAAATAACCACATGGATAAAATCTATTTTGAGAAATAGTAGGAAGCATAATACATTTGAAAATAAATTTGTTATTAACAAAAAATTTGGAGGAAACTTGATCATCCTAAGAACAGACTTTAATTTGGTTAATTACTCCATAATAAGATCAGTTCTATTATGATAAGATTACTAGCTGGTAAGAGAAATTTTAAACTAACGAATCTATTTAGAAATCAGGATTGTTTTAAAAGATTTCTAGCAAAGATAAAATTAATTGAGAATCTTTTTGCCTTGTAATTAATTGTTAAGGCTAGAAAGTCTTACACTGATCTTCCTAAAAACTTAGTCAAGTAGAATTTCGTTGTCTTCAAAATCCCCCACAATTTCAACAATATTCCAACAACTTTATAATAATAATTCTCGAGTATTTTTCAGCTCAATCTCTTAATTTGTAACAACATATAAAAAAATATTACAAAAATTTAAACCAAAAACATATAAATCAAGAACTTGTGTGTCAAAAAAATAGCTTTGAATTAATGCAAGAAATGTGACATTGACAACGTTTTAAATAACAAATTAAAACATATAATATTCATGTTAGTCAAAAACTTTATTAAAGTACGTAATGATGGTAAACATTGGTTTAACAGTGTTGATTGATTCATAATTAATATGTACTCAATTAATTAACTGTGGTCGCCTGTTGCGGGACTCTACTAATTTGTCAAATACTGTATATCTCCGACTTTACTTGTCATAATTAATTTTTTTAATAATTAAATTGATCAATTTTAAGATTAATAATTAAATAAATATATTACAAATTTTAAAATTAAATAAGTTGACTATGATAGTATATTTGATGTACTTTCTTATGATAATAATTTGCTGGCTATATCTAATAAAGTTTAGAATAAATTTTGATTTTAAATACGATCAATTTGATCATAAAAACTCAATTAAGATAAATAAAGCTAGGCAAAATTAGATATACATTTCTATTTTTGGTTTATAAAGTTATATGATGTTCATAATTTATCATTACTTTTTAACTAGCATTTTTAATATCACATCACCGCAACTGAATTACTAACTAATACTAAGACTATATTTGAGAACATAAAATTATTCTCAAAAGTTGTCATTTTACAAATGTATTTCTAATTTTGGAACGGAGAGTAGATCACAAATTCACATTAATATAATTTATCTTTCAAAAAAAAATTAAAATTCAATATTGTTAAAAGTTCTTAACAATTCAACATTTCATATAAAATAAAATGTCATATTTATCAAATAGTAAGAAAGTGTCGAATTATTCTCATTTTTTAAAAGTAATAATATATGTAATGCAAAAACATATCATATGATAAAATTTGATTTCATTTTGTAATATATATCTAAAAAGTTAAATATCTATAGAATTCAGAGAAATTGGATCAAAATGTACGGGGAGGAGCTGAATCCGATCGTAAGGGTTCACTAATTTTCACCAAGAAGAACAATTTTTTTAAAGTCAAGAATCATTTTATAAAATATTTAATGTTATTGTAATATTTTTAAAAAATGTATAGTGATTTCATATATTTATAATTTAATCCTATAATTTTATAAAAACAATTTTTTAATATTAGTAATTTTTATTGTCCTAAAATCAACCTGGATAATTGCTTACCTCGCATTCTTAGTGCATACTCCTTTTGCATTCTTAGTGCATGTACCTCCGTACGGAAATGGAACTTCATTTGATTTTTCCATTTCTTATGCTATTTATATCTTTTAGAATATTTTGACATATTTTTTTATTATTAGAAAAGTTATACTTTTATTTGTCTCATACAACTCTGTCATTCTTAGAAAAGTTATATTATTATTATTTTGACATATTTTTTTATTAGAAAAGGTTAAATTATACAACTGTCATTCTTAAAAAAGTTATACTTTTATTTTTCTATCCTATGCTTGAGATTTACCAAGGAAAATAAAGGAAATTATACTTTTGTAATTTGATTTCACCGTCGCTATAGGATCTATAGCGGTATTTTTGTTGTGAAAATAATATTTTCTATTGTAAATTTAACAATTTTCTATTAGTATTGTACTCTTACACATTAAATATAACATGCTTAATGCTTATACTTTATAAGAAAGTGTAGTTACAGAAGTCAAATAAATTTATCAAAGTTAACTAAATTTTTTTTCTTTGCTTTCCTACCATTTTGGTCAAGAAAATATCTTAGAAAATTGTGGTCAATTTTTCTTTGTTTTCCTTACAACTAGAAGAAATATAGCTATTTCCGATGAAAATTACTGACCGAACGAATTCCCTCAAAAATATACTCCCTCTGTCCCATAGTTATAGGCTGATTTGTTTTGACACATAATTTAAAAAAATCAATTTAAGTGGCAATTTTAACAAAAAATTTCCACATATACCCTTTAATATGGAATTAATAAATAAGTTAATACTCCTTACTTATTACACTGAAACTCTCAACTTCATTGATTGACGTGTACTGACCATTAAAGTTCATAAAATTTAACCAAAGAGAATACAACAACATTAAATGTGGTGATAAAAATAATGACATTAAATGTTGTTTCTTCAAAAAAAGAATAATGATTGAATATTTATTATAAGAGCATAAAGTAAAACAATGAACCAACTAAATTTTATAAATAGTAAGTAGCTTATATATTGAGACATCTCAAAATAGAAAATCAGCCTATAACTATGGGACAGAGGGAGTATATATATTTGGATGAAATATTGGGTCGATCATAAGTTAGTTAAAAATAGGTTAATTTTGACGAAATTTTGTTGAAAATAGTATACCCTCCTTAGCGTACGTTGTTCCCCGCCAATACTAAACCAAATCTCGACGAATAATAAACAGTATTTAATAGAATTTTAAATCGAGATTAAGTATTTTTGAGGGACATAATTTCGACGAATGGTCCGTCAAGAATAATGGACATAAAAACCTAATCGCTTTCTAATTAGCGTCGCGCAAACTTATCAGTTTTTTCTCTGTCTCTTGGGCTCTAGCTCTAGCTCTAGCTCTAGTTCTCTCTATTCCTGCTCTCTCTTTCTCCTGTAACCTCGCATCTCTCGCTGGCACCCTTCATCCCCCCAGTCAACCTGTTATTCCTTACTCTTCCCTCCTTCCTAGTCGAACTGTCCAAGCAGTGGTGGCAGAACGGATTGTTGTGTACATTACCTCTTCACAGTACTGTTAAGGTTAGGTTTAATTTGTTGCGATATTGGATTAATAGTTAAGGATTCTCTATTGTAATTCGTCCATACTTTGTTAGGCAAATAACTTAATTATAGGAATAGTTAAATAACTTAATTATAGGAATAACTTGATTGTAGGATGAATAGCTTGATTGTAGGATCTCTATTATCTCTATAAATATGTACATGTAAGGATACATAAATAATCTGAATGAAAATATTCTTCTTTGATTTTCAAGTTGGTATCAAAGCTACGAAACTCTAAATCATTCTTCTTTGAATCCTTAAACCATGAGCAAGTCAGATTCTACCCCCATCATTATTCAACACGAAGGTTCATCATTCAATGCAGGAATTGTATTGAATGAGACCAACTATGATATGTGGTCTCAAATGTTAGAGATGCAAATTGCTGAGAAGGAGAAACTTTCCTTCATTCGTGGCACATCGCCGTCACCTAAGGAGAAAGATGAAGGTTATGAAAAGTGGTATTCAGACAATCAGAAGGTTAAAAGATGGTTGCTGATGTCTATGTCCTCGGAGAATATGAAGCAATACATTCGCTTACCTACCGCACGAGATATTTGGAAAGCTCTGTCTAAAGCCTTTTATGATGGAGCGGATTAATTACAAGTTTTTACCTTTTATGTTCGACGCGGGGTGATGAATGGACAACTGGAAAATTCTGAAGCTTCAGCCATGGTGATTCGGAACTGGTCTAATCAAAACTGGTCTCCTCAAAACCAGTAAGACAAAAAAAACATCCATCCTAAGAATGCTAATGGTGGCAATAAATCATCATACAAATTCACCCATTGTGATCAAACGGGTCATACAAAAATTCGATGCTATGAACTTGTGGGATATCCGGAATAGTGGGATCATAGCCGTGATTCCCGGAAGAAGAATTCCAAGAATGCCTCTACTACTGCAATTGTTGAAACAAAGACAAAGGATGATAGCGGTGAAAAGTTCTTGGCATTGGCAGGAGCAGCAGGTAATGGTGGTAAGGTTTTAAATATTTCTACACATGTTTCTAATAGTGCATGGATAATTGATTCCGGTGCTATGGATCATATGACATTTGATTCTAGACAAGTTTTGTAAGACCCCAAATTTTATGAATAAAGATTAATTTTTCTCGAAATATATTTTTGAATATTATGGTGTGGATTTGATATAATGTTATAGTTGTGGGTATTATTTACAAATTTTCTGAGTAAGCAAGTGGTTATATAATATTCGATTGCCTGGGGAATATTCGCTTTTAACAGGAATATTAAATGCGATGACACAATCATCAGTGGACCCCACAATGTAAGTATTGTCGTAGTTAGAAAATGACGTAATTATCTTTTATAAAAATAACGGCAAAAGTTTTAACGTTAAACTGTTGAACTACCCGGTGGTAAAAGTAAAAAATGTCTGGCGTGGTTTTATAAGTAGACACACGGTATTGATTATTGATGCTTACATGAGAAGTCACTCGCTTATACTTAATTATTGCTATAAAGAATTCTGCATAATATCTTTCATATTATTGATTCAATTATTGTCACAGTATCATCTGCATAATATTTTATATTATTAAATCAATAATTGAGACGACAAAGTTATTCATACTATTATTTTCAATATTGATAATGTCTAGAAAGTTCTGTCAAGGAGAGGTTTGGTCACCTAATTGCGCGCCAATAAGGAGAAATCCTTATCAAAAAGCCCCATCTTTTTTGGGAATGATCTGGTTGTTAAATATTGTGAGTTATAATATTAATGATGAATAAGTTCGTGCTAATTAAAGAGGAAATTGATGTAACGCCCCCAAAATAGGTCCACACGACCCATTTTGAGTCGCCAGATATCACACTATAAAAATCAAATCCAAACTTCATTTATACAACTGTTGAACTGTCGTATAGGATACGACCACAGTTAACTGTGAGTTTTAATACAAATGTATGTAACTCTCATGGTGACTCGACCACAACCTTACAATGGTACTTTACATAAAAGTACAGTCAAAAACTGTTTTAAAAACTAAAATCTTTGGGAAGTGCTCAAGGAAACCTTCGTACATGGGAGGACATGCGTCCAGGTTATGATAGATATCATATGTCCACAGAATTATATTTGGTTGACCCAAAAGTCCCCAAAGAAAAACAAGAAGATTACTATCATCTTCTTTCCAATGGTGAGTCTTCTCTTGACATATAATTATCTCCGTTGTCTCCAAGTGAAAATTATATTTCAAATATACTCCAAGATCATATAGGTAGTGCTCGTAGATATACTCAGCAAGTGGATGTGCACAACCATGTCTTATGATAACACGAGGTTGTATGTCATTAGACATCTTGTATGATAGTGACAAAAACACCCTTCCAACGTTGGGTTCGTCTCACCCTATTTGATTCACCAAATATAACTACTAAATGATGTATAGAATACAACACACTTTTTTATACTGTTTAGAGAAAACCTCCACAGCTAGAGACCACCGTTCTATTCTCCTGTTACCCCCGCTCGACCCAGCTACACTTTTATTACCTGATAGGAATTGTGAAGCAAAAGGGTGAGCACAACTAGCTCAGTAAAGAATATCATGACTAAAGATAATTAAATTATCAATAGCTTTCATCAATAATAAATCAGAGATTTAGAACATATGGTAGATGATAAAACTTTTCAACCATAGTTGCAGCGGAACGAGCAATCCATTAGAAGAGTCAAATAGACCATAAGGTCTATTATCTTCTCTATATTAAAAGTTCACCAATAATGTTTTATCCATGTAATGTAACATCAATCAACAATTCTCGTCCACGATTATGTGAATAACTCATAATCACAATTGTGATTCTAAATTCCTCTTCGCACCCATGACGAAGATAATTTTCATCACCTGTCTTTACCTGAACCACCACAGATTATAATTAAATCACAATTAATATTTATAATCAAGTAAATCAACAGTCCAACTTTGCACAACATGCCAAAGATATACAACTGTAAAACCAATAACCAACAGTTCATCTTTGCACCACAGGCCAAAGATATACAACTGTAAAAAACCAATAATGTTGAGACTCAGCTTAATAGTATCACGACCACGAATTATCCATGCACTATGGGCCAAGGATATTCGTGTTTTCAATTACGGTCATGATTATACCGAATACTCCTTGGTCATAATCATAACAAGTCCATCTATGCACTACGGGCCAAAGATGACTTTTACCACATCATTTATAACATTATGGTCATGATTATACCAAATAATCCCTTGTCATAATCATACCAAGTCCATCTATGCACGTAAGCCACAGATGACTTTCAACACAATATAAGCATGAGGATCATGACAATGATATAAAGAATCAATCAAATGAGATAAAGGATAAATATTAAACATTTATAATATAATTTATCCAGGGTTCAAGAATATCCCAATGTTATCAATCACTTAATAATCTCATAATCTAATATCATTAATATTATAACAATATTTTTGTGACGCCCCCAAAATAGGTATACATCACCCATCTTGAGTCGCCAAATACATGGTACACAATACAAATAAAAACTTAATTATACAACATGAGCTATGAGTTTTAATACAAATATTGTCTACTAGACAATATACAAACTCAATGGGGTCCTCATTACATTTATTATCACACTATTTCATAGAATAGTGAGGACTACTAATGTAATCATCTGGACCGTCACTCCGTTCCCCGACTAGTCCCTGCTACGTTCTCATTTCCTGAAGAGAACAATGAAAGCAAAAGGGGTGAGCTCAACTAGCCCAGTAATAAATATTGACTACGATAATGCAGAATAAATTATCATTAGCCTTTAACAGTGTTAAACTGATAAAATATAACAAACATCAAGTTTAACTACAGCGGAACAAGCAATCCATTAGAAGAGTCAAGTAGAGAATAAAGTCGACTATCTTATATGATTTAAAAGGTTTTTCATTACTTTTATCGCTGAGACTCAGCTTAATAAATAATCCACATCATCCCTGTACTACGGCCAAGGATATTTATTAGTATCACGACCACAAATTTTTCATCCACTACGGGCCAAGGATATTCGTGTATTCATCAATGGTCATGATCATGCCAACAACTGTCAATCAATGCACTACGACCAATGAGGATTTTTACCACATCATTTGTAACATTACGGTCATGATTATACCGAATAATCTCTGGTCATAATCATACCAAGTCCATCTATGCACTACAGGCCACAGATGATTTTCAATATATTATAAACATGAGGATGATGACAATTCAATAAAACAAGTTCACGAATAAATTTTAAAGATTTATAAGTTAATTTATCCTGAACTCAATAACGTCCAAATTGTCGACATGATACTGCTTTGTGGAGTAAAATTCAAGAATGCTCAGAAGAATATTTCCATGAAAAGATACTGGATGAAGTACAAATATCAAGGATATTTCACTAAT
Organism: Panax ginseng; assembly: GCA_020205605.1. NCBI lineage: Eukaryota > Viridiplantae > Streptophyta > Magnoliopsida > Apiales > Araliaceae > Panax > Panax ginseng. Next base: position 9,938,866 of record CM035146.1, read on the forward strand.
TTCATGGAGTATAGAAGTCAAAACTTTAACCAACTGAGTATAATAAAGAATAGAATAACAAAAGAAATCACCAGGCATGTGATAGACCGCACAGATAGGTTATTCCAACAGAATAATAAATAATGGAATCAGGTCATGCGCAAACGCATAGACAGGATGTTCCAACAGAATGATAAATAATGGAACTAGGTCATGCGTAAAAGCGCAGACGCATGGATGTTCCAATGAATAATAAATAATGAGAACCAGTCATGCGTAAAAACACGTATACATGATGTTCCAATGTAATGATAAAAACGTAATAATAATGAGAATCACCATGCATGCGATACTTCAGATAGAGCGGAGTTATTCCAATATAATGATAAAGAATGGAATAATGTAAGAATTTCACCAAGTATAGGGTAGCACAGATATCTGAGTTATTCCAACGTAATAATAAAGAATGGAATAATGAAGTTTTCTTCATGAATACAAAAGAAATAATACCCCTACTTAGTACAACAAATAATATCCCTACCTTAGAAAGAAGAGTAATCGGATATAGAAGTAGTGAAGTAGTGAGAACATTTTTCTTCTTTCCTCTATAGTTTTCTCTAGAGTTTCAAAGTGAATTAAGTAAAAAATAATGAAAAAATGAGCTTCTATTTATGAAGAATGGACGCATAAGTAACTAATTCATGAACAGTCCCGATTGATTTACTTTAAACGGAAGGTCCATATTTAAAATAAAATCTTTTAAATAAAATATAATATATTCTATTTATAATCTAATAAAACGAATAACTTTATAAAAGTATTCATTTTTTATATAAAAAGATTTTACTACGCAAAACACTATGCAGACACTATGCAACACTATTCATAATAAAATATAATATATTCTAATTATTTTCTAATAAAACAAATAACTTTATAAAAGTATTCTGTTTTATATAAAAAGATTTTACTATACAAAAAACACTACGCAGCACTACGCAAAGACTATGCATAATAAACTATAATATATTCTAATTATTGTCTAATAAAACAAATAAATTTATAAAAGTATTCTATTTTATACAAAAAGATTTTACTATGTAAAACACTATGCAGCAATTACTGTAGCAATAATTGAACAATACTGAGTGACTTCTCACGTAAGCATCAATAATCAATACCATGTGCTACTTATGCAACTATCGCCAGTACATCGTATTTTTTAACAAGGTGTTTCAACAGCTTAACGGTAAAACTTCCGCCGTTATTTTCATAAAGTATTTTTGTCATTTTCTCAATCCGATAATAATTCCGTTGTGGGGTCCACCAATGATTGTGTCGTTGTACGAATATTCCCTGTAAAATGAATATTCCCCGACCAATCGAATATTATATAACATCTTGCGTACTTTGAAAAATTTATAAATATTATCCACAACTATAACATTATATCAAATTTACTCCATAATATTCAAAAATGATATTTATAGAAAATTTATCTTTATTTATAAAAGTTGGGGTCTTACAACCTCCCCTTCTTATGAAATTTCACCCTCGAAATTAGGGTACGTACCTGGTATGTCGAAGAGGTAAGGATACCTTGATTTCATTTCAGATTCTAACTCCCAAGTCATTTCCTCAACATCGTGGTTTCTCCACAAAACTTTGACTTGAGGTATAACCTTGGAGCGTAGAATATGTTCCTTCTTATCCAAGATTTGAATATGAACCTCTTCATACATCAAATCTTCCGTTATTTCGTCCGGTTCTAACTCAATAATGTGGTTCGGGTCTTCGATATATTTACGTAACATGGAAATTTGAAAAACGTTATGAACACGAGACATACTTGGCAGTAAAACGAGTCTATAGGCCACAGTTCCTACTCGATCGAGGATTAAAAATGGGCTAATGAATCGAGGATTAAGCTTTCCTCTCTTTCCAAATCTCGTAACTCCTTTCCATAGAGCAACACGTAACAACACATTGTCTCCAATATCGAATTCCACATCCTTTTGATGAAGATCGGCATAACTCTTTTGTCGATCTTGTGAGGTTTTTATACGTTGCCAAATCATTTGAATCTTTTCTGTAGTCATACGTACCAACTCCGGTCCCAACAACGTTGCTTCTCCCACCTCATCCCAGCATACTGGAGAACGACACTTTCTTCCATACAACGCCTCAAATGGAGCCATGTCAATACTTGCTTGATAACTGTTGTTGTAGGAAAACTCCACTAATGGTAAGAACTTGTCCCAACTTCCCTTGAAGTCAAGGACACAAAGTCTTAATAGATCTTCAAGAGTTTGAATCGTCATCTCCAACTGCCCGTCCGTCAGAGGATGATATGCCGAGCTAAATCGTAAATCCGTGCCCATAGCTTTTTGCAAACTAACCCAAAATCTTGAAGTGAATCTTGGGTCTCGATCAGAAACTATGGATACTGGCATACCATGCAATCTTACAACCTCATTTATGTATATACGAGCAAGACGTTCAAGTGTATAAGTTTTTCATATCGATAAGAAATGAGCAGACTTGGTCAATCTATCAACAATGACCCAAATCACATCTATGCCTTGAGAAACTTTGGGAAGACCGGTAACGAAATCCATGGTAATGTGCTCCCACTTCCATTCTGGAATTTCAAGTGGTTGCAATGGACCTTTTGGTACTTGATGCTCCGCCTTAACTCGTTGACACGTTAGAAACCTTGAGATAAACAATATTATCTCTCTCTTCATATTGCCCCACCAAAATGTATGTCGAAGATCATGATACATTTTGGTACTCCCAGGATGGATTACAAACGGTGTGTTGTGCGCCTCCATCATGATTTTATACTTTAAATCGGTCGTTAGAACACAAAGTCCGGAGTTGACTCAAGTATTCCTTCTTCATCGATTCTTGCTTCCTAAGATAACACCTAATTGCACTTTATTCCTCATACGCATCGCCTCCGTGTGCAGAGCTTGAGCAACTTTAACTTTTCAATTAAAGTCAGTTCTACTCGTATATTCGCAATCATCACATGGGTCCCTGGAGTCTTTAACTCTATCTCCATCCTTTGCAAGTCACACAAAATGGGCCTTTGCGTTGAAAATATCGCTTTTCGTTCGTGATATGATCTTCTACTCAATGCGTCAGCTACCACGTTCGCTTTTCCAGGATGGTATTGGATGGTATGATCATAATCTTTCAACAGTACAAGCCAACGTCGTTGTCGCATGTTGAGTTCCTTTTGAGTGAAGAAATATTTGAGGCTTTTATGATCCGTAAAGATATCCATTTTCTCCCCATACAAGTAATGCCTCCAAATTTTAAGTACGAAGACAACAGCTGCCAACTCTAGATCATGAGTAGGATAATTCCTCTCATATTCTTTGAGTTGTCTTGAGGCATAAGCTATGACTTTACCATGTTGCGTGAGAACACATCTCAACCCTTTGCTCAAGCATCTTTGTAGATGACAAATCCCTCCGAGGCAGGATGGTATTGTCGTAAGCAGTCTTTGAAATGAGTCTCCTCTTGAGTTCTTGAAAACTCTTCTTGTGACGCCCCCAAAATCGGTATACAACACCCATTCTGAGTCGCCAAATACATGGTATAGAAACAACTACAACTTTATTAATACAATTGTCGTGCAAAATATACGACAACACTTAAGCTGTGAGTTTAAATACAAATATTGTCATCTAGACAATATCCACACTCAAATAAGTCCTCATTACAATTATTAATATACTATTTTACAGAATAGTGAGGACTATTAGAACCACTTCTAGAACCATCATTCTTTACCCCGACTAGTACTCGCTACATTCTCGCCTCCCGAGAAGAAAATGGAACAACAAGAGGGAAAGGGTGAGCTCAACTAGCCCAAAGAAAGAACATTATGACTAAGATAATACGAGAACAAATTATCGTTAGTCCTCAACAGGAAAAATCTAATAGAATACAATAGACAACAAGTTTTAAATCAATATTCGCAGTGGAAATAATAATTCATTAGAAGAGTAGTTAAGTAGAGAATGAAATCTATTATCTTCTATATATGAATTTAAAAGCTCATCGTCAACATTTTATCCCTGTAACATCAATCAATATATATCTGGAATCAAATATTCATCTTTGCACTACAGGCCAAAGATATTCATCAGTTGGTCATGTTCATCTAAACACTGCTCATCTTTGCACTATGAGCCAAAAGATATTCATCGAAATCATTCATCTTTGCACTACTGAGGCCAAAGATATTCGGTTATATCATCATTTAGGACCGAGGATGATGAAAAATATTTTAAAGAAAATGAATCCGATTGAAATAAAAGAACAAATTTTCAAGATTCGTACTTTAAACAATCCAAGTTTAAAAATACTTCATAAATAACTAGAGTGGAGTAAAATTCAAGATTTAAGACCAAAACATAGATTCAATCAAAGATATGAACTATAACAGACAATCTTGGACACAGAAAAGAAAATTTAATTTTTCTGTGAATAGTGTCGTATTCGTGAATAGTGTCGTATACGTGAATAGTGCCATATACGTGAATAGTAACTCCGACACTAAAAGATAGAAATTTCACAAAAAATTTCATCATGCTTTGTGAATAGTACTCGTGAATAGTAACTCATGAATAGTAACTTGTGAATAGTAACTCATGAATAGTAACCCCGCATGAAAAAGTTCCAAATTTGATAAAAATTTCCAACCAATATTTTGGCATAATGATATTGAAGAAATAATATCATTTTCGAATAAAATAGCATCCATTACCTCAGAAAAATAGTACTTCTGATTGGAATACAAGTTCTAGTGCTGAAGGAACTTGCACCGTATAGCAACACTCAAAGTACTAAAATACTCACAAAAATACGCTCGATATATAGAGAGAGAAAGAGAGAGAAATCTGTAGTTTCTGGTGTGATTTTCAATTCTAACCTAAGCACCCTATTTATAGGAAAATACTTAGAACACTGAAGCAGAAAATTTAATATAATATTAATATATTATATATAAATTCCTACGCACACAATCTATGATCTGAATTCACCATGCTTGACAACAAATAAGTCTACCAAACAAATCAAAACGTTTTTATTATTTAAAATAATTAAAACTTCCAAAAATCAATTATTTGAACTTTGGAACTTCAATAATTCATAATAAATAGCCCTTTTATCGTAAAATTGAATCTGTGGCCTTTTATAGGAAATTCAATTCTCTACAACTTTGCAGAAGAAATGTTTTCCAAATTCCAAATGTAAATTGAACCCGAAATCCACATACTGGACGATTTTACTGTGCTATAATCAAATTTCGATCAAGAAATGGGCCCTGAGACATGTTTAACATGTTTTAAATAACTTTGCAACACAAATACTCCTCATCCTCATATACTCATATATCCCACATTCATTATAAAAATATCCCCATTATCATATTATAATAATATAATAAAATATTATTTTATCAAAAGATAAAAATCGATTTTCAACAATTGTCACTTTAAAAATTTTCTCCATCTATATCCACATAAAATGAATATTTTCCTTATCATAAAAATCAATAATTAATTATTCATAAATAATATTACGTAATCACAATAATGACAACCCAAAAGTAGGTTCGAGAAAGAGGGGCTTTCAATAAGGATTTCTCCTCATCGACGCCAATAATTAGGTGACCAAACCTCTCATTAGGCGTAACTTTCTAGACATTGCCAATAATGTTATCTAATAATATTATTCGGATAATATGAATTATTGTTCGATAATGAAAATATCGTGTAGTGACAATTATTAAAATAATGATAATATAAAATATCGGTAAAAGAATTATTGAATCAATAAAATAAATTCTTGAGCGGTAGAATTACCATAACAATTATTGAGTAGTGCCTTCACGTAATAATCAATAATTGGTGCAATATCGTGCCATCTTGTGCAACAACGCGTATTATTGTGTTTTAACCACCGGGTATTCCAACAAGATTGACCAGTAACAACTATGCCATTATTTGTAAATAACTCATACTTGTCGTTTTCTTCATCCAATCGCTTTCATTATGGGCCCACAAAAGATGCACTGGCCGTCATATGAATATTTCCGACAACAAGAATATTCCACGACCAAACGAATATTCCCATAGCAATAATGAATATTTTATAACCACTTGCTTATTTTTAAAATATTCGCAGCGATTTACCCGTAATTCAACCACATTAATCAATTCAACCCTTACTATTTCAAAATAATAAATAGAGGAAATTAAATTTCATTTATAATAAGTTGGGGTCTTACAACCTCCCTCCTTATGAAATTTAGTCCTCAAAATTGACGTCGTGCACACGGTGTTTCAAAAGGTGAGGATACCTCGCTTTCATTTCCGTTTATAACTCCCGGTCATTTCTTCAATAAAGATGGTTCCTCCATAAAACCTTAACTTGTGGTATAACCTTAGTGCGTAGGACATGCTCTTTTCATCCAAGATCCTTACAGTATCTCCTCATCACGTTAAATCTTCTGACTATCTAAATCGGTTCTAACTCAATAATGTGGTTCGCATACGAATATTCCCAACAAAATAAAGAATATTCCACACGACCAAACGAATATTCCCCGACAATAATGAATATTTTATAACCACTTGCTTATTTTTAAAATATTCGCAAGATTTTACCCATAACTAACCACATTAATCAATTCAACCCTTACTATTTCAAAATAATAAATAGAGGAAATTAAATTTTATTTATAATAAGTTGGGGTCTTACACTTCTCACATTCTTCGCTCCAACCGATCTTTGTATCTTTCCGAGTCAGTTGAGTTAATGGAGTAGCGATTTGAGAAAATCCTTCCACAAATCTCCGATAATAACCAGCTAAATCGAGAAAGCTACGTACTTCAGTCACTGATTTAGGTTGCTCCCAGCTTTGAATTGCTTCAATTTTTGCCGGGTCAACAGATATTCAATGACTTGATACTAAGTGCCCAAAGAATGCTACTTCCTCAAGCCAGAACTCGTATTTCTTCAACTTGGCATAAAGCTTGTATTCACGAAGCTTTTGAAGTATCAGCCTCAAGTGTTGCTCATGATCTTCACGGCTTTTGGAATAAATAAGGATGTCATCAATAAAGATGACCACAAAGTGATCCAAATATTCCTTGAATACTCGGTTCATCATATCCATGAAGGCAGCAGAAGCATTAGTCAATGCAAAGGACATGAATTTTTCCACATTTATAACATACGACTGGTGGTCGTTCTCCTCCCTTAGAACCAGTTGTTGCTGGTGCTGACGTCTTCACGTTATCATTGTTGAATCTCCTCTTTTTAAAATCTCCCCCGACTTGCTTCTTCTATTTTTATGGCCACGATTACCACCAGTGGTTACCGCTTTTCTCCGAGTGTTTTTCTCCCTGCTGGTTTTCATTGCTCCGATGACTGCTGCCACCGGTATGAACCTGGTTGCGGTCCCTTGGTTGAACGTACTCGCTATCTCGCTCTAATAATTGAGCCCTGTTGACAACATCTGAATATAAAGAAAATTTATGAGAGATAAGATATTGCCGAATCTCGGGTTTTAAACCTCTCAGAAACATCCTCATCATTCGTTCGTCATTCTCCACCAAATGAGGTGCAAACCTGGATAACTCTGAGAACTTCGCCTCGTATTGGGACACTGTCATGTTGTTTTGTTCTAGTCTAATAAATTCTACCTCCTTCATGTGGCGAATACTTTCAGGAAAGTATTTTTTGTTGAAAAGTTTCTGAAACGTTTCCCAAGACATGCTGAGTGCGGATGGATGGGTCCGTTTCACCGACTCCCACCAGTAGTCTGCCTCGCTACGGAACATAAAGGTGACGAATGGAACCTTCTGTTCCTCCGTGCATCCCAAGACATCGAATATCTTGGTAATTTGTTTAACCCACGTTTCCGCCATGATCGGATCCGGCTTTCCCTTAAATTCTGGTGGTCCCAACTCTTTGAACTGCTTGGCTGTAACAAGACGCGCATTGCTAGCATTTCCACCAGTATTTTGAGCACGAGTCTCCCTCGTCTGGTTTTGCATGAACTGCAAAAAGCTCCTAAACATCCCGTCGTTCATCGTCTGCTCAGTGATTAAAGATGTTTCCACGGTCTCATTAACTCCACCGTTAATATTCTCAGCTGCCATCTTAAATACTGCCACAAAATAAGGGTTAATTAAACAAATTAATATATCACATATTAACCATATGCTTAGACTGACTAACAATTAAGCTTAGGTATGACACACTAGCGAAGGATTACTCGTCTCTCCCCTCCTAGTTCTATTCCCCGATCTCCGCCAGAGACCATATCCCTAAGCTCGATATTAAGCTGTGGCCCCAAAAATGCAGATACAACACCCATTCTGAGTGGCCAAATACATAGTATAGAAACAACTACAACTTTATTAATATAATTGTCGTGCAAAATACGACAACACTTAAACTGTGAGTTTAAATACAAATATTGTCATCTAGACAATATCCACACTCAAATAAGTCCTCATTACAATTATTAATACACTATTTTACAGAATAGTGAGGACTATTAGAACCACTTCTAGAACCATCATTCTTTACTCCGACTAGTACTCGCTACATTCTCGCCTCCTGAGAAGAAAAATGGAACAACAAGGAAAAGGGTGAGCTCAACTAGCCCAGTAAAGAACATTATGACTAAGATAATACAGAACAAATTATCGTTAGTCCTCAACAGGGAAAAATCTAAGAGAATACAATAGACAACAAGTTTTAAATTAATATTCGCAGCGAAAATAATAATTCATTAGAAGAGTAGTTAAGTAGAGAATGAAATCTACTTTCTTCTATATATGAATTTAAAAGCTCATCGTCAACATTTTATCCCTGTAACATCAATCAATATATATCTTGAATCAAATATTCATCTTTGCACTACAGGCCAAAGATATTCATCAGTTGGTCATGTTCATCTAAACACCTGTTCATCTTTGTACTACGGGCCAAAGATATTCATCAGAAATCATTCATCTTTGCACTACAGGCCAAAGATATTCAGTTATATCATCATTTAGGACTGAGGATGATGAAAAATATTTTAAAGAAAATGAATCCAGTGAAACAAAAGAACAAATTTTCAAGATTCGTACTTTAAACAATCCAAGTTTAAAAATACTTCATAAATAACTAGAGTGGAGTAAAATTCAAGATTTAAGACCAAAACATAGATTCAATCAAAGATATGAACTATAACAGACAATCTTGGACACAGAAAAGAAAATTTAATTTTTCTGTGAATAGTGTCGTATTCGTAAATAGTGTCGTATACGTGAATAGTGCCATATACGTGAATAGTAACTCCGACACTAAAAGATAGAAATTTCACAAAAATTTCATCATGCTTTTGTGAATAGTACTCGTGAATAGTAACTCATGAATAGTAACTTGTGAATAGTAACTCATGAATAAGTAACCCGCATGAAAAAGTTCCAAATTTGATAAAAATTTCCAACCAATATTTTGGCATAATGATATTGAAGAAATAATATCATTTTGAATAAAATAGCATCCATTACCTCGGAAAAATAAGACTTCGATTGGAATACAAGTTCTAGTCTTTCAAGGAACTTGCAGATATAAGAACACTCAAAGTACTAAAATACTCACAAAAATATTTCGATATATAGAGAGAAAGAGAGAGAAATCTGTAGTTTCTGGTGTGATTTTCAATTCTAACCTAAGCACCCTATTTATGGGAAAATACTTAGAACACTGAAGCAGAAAATTTAATATAATATTAATATATTATATATAAATTCCTACGCACACAATCTATGATCTGAATTCAGCCATGCTTGACAACAAATAAGTCTACCAAACAAATCAAAAACGTTTTTATTATTTAAAATAATTAAAACTTCCAAAAATCAATTATTTCGGAACTTTGGAACTTCAATAATTCATAATAAATAGCCCTTTTATCAGAAAATTCGAATCTCGTGGCCTTTTATAGGAAATTCAATTCTCTACAACTTTGCAGAAGAAATGTTTTCCAAATTCCAAACAGAAATTGACCGAAATCCACATACGGACGATTTTACAGGCTATAATCAAATTTCAGTCAAGAAATGGGCCCACAGACATGTTTAACATGTTTTAAACAACTTTTGCAACAAAAATACTCCTCATCCTCATATACTCATATATCCCACATTCATTATAAAAATATCCCCATTATCATATTATAATAATATAATAAAATATTATTTTATCAAAAAAGATAAAAATCGATTTTCAACAATTGTCACTTTAAAAATTTTCTCCATCTATATCCACATAAAATGAATATTTTCCTTATCATAAAAATCAATAATTAATTATTCATAAATAATATTACAGAATCACAATAATGACAACCGTGCGGGTTCAGGAAAGGGGCTTTCAATAAGGATTTCTCCTCATCGACGCCGCAATTAGGTGACCAAACCTCTCATTAGACAGAACTTTCTAGACATTGCCAATAATGTTATCTAATAATATTATTCAGATAATATGAATTATTGTTCCGATAATGAAAATACTGTGTAGTGACAATTATTAAAATAACAGTAATATAAAATATCAGCGCAGTAATTATTGAATCAATAAAATAAATTACTGAACAGTAATTACCATAACAATTATTGAGTAGTGCCTTCTTACGTAATAATCAATAATTGGTGCAATACCGTGTGCTACTGTGCAACAACGCGTATTATTGTGTTTTAACCACCGGGTATTCCAACAGTATTGACGGTAACAACTATGCCATTATTTGTAAACAACTCATACTTGTCGTTTTCTTCATCCAATCGCTTTCTGTTATGGGGCCCACAAAAGACTGCGCCGTCCTATGAATATTTCCCGACAACAAGAATATTCCACGACCAAACGAATATTCTCCGACAATAATGAATATTTTATAACAACTTGCTTATTTTTAAAATATTCAAGCAGATTTTACCCGTGAATTAACCACATTAATCAATTCAACCCTTACTATTTCAAAATAATAAATAGAGGAAATTAAATTTCATTTATAATAAGTTGGGGTCTTACAACCTCCCTCCTTATGAAATTTAGTCCTCAAAATTGACGACGTACGGTGTGTTTGAAAAGGTGAGGATACCTCGCTTTCATTTCCGTTTATAACTCCTGGTCATTTCTTGATAGCATGGTTCCTCCATAAAACCTTAACTTGTGGTATAACCTTAGTGCGTAGGATATGCTCTTTTCTATCCAAGATCCTTATGGGTATCTCCTCATACGTTAAATCTTCTGGCTATCTCAAATGCGGTTCTAACTCAATAATGTGGTTCGCATACGAATATTCCCAACAAAGAAGAATATTCCACGACCAAACGAATATTCCAAAACAATAATGAATATTTTATAACCACTTGCTTATTTTTAAAATATTCGTATTTTTCCCATAACTAACCACATTAATCAATTCAACCCTTACTATTTCAAAATAATAAATAGAGGAAATTAAATTTTATTTATAATAAGTTGGGGTCTTACACTTCTCACATTCTTCGCTCCAACCGATCTTTGTATCTTTCCGAGTCAGTTGAGTTAATGGAGTAGCGATTTGAGAAAATCCTTCCACGAATCTCCGATAATAACCAGCTAAATCGAGAAAGCTACGTACTTCAGTCACTGATTTAGGTTGCTCCCAGCTTTGAATTGCTTCAATTTTTGCCGGGTCAACAGATATTCAATGACTTTATACTAAGTGCCCAAAGAATGCTACTTCCTCAAGCCAGAACTCGTATTTCTTCAACTTGGCATAAAGCTTGTATTCACGAAGCTTTTGAAGTATCAGCCTCAAGTGTTGCTCATGATCTTCACGGCTTTTGGAATAAATAAGGATGTCATCAATAAAGATGACCACAAAGTGATCCAAATATTCCTTGAATACTCGGTTCATCATATCCATGAAAGGCGTGAAGCATTAGTCAATGCAAAGGACATGAATTTTTCCACATTTATAACATACGGTGGTGGTCGATTCTCCTCCCTTAGAACCGGTTGTTCTTTGGTCGCGTCTTCACGTTATCATTGTTGAATCTCCTCTTTTAAAATCTCCCCGACTTGCTTCTTCTATTTTTATGGCCACGATTACCACGAGTGGTTCCGCTTTTCTCGAAAGTGTTTTTCTCCCCGCTTTGGTTTTCATTGCTCCAGATGATTTCGCCACCGGTATATGAACACAGTTGCGGTCCCTTGGTTGAAGCATACTTTCATTATCTCGCTCTAATAATTGAGCCTGTTGTGACAACATCCGAATATAAAGAAAATTTATGAGAGATAAGATATTCTTAGAATCTCGGGTTTAAACCTCTCGAAACATCCTCATCATTCGATTCGTCATTCTCCACCAAATGAGGTGCAAACACGGATAACTCGAGAACTTCGCCTCGTGTTGGGACCTTTGTCATGTTGTTTTGTTCTAGTCTAATAAATTCTACCTCCTTCATGTGGCGAATACTTTCAGAAAGTATTTTTTGTTGAAAAGTTTCAAACGTTTCCCAAGACATCTTTGAAAGCGGATGGATGGGTCCGTTTCACAAACTCCCACCGATGATGCGCTTCGCCACGGAACATAAAGGTGACGAATGGAACCTTACATTCCTCCGTGCATCCCAAGACATCGAATATCTTGGTAATTTGTTTAACCCACGTTTCCGCCATGATCGGATCCGGCTTTCCCTTAAATTCTGGTGGTCCCAACTCTTTGAACTGCTTGGCTGTAACAAGACGCGCATTGCTAGCATTTCCACCAGTATTTTGAGCACGAGTCTCCTCAAATGCGGTTTTGCATGAATCGCAAAAGCTCCTAAACATCCGTCGTTCATAAATGCGCTTTCGGTGATTAAAGATGTTTCCACGGTCTCATTAACTCCACCGTTAATATTCTCATTTGCCATCTTAAAATACGCCACAAAATAAGGGTTAATTAAACAAATTAATATATCACATATTAACCATATGCTTAGGTCGACTAACAATTAAGCTTAGGTATGACACCTTTAGCGAAGGATTACTCGTCTCTCCCTCCTAGTTCTATTCCCGATCTCCGCCAGAGACCATATCCTAAGCTACGACATTACAACCTGTGGCGCCCCAAAAATCCAGTATACAACACCCATTACGAGTGGCCAAATACATAGTATAGAAACAACTACAACTTTATTAATACAATTGTCGTGCAAAATACGACAACACTTAAACTGTGAGTTTAAATACAAATATTGTCATCTAGACAATATCCACACTCAAATAAGTCCTCATTACAATTATTAATACACTATTTTACAGAATAGTGAGGACTATTAGAACCACTTCTAGAACCATCATTCTTTACTCCGACTAGTACTCGTTACATTCTCGCCTCCTGAGAAGAAAAATGGAACAACAAGGAAAAGGGTGAGCTCAACTAGCCCAGTAAAGAACATTATGACTAAGATAATACGAGAACAAATTATCGTTAGTCCTCGGCGGGGAAAAATCTAAGAGAATACAATGAGACAACAAGTTTTAAATTAATATTCGCAATGAAAATAATAATTCATTAGAAGAGTAGTTAAGTAGAGAATGAAATCTACTTTCTTTATATATGAATTTAAAAGCTCATCGTCAACATTTTATCCCTGTAACATCAATCAATATATATCTTGAATCAAATATTCATCTTTGCACTCTACAGGCCAAAGATATTCATCGATTAGTCGTGTTCATCTAAACACTGTTCATCTTTGTACTACGGGCCAAAGATATTCATCGAAATCATTCATCTTTGCACTTTCTGGGCCAAAGATATTGATTATATCATCATTTAGGATCGAGGATGATGAAAAATATTTTAAAGAAAATGAATCCAGTGAAACAAAAGAACAAATTTTCAAGATTCGTACTTTAAACAATCCAAGTTTAAAAATACTTCATAAATAACTAGAGTGGAGTAAAATTCAAGATTTAAGACCAAAACATAGATTTGATCAAAGATATGAACTATAACGAGAAAATCTTGGACACGAGAAAAGAAAATTTATTTTTTTACGTGAATAGTGTAAATGATTCGTGAATAGTGTCGTATCGTGAATAGTGCCATATACGTGAATAGTAACTCCGACACTAAAAGATAGAAATTTCACAAAAAATTTCATCATGCTTTGTGAATAGTACTCGTGAATAGTAACTCATGAATAGTAACTTGTGAATAGTAACTCATGAATAGTAACCCCGCATGAAAAAGTTCCAAATTTGATAAAAATTTCCAACCAATATTTTGGCATAATGATATTGAAGAAATAATATCATTTTCGAATAAAATAGCATCCATTACCTCAGAAAAATAGTACTTCTGATTGGAATACAAGTTCTAGTGCTGAAGGAACTTGCACCGTATAGCAACACTCAAAGTACTAAAATACTCACAAAAATACGCTCGATATATAGAGAGAGAAAGAGAGAGAAATCTGTAGTTTCTGGTGTGATTTTCAATTCTAACCTAAGCACCCTATTTATGGGAAAATACTTAGAACACTGAAGCAGAAAATTTAATATAATATTAATATATTATATATAAATTCCTACGCACACAATCTATGATCTGAATTCAGCCATGCTTGACAACAAATAAGTCTACCAAACAAATCAAAAACGTTTTTATTATTTAAAATAATTAAAACTTCCAAAAATCAATTATTTCGGAACTTTGGAACTTCAATAATTCATAATAAATAGCCCTTTTATCGAGAAAATTGAATCTAAATGGCCTTTTATAGGAAATTCAATTCTCTACAACTGCAGAAGAAATGTTTTCCAAATTCCAAAAGTAAATTGGCCAAAATCCACATCTGGACGATTTTTGGTATAATCAAATTTCGATCGAGAAATGGGTCCCTGAGACATGTTTAACATGTTTTAAACAACTTTTGCAACAAAAATACTCCTCATCCTCATATACTCATATATCCCACATTCATTATAAAAATATCCCCATTATCATATTATAATAATATAATAAAATATTATTTTATCAAAAAAGATAAAAATCGATTTTCAACAATTGTCACTTTAAAAATTTTCTCCATCTATATCCACATAAAATGAATATTTTCCTTATCATAAAAATCAATAATTAATTATTCATAAATAATATTCTGAGAATCCACAATAATGACAACTGGCGGTTCAGGAAAGAGGGGCTTTCGATAAGGATTTCGACAGCGCGATTAGGTGACCAAACCTCTCATTAGATGAGAACTTTCTAGACATTGCCAATAATGTTATCTAATAATATTATTCGGATAATATGAATTATTGTTAGATAATGAAAATCTTTGTGTAGTGACAATTATTAAAAATATGATAATATAAAATATCGGTACGATAATTATTGAATCGATAAAATAAATTCTTTGAGCGGTAATTACCATAACAATTATTGAGTAGTGTGCTTCTTTACGTAATAATCAATAATTGGTGCAATCTGAGTGTCTTCTCTTGTGCAACAATAGCGTATTATTATTGTGTTTTAACCACCGGTATTCAATGATATTATTGTAACAACTATGCCATTATTTGTAAACAACTCATACTTGTCGTTTTCTTCATCCAATCGCTTTCTGTTATGGGGCCCACAAAAGACTGCGCCGTCCTATGAATATTTCCCGACAACAAGAATATTCCACGACCAAACGAATATTCTCCGACAATAATGAATATTTTATAACAACTTGCTTATTTTTAAAATATTCGCGCAGTTTACCCGTAACTAACCACATTAATCAATTCAACCCTTACTATTTCAAAATAATAAATAGAGGAAATTAAATTTCATTTATAATAAGTTGGGGTCTTACAACCTCCCCTCCTTATGAAATTTAGTCCTCAAAATTGACGTACGTACCTGGTGTTTCGAAAAGGTGAGGATACCTCGCTTTCATTTCCGTTTACAACTCTCAGGTCATTTCTTCAATAGCATGGTTCCTCCATAAAACCTTAACTTGTGGTATAACCTTAGTGCGTAGGACATGCTCTTTTCTATCCAAGATCCTTACAGGTATCTCCTCATACGTTAAATCTTCGGCTATCTCGTCTGGTTCTAACTCAATAATGTGGTTCGCACGAATATTCCCCGACAGCAAGAATATTCCACGACCAAACGAATATTCCCCGACAATAATGAATATTTTATAACCACTTGCTTATTTTTAAAATATTCGCGTATTTTTCCCATAACTAACCACATTAATCAATTCAACCCTTACTATTTCAAAATAATAAATAGAGGAAATTAAATTTTATTTATAATAAGTTGGGGTCTTACACTTCTCACATTCTTCGCTCCAACCGATCTTTGTATCTTTCCGAGTCAGTTGAGTTAATGGAGTAGCGATTTGAGAAAATCCTTCCACGAATCTCCGATAATAACCAGCTAAATCGAGAAAGCTACGTACTTCAGTCACTGATTTAGGTTGCTCCCAGCTTTGAATTGCTTCAATTTTTGCACGGGTCAATGGATATTCAATGACTTTATACTAAGTGCCCAAAGAATGCTACTTCCTCGAGCCAGAACTCGTATTTCTTCAACTTGGCATAAAGCTTGTATTCACGAAGCTTTTGAAGTATCAGCCTCAAGTGTTGCTCATGATCTTCACGGCTTTTGGAATAAATAAGGATGTCATCAATAAAGATGACCACAAAGTGATCCAAATATTCCTTGAATACTCGGTTCATCATATCCATGAAGGCAGCAGAAGCATTAGTCAATGCAAAGGACATGACTAGGAATTCATAATGCCCGTACCGAGTTCTGAAAGCCGTCTTTGGAATGTCCTCAATTTTAACCTTCAGCTGATGATATCCAGAACGAAGATTGATCTTTGAAAAGAATTTGGCTCCTTCCAACTGGTCAAATAGGTCATCAATACGTGGCAATGGGTGCCTATTTTTAATGGTGACATGATTCAACTCCTGATAATCAATACAAAGTCGCATACTCCCATCTTTCTTCTTCACGAATAGAACAGGAGTACCCCAAGGAGAAGTACTAGGATGAATAAAGCCAATGTCTTTAACTTTTGAAGTTGGGTCTTTAACTCCTGAAGTTCAATAGGAGCCATTCAATATTGGGCTTTGGAAATGGGTTTTGTACCGGGTTTAAGGTCGATACAAAATTCAATTTCACGCTCTGGGGGTAGGCCAAGAAGTTCTTCAGGGAATACGTCACGGAATTTATTAACAATAGAAATATCATTCAAAATGGACGTATTTTTGTTTAGATCCGTGACATGAGCTTAAGAAAGCTTGACATCCATTTTTTAATAAACGAATAGCTTTATGGCTTGAGATGATGACAATTGATTGATTTTAATGGTTTGGTTGCTTGAATTCGCATAATAGGTTGGTTAGGAATATGAAAGCTAACAACCTTACGAAAATAATTAATTTTTGCATGATGAGTAGTTAACCAATTAATCCCTAGAATCACATCAAATGCAAGTATTTTCAAAGAAATAAGATCAACAAGTAACGTGCGGTCGTTGATTTGAGCTAAACAAGACTTATAAACAGTGGATGTAATGAAGGTTTCTCCCAACGGAGTTTCCACAGATAAGTCAAAGTCTAATTTCTCAGGAGTCAAATTTAATCGTTGAGCGCAAGTACGAGAAATAAAAGAATGGGTAGAACTGGTATCAAATAAGGTATAGCCTTCACTAGAGTTTATGATAAGCTTACCCGTGATGACCTCGTTCGTGTTCCTTGCTTTTTGGGAGGTCACTACAAATGCTTTCCCTTGCACTACCGGCTTTGACTTTTCTGGGACGGCCTTTGGTGCCTCCATCCTAGCTGAACTTATCTTCGGTGAATGACAAAATCGGGCTAGGTGACCTTCTCTTCCACAATTATAACATGCTTTAGACGGCATCGCGCAGTTTGGACTGATGTGTCACTCCCCTCCGTATTTGAAGCATATGATAGGTGATCGTTCTCCTTCTTTAACAACGGGTGTTGGTGCTGACGTCTTTCCATCATTGTTGAATCTCCTCTTCTTGAAATGTCCATTCTTATTGTTTTGGCCCCGATTACCACCGGAAGTGGTTACCATTTTACATCTGTTGATTCCCTCCACGCTTGTTGTCACCGCTCGATGGCGCTCTCCTTTGGTATTATCATTTCTTTTACCGCTTTCTCTTGGTTACGTTGACTCGTTATCGCGCCCAATAATCGAGCCCTATTTACAACATCTCGAATACAAACACGACTTATGAGAAATTAGATATTGACGTATCTCGGGTTTCAAACCTCTTAGAAACATCCGCGTCATTCTCTCCGCATTGTCAACTAAGTGAGACATAAACCAGGGATAACTTCGGTGAACTTAGCTTCGTCTTGTGACACGGCCATATTGTTACCGCTTTCTAACTTGATGAACTCTACCTCTTTCATGTGACGAATACTTTCGGAAAGTACTTGTCGTTGAATAGTTCTTGGAACTCTCGCAAGACATCTTTAGTGCGGTAGGTTGAGTACGCTTTACCGATTCCCACCGATGTCTGCCTCTCCTCGCAACATAAAGGTGGCAAAGGAACCTTTGCTCCTGGAGCATCCCAAGACATCAAATATCTTGGTGATCTCGCTTTATCCACGTCTCGCCTTAAGTGGTTTTGGTTCTCCAATAAACTCGGTGGTCCCGGCTCCTTGAACTCATTTAGCGGTGACCGTCCAAGAGAGTTGCCGGTGTTTCCACTCGTATTTTGGACAGAGTCTCTCTTGATCGATGTTGTATTTAATTATAAAAAGCTCTTAAACATTCCATCGTTCGCCATTTGGTCGATGTTGTTGTTCACCTGAGGATTATTGCTTTCCTGATGCACATTATCACGGTGTTAATTTGTAGTGACTCAACGGTCTCCACGTGCTCCATTGATATTCTCAACATTCTCGGATGTCATTTTTGGACATCGCCACAAAACAAGGGTTAATTGACATGTAACATATTATCATTATACTCTGACTGACCAATTAAATGCCAAATAAACTTAGGTAGGTCATACTAGCGAAGGAATTCCCCAAATCTCTCCTCCTAGTTCTAGTCTCACATCTTAGCTGAGGATCATATCCCTAAGCTTTGATACTAACCTGTGACGCCCCCAAAATAGGTATACATCACCCATCTTGAGTCGCCAAATACATGGTACACAATACAAATAAAAACTTAATTATACAACATGAATTGTGAGTTTTAATACAAATATTGTCTTCTTGACAATATACAAACTCATTGGGGTCCTCATTACATTTATTATCACACTATTTCATAAAATAGTGAGGACTACTAATGTAATCATCTGGACCGTCACTCCGTTCCCCGACTAGTCCCTGCTACGTTGTCATCTCCTGAAGAGAACAATGAAAGCAAAAGGGGTGAGCTCAACTAGCCCAGTAAGAAATATTATGACTAAGATAATGCATAATAAATTATCATTAGCCTTCAACAGTGTTAAACTGATAAAATATAACAAACATCAAGTTTAACTGCAGTGGAACAAATAATCCATTAGAAGAGTCAAGTAAAGAATAAAATCTATTATCTTCTATGATTTAAAAGGTTTTTCATTACTTTTATCGTTGAGACTCAGCTTAATAAATAATCCACATCATCCCTGCACTACGACCAAGGATATTCATTAGTATCACGACCACAAATTTTCCATGCACTACGGGCCAAGGATATTCAGTGTATTCATCAATGGTCATGATCATGCCAACAATCGTCCATCAATGCACTACTGACCAATGAGGATTTTTACCACATCATTTGTAACATTACGGTACCATGATTATACCGAATAATTCCTCGGTCATAATCATACCAAGTCCATCTATGCACTACAGGCCACATATGACTTTCAACATATTATAAACATGAGGATGATGACAATTCAATAAAACAAGTTCAAGAATAAATTTTAAAGATTTATATGTTAATTTATCCTAAACTCAATAACGTCCAAATTGTCAACATATGATACTGCTTTGTGGAGTAAAATTCAAGAATGCTCAGAAGAATATTTCCATGAAAAGATACTGGATGAAGCGCAAATATCAAGGATATTCCACTAATTTCATGGAGTATAGAAGTCAAAACTTTAACCAACTCAGTATAATAAAGAATGGAATAACAAAAGAAATCACCAGGCATGCGATAGATCGCATAGACAGGTTATTCCAATAGAATAATAAATAACGGAACCAGTCATGTAAACGCATGCATGTGATGTTCCAATGTGAATGATAAATAATGGAACCAGTCATGCGTAAAAGCTACGCATGGGATATTCCAATGAATAATAAAGAACGGAACCCGGTCATGCGTAAAAGCTAATGCATGTAATGTTCCAATGTAATGATAAAGAAACGGAATAATAACAGAAATCACCATACATGCTAGATTTGCCAGCAGACGGAGTTATTCCAACATAATGATAAAGAATGGAATAATAGAAGAATTTCACCAAGTATAGGGTAGCTCACATACAAAGTTATTCCACTAGAATAACAAAGAATGGAATAATGTAAGTTCTCTTCATGAATACAAAAGAAATAATACCCCTACTTAGTACAACAAATAATATCCCCTACCTTAGAAAGAAGAGTAATTGGATATAGAAATAGTGAAGTAAATAGAACACTTTTCTTCTTTCTCTCTATAGTTTTCTCTCTAGAGTTTCGGTGAATTCGTAAGAAATAATGAAGGAATGAGCTTCATTTATAGAAGAATGACCCGCAAAAGTAACTAATTCATGAACGGTCCAGTATTGATTTACTTTAAGCAGACGGTCGATTTAAAACAAAATCTTTTAAATAAAATATAATATATTCTATTTATAATCTAATAAAAGCGAATAACTTTATAAAAGTATTTCGCATTTATATAAAAAGATTTTACTATGCAAAATACTATGCAACACTATTCATAATAAAATATAATATATTCTAATTATTGTCTAATAAAACAAATAACTTTATAAAAGTATTCTGTTTTATATAAAAAGATTTTACTATGCAAAATACTATGCATAATAAAATATAATATATTCTAATTATTGTCTAATAAAACAAATAACTTTATAAAAGTATTCTGTTTTATATAAAAAGATTTTACTATGCAGCAATTACTGTAGCAATAATTGAATAATACTGAGTGACTTCTCACGTAAGCATCAATAATCAATATTGTGTGCTACTATGCAACCACACGTATTACTGTACTTTTAACACTGGGTAGTTTCAACAGTTAACAGTAAAACTTCCGCCGTTATTTTCATAAAGTATTTTTGTCGTTTTCTCAACCCGACAATAATTTCGTTGTGGGATCCACCAATGATTGTGCCGTTGTACGAATATTTCCTGTTAAAA
Organism: Panax ginseng; assembly: GCA_020205605.1. NCBI lineage: Eukaryota > Viridiplantae > Streptophyta > Magnoliopsida > Apiales > Araliaceae > Panax > Panax ginseng. The sequence continues at coordinate 9,960,340 of CM035146.1, forward strand.
CGAATATTCCCCGACCAATCGAATATTATATAACAACTTGCATACTTTGAAAAATTTATAAATATTACACATAGCTATAACATTATATCAAATTTACTCCATAATATTCAAAAATGATATTTATAGAAAATTCATCTTTATTTATAAAAGTTGGGGTCTTACAATTTTAATCATTTCTTAAAATTATAAATAATTTATTTCAATTGTTTACACTTTACCAAATAATATATTTAATCATCCTAAAATGCCAAACTCATAAGATTTCATCATCAATAACCAAAACCCTTAACAAAGATCTGCATATACCTTATATAGGATTCCCAAGCCATAAAATCCTATTTTCCAATTTTGTTACTTTACATAACATATTTAATTCATTTATTCATAACTAGTCCATTTTCATGAAAAATACCAAATCAATTTCAAAAATATTTCTTTTCTGGAATTTAGCAGAATATAGTCTCATATTAAACATATATTTTTCTCTGAATTTTTAAAATTCATTTACTATTTTTCACATGGCAAAAACAGCCGAATATTTAGACATTTTTTATAAACTGTACTTTTGCCCAAAAATTTCGAAATTTACACGGTATACTCCTGTTATATACATGTACTCCCAATAAAAATTTCACCAATTTTGGAGTTAACCACAAGGAGTTATAAGGGTTTATTTTTAAAATAGTCTTTTCCCATAAAATCCATAACTCTTAATCTATACATCCAAAAATCACCATTTTTGGACACAAACTAGAAAACTCATCAAATTATCATTTCAAATTTTTTCAGAATTTTTTAGGGTCAGAAAAATTATGAAACTACCCCTGGCAGGAACCCCTTTTTAATGAAAATAATATTCGCATGAATACGAAGGATCATTCACCATGCATGCCGTAATCCACATAGACAGGTTATTCCAACAGAATAATAAAGAATGGAACCTGGTCATGCGTAAATGCATGCATGTATATTCCAATGTAATAATAAATAATAAAATAATGTAAGAATTCACCGAGGCATGTGATAGGCCGCACGCGATGAGTTATTCCAAGAGAATTATAAATAATGGAACCGTGTCATGCGTAAACTTACGCATGTGGATATTAGAGCGAATAATAAAGAATGGAATAATAGAAGAATTTTACCATGTATGCAGTACTTTGCATAGACAGGTTATTCCAACATAATAATAAAGAAAGAAATAACAACCCTTACGAGTATTGAAAGAAAATAACTCTCTTCATGAATACGAAAGAATAATACCCCTTTTGAGTACAACAAATAATATCCCTTACGAGTACAACAAATAATATCTCTTACCTTAAAAAGAAGAGTATTCCGACAGGTAGGGCGGGAATATATTTGAAGAAAACTTGCACTATCTTCTACGCTCAAAGCTTTCTTAAACTCTAAAGAAATACGCTCGAGATTACAAAAGAAGAACTCTCTCTATAGTTTCTCTCTCTAGAGTTTCAGTGAATTCGTAAGAAATAATGAAGGAATGAGCTTCTATTTATAGAAGAATGGACTGAATAGTAACTAATTCATGAACGATCCAGATTGATTTACTTTTAATCAGACGGTACATATTGATTTAATAAAATATTCTAATAAAACAAAATATTTTAAATAAAATATAATATATTCTATTTATAATCTAATAAAACGAATAACTTTATAAAAGTATTACTGCTTTATATAAAAAAGATTTTACTATGCAAAAACTATATGCAGCACTATGCAACACTATGCATAATAAAATATAATATATTCTATTTATAATCTAATAAAACAAAAAACTTTATAAAAGTATTCTGTTTTATATAAAAAGATTTTACTATGCAAAACACTATGCATAATAGAATATAATATATTCTATTTATAGTCTAATAAAACAAATAACTTTATAAAAATATTACATTTTATATAAAAGCTTTTTGCATTTTATTACATTAATAATACTAATAAAACAAAACTCATCATCATTATTATTATTCACACTATTAATCGACCAGGTCGTTCCCAGGAAAAGATGGGGCTTTCCAATAAAGATTTTTCCATATTGGTGCGCAATTAGGTGACCAAACCTCTCCTTGGCAGAACTTCTAGACATCATTAATATTGCAAATAATAATCTTAATAACTTTGTCATCTCAATTATTGATATAATAATATATTAAATATCGACAATAATTGAATCAAATAACGTGAGATACTATGCAGCAATTACTGTAGCAATAATTTAACAAAACTGAGTGACTTCTCACGTAAGCATCAATAATTAATACCGTGTGCTACTATGCAACCACGCGTATTACTGTACTTTTACTACCGAGTAGTTCAACAGTTTTTACGGTAAAACTACCGCTGTTATTTTCATAAAATATTTTTGTCATTTTCTCAATCCGATAATAATTCTGTTGTGGGGTCCACCAATGATTGTACCGTTGTACGGATATTCCCTGACAAAAAAAATATTCCCCGACTAATCGAATATTCCCCGACACAACGAATATTTTATATCAACTTGCTTACTTTGCAAAATTTTCACATATTACCCTTAACTTCAAAATTTTATCAATTTAACTATTTACCAAAATAGAAAAATTGAATACTTTTATTTTTTAAAATTCGGGGTCTCACAATTGATATTTCTATTGTGTTGAGATTATTAGTGTTAGTAGAAATCGACATCTATTTTGATAATAATAGATGTTTGGAGGTTATATTGACCAATCGGGTAATTAATCGGATAAATGAGTAATTATTTGCTATTAATTCACATGTTTATAACTATTTGTTCACATGTGTGTACTATTAATTCACATGCATGTACTATTAGAGGATGTGGTGCAAGATTGATAATACTTGCATGACTAAATTAAAAATGGAGGTATAGATGAATGTACTATACTGTAATTATTTTTTTTACATGATTGTACTATTGATTCACATGATTGTACTATTGATTCACAAGATGTACTATTAGGGGAGGTGGTGCAAGTTTGATAATACTTGCAGGACTAAATTAAAAATGAAAGAAAAGATGAAGGTATTATACTATAATATTTCGAGCCCCAAAACGTGTAATTATCGAAACTATATTTTCCTATAAATAGAAGCTCATTCTTCTTTAATTCTCACCAATTCACTAAGACTCACAAAAGCAATTATAGAGAGAGAAGCTATAGAGAGAAAGAAGAAGAGAAGTCTGCTACTTCACTATTCCAGTATCCAGTCTTCTTCAAAAGTAAAGGATATTATTTTGTTCAGTATTCATAGGAATAATATTTTCTTCCATACTCTGTAGTATGTGAGTAATATTATTTCGTCTCGTATTCCTGATTATACCCTCATTTTGTTAAAGTATTGCTTCTATACTCCGTGAAATTAGTAGAATATCCTTGAAATTTGCGCTTCATCTAGTATCGTTTCACAAGGATATTTTCTACACATTCTTGTTAAATTTTAAGATTTTCATGTCGGAGTACTGTCCACAAGTAGTATTCATTTTTATGGTACTATTCACAAAGTACTATTTACGGGTACTATTCATGAGTACTATTCATGGGATACTATTTCTGAAGTACTATTCACGAGGTACTACTCACTTAGGTACTATTAACCCGGGAAATTATTCATGACAAAAATTGATTTCTTTGTTGTCAAAATCATTTTTGATACAATATTATTCTTGAATTTAACTCTACAAAATAGTATCATGTTGACAATTTTGACATTATTGAATTTTGGATAAATTAAGTTATAAATCTTTAAAAATTTATCCTTCACTTTCTTTTAATTGAATTCTTATATCATTGTCATCATCCTCATGCTTATATTGTGATAAAAGTCATCCGTGGCTTACGTGCATAGATGTACTATTGATTGGTATGATTATGACTAGGCATTTTCTGTTAAAACAAAACATCTATTAGATTAACTCAACTTCTTTAAGTATTTTCTAATTAACTTGCCTCCATAAAAGAAATAACCATATAACACATAACATTTTGAATAAAGTAACAACTTTTATTTTTTCAAAACCTTTTTGGAAAACATAAAACAATAGCATCTCTGCTATCTACATTACTTTCCTGAACTACAAAAGTTTCAGGGAAACATCACAGTCATATCCCATAGGTTGCATAACACTTGGGATTTATAATTTATTTAACCTTTCACTCATCGTATTACATCTACGATGTTCTATTAAGATACTTCTTTACCCTATCATGTTCTTCCTCCATGACTCGAAACACTGTTTTGCGATCTAACACGAATAATGGCAGCGTCTCGAACTGAATCGGATATCCCATGACCCGATCTTTAGCTCGATTAATTGCAGTGTTAAATACTTTATCCATCTCTTCCATCTTCATACTCTTCGCTTGCGTGTCTCTTGCTGCTAATCTGGTTCGTTGAAAAGCTTCCTCGTAAGCATCTTCAGCTCTTGCCCTCTTAGCAGCTTCTTCTCTCAGCTTGTTCTTCAGTTCAACGACCACTTCGATAAGTTGTTCTTTCTCTCCTTCAGTCTGTACTAGTTTCTCCTCGACATTTGTCAATCGTTCTTCACGTTCCTCGAATCTCATCTTTTTTGTCGTTGCGATGCATTTGTTCAACTACTATCTCCTGCAACTCCTCAACTGTATCCTGAAGTTCCACGTTACGGTCATGCACCTCATCGTATATACGGCCAGCTATCGAGTTAAGTGGAATCCTTTCCTCCTCGTCCTCGTCATCCTCATCCTCCTGTGGTAACCCATGTACGAAGGTTTCCTTGAGCACTTCCCAAAGATTCTAATTTCTAAAACAGTTTTTGACTATACCTTTATGTAAAGTGCATTATGAGGTGCTGTCCACAGTTGGGACATGAGTCACAGTTGGTATATATTTGTATTTAAACTCACAGTTTAAGTGTTGTTGTATCTTGCACGACAATTGTATTAATAAAGTTGTAATTGTTTTCTGTACCATGTATTTGGCGACTTAGAATGGGTTGGATGGAATGGACCTATTTTGGGGTTGTCACATTTGGTATCAAAGCTATAAGTAAAGTGTCCCGAGCCTCTCACTGGTGACTTCCTGTTGATGGGGGATGCACCGAAGCCAGACTCTCCATAGGGGACGCCGTTCTGCAGTGGCAAACTGATAGGTACCAATGTGAGGTGTTGTCCACTGATAGAACATTTGTCACATTTGGTATCAAAGCTTAGGGATATGGTCTCTGGCGGAGATCGGGGAATAGAACTAGGAGGGGAGAGACGAGTAAATCCTTCGCTAGTGTGTCCTACCTAAGCTTATTTGTTGGTCAGTCATAATATGGGGATATTATGTGATATGTTAATTTGTTCAATTAACCCTTGTTTTGAAGCTGTATTCTAGAATGATATCTGAAATACAGGAGATGAGCAATGGAGAAATCATGAGGACAGGGAAGATGGAATCTGAAATGAAAGCAAGGTATTCTCAACTCTTGAAATACCAGGTACGTAAAGTTCGGGGACGAAATTTCATAAGGAGGGGAGATTGTAAGACCTCGAATTTTATGAAATAAAAGTATTCAATTTTTCTATGTACTAAATGGTTAAATTGATAAAAAGTTAAAGTTAAGGGTGATATATATAATTTTTTCAAAATATGCAAGTGGTTATAAAATATTCTTTCTGTCGGGGAATATTCGTACGACGGCGCAACCATTGGTGGGCCCCATAACAAAATAACTGTCGAATGAAGAAAATGACATAAAGGAGTTTTTATAAATAACGGCGTAGTTGTTACCGTTAACACTGTTGGAATACCCGGTGGTTAAAATCTGATGAATACGCGTTGTTGACAAGAAGACATACAGATTGCACCAATTATTGATTCTTACGTAAGAAGGCACTACTCCATAATTGTTACAGTAATTATTGTTCAATATTTTATTTTTGATTCAATAATTGCTACGTTGATATTTTATATTACTGTTGTTTTAATAATTGTCACTACACATTATTTTTCATTATCGAAGCAATAATTCATATTATCTGAATAATATTTTAGATAACATTATTGGCAATGTCGAGAAAGTTTCGCCTAAGGAGAGGTTTGGTCACCTAATTGCGCCAAGAAGTGAGAAATCCTTATCGAAAGCCCCTCTTCCGGAACCCGCCTCGGTTGTCATTATTGTGATTCTCGTAATATTATTTGTGAATAATTAATTATTGATTTATATGATGAAGAAAATATTCATTTTATGTGGATATAGATGGAGAAAATTTTTAAAGTGACAATTGTTGAAAATCGATATTTTATCTTTTCTGATAAAATAATATTTTATTATATTATTATAATATAATAATGATGATATTTTTACAATGAATGTGGGATATATGAGTATATGAGGAGGAAGAGTATTTTTGTTGCAAAAGTTATTTATAAACATGTTAAACATGTCTGTTGGGCCCATTTCTTGGATCGAAATTTGATTATAAATGTAAAATCGTCTGCTTATGGATTTCGTAAATTTCTATTTGGAATTTAGAAAAACTTTCTTTTGAAAAGTTGTAGATAATGGAATTTCCTATAACAAGTCGCAGCGAGATTCAATTTTTCCGATAAAAGGGCTATTTATTATGAATTATTGAAGTTCAGTAGTTCAAATAATTGATTTTAGAAGTTTTAAATAATTATTTTAAGAAAACGTTTTTCTTACTTTTTCTAGAAGGTTAGCATGTGTGAATCTTTGAAATTCAGATTTCAAGGAGTACGATAATATTTTTATAAATATTAATATTTTATTAAATTTTTCGCTTTGGTGTTCTAAGCATTTTCCTATAAATAGGTTGCTTAGGTTAGAATTAAAAATCACACCGTAAACCTGAAGTTTTCTCTATTTTCTCTCTATATTATCGAGTGTATTCTTGTGAGTATTTTGATATCTTGAGTGTTGCTATACGGTGGTAAGTTCGATTCGGTACGTTATTCCATCGTAAATTATCGCTCTTTTGAGGTAAGGGATAGTAAGGGAGATTATTTTCTTCATAAATGATATTATTTCTTCAATATCATTATGCCGAAATATTGGTTTGAAATTTTTATCAAATTTGGAACTTTTTCATGTCGGGGTTACTATTCATGAGTTACCATTCACGAGTTACTATTCACGATTAACTATTCACGAGTTACTATTCACGACGGGTTACTATTCATGAGTTACTATTCACGGGTACTATTCACTACAAAATTGGTTTCTTTTTCTAACCAAATTATAGTTGATTTATGAATATTACTCTGGAGATTAAAAATATGTATTGATTATATTGATTTTATTATCATATATAACATTTTTATAACCCTGATGTTGAAATTCTCTTTCACTGGAGTGTAAAGATGGGTAGATTATTGGTATGATCATGACTAGGGTTCTCTTTGGCTAGTAGTGAAAAGTTAAATTGTGACTTGTATGATCATGACCATTGAATTTATAATTGAATATCTTTAGCTTAAGTGCAAAGGTGAATTGATCAACATGGTTATAATTATTGTTTATATAAATTCTGAAATGATTATATATTTCTTTGAGATATGAATATCTTTGACAAAGATGACTTATTGATGAATATCTTTGGCCCGTAGTGCAAAGATGAATGATTTCTGATGAATATCTTTGGCATGTAGTGCAAAGATGGTCTGTTGATGAATATCTTTGGTCAGTAGTGCAAAGATGAATTTATTAGTATGATTATGAACATGAATCGTGATTTGGTATAACCATGATCTTTGATGTTTGGTGATGAAAATTATCTTTGTCCTGGATGAGAAAAGGAATTTAGAACAACAATTACGATTATGAGTTATACATGTGATTGTGGACATGAATTGTTGATTGATATTAAAGGGATAAAACATTATTGGTGGACTTTTAACATGGAGAAAATAATAGAATTTATAGTGTATTTGACTCTTCTAATGGATTGCTCATTCCGCTGCAACTATGGTTGAAAAGTTTTATCATCTACCATATGTTCTAAATCTCTGATTTATTACTGATGAAGGCTATTGATAATTTATTTATCTTTAGTCATGATATTCTTTATCGAGCTAGTTGTGCTTTCACCCTTTTGCTTCACAATTCCTTTCGTGTAATAAAAGTGTATTTGGGACAAGTGGGAATAACAGGGAATAGAAACGGTGGTCTATAGATGTTGAGGGTGAGGTGAATTTAACTTGGAAGGGTGTTTTGCCACTATCATGCAAGATGTCTAATGACATACAACCTCGTGTCATCATAAGACAGGGTTGTGCTCATCCACTTACTGAGTATATTTACAAGCACTACCTATATAATCTTGGTGTTTGTTTGGAGTATAATACCCAATTATAGACAGTGGAGATAATGATATGTCAAGAGAAGACTCACCATTGGGAAGAATATGATAGTAATCTTCTCGTTTTTCTTTGGGGTCTATTGGGTCAACCAAGGATAATTCTGTGGCCATATGATATCTATCATAACTTAGATGCATGGCCTCCCATGTACGAAGGTTTCCTTGAGCACTTCCCAAAGATTCTAATTTCTAAAACAGTTTTCGACTATACCTTTATGTAAAGTGTCATTATGAGGTGTTGTCCATGGTTGGGACATGAGTCACAGTCGGTATATATTTGTATTTAAGCTCACAGTTTAAGTGTTGTCGTATCTTGCACAACAATTGTATTAATAAAGTTGTAATTATTTTCTGTACCATGTATTTGGCGACTCAGAATGGGTTGGATGGAATGGACCTGTTTTGGGGTTGTCACATTTGGTATCAGAGCTATAAGTAAAGAGCCCCGAGCCTCTCGCTGGTGACTTTCTGTTGATGGGGGATTCACCGAAGCCAGACTCTCCGTAGGGGACGCCTGCTCATGCGGTGGTAACCCGATAGTACCAATGTGAGGTGTTTGTCCACCGATGGGACATTTGTCACATTTGGTATCAAAGCTTAGGATATGGTCTCCAAGTGAGATCGGGAATAGAATTAGGAGGGGAGAGATGAGTAAATCCTTCGCTAGTGTGTCCTACCTAAGCTTATTTGTTGGTCAATCATAATATGGGGATATTATGTGATATGTTAATTTGTTCAATTAACCCTTGTTTTGAAGCTGTATTCTAGAATGATATCTGAAATACAGGAGATGAGCAATGGAGAAATCATGAGGACAGGGAAGATGGAATCTGAACTGAAAGCAAGGTATTCTCAACTCTTGAAATACCAGGTACATAAATTTCGGGGACGAAATTTCATAAGGAGGGGAGATTGTAAGACCCCAAACTTTATAAAATAAAAGTATTCAATTTTTCTATGTACTAAATGGTTAAATTGATAAAAAGTTAAAGTTAAGGGTGATATATATAATTTTTTCAAAATATGTAAGTGGTTATAAAATATTTTTTCTGTCGGGGAACATTCGTTTGGTCGTGGAATATTCGTACGACGGCGCAACCATTGGTGGGCCCCATAACAGAATAACTGTCGAATGAAGAAAACGACAAAAGGGAGTTTTTATAAATAACGGCGTAGTTGTTACCGTTAACACTGTTGGAATACCCGGTGGTTAAAATACAAATGTCTGGCGTTGTTGCACAGTAGCACACGGTATTGCACCAATTATTGATTCTTACGTAAGAAGGCATTACTCCATAATTGTTATAGTAATTACTGTTCAATATTTTATTTTTGATTCAATAATTGCTGCGTTGATATTTTATATATCTTTGTTTTTCAATAATTGTCACTACACATTATTTTTCATTATCGAAGCAATAATTCATATTATCTCTAATAATATTATTAGATAACATTATTGGCAATGTCTAGAAAGTTACTTGCTAAGGAGAGGTTTGGTCACCTAATTGCGCGCCAAGAAGGAGAAATCCTTATCGAAAGCCCCCCTTTCCGGAAACCGCACTGGTTGTCATTATTGTGATTTCGTAATATTATTTGTGAATAATTAATTATTGATTTATATGATGAAGAAAATATTCATTTTATGTGGATATAGATGGAGAAAATTTTTAAAGTGACAATTGTTGAAAATCGATATTTTATCTTTTCTGATAAAATAATATTTTATTATATTATTATAATATAATAATGATGATATTTTTATAATAAATGTGGGATATATGAGTATATGAGGAGGAAGAGTATTTTTGTTGCAAAAGTTATTTATAAACATGTTAAACATGTCTGTGGGCCCATTTCTTGACTGAAATTTGATTATAGCCTGTAAAATCGTCCGTTTATGGATTTCGGTAAATTTCTATTTGGAATTTAGAAAAACTTTCTTTTGAAAAGTTGTAGATAATGGAATTTCCTATAACAAGTCGCGAGATTCGAATTTTCTGACAAAAGGGCTATTTATTATGAATTATTGAAGTTCCGTAGTTCCGAAATAATTGATTTTTAGAAGTTTTAAATAATTATTTTAAGAAAAACGTTTTTTCTTACTTTTTCTAGAAGGTTAGCATGTGTGAATTGCTGAAATTCAGATTTCAAGGAGTACGTATAATATTTTTATAAATATTAATATTTTATTAAATTTTCTGCTTTTGTGTTCTAAGCATTTTCCTATAAATAGGTTGCTTAGGTTAGAATTAAAAATCACACCGTAAAGCTCAAGTTTTCTCTCTATTCTCTCTATATTATCGAAAGTGTATTCTTGTGAGTATTTTGATATCTTGAGTGTTGCTATACGGTGCAAGTTCGATTCGGCGTTATTCCAATGTAATTATTGCTTCTTTTGAGGTAAGTGGATAGTAAGGAGATTATTTTCTTCATAAATGATATTATTTCTTCAATATCATTATCTTAGAAATATTGGTTTGAAATTTTTATCAAATTTGGAACTTTTTTCATGTCGGGGTTACTATTCATGAGTTACCATTCACGAGTTACTATTCACGATTAACTATTCACGAGTTACTATTCACGTGATTTCAAGTTACTATTCATGAGTTACTATTCACGAGTTACTATTCACGGGTACTATTCACTACAAAATTGGTTTCTTTTTCTAACCAAATTATAGTTGATTTATGAATATTACTCTGGAGATTAAAAATATGTATTGATTATATTGATTTTATTATTATATATACCATTTTTATAACCCTGATGTTGAAATTCTCTTTCACTGGAGTGTAAAGATGGGTAGATTATTGGTATGATCATGACTAGGGTTCTCTTTGGCGATGAGTGAAAAGTTAAATTATGATCGGTATGATCATGACCATTGAATTTATAATTGAATATCTTTAGCTTAAGTGCAAAGGTGAATTGATCAACATGGTTATAATTATTGTTTATATAAGTTCTGAAATGATTATATATTTCTTTGAGATATGAATATCTTTGACAAAGATGACTTATTGATGAATATCTTTGGCCCGTAGTGCAAAGATGAATAATTTCTGATGAATATCTTTGGCATGTAGTGCAAAGATGGTCTGTTGATGAATATCTTTGGGCCGTAGTGCAAAGATGAATTTATTAGTATGATTATGAACATGAAGCGTGATTTGGTATAACCATGATCTTTGATGTTTGTGTGATGAAAATTATCTTTGTCCTGGATGAGAAAAGGAATTTAGAACAACAATTACGATTATGAGTTATATATGTGATTGTGGACAGGAATTGTTGATTGATGATACAGGGATAAAACATTATTGGTGGACTTTAAACATGGAGAACATAAAACAATAGCATCTCTGCTATCTACATTACTTTCATGAACTACAAAAGTTTCAGGGCAACATCACAGTCATATCCCATAGGTTGCATAACACTTTGGATTTACGATTTATTTAACCTTTCACTCATCGTACTACATCTACGATGTTCTATTAAGATACTTCTTAGCCCTATCACGTTCTTCCTCCATGACTCGAAACATTGTTCTGCGATCTAACACGAATGATGGCAGCGTCTCGAACTGAATCGGATATCCCATGACCCGATCTTGAGCTCGATTAATTGCGGTGTTAAATACTTTATCCATCTCTTCCATCTTCATACTCTTCGCTTGCGTGTCTCTTGCTGCTAATCTGGTTCGTTGAAAGCTTCCTCGTAAGCATCTTTAGCTCTTGCCCTCTTAGCAGCTTCTTCTCTCAGCTTGTTCTTCAGTTCAGCGACCACTTCGATCAGTTGTTCTTTCTCTCCTTCAGTCTGTACTAGTTTCTCCTCGACATTTGTCAATCGTTCTTCACGATCCTGAATCTCGTCGTCTTTTTGTGTCATTGCAGTCTGTTGTTCAGCTACAATCTCCTACAACTCCTCAACCGTATCCTGAAGTTCCACGTTACGGTCATACACCTCATCGTATATACGGCCAGCTATCGAGTTAAGTGGAATCCTTTCCTCCTCGTCCTCGTCATCCTCATCCTCCTGTGGTAACTCAGTGGGATCTTCCTGATCTTTTTCCACGTCATCATCCTCATCTTCAACTCATCGTGTGACCAACAGAGGTCGACTCGTGGCGTAGTTGTTCCCTAAACCATCCGAATGTCATGAGACTCTCCTCAATAGGCATTTGAGGTCCCTCCTCCCTAGCCTTTCGATGGATTTTCGACATTAGTCATCCCGACAACAAAGTTTTAAAGTTTTAATTATTAATCATTACTATTCGACACTCCACGAAAGTACATAATTTAAAATCACATAAGCACATAAGTGTTTTATTACTTCTTTCCTAAAACTCGATAAGAGTTATCTCCACTATCTTTTCAAAAGTTACTTCCTAAGGCTTTTTCCCCCACCTAAGGTTCATAACCTAAAGCTTTGATACCAACTCAGTGACACCCCAAATCCACGGTACTTCATTTCCTCAAGATTTGGTGTTCACTTAATCAAAACATTCATTTCTAACTACCCAATTATAATAAATTGAATAATAAAAAACACCCATACGAGGATAAAACTCAAATAAAAATCTCTCAGGTTATCTAACCTTTAACAACAATCATTCAAATGCGAAAATTTAAATAAACTTCATTACAAACTTTAAACCAAAGTCTGAAAGTAAACTATCAAAACTATTACAAGTCTTCAGTATTTATTCATCTTTCCTTTTCCCTTCTTGGGTGCTAGGTACGTCACCCGCTTCAACTTTAGTTGTAAGAAATTTTACGAGAAAGAGTGAGCAAACAAGGCCCACTTGAAATAACAATAAATAAATCTTTAAACTTTTACATCAATTGCCAATATTAGGCTCAATAGAAATCGAACAATATATTCTATTAACTTTCGAAAATTATAACATTCATCGAGGTCTAATGACCATGAATCATGTCCACATGTTATAAGTAATCTTTCAACTTTAACTTTAATAGTCATAAGACTATAAGGACTCCACGCATACTGGGGGGATCAACCTTCGCATACAATGTATTGTGCATAACCATTACAACGCTAGCGTAAACCTCTATTAAAAGAGTTGTTCATCTCAATTATTTAGAATACAAGTCCGCACCAAAGTAAGTTTGGTTTGGATAAGCTTTCAAGGAAATTTGGAATTTAACGAACATCAACTAAGGAGTAGTTGAATAAGACCAATAACACTATACTATAGAATAATAGTGATTGAATCAATCATAGTAAACTAAAGTCATGCATTAGGAATAATCTAATAGCATACAATTTGAATAACTATAGCATACCTTGCTTGAACAATATTAAGTCAAGGTTAATTAGAATTGAATACTAAACATGCATAGCAATTTAGTTATGTATGCTAAACAACAAGTGAAATATAAGAATAACTAGTCCAACATCAAACCAAAGTTTAGACAGCTTGCATCATTATAAGGTAATCGAATTGAAAACAATAATTAGTTCAATAAGATAAAGGATTAGAAAACTTATCTTGCTCGTAGGCTAAACCGAATCAATACGAATCACAATATCCTATAAACATATGTCATCATGACATAGTTAGCCATTACCACTTTACAAACATAACTAAGTACGTTCATCATTTAAAATTGGATTTTTAATCACATAATCAAGTTATAACACAAGTTAATCTTTAATAACATAATTATTCATAGTATAGAAATACTAACATCAATATTTTACAATCCCACTATCATCACATAATGTTTCTTAAAATTTCGTGTACAAAAGTACAATTGTCGAGACCATTCGCTTAACTTTCATGCAAGGCCATGGGATTTACATCGTGGGTCGTCTTTCTTGGCGTGGTGATGGCGCTACGGCACCACTAAATATCATTTGGTACGTATTAACAATGCATTAGCGTAAACTTCGATGTCATCGGCGACTTCTAAGCGAGACAAGAAAAAGCCAATTTGGCCTACAAGCTCGTTTCTAACAGACTAATTCACATGCAATTCATACAAGAACTTCATGTAAACATATTTCAAGAACTTCTAACATGTTTCTACCCATATAACAACATAAACAACGAATTTAAAACATCCAATTTCACTGTTTTTGACAAAAACTCCATTTTTGATATTTCAATGAAAATCAACACTGTAAATTTTGTTTTTCAACCAAAACAATTAATTCAAAGCATCTTATCAATAATTATACATACTCTATCAAATTAGACGATTAATTTATCAATTAAACAACTAATTAACTCTCAATTTCTACCTTAAGCTTCATAATATATATTCACAAAAATTCTCTGTAAAAATAGTTTTTCTTCACAACCATATACATAATATAAATTCATGGACTATTCTCAATTATAGTTTAAGAAAATAGTTTAACAACACTAGATTATCATATAAAACCACATACATAACAAAATTCCACTTCTACAAAGCTTTCATGGAGAAAATTGGGAGAGAGAGAATACAACTATAACTTTGAAAAGAACAACAATAATAGAGTTTAGATGATACCTTGTTTGAAGAAGATGATGGCCAACCCTTTTTGATTCTCAAGCTTCTTCTTCTCTCCAATTCTCTCTCACTTTTCATCTTCTCTTCTTCTTCTTCTCTGAGTTTTTGTTTTTCTCCCTAACTCTAACTACGTACTAGATATCTAACGTATATAGGATATAATATATATTAAATATATAATATAATACTAACTTAACTGACATCAGTTACAATTTTTTTTGAAATCAAAAGCCATAAGGCTTGTTTGGTTAACTAACTTAAAAATAACTCATTAATCTTTATGCCTTGTTTGGTAAAACACAATTAGATAAAAGACTTAATAGGCATTAGGCCTTGTTTGACAAAACTGAATTAAACTCCCTTATTTTATTTTAGTAACTCCTTTATAGCAAGGTTATTTGTCACACTTCTATTTAATTAAATAATCAATTAAAATATTAATCTATTAAATTACTTTAACACATAAATCATTATCACAAAACTATAATTTCTTTATAATTATAATTTTATTTAATCCAACTCACACTTTATTTTAAATCACAAATTCCAATTAGAATATTATAATTCATTTAATCATTATTAGCTCTCTAACTTAATTATTAAATTAAATTAGTATATAATCTCATAACAATTACTTTTTTAGCTCCTTAATTATTTATTCAACAAATAATTAACTAAATCAACTCAACTCAAATTGCCATTCAATACATATATAATTCAATAAATATTTAATATTACAAATAAATATTTAATATTTAATATTTAATTATTTATTCGACAAATAATTAACTAAACCACATCAACTCAGATTGAACAATTATTTATTCAACAATAAACATATCCATTAAATACTTATATAAATTAATAAATATTTAATATTACACTTTAAAATTCTGGAATGTTACAATCCCTGGTTGAGATGTGAGACAAGAACTAGGAGGGGAGAGACGGGAAATTCCTTCGCTAGTATGACCTACTTAAGTTTATTTGGTATTCAATTGGTCGGTCAGAGTATAGGGATAATATGTGACATGCCAATTAACCCTTGTTTTGTGGTAGTATTTGAAAATGGCATCCAAAAATATTGAGATAAGCAATGAAGCACATGAGACCGTTGAGTCACCAATGATCAATACCCAGGATAATGTGCATCAAGATGACAATAATCCTTAAGAAAACAACGACGTTGACCAAATGATGAACGATGGGATGTTAAGAGGCTTTATGTAATTCATACAACATCAGGCGAGAGCGGCTCCTGTTCAAAATGCAGGTGGAAACACTAGCAACTCTCGGAAGGTCACCGCTAAACAGTTCAAAGAGCTGGGACCACCAGAGTTTATTGGAGAGCCAAAACCACTTAAGGCGGAGACGTGGATAAAATAGATTACTAAGATATTTGATGTCTTGGGATGCTCCGAGGAGAAAAAGGTTCCTTTTGCCACCTTTATATTGTGATGAGAGGCAAATTACTGGTGGGAATTGGTAAAGCGTACTCAACCCGCCGTACTGAAGATGTCTTGGGAGAAGATCCAAGAACTGTTCAACGACAAGTACTTTCCCGAAAGTATTCTTCACATGAAGGAGGTAGAGTTTATCAAGCTGGTGCAAAACAATATGACCGTGTCGCAGTACGAAGCTAAGTTTGTTGAGTTGTCCCGTTTTGCGTCCCACGTGGTTGATAATGAGGAGAGAATGATGCGGATGTTTCTAAGAGGTTTGAAACCCGAGATACGTCAATACTTAATTTCTCACAAACAGTGTTTGTATTCAGATGTTGTAAATAGGGCTCTGTTATTGAGGCAAGATAACGAGTCAACCCAACCAAGAGAGAACAGCCGGCAAAATGATAATACCATTAATAGCAGTCATCGAAACGGTGACAATAAACGTGGAGGGAATCAACATGCCAGAAATGATAACCAATTCGGTGGTAATCATGGCCAAGATAATAGAAGTGGAAATTTCAAGAAGAGGAGATTCAACAATGATGGAAAGACGTCATCACCAGCACCTGTTGTTAAGGAAGGGGAACGATAGCCAATCGTATGTTACAAATGCGAAGGGGAGGGACATATCAGTCTGAACTGTACGCAGCAATCCAAAGCGTGTTATAATTGCAGAAGAGAATGTCACCTTGCCCGATTTTATCGCTGTGACGCCCCCAAAATAGGTATACAACACCCATTCTGAGTCGCCAAATACATGGTACAGAAACAACTACAACTTTATTAATACAATTGTCATGCAAAATACGACAACACATAAACTGTGAGTTTAAATACAAATATTGTCATCTAGACAATATCCACACTCAAATAAGTCCTCATTATAATTATTGATACACTATTTTACAAAATAGTGAGGACTACTAAAATAACTTCTAGAACCATCATTCCACACCCCACTAGTACTCATTTACATTCTCGCCTCTTGAGAAGAAAAATGGAACAAAAAGGAAAAGGGTGAGCTCAACTAGCCCAGTAAAGAACATTATGACTAAGATAATATAGAACAAATTATCGAGTCCTCAACAGGGAAAAATCTAATAGAATACAATAGACAACCAGTTTTAAATCAATATTCGCAGCGGAAATAATAATTCATTAGAAGAGTTAAGTAGAGAATGAAATCTATTATCTTCTATATATGAATTTAAAAGTTCATCGTCAATATTTTATCCCTGTAACATCAATCAATATATATCTGGAATCAAATATTCATCTTTGCACTATAGGCCAAAGATATTCATCAGTTAGTCATGTTCATCTAAACACCTGTTCATCTTTGCACTACGGGCCAAAGATATTCATCAGAAAATCATTCATCTTTGCACTACATGCCAAAGATATTCAGTTATATCATCATTTAGGACTGAGGATGATGAAAAATATTTTAAAGAAAATGAATCCAGTGAAACAAAAGAACAAATATTAAGGATTCGTGTTACAGTTTATCCAAGATCAATAATACTCCATAATAACCAATTTTGAAACAAAATTCAAAAATAAAGATCAAAACATGGATACTATCAAAGATTGTAACCATAATAGACATTTTGGACAAAAAGAAGAAAATATCATTTTTCGGTGAATAGTGTCGTATTCGTGAATAGTGCCGTATATGTGAATAGTAATCTCGACACAAAAATTTCCAAATTTGATAAAAAGTTAAGACCAATATTTCGGCATAATGATATTAAAGAAAATAATATCATTTAAGAAGAAAACAACATCCCTTACCTCAAAAGAATAGTACTTCTGACTTAATATCGGATATAACGCTGAAATAAACTTGCACCGTATAGCAACACTCAAAGTATCAAAATACTCACAAGAATACGCCGATAATATGTAGAGAGAAGATTTCAGATTTCGTGTGATTTTCAATTCTAACCTAAGCATCCTATTATAGGAAAATGCTTAGAACACCAAAGCAAAAATTTAATAAAATAATATATATATATATATATATATATATATATATATATATATATATATATATATATATATATAACTTTCACGCCCACCTTAGACAACTCGATCTCACTTTTTTTTTGCACATGTTAGTGTAGCCCACAAAAGAAAAAAAATGTTTTTCTTAATAAACATAATTAAAACTTCCAGAAATCAATTATTTCGGAACTTCAAAACTTCAATAATTCATAATAAATAGCCCTTTTGTCAGAAAAATTCGAAACTTATGTCTTTTCAATAGGAAATTTCATTATCTACAACTTTGTAAGTTTAAGTTTTTCCATATTCCAAACAAAAATTGACCGAAATCCACATATAGATGATTTTACAGGCTATAATCAAATTTCAGTCAAGAAATAGGGTCCACAAACATGAAAAACATGTTTTAAATATTTTTAATAACAAAAAATACTCCTCCTCCTTATTTACTCATATATCACACATTCATTGTAAAAATATCACCATTATTATATTATTATAATATAATAATAAATTATTTTATCAGAAAAGATAAAATATCAATTTTCAACAATTGTCACTTTTCTAAAAATTCTTCCATTTATATCCACATAAATAAATATTTTCCTTATCATATAAATCAATAATTAATTATTTACAAATAATATTACAGAATCACAATAATGACAACAAGGCCGTTCCCAGGAAAGAGAGGGCTTTCCAATAAGAATTTCTCTCATGGCGCCGCAATTAAGTGACCAAACCTCTCCTTAGCGTAACTTTCTAGACATTGTCAATAATGTTATCTAGTAATATTATTAAAATAATATGAATCATTGATCCGATAATGGGAAATCTTGTGTAGTGACAATTATTAAAACAACAATAATATAAAATATCAACGAGCAATTATTGAATAAATAAAATAAAATAATCGAATAGTAATTATCGTAACAATTATCGAGTAGTTCCTTTTACGTAAGAATCAATAACTGTGCAATACTGGTGTGCATCTTGTGCAACAACGCCAGACATCGTGTTTTAACCACCGGTATTCCAACAAGTTGTTAATTGGTAACAACTACGCCGTTATTATAAAAACTAATACTTGTCGTTTTCTTCATCCAATCGCTTTCCGTTATGGGGCCCACAAAAGGCTGCACCGTCGTACAAATATTCCCCGACAGGAAGAATATTCTACGACCAAACGAATATTCCCCGACAATAATGAATATTTTATAACTACTTGCTTATTTGAAAATTTTGCGTATTTTACCCATAACTAACCACATTAATCAATTCAACCATTACTATTTCAAAATAATAAATAGACAAATTCAATTTTATTTATAATAAGTTGGGGTCTTACAACCTCCCCTCCTTATAAAATTTCGTCCTCGAAATTGACGTACGTACCTGGTGTTTCGAAAAGGTGAGGATACCTCGCTTTCATTTCCTTTTTCAACTCCCAAGTCATTTCCTCAATAGCATGGTTCCTCCACAAAACTTTGACTTGTGGTATAACCTTTGTGCGTAGGACATGCTCCTTTCTATCCAAGATCTTGACAGGCACCTCTTCGTACGTTAAATCTTCGGCTATCTCGTTTGGTTCTAACTCAATAATGTGGTTCGGGTCCTTCACATATTTACGAAGCACACATATGTGAAAAACGTTATGAACACGATACATGCTTTGTAAGACCCTAACTTTTATGAATAAAGAATAATTTTCTCGAATTATATTTTTGAATATTATGGTGTTGATTTGATATAATGTTATAGTTGTGGGTAATATTTACAAATTTTTCAAAGTAAGCAAGTGGTTATATAATATTCGATTGGTCGGGGAATATTCGTTTTTACAGAGAATATTCGTACGACGACACAATCATTGGTGGACCCCACAACGAAAGTATTGTCGTAGTTAGAAAACGACAAAAATACTTTATGAAAATAACGGCGGATGTGACGTCCCCAAAATTAGGTATACATCACCCATCTTGGGTCGCCAGATACATGGTACAGAATTCAAATACAACTTACTAATACAACTGTCGTGTACAATATGACAAAACATAAACTGTGAGTTTGAATACAAATATTATCTACTAGAGATTATACAAACTCAAAAGGAGTCCTCATTACAATTATTATCACACTATTTCACAGAATAGTGAGGACTACTAATGCTATCCTCTAGACCATCACCCTGCTCCCCGACTCATCCCAAAATTATATTCTCATTTTCTCAAGAGAACAATGAAAGAAAGGGTGAGCTCAACTAGCCCTCAGAAGAAATATTATGACTAAGATAATGCGAATAAATTATCATTAGTCTCCAACAATGTTAAACCGATAAAATATAATAGACATCAAGTTTAACGGCAGCGGAACAAGCAATCCATTAAAAGATATTCTTTAGTATCACGACCACTAATTATCCATGCACTACGGGCCAAAGATAATCGTGTTTTCATCAATGGTCCTGATCATGCCATAAAACAATTCATCTTTGTTCCTTGGTCGAGAAGAGAATCCATAGCCATAATCATACCAAAAATCGGTCCATCAATGCGCTGCTACAGCCAATGAGGACTTTTAATTTTCACATCATTTGTAATATTACGGTTGGCCACGAGTATACCGAATAATCCACAGTCATAATCATACCAAGTCCATCTATGCACTACAAAGCCACAGATGACTTTCAACATAATATAAACATGAGGATGATGACAATGATATAAGAATTCAATTAAACAAGTTCAAGAATAAATTTGTCCAGGAACCAATAACGTCCAAATTGTCAACATGATACTTCTTTGTAGAATAAAATTCAAGAATGCTCAGAAGAATATTTCCATGAAAAATACTGGATGAAGCGCAAATATCAAGGATATTTCACTAATTTCATGGAGTATAGAAGTCAAAATTTTAATCAACTGAGTATAATACCGAATGGAATAACAAAAGATATCACCATGCACGCTAGATTGCAGATAGACGGTTGTTCCAACAAAATAATAATAATGTAACTGTGTCAGTGAAATTCACACCGGCTGGGATGTTCCAATGTAATAATAAATGCGGAATAATAAATGATGGAACAAGGTCCCACAGATAGCATACGCATGTGAGGATTTAAACGAGAATAATAAAGACGGAATAATAAAAATGGAACCAGCTTTACAGATATAGCATGATGACGTGATATTCCGGCTGAATAATAAAGATGTAATAATAGAAGAATGTCACCAAGTATAGGGTAGCTCACAGATACAAAAGTTATTCCAATAGAATAATAAGAAATGGAATAATGTAAGTTCTCTTCTTGAATACAAAAAGAATAATATCCTCACAGTAAAATAATACTTGATATAATAGTAGTGAAGTAGCAGAAAACTTTTCTTCTATCTCTCTATAGTCTCTCTCTATAGTTTCTCTCTCTAGAGTTCACCAATTCATAAGAAAATAATGAAGGAATGAGCTTCTATTTATAGGAAAATGGAATGCATAGTAACTAATCCATGAACATCCTGATTGATTTACTTTAATCGATGGTCCATATTTAAAGAAAAATCTTTTAAATAAAATATAATATATTCTATTTATATAAAAAGAATTTTACTATGCAAATACTATGCAAGGCACTATGCAAATACTATGCATAATAAAATATAATATATTCTATTTATAGAATAACTTTAATAAAGTATTCTGCTTTATATAAAAAGATTTTACTATGCAAAATACTATGCATAATAGAATATAATATATTCTATTTATAGAATAACTTTAATAAAGTATTCGCATTTTATAAAAAAGATGTTTCTATTTTATTACGTTAATAATACTTAATTAAACAAAACTTCTAAATCAACAATAATTGAATCAAATAATGTGAGATACTATGCAGCAACTATTGTAGCAATAATTGAACAAAATTGAGTGACTTCTGACATAAATATCAATAATCAATACTGGTGTGCTACTATGCAACAACGTGTATTCATCGTACTTTACTACCGAAAGTAGTTCAATAGTATCAACGGTAAAACTTCCATTTGTTATTTTCAATAAAATATTTTTGTCGTTTTTTCAATCCGACAATAATTCCGTTGTGGGGTCCACCAATGATTGTGCCGTCGTACGAATATTTCCTGTTTAAAACGAATATTCCCCAACCAATCGAATATAATATGACAACTTGCATACTTTGCAAAATTCATAAATATTACCCACAACTATAACATTATCTCAAATTCACACCATAATATAAAAAAAAATTATTTCGAGAAAATTAATTCTTTATTCATAAAACTGGGTTTCACAATCTCCTCCTTATGGAATTTCGCCATCGAAATTTACGTACGTACCTGGTATGCCGAACAGGTGAGGATACCTTGACTTCATTTCAGATTCTAACTCTTGAGGTATAACCCTTGAGTGTTGGATACGATTCTTCTTATCCAAGATTTTAACACGAGATCTCATACATTAAATCATCCGCTATCTCGTCCGATTCTAAATTAATAATGTGGTTCGGGTCATCCACATATTTACGTAACATTGATACGTTAAAAACGTTATGAGCACGCGACATACTTGGCGGTAAAACTAGTCTATAAGCCACAGTTCCTACTCAATCGAGGATTTCAAATGGGCCAATTAAATCGAGGGTTGAGATTTCCTCTCTTTAGCAACTCTTGCTTCTAGAATAACGGCCTCTTGAACCTTCTTCTTCAAATTCATCAGATTCGGGTATGTAGCTTGAGCGTCTTTAACTTTATCGATTAAAGTTGATTTTACTCGTATATTCGTTATCTTCACGTGGGTCCTTAGAGTCTTTAACTCTATCTTCATCATTTGCAAGTTATACAAAATGAGTCTTTGTGTTAACAACATCGCACTTGTAAACGCATACGATCTTCTACTCAACACGTCAGCTACCACGTTCGCTCTTCCACGATGATATTGAATGGTACGATCGTAATCTTCAATAGCTTGAGTCAACGTCTTTGGCGTATTATACGTTCGTTTTGGTTGAAGAAATATTTGAGGGTTTAAGAAATGGGTTTTGTACTGGTGTCAATACAAAATTCGATTTCACGCTCTGGGATAGGCCTAGAAGTCTTCAGGAATACGTCAAGAGATTTATTAATGATAGAAATATAATTCAAAACTATTACTCTCATCCAAGACTTGGATAGTACGTCATATTGATTCCAACTGTGACTTTTATCCCTTAACCTAGATAGCACCTCACAATGATACCTATCAACTTGTCATCGCCATTCACGACGTCGCTTACAGAAAAGTCCGCTTGCATTCCACACCGTGAAGTCATCAACAAAGGATCGGGGCTCTTTTACTTATGGCTTGATATGACAATGATTGAATGTAGTGGTTTGGTTGCTTGAATTCGCATAATAGGTTGGTTAGGAATATAAAAGCTAACAACCTTACGAAAAACATGATGAGTAGTTAACCAATCGTTTCAAAAAACCACATCAAAGGCAAGTATTTTTAAAGAGATAAGATCGACAGGTAACGTGAAAGTGTCGATTTGAATCAAACAAGATTTATAAACAGTGGAGGTAACGAAGGTTTCTCCCAATGGAGTTTCAATAGATAAATCAAAGTTTAAATTCTCCGGAGTTAAGTACAAACATTGAACACAACTAGGTGAAATAAAAGAGTGAGTAGAACCAGTATCTAACAAGGTATAAACTTCATAAGAGCTTATGATTAACTTACCCGTGATAATTTTATTCAGGTTCCTCGTCACGAGAAAAAAAAAACGCTCTCTCTTAAACTATCGGCTTTGGCTTGTCTAGGACATCCTTTGGCATCACTATCCCAGTTGGACTTGACTTCACCATACGACAAAATCGAGCTAGGTGACTTTTTCTTCCGCAATTAAAACACGCTTTGGATATGTAACGCATAATTTGACGGATGTGTCCCTCTTGTCCGTGATTTGAAACATACGACCGATGGGCGCTTCTTCTTCCTTTGAAACGGGTCTTTGGTGCCGACGCCTTCTCGCCATTGTTGAACCTTCTCTTCTTAAAATGTCCATTCTTATTATCTTGGCCATGATTACCACCGAAATGGTTACCATTCTTGGCATGATAATATCACCCACGATGGTTATCGTTGTTAGATAATGACCGCTGCCACCCTAGATGATTATTATCGTGTTGTTGGTCGTTGCCTTTTGGTTGTACTAACTCATTATCGCGCTTCTAATAATCGAGCCCTATTCACAACATCCGAATATAAACAAAGTTTGTGAGAAATGAGGTATTGACGATATCGGGTTTCAAACCTCGCAAAAAACATTCACTCATTATCAACCAAATGGGATGCAAACCGGATAACTCGCAAACTTAGCCTCGCATTGCGACTACTGGCCATATTGTTTTGCTCCAAACTTGATGAATTCTACCTCCTTCATGTGATGAATACTTTCAGGAAAGTACTAGTCGTTGAATAATTCTTGGAACTTCTCCCAAGACATCTTGAGTGCGTCAGGCTGGGTACATTTTACAGATTCCCACCAATGATCTCCTTCTTCACGCAACATAAAAGTGGCGAATGGAACCTTTTGCTCCTCTGAGCATTCCAAGACATCAAATATCTTGGTAATCTGCTCTATCTATGTCTCCGCCTTAAGTGGTTCTGGCTTTCCCAAAAACTCCGATGGTCCCAGCTCCTTGAAGCGCTTAGCTAATGGTGACCAACCGAGAGTTATCGATTTCTACCGTATTTTGGACAGAGGCGTCTTCTTTGTTGTTGCATGAATTGCATAAAGCCTCTAACCATCCCATCATTCACCATTTCATCAGTGTTATTGTTTTCATGAGGAGTATTGTCCTCTGGTTGCACATTATCCTGATTATTGATCTGTGGGGACTCAACGGTCTCCTGTGCTCCATTGATAATCTCAACATTCTCGGATGCCATTTTCAAACACTGCCACAAAACAAGGGTTAAATAACATATCACATATTATCCCTATACTCTGACCGACCAATTAAATACAACATAAACTTAGGTAGGTCATACTAGCGAAGGAATTCCCCGTCTCTCCCCTCCTAGTTCTTGTCTCACATCTTAGCTAGGGATCATATCCCTAAGCTTTGATACCAATCGCGACGCCCCCCAAAATTAGGTATACATCACCCATCTTGGGTCGCCAGATACATGGTATGTAATTCAAATACAACTTACTAATACAAGCTGTCATGTACAATACGACAAAAACATAAACTGTGAGTTTGAATACAAATATTATCTACTAGAGATTACACAAACTCAAAAGGAGTCCTCATTACAATTATTATCACACTATTTCACAGAATAGTAAGGACTACTAATGCTATCCTCTAGACCATCACTCCGTTCCCCGACTCGTCTCCGACTATATTCTCATTTCTGAAGAAGAGAACAATGAAAGAAAGGGTGAGCTCAACTAGCCTTGAAGAAGAAATATTATGACTAAGATAATGCGTAATAAATTATCTTTAGTCTCCAATAATGTTAAACCGATAAAATATAATAGACATCAAGTTTAAGCTGCTGTTGAACAAGCAATCCATTAAAAGAGTTAAGTAGAAAATAAAATCTACTATCTTTTATGATTAAAAGGTTTTCATCACTTTTATCATTTGAGACTCAAATTTCAATAAATAATCCACATCATTAAATCATCCCTACACTACAAGCCAAGGATATTCTTTAGTATCACGACCATGAATTATCCATGCACTACGGGCCAAAGATATTCGTGTTTTCATCAACGGTCCTGATCATGCCATAAAACAATTCATCTTTGCTCCCTTGGCCGAAGAGAATCCATAGCCATAATCATACCAAAAACTGTCCATCAATGCGCTACGGGCCAATGAGGACTTTTAATTTTTACATCATTTGTAAAATTATAGTCATGATTATACCGAATAATCCCTGGTCATAATCATACGAAGTCCATCTATGCACTACAGGCCACAGATGACTTTCAACATAACATAAACATGAGGATGATGACAATGATATAAGAATTCAATTAAACAAGTTCAAGAATTAATTTGTCCAGAACCAATAACGCTCAAATTGTCAACATGATAACGCTTTTCAAGAAAGAATGCTCGTAAGAATATTTCCATGAAAAAAATCTTGGATGAAGCGCAAATATCAAGGATATTCCACTAATTTTATGGAGTATAGAAGTCAAAATTTTAATCAACTAAGTATAATACCGAATGGAATAACAAAAGATATCACCATGTATGCGGCAGATTTGATGTAGCGGTTGTTCCAACAAAATAATAATAACGGAACCGTGTCGTGAAATTCACTGCAAGCGAGGATGTTCCAATGTAATAATAAATGCGGAATAATAAATGATGGAACCGTGTCCTACAGATAGCAGATGCGCATGGATATTCAACGTAATAATAAAGACGGAATAATAAAAATGGAACCAGTCCCCAGATAAGCATGCTGACGGATATTAAAGGCGAGTAATAATAAAAGCAGTAATAATAGAAGAATGTCACCAAGTATAGGGTAGCTCGCAGATATCTGAGTTATTCCAGTAATAATAAGAAATGGAATAATGTAAGTTCTCTTCTTGAATACAAAAGAATAATATCCCTTACCGTAAAATAATACTTGATATAAGAGTAGTGAAGTAGCGTAAAACTTTTCTTCTATCTCTATAGTCTCTCTCTATAGTTTCTCTCTCTAGAGTTCTTTGAATTCGTAAGAAAATAATGAAGGAATGAGCTTCTATTTATAGGAAAATGGAATGCATAGTAACTAATCCATGAACGGTCCAGTATTGATTTACTTTAATCGACGGTCCATATTTAAAGAAAATCTTTTAAATAAAATATAATATATTCTATTTATATAAAAGATTTTTACTATGCAAACACTATCTAGGGCACTATGCAAACACTATGCATAATAAAATATAATATATTCTATTTATAGAATAACTTTAATAAAGTATTCTATTTTATATAAAAAGATTTTACTATGAAAAACACTATGCATAATAGAATATAATATATTCTATTTATAGAATAACTTTAATAAAGTATTACATTTTTATATAAAAGATGTTTCTATTTTATTACGTTAATAATCTGAATAAAACAAAACTTCTAAATCAACAATAATTGAATCAAATAATGTGAGATACTATGTCAAAGAACTATTGTAGCAATAATTGAACAAAAGCGGTGACTGACTCACATAAATATCAATAATCAATACCATGTCTCTAATCAACAACAATGCATTATTACTTACTTTTACTACCGAGTAGTTCAACGGTATGAGCAGTAAAACTTCCATTACCGTTATTTTCAATAAATATTTTTGTCGTTTTTTCAATCCGATAATAATTTCGTTATGGGGTCCACCAATGATTGTGCAATATGAATATTTTTTTAAAATGAATATTCCCCTCAATCCGAATATAATATGACAACTTGCATACTTTTTGCAAAATTTATAAATATTACCTACAATTATAACATTATCTCAAATTCACACCATAATATAAAAAAATTATTTCGAGAAAATTAATTCTTTATTCATAAAATCTGGGGTTTCAACACTCATCTCTGTTGGAATATCACATCGCAAAATTTTTACGCCGGACCGGGTTAATTATTTATTATTACATTGGAATCTCACATTCATGCATATTATAAAAAATGGAATTTGGAGAGTTATTTATTATTACATTGGAATATCCGTCGGTCTTAATTTCACTCGAATTGACGTTCCGTTATTAGATTATTATTATCGAATATTGGAATAACTATTTCTATGTAAATACTTCTTTGCATGGTGATTTCTTTTGTTATTCCATTCTTTATTACACTGGTTAAGTTAAAGTTTTGACTTCATACTCCATGAAATTAGTGGAATATCTTTGATATTTGGCGCTTCTCTTGATAAAGATCTTTCATGGAAATATTCTTTAGCACTCTTGAATTTTAGTCTATAAAGCTAGCTTTCATGTTGACAAGACGTTATCATCCTAGATAAATTAATGAACTTGTTTAATAAATTCTTATATCATTGTCATTCCCAGTTTATAGAAAGTCATCCTGTAGTGGGCATAGATAGACTCTTGGTATGATTATGGCACTGTGGATTCTGTATAATCATAGTGTTATAAATGATAAAATTGTCAATGTAGGCATTGATGGGCGCTTTTGTATGATTATGCTATATTCTTTGGCCATAGTGCAAAGATAAATTGTTTTATTGATCAGACCATTGAAAACATGATTATCTTTAAGCCGTTTGCATGGATAATTCGTGGTCGTTGATACTAAAGAATATCATTGCATAGGGTGATTCAATGATGTGGAATATTTATTGCCGAGTCCCAACGATAAGTGATGAAAACCTTTTAAATTAAGATGAGATTTTATACCATGAATATCCTAATGGAGACTGATTAAACTTGATAGTTATTATATTTTAGATTGGGTGATAGTTATAATATTTTGAGGAGCTCATTTTTCTACGCCATTGTGAGCGGGAAGCTCGAGAACCCTAGATGGTGATTTTTATGAATAAAAAAGAATTAATTTTCTCTCTAGAGAAATATTTTTTTATATATTATGGTGTGTAATTTGAGATAATGTTATAGACTCAAGATGGGTATGGGTAATATTTATAAATTTTGTGAAAAGTATATGAATAAAGAATTAATTTTGTCGAAAATAATTTTTTTATATATTATGGTGTGAATTTGAGATTGTTATAGTTATGGGAAAATTTATAAATTTTAAATGCAGAAATATTATATTCGATTGTCGGGAAAATTTTGTTTTAAACGAGAAATATTCAATTATCATTATTGGTGGACCCAGCGGAATTATCATTTGATTGAGAAAATAACAAAAATACTTTATGAAAATAATTCACGGAAGTTTTTATTGCTGATATTGTTGAACTACTCGGTAGTAAAAGTATAAAGATTACAACGTTGTTGCATAGTAGTAGCACTACGATATTGATTATTGATATTTATGTGAGAAGTCACTCGGTTTTGTTCAATTATTGCTACAATAGTTTCTTGACATAGTATCTCACATTATTTGATTCAATTATTGTTGATTTAGAAGTTTTGTTTTATTCGTATTATTAACGTAATAAAATAGAAACATCTTTTATATAAAAGCAGAATACTTTATTAAAGTTATTCTATAAATAGAATATATTATATTCTATTATGCATAGTATTTTGCATAGTAAAATCTTTTTATATAAAATGAGAATACTTTATTAAAGTTATTCTATAAATAGAATATATTATATTTTATTATGCATAATTGTATACGCGCATAGTGTTTTGCATAGTAAAATCTTTTTTATATAAAATGTAATACTTTTATAAAGTTATACATTTTATTAGACAATAATTAAAATATATTATATTTTATTATGCATAGTGTTTGCATAGTGCTCGTGATAGTATTTGCATAGTAAAATCTTTTATAAAGTTATTCGTTTTATTAGATTATAAATAGAATATATTATATTTTATTTAAAAGATTTTGCTTTAATTATGAACAAATCCGATTAAAGTAAATCAATCGGACCGTTCATGGATTAGTTACTATGCATTCCATTTTTCCTATAAATGAAGCTCATTCCTTCATTATTTTCTTATTTAATTCAATTGAACTCTCAGAGAGAAACTATAGAGAGAGACTATAGAGAGATAGAAGAAAAGTTTTCTGCTACTTCACTACTCTTATATCAAGTATTATTTTACGATAAGGGATGTTATTTCTTTTGTATTCATGAAGAGATCTGTTATTCCATTTTTTATTATTCTGCTGGAATAACCAGTATACGCGGACTACCCTATACTTGGTGACATTCTTCTATGATTTCGTCTTTATTATTATTCTGTTGGAATATCATGTCTGTGCTATACGTCAGACCTGGTTCCGTTTCTATTATTCTGTCTTTATTATTCCGTTGGAACATCTCATGCTCGCTGCGGACACGCCGCACCGGTTCCGCCTTTTATTATTTCATTCGTTATTATTCTGTTGGAATATCCTGTCGGTGTGATTTTCACCTGACTTGGTTCCATTATTATTATTCTGTTGGAATAACCTGCCTATGCGAAGTACCAAATGCATGTTGATTTCTGTTGTTATTCCATTCCTTATTATTCTCAGTTGATTAAAATTTTAACTATTATACTCCATGAAATTAGTGGAATATCCTTGATATTTGCGCTTCATCCCGTATTTTTCATGGAAATATTCTTTTGAGCATTCTTGAATTTTACTCTACAAAGCAGTATCATGTTGACAATTTGGACGTTATCAGTTCCTAGATAAATTAATTCTTGAACTTTTTTTATTGAATTCTTATATCATTGTCATCATCCTCGTGTTTATATTTTTTTAAAAGTCATCTGTGTCCTATAAAGCATGGATGGACTTGGTATGATTATGACCAGGGATTATTCGGTGTAATCATAACCGTAATATTACAAATGATGTGTAAAAAGTCTTCATTGGCCCGTAGTGTATTGATGGACAGTTGTTGGCATGATTATGACCATTGATGAATACACAAATATCCTTGGCCCGTAGTGCATGGAATTTGTGGTCGTGACCCTAATGAATATCCTTGGTAGTAGTGCGAGGATTATGTGGATTATTTATTAAATTTGAGTCTCAAATGATAAAAGTGATGAAAAACTTTTAAATCATAAAAGATAGTAGATTCTATTTCTACTTGACTCTTTTAATGGATTGCTTGATCCATTGCAGCTTAAACTTGATGTTGTTATATTATATCAGTTTAACATCTGTTGAAGGCTAACGATAATTTATTCGCATTATCTTAGTCATAATATTTCTTCGGGCTAGTTGAGCTCACCCTTTCTTTCACCGTTTGTTCTCTCGGAAATGAGAACATAACAGGACTAGTCGAGAAATCCTGAGTGATTCGGTCAGGAGGATAGCATTAGTAGTCCTCACTATTATGTAAAATAGTGTCTTAATAATTGTAATGAGGACTCCTTTTGAGTTTGTATAATCTCTAGTGAACAATAGTTGTATTCAAACTCACGAGTTATGTTTTGTCGTATTGTACACATACAGTTGTATTAAGTAAGTTGTATTTGAATTTTGCACCATGTATCCGGCGACCCAAGATGGGTGATGTATACCTAATTTTGGGGGAGTCACAGTTTTAATTCTTTATTCATAAAATCTGGGGTTTCACAAATGAAGTTTTATCGTTAATCTGTTGAAACACCTTGTTAAAAATACTGATAATACGCCAGAATAAGACAACGAAGTACGTGGTATTGATTATTGATGTTTACGTGAGAAGTCACTCGATTATACTCAATTATTGCTCTGATAATTGTAACATCATATCTCTCATATTATTGATTCAATTATTGTTATAGTATCATCTCGCATAATATGATATATTATTAAATCAATGATTGAGACGGCAAAGTTATTCATATTATTATTTGCAATATTGACAATGTCTAGAAGTTTCATCAAGAAGAGGTTTGGTCACCTAATTGCGCACGCAATAAGGAGAAATCCTTATCGAAAGCCCCTCTTTCACAGGAACGATTGGTTGTTAAATATTGTGAATTATAATATTAATAATGAATAAGTTCGTGTTGATTAAAGATGAATTTTATAGTGTTCGAATTATTTGTGTTAGTGGGAATCGAAATTTGTTTCGATAATAATTGATGTCTGGAAGATATATTGTTCAATCGGGTATTCGGGACACTTTTCGTGTCGGAGTACTATTCACGAGTTACTATTCATGAGTTACTATTTATGAGTTATTATTCACGAGTTACTATTCATGAGTTACTATTCACGGAGTACTATTCACCCGTAAAATATATATTTTTTCGGTCCAAATTATTTTTGGGTACAATATTATTCCATGAGGAAATGAGCTAATTTTTCAGACCAGTGGTTGAAGATATAATAGTAAATCAATATGGACCGCTGGTGGAAAGTTATAATAGTAAATCAATATGGATCGCTAGTTTAAAGTTTTAATAGTAAATCAGTATGGACCGTTGCTTTAAGTTTTAATAGTAAACCAATATGGACCGTCCGTTTAAAAGTAAATCAATTTGGACCATTCATGAATTAGTTACTATTCAGTCCATTTTCCTATAAATAGAAGTTCATTCCTTCATTATTTCTTACGAATTCATTGAAACTCTAGAGAGAGAAACTATAGAGAGAAAGAAGAAAAGTATTTTGTTACTTCACTTTTCCAATATCTAGTTTCTTCTAAGGTAGGGAATATTATTTGTTGTACCCCTAAGGGGTATTATTTCTTTTGTATTCATGAAGAGAACTTACATTATTCCATTATTTATTATTACATTGGAATAACTTTGTATCACGCAGGCTACCCTATACTTGGTGAAATTCTTACATTATTCCATTCTTTATTATTACATTTGGAATATCATGTACTATACATTTTACGTGGGACTGGTTCCGGTCTTTATTATTACATTGGAATATCACATGCATGCGTTTTCCATAGAACACCGGTTCCATTCTTTATTATTACATTTGAATATATGTCATGCATGCGTTTCTGTGGGACTTTGATTTAAATTATTTATTATACATTGGAATAACTTTTATGCGGTTTATCGCATGCATGGTAATTTCTTTTGTTATTCCATTCTTTATTATACTTAGTTGGTTAAAACTTTGACTTCTATACTCCATGAAATTAATGGAATATCCTTGATATTTGCGCTTCATCCAGTTTCTTTTTATGGAAATATTCTTCTGAGCATTCTTGAATTTTACTCTACAAAGCAGTATCATGTTGACAATTTGGACGTTATCAGTTCCTAGATAAATTAATTCTTGAACTTGTTTTATTGAATTCTTATATCATTGTCATCATCCTCATGTTTATATTTTGTTGAAAGTCATATGTGGCCTGTAGTGCATAGATAGACTTGGTATGATTATAACCAGGGATTATTCGGTATAATCATGACCGTAATATTTTGTCGTATTGTACACAACAGTTGTATTATTAAGTTGTATTTGTATTCAGTACCTTGTATCTGGAGACTTAAAATGGGTGATGTATACCTGTTTTGGGGGCGTCACATGCTTGGAGGTAACGCGAGTCTATAGGCCACATTTCCTACTCGGTCAAGAATCTGAAATAGACCAATAAATCATGGATTGAGCTTTCCTCTCTTCCCAGATCTTGTAACTCCCTTCCATGGAGCAATACGTAACAATACATGATCCCCAATGTCAAATTCCACGTCTTTTCGATGAAGATCCGCATAACTCTTTTGTCGATCCTGTGCCGTTTGTATACATTGTCGAATCGTTTGGATAAAGTTAAAGTTGCTCAAGCTACAGACCTGGAGCTGATGCGTATGAGGAAGAAAGTGCAAGAAGGTGCTATTCCGAAAGCAAGAATCGATGAAGAAGGAATACTTCGAGTCAACTCTAGACTTTATGTTCCTAACGATTCTGACTTGAAGTATAAAATCATGATGGAGGCGCACAACACACCGTTTGCAATCCATCCTGGGAGTACCAAAATGTATCGTGATCTTTGACATACATTTTGGTGGAGCAATATGAAGAGAGAGATAGCGGGGTTTATCTCAAGGTGTCTAACTTGTCAACGAAGTCGGCGGAGACATCAAGTGCCAAAGGTCCATTGCAACCACTAGAAATTCTGAGAATGGAAGTGGGAGCACATTACCATGGATTTCACATCTTTGGTCTTCCCAAGGTTTCTCAAGGTATAGATGCGATTTGGGTCATTGTTGATAGATTGATCAAGTCTGCTCATTTCTTATCGATACAAGAAAATTATACACTTGAACGTCTTGCTCGTATGTACATAAACGAGATTGTAAGATTGCATGGTATGCCAGTATTCATAGTTTCTGATTGAGACCCAAGATTCACTTCACGATTTTGGGTTAGTTTGCAAAAAGCTATGGGCACGGATTTACGATTTAGTTCAGCATATCATCCTCAAACAGACGGGCATTCGGAGAGAACTATTCAAACTCTTGAAGATTTATTAAGACTCTGTGTCCTTGACTTCAAAGGAAGTTAGGACAAGTTCTTACCATTGGTGGAGTTTTCCTATAACAACAGTTATCAAACAAGTATTGGCATGGCTCCATTTGAGGCGTTGTATGGAAGAAAGTGTCGTTCTCCAGTATACTGGGATGAGGTGGGTGAAGCAACATTGTTGGGACAGGAGTTGGTATGTATGACTACGGAAAAGATTCTAACGATCCGACAACGTATAAAAACCTCACAAGATCGACAAAAGAGTTATGCTGATCTTCATCGAAAGGACGTGGAATTCAATATTGGAGATCATGTGTTGTTACGTGTTGCTCCATGGAAAGGAGTTACGAGATTTGGAAAGAGAGGAAAGCTCAATCCTCGATTCATTAGCCCATTTTTAATCCTTGATCGAGTAGGACCTGTTGTTAGAGTTTATGCCCTAGAGGCCAATTATTTGATATAATTGCTTAACGTTTTGATATTATATTTGATTGAATAAATATATGATTTTATTATGGTTTTATTTACTGCGTAATATAATTGTTAACATAATAAAATTCCTTAGAATAGTGATACAAATTATATAGTTTCAAGTATGTGACTTGAACATGAGATTATATATTACCATTAGTATCGTTGTTCTTAAATGTCCCTTTAGTCGAGTATCATTGTTGATTGGACAACAATGATGCATTGAGACTAGTATGTGGATCGATTGATGACCAAATCTCATTGGTCATAAATATATGAGATATTAAGTCAATGCATAGGTACATGTTAGAGAAACGATGTCTTTGGGATGGACCCACCATGAGAATTCTATATGGAGCATTATGCGAAGTGTCATTAGCAATTCTCATAGTGACAATGATGTAATGGTCCTCCGGACCGAAATCGCTATATTACTACGAGAATTTATGTACTTTGATATCATCAAATGTCACCTTTAATAGGGTGGACTATAAAGGTGATTATTGGGTTCATCATTAATCGTGTGAGAAATATGAGTGATCTAGATGGAATTTAACCATCCTATATATTATGGGTGATATCCATAGGCCTCTTGATTGAGTAGGACTATGAAATGCATGGCCATGCTCAAATAGTGATTTGTTTCATATAGTCTACTCATTGATCAAGAAAACTCAAATTAAATTATGAAGAGTATGACACATTCCATGACTCGAGTTTAATCTAGGATATTAAGGTTAAAAGGATTAAATTACATTGAAACATTGGTCACGTAAAAGGTTGCATCGAATCATCGATCTTATTATTACTTGGGTAGCGATGATGCATTACTAGATGTGCATTTCCTTTGTTTATAATTTTATAATATGATTTTAAAATTATTGCCAACGTAATAATAACCTATAGGGTCACACACATAGAACGTTATTTAAAGGGAATTAATTTAAATTTTAAGGATTTAAATATATTAATATGATTAATAGTATTTAAATCACGAATTTAAATTAAAAGGATAATTTGTATATATGTATATTAATTAAGTAAGACTTAATTAAGAGATATATATATATATATATATATATTTCGGATTTTATAAAATTAGGTTTTGATTTGATTAATTCCTTTTAACTACTATATATATGATATATAATGACTACTTAGGGTAAGATATCATAATTGAAAAACCCTAGCCGCTTCTTAGAGAGAGACTAGAGAGAAAAGCAGATTTCAAAATCCATTCCTTTTGGTGGCTAGTACCATGAAGTCCTTCTTATTGCGAGTAATCGTTCACCTGCTCGGTTAAATGCGTGCGTTAAATGTGATACGTAGTAGGCGAATCGGTTTGTATTGCGTTGGAGATTCGAGGCTTGATCGGTTTGATTCTCGTTTTTGTTTATATCTGGTATAATCTCTAAACCTCTAAATTAATTGATTTTCGCATGGATCCTGTTTTAGGGTTTCGGAAATTGCTTTAAAATTTTAATTTTCGTTGTGCGTTTCTGTGCCGAAGCCCAACACCTGTGGCCTATAGACTCGCCTTACCGCCAAGTATGTCTCATGTTCATAATATTTTTCACATATCTATGTTACGTAAATATGTGAAAGACCCGAACCACATTATTGAATTAGAATCGAACGAGATAGCGGAAGATTTAACGTATGAAGAGGTACCTGTTAAAATCTTAGATAAGAAGGATCATATTCTACGCTCCAAGGTTATACCTCAAGTCAAAGTTTTGTGGAGAAACCACAATGTTGAGGAAATGACCTGGGAGTTAGAATATGAAATGAAGTCAAAGTATCCTCACCTCTTCAACATACCAGGTACGCACCCTAATTTCGAGGATGAAATTTCATAAGAAGGGGAGGTTGTAAGACCCCAACTTTTATGAATAAAGATTAATTTTTCTCGAAATATATTTTTGAATATTATGGTGTAGATTTGATATAATGTTATAGTTGTGGGTATTATTTACAAATTTTGCAAAGTAAACAAGTGGTTATATAATATTCGATTGGTCGGGGAATATTCGTACGACGGAAAAATCATTGGTGGATCCCACAACGGAAGTATTGTTGTAGTTAGAAAACGACATAATTATCTTTTTATAAAAATAACGGCGAAACTTTTACCGTTAAACTGTTGAACTACCCGGTGGTAAAAGTACAATAATACGCGTGGTTGCATAGTAGCACACGGTATTGATTATTGATGCTTACGTGAGAAGTCACTCAATTATACTCAATTATTGCTACAATAATTGCTGCATAATATCTTTTAGATTATTGATTCAATTATTATCACAGTATCATCTTCATAATATTTTATATTATTAAATCAATAATTTAGACGATAAAGTTATTCATACTATTATTTGTAATATTGACAATGTCTAGAAAGTTCTGTCAAGGAGAGGTTTAGTCACCTAATTGCGCGCCAATATGGAAAAATCCTTATCGGAAAGCCCCCTCTTTCCTGGGAATGATCTGGTTGTTAAATATTGTGAGTTATAATATTAATGATGAATAAGTTCGTGTTGATTAAAGATGAAATTGATATTTCCATTGTGTTAAGATTATTAGTATTGGTGAAAATCGACATCTATTTCGATAATAATGGATGTCTGGAGGTTATATTGACCAATCGGGTAATTAATTGGATAAATGAGCAATTAATTGCTATTAATTCACATGCTTATAACTATTTGTTCAAATGTGTGTACTATTGATTCACATGCATGTACTATTAGGGGAGGTGGTACAAGATTGATAATACTTGCATGGCTAAATTAAAAATGGAGGTATAGATGAAGGTACAATACTGTAATTATTTTTTTCACATAATTGTACTATTGATTCACATGATTGTACCATTGATTCACAAGATGTACTATTAGGAGAGGTGGTGCAAGTTTGATAATACTTGCAGGACTAAATTAAAAATGAAAGAAAAGATGAAGGTATTATACTATAATATTTCGAGCCCCAAAACGTGCAATTATCGAAACTATATTTTCCTATAAATAGAAGCTCATTCTTCTTTCATTCTCACCAATTCACTAAGACTCACAAGAGCAATTTTAGAGAGAGAAGCTATAGAGAGAAAGAAGACGAGAAGTCTGCTACTTCACTATTCCAGTATCTAGTCTTATTCAGAAGTAAGGGATATTATTTTATTCAGAATTCATAGTAAATAATATTTTCTTCCATACTCTGTAGTATGTGAGTAATATTATTTCGTCTCGTATTCCTGATTATACCCTCATTTTGTTAAAGTATTGCTTCTATACTCTGTGAAATTAGTAGAATATCCTTGAAATTTGCGTTTCATCTACTATCGTTTCACAAGGATATTTTCTACACATTCTTGTTAAATTTTAAGCTTTTCATGCCAGAGTACTGTCCATGAGTAATATTCATTTTTACGGTACTATTCACAAAGTATTATTCACGGTGTACTATTCACAAAGTACTATTCACGAGTACTATTCACAAAGTACTATTCACGAGTACTATTTCCAAAGTACTATTCATGGGGTACTATTCACTCGGGTACTATTCACCCGAGAAATTATTCATGACAAAAATTGATTTCTTTGCTGTCCAAATCATTTTTGATACAAATATTATTCTTGAATTTTACTCCACAAAGCAATATCATGTTGACAATTTGGACATTATTGAATTCTTGATAAATTAAGTTATAAATCTTTAAAACTTTATCCTTCGCTTTCTTTTAATTGAATTCTTATATCATTGTCATCATCCTCGTGTTTATATTATGATAAAAGTCATTTGTGGCTTACGTGCATAGATGTACTATTGATTGGTATGATTATGACCAGAGATTATTCGGTATAATCATGACCGTAATGTTACAGATGATGTGATAAAAATCCTCATTGGCCTGTAGTGCATTGATGGATAGTTGTTGGTATGATTAAGACCAAGGATTATTCGGTATAATCATGACCATTGATGATTACATGAATATCCTTGGCCCGTAGTACAGGGATGATTCAATGATGTGGTTTATTTATTAAGCTGAGTCTCAGAGATAAAATTGATGATAAACTTTTTAAATTATAGAAGATAGTAGATATCATGCTCTACTTGACTCTTCTAATGGATTGCTTGTTCCTCTGCAGTTAAACTTGATGTTTATTATATTTTATCAGTTTAACATTGTTGAAGGCTAACGATAATTTATTATGTATTATTTTAGTCATAATATTTTTTACTGGGCTAGTTGAGCTCACCCTTTTGCTTTCATTGTTCTCTTCAAGAAATGAGAACGTAGCTGGGACTAGTCGGAGAACGAAGTGACGGTCCAGATGTTTGCATTAGTAGTCCTCACTATTCAGTGAAATAGTGTGATAATAATTGTAATGAGGACTTTATTTGAGTTTAGATACTCTCTACGAGACATTATCCGCTTTTGAAACTCTCACCACGCTTTTGTCGCATCTTGTATAAAAGAAGTTTGTATTTAAATTATGTACCATGTATTTGGCGACTCAAGATGGGTGATGTATACCTATTTTGGGGGCGTCACATTAACTGACTAAATTAGGACTGATTTTGGGACTGCATTACTTATGTTGTGAATATATGGATTTTTCCTGCAATATTATGTTTTATATTGCCTGATGATTCTTACTCATATGGACATATTGGTATATTTTCTATTTTTGACAGAATTCTTCAATCACAACATTTGTGGGCCCTGCTTTATTTTATTTATGAATTTTAATTATTTCCAATATTGAAATATATTAAGTAGTATTTACTTAGTTTCCTACTAATAAAATCGACTGAAATTTACCTAAGTAGCATTTACTTAGATTCAAACAACTAAAAAGATAAAATAATATTATAATATAAACTAAATTTAAATTATATTTTGTATGATAAGATAATATAAAATAATAAAATCATATAAAATAATTAAGAAAAATTAAATTAAAATAATTTAATTAATTGTAGTTAAATTAAATTAAATAATATAATATATAGTAATATAATACAATCAAATAAAATAATTTAATTTTACTTAAATAAATTGTAAATAAAATAATACAATATAAAATACAATAAACTAATACAAACTAAAACAATTTAATTTAAAATAAAATAATTTGAAGTTCATTAAAATAAATAAATAAATTTAAAATAAAATAAAATATATATAAAATAAAAATAAACAAAATCAAATAATTTTAAAAAATAAATTATAATAAAATAAATAAATAAAACAAATAAATAAAGTAAATTAAATTAGAATAAATAAAATAAAATAAAAATAAAATAATAAAAATAAACAAAATAAAATAACATAAAATAAAACAAAACAAAACAAAATAAAATAACTAAAATAATATAAAATAAAGATAAAGATAAAGATAAAATAAAATAAATTCTAAGTAGTATTTTCTTAGTGTTCCACAACTAAATTAAACTGAATATGTTTGACACATGTAAATGCTTATGACCTTTTCTAAACTAAGTAATATTTGTTTAGTTTTCCACAGCTGAAGTAAATTAAATATGTTTGACAAATGTAGTACACTTATTACGAGTTTTTGTGACGCCCCCAAAATAAGTATACACAATCCATTTTAAGTCATCAAATATATAGTACAGAATTTAAATACAAACTTCACTTATACAATACGACAAAACGTTGCTGATAGTTTTAACACAAATATTGTTTCGTAAACAATATCCAAACTCAAATGGAGTCCCCATTACAATTATTATCACACTATTTTATAGAATAGTGAGGACTACTATAGCCACCATCTCGGACCATCACTCCATTCCCCGACTAGTCCCAACTATATTCTCATTTCCTGAAGAGAACAATGAAAGAAAAGGGTGAGCTCAACTAGCTCAGTAAAAAATATTATGACTAAGATAATGCAGAATAATTTATCCTTAGCCTTCAACAATATAAAAACTGATAGAATACAATAGGCAACAAGTTTAACTGCAGCGGAACAAGCAATCCATTAGAAGAGTCAAGTAGAATATGTTATCTACTATCTTCTATGATTTAAGAGTTCGTTATTAATATTTTATCTTTGTAACACATTTCAATAAATAATCCACATCTTCGAATTATCCATGCACTACGGGCTAAAGATATTCGTTAGTATCACATCTACGAATTATCCATGCACTACGGGCCAAAGATATTCGTTATTATCACCAATTGTCCATCAATGCACTACGGGCCAATGAGTACTTTTACCATATCATTTGTAACATTGCAGGTCATGATTATATCGATACATAATTTTTGATCATAATCATACTAATCAACAGTCCATCTATGCACTGCGGGCCAAAGATGACTTTCATCACAATATAAGTATGAGGATGATGATAATGATATAAGAATTCAATTAAGTGAGAGCAATGATAAATTTTACAAATTTATAATTCAATTTATCCAGAGTTCAAGAATGATATTTAGTAGAATATCCTTGATATTTGCGCTCCATCTAGTATCTTTTCATGGAAATATTATTCTGAGCTTTCTTGATAATTATTGATCTTTTCATGCCGGAATACTATTCACTAGTTACTATTCATGAGTTACTATTTATGGGTTACTATTCACCTAGTTACTATTCACTCGAATATTATTCACTCGGATATTTGGGCACTTTTCATGACGGGGTACTATTCACGAGGTACTGTTCCCAAAGTACTATTCACATGGTACTATTCACAATGTACTATTCACCCGAAAAATGTATTTCTTTTCTGTCCAAATTATTTTTTATACATGAATATTATTCTTGAATTTTACTCCACAAAGCAGTATTATATTGACAATTTGGATATTTTTAAACTCTGGATAAATTTAAAGTCTTTAATATTTATCCTTGATTTTATTTGATTAATGCTTATATCATTGTCATCATCCTTATGCTTATATTGTAATGAAAGTCATATATGGCTTACGTGCATAGATGGACTGTTGATTGGTATGATTATGACCGGGGATTATTCGGTATAATAATGACCGTAATGTTACAAATGATGCGGTAAAAGTCATCATTGGCCCGTAGTGCATTGATGGACATATGTTGGTTACCATGCGTTCTCTTCGGCCAATGGTGCAAAGAAGAATTGTTGCTTGGCATGTTCATGACCATTGGTGAAAACACGAATATCTTTAGCCCGTAGTGCATGGATAATTCGTGGTCGTGATACTAATGAATATCCTTGGCCCATAGTGCATGGATAATTCATGGATGTGATACTAACGAATATCCTTAGCCGTAGTGCATGGATAATTCGGTGATGTATTGAGCTGAGTCTCAGCGATAAATTATTGATAATAAACTTTTAATTCGTAGAAGATAATAAATATCATGCTCTACTTGACTCTTCTAAAATACAGTTGTATGTCTTTGGCCTGTAGTGCAACGATGAACTATTAATGAATATCTTTGGCCCGTAGTGAAAACATGAATTTATTAGTTTGATTATGAACATGAACTATGATTTGGTATAACCATGATCTTTGATGTTTCAGGTAAACACAGGTGATGAAAATTATCTTCGTCCTGGGTGCGAAGAGGAATTTAGAATCACAATTATGATTATGAGTTATTCACATGATTGTGAACAGGAACTGTTGATTGATGTTACAGGGAAAAAATATTGTTGGTGGACATTTAACACGGAGAAGATAATAGACTTTATGGTCTATTTGACTCTTCTAATGGATTGTTCGTTCCGCTACCACTATGGTTGAAAAGTTTTATCATCTATCATATGTTCTAAATCTCTGATTTATTACTAACGAAGGCTATTGATAATTTAATTATCTTTAGTCATGATATTCTTTACTGGGCTAGTTGTGCTCACCCATTTGCTTCACAATTCCTTTCAGGTAATAAAAGTGTAGCTGGGTCGAGTGGGGGTAACTGCGGAATAAAATGATGGTCTATAGATGTTGAGGTTTCCCCTAAAACAGTATAAAAATAATTTTATTGAGAATTATAGATAAGTGTGTCGTATTTTATATGTCATTTTAACTATTGATTTTTGTGAACCGAATAGGGTGAGGTGAACCCAACTTTGGAAGGTCGTTTTTGCCACTATCATACAAGATGTCTAATGACAGATGACTTCGTGTTATCATAAGATAGGGTTGTACACATGCACTTGCTGATTATATCTATGAACATTACCCATAAAATCTTGGAGTTTGGTTGAAATATAATTCTCAATTATAGATAATGGAGATAAGTATATGTCAAGAGAAGACTCACCATTGGAAAGAACATGATAGTAATCTTCTCATTTTTCTTTGGGGTCTATTGGGTCAACCAAGGATAATTCTCGAGTCATATAATATCTATTATAACTTTGATGCATGGCCTCCCATGTACGAAGATTTCCTTGAGCATTTTCCAAAAATTTTAATTTCTAAAATAGTTATTGACTGTACTTTTATGTAAACTACCATTGTAAGGTGTTGTGGTCGAGACACCATGAGAGTTACATATATTTGTATTAAATCTCACAGCTTATGTGTTGTCGTACTCTTCACGACAGTTCAACAGTTGTATAAATGAAGTTTGTATTTGATTTCTGTAGTGTGATATCTGGCGACTCAGAATGGGTGATGTATACCTATTTTGGGGGCGTCACATTATTATTTTTATTATTGACAATGTTTAGAAAGTTCTGTCGAGGAAAGGGGTTTGGTTATTTAATTTCGCACCAATAAGGAAAAATCCTTATCGGAAAGCCCTCTCTTTCCTAGGAATGATCTTGTTGTCAATATTGTGAGTTATAATATTAAATGATGAATAATTGTTGAAAGATTAAAAATGAGTTGATTGAAGATAAATGATTTGTGGTAAATGTGACACCCCCAAATCCTGGTATTTCATTTCCTCAAGATTTGGTGTTCACTTAATCAAAACATTCATTTCTAACTACCCAATTATAATAAATTGAATAATAAAAACATGCCCATACAGGATAAAACTTAAACAAAATCTCCCAGGTTATCTAACCTTTAACAACAATCATTCAAATGCGGAAATTTAAATAAACTTCATTACAATCTTTAAATCAAAGTCTGAAAGTAAATTATCAAAAACTATTACAAGCTTCAGTATTTATTCATCTTTCCTTTTCCCTTATTGGTGCTAGGTACGTCACCCATTTCAACTTTAGCTGTAAGAAATTTTACAGGCAAGAGTGAGCAAACAAGGCCCACTTGAAATAACAATAAATAAATCTTTAAACTTTTACATCAATTGCCAATATTAGGCTCAATAGAACTGAACAATATATTCTATTAACTTTCTAAAAATTATAACATTCACTGAGGGTCTAATGACCACAAATCATGTCCACGGTTATAAGTAATCTTTCAACTTTAACTTTAACAGTCATAAGACTATAAGGACTCCACGTACTTAGGGGGATCAACCCTTAGTACAATGTATTGTGCACAACCATTTCAACGCTAAGCGTAAACCTCTATTAAAAGAGTTTTTCATCTCAGTATTTAGAGTACAAGTCCGCACCAAAGGAAGTTTGGTTTGGATAAGCTTTTAAGGAAATTTGGAATTTAACAAACATCAACTAAGGAGTAGTTGAATAAAACCAATAACAATATATTATAGAATAATCGTGATTGAATCAATCATAGTAAACTAAAGTCATGATTTAGGAATAATCTAATAGCATACAATTTGAATAACTATAGCATACCTTGCTTGAACAACACTAAGTCAAGGTTATTTAGAATTGAATAATAAGCATGCATAGCATATATAGTGGTGCATGCTAAACAACAAGTTAAATACAAGAATAACTTGCTCCAAATAACTTACATCATTATATTGTAATCGAATTGAAAACAGTATTGAATTAACAAGATAATAGATTAGAAAACTTGCTCAAGATTAAACTATAAGATTTGGGATACTTGTATCGTCATGAGCAACTAGATACAATGACTTACTCA
This sequence comes from Panax ginseng, assembly GCA_020205605.1. Lineage (NCBI taxonomy): Eukaryota > Viridiplantae > Streptophyta > Magnoliopsida > Apiales > Araliaceae > Panax > Panax ginseng. Next base: position 10,005,286 of record CM035146.1, read on the forward strand.
ATAATAGGCAACCTAGCTCTACGTAAGTGTAGAGATAGCAACTTACAACAACTGTAATTGAATTTGAAAACAATAATGTACCAAATGAAATTAAACTCGCATAATGAAGTTTTTGAAAGTTTAGAAGTTGCTCAATTATAAAATAGAGTTAGAAAACTTGCCTTTAGCACAAGCTAAACCTTACAACTTGAATCAATACCCTATACATATGTCATATTGACATAGTTAGTCATTACCAACATTGTATATTTATATAAACAAATATATACATCATATAGGTTAAATTACCCTTTCACATAATCAACTATGTTACAAATAGGTAACACTTGATAGCATGTTCATTCATAGCTTAATACTACTAAAATCATCATTTAACATTCCTATTATTAACACATAACATTTATTTTCTAAATTTGTATACTTAAACAAAACTGTCAGAACCTTTCGCTTAACTTCGCTCATTTGTACGCCCACGATTACATGTGGTTCATGGCTGCTTATTGTTGAGTTCAATATTGCTTGACTCGGGTCACGAGCCATTGGTTGGTATTGCGTGGCATCGGCGTTAATGGTGGCGAGATTTGTCATTCTTGGGGTGGCGTTAAATTGCGCCAGAGTCGTAAGTCGACGACCAAGCTTGGCAACAGCATGAACAAAAGCCAAATTGGCCTAAAAGCTCGAATCTAATAGACTGATTAACATGTAATACACATATAGGTTTCATATAAACATATTGTGAAGACTTCTAACATGTTTCTACCCATAAAATAACATAAACATCAAATCTACAACACCCAATTTCAATGTTTTTGGCAAAACTCCATTTTTGACATTTTAATGGAAATCAACACGTGATTTTGTTTTCAATCAAAATGAAATTTCAAAACACCATAGTTATGATTATACATACTCTATCAAATTCAATAATCAATTTATCAGTTTAACAACTAATTAAATCTTAATTTCTACTTTAAACTAAGCCATATTCATATATATTTTCATATGAACTCACTGTGATATATTTCTTCACAATTTACATACATGCATAAAGTAATTGATTATAATCATACATAATCTCAACAAAACAATTTTACAACAGCAATCATCATCTAAAGCTATATACACAAGAAATTCATCATCCATAATTATTTACAGAGAACTTTTTGGAGAAGAAAACTAAACTTTAAAAAAATAAAATACAAGGATTAATATCCTACCTTTGATTAAGAAGATGATACTCTAGAGTTTTGAAGAAAATAGTTATAATTACAATCTTCTTTCCCCCAATTCTTTTCTCAACTTCTCTAAGTTCTCTTAACTTTTCTCTCTGTATTTTTCTCCTTCTCTTTTCTTCACTGAGTCTTCTTCCTAACTCTAGTCTAACTAACGTAGGAAAAATATAACGTATAAGATATAATATATATTAAATATATAATATTAAATAAATTATATCAGTTATGTAAGTTTTGAAAATCAAAAGCCATAAGGCTTGTTTGGTTAAGCTAATAAAAATAACCCATTAACCCTTACACATTGTTTGGCAAATCTAACTAAAACAAATGGATTAATCCTTATACCTTGTTTGGCAAATCTAACTAAAATAAATGGATTAATCCTTATACCTTATTTGATAAAACACTATTAGATTAAAGACTTAATATGCATTGAGACTTATTTGGCCAAAACTAAATTAAAGTCCTTTAATTTATTTTAATAACTCCTTTATAGCAATGTTATTAGTCACACTTTTATTTTAATTAATAAATCAATTAAAACATTAATCTATTAAATTACTTTAGCACATAATTTAATATCACATAACTATAATTTCTTTTATAATTGTAATTTTATTCGACCAACTAATATTTTAAATTATAATTTCCCATTTAAAATATTATAATTTATTTAAATCACTATAAGCTCTCTAGCTTACTTATTAAATTAAATTGGTATATAATCTCATAACAATTAATTTTTTAGCTCCTTAATTATTTATTCAACAAATAATTAACTAAACCACATCAACTCAAATTGAACAATTAAATACTTATATAATTCATTAAATATTTAATATTGCAAATAAATATTTAATATTTAATTATTTATTCAACAAATAAACATATCCATTAAATACTTATATAAATCAATAAATATTTAATATTATACTTTAAAATTCTGGAATGTTACAGTAAATATTTATTCAATTTTTGATATAAATAGAGGGGTTTGTCATGAGGCTTTTGTTGTAAGTTTGACTTATTATTCCATGGGGAGATGTGTTAATTTTTTAGACCATCAGTTGAAGTTTTAATAGTAAATCAATATGGACCGTCGGTTGAAGTTTTAATAGTAAATCAAAATCGATATGGACCGTCGGTTGAAGTTTTAATAGTAAATCAATATGGATCGTCAGTTGAAGATTTAATAGTAAATCAATATGGACCGTCTATTTTAATAGTAAATTAATCTGGATCGTCTATGAATCAGTTACTATTTAGTCCATTCTCCTATAAATAGAAGCTTATTTCTTCATTCTTTCTTACCAATTCACTAAAACTCTTGAGAGAAAAACTATAGAGAGAATAAGAGAAAAAGAAGAAGAGTATCCTGCTACTACACTATTACAATATCCAATCTTCTACTAAGGTAAGGGGTATTATTCTTTCGTATTTGTAAATGATGTTATTTTCTTCATACTCATAAGGGTTATCATTTTATTCCTTATTAATATGTGGGAATAACTTGTCTACATGGATTATCGCATGTTTGGTGAATAACTCTTTATATTCATTCTTTATTAATTTGTGGGTATAACATGTCTATGCGGATTACCGCATGCCTGGTAAATAACTCTTCGTATTCATTCTTTATTAATATGTGGGTATAACCTCTCTACATGGATTACCACATGCCTGGTGAATAACTCTTCGTATTCATTTTTTATTAATCTGTGGGTATAACTTGTCTACGCGGATTACCGTATTCATACGTTAGTTTTCATATTTTTAACCAACTTATTCTGCGAATTCAAGCAACCAAACCACTAAAGTCAATCATTATCATCTCTAGCCATAAACTTAATTCGTTTATTGAAAAATGGATGTTAAGATTTTATAGCCCATGTCACCGATTTAAATAAAAATACGTCAAGTTTGAATGCTATTTATGTTGTTAATAAATTCCTTGACGTATTTCCTAAAAAAAATCATGGCTTACCCCCAGAACGTGAAATCGAATTTTGTATTGACCTTGAACACGGTACAAAACCCATTTCCAAAACCCCATATCAAATGGCTCCTATTGAACTTCAGGAGTTAAAAACCCAACTACATGAGTTGGTACCCGAGCCTCTATCTAGTAACTTCTTTTGTGGAATGCACCGAACCCAAACTCTCCGTAGGGGATGCTGTATTTGTGTGGTTGCAAACTGATAGGTGCCATTGTGAGGTGTTATCCAAGGTTGGGATATGAGTCACAGTTGAGAGCAACCTAAATCAGTAATCGAAATACGTATAGCTTTCTAGGCTTAGATGGTTATTATTGGAGATTCATGGAAGAATTTTCTTGAATCACTACTCCATTAACTCAGCTGACTCGAAAAGATACAAAATTTGGTTGGAGCGAGGAATGTGAGAAAAGTTTCTAAGAATTCAAGATGAGACACATTTCAGCACCTGTTCTGACAATACCATCAAGTTCGGAGGTATTTGACATCTACAACGATACTTCAGGCAGAGGTTTAGGATGTGTATGCATGCAACATGGGAAAGTCATAGCCTATGCCTCTTGACAATTGAAAGAATATGAGAGGAATTATCTTACTCATGATCTAAAGTTGGCAGCAGTTGTTTTCGCGCTAAAGATCTGGAGACACTACCTGTATGGGGAGAAAGTAGAGATCTGCACAGATCATAAGAGCCTCAAATATTTCTTCACTCAAAAGGAACTCAACATGCAGCAACGACATTGGCTCGAGTTGTTGAAAGATTACGATCATACCATTCAATACCATCTTGGAAAAGTGAACGTGGTAGCTGACGCATTAAGAAGAAGATCTATGCGGGTACGAGTGTGATGTTGTTAACACAAAGACCCATTTCGCATGACTTACAAAGGATGGAGAGAGTTAAAGACTCCAAGGACCCATGAATATGAAGAAGAAAGTACAAGAATGTGTTATTCCATAAGTAAGAATCAAAGAATAAAGGAAATCGCAACCCTCAATTTATTGTTCCATTTGAAATCCTCGACCGAGTAGGAACTGTGGCCTATAGACTAGCCTTACTGCCAAGTATATCTCGTGTTCATAATGTTTTTCACATATCCATGCTACGTAAAAATGTGGAAGACCCAAACCACATTATTAAATTAGAACCAGACGAGATAGCAGAATATTTAATGTATGAGGAGGTACATGTCAAGATCTTGGATAAGTAAGAGCATATTCTACACTCAAAGGATATACCTCAAGTCAATGTTTTATAGAGAAATCATGATATTGAGGAAATGACCTGAGAGTTAGAATCTGAAATGAAAACAAGGTATCCTCACCTCTTCGACATACCAGGTACGTACATCAATTTCGAGAACGAAATTTCATAAGAAGTGGAGGTTATAGGACCCCAACTTTTATGAATAAATATTTAATTTTCTCTAAATATTATTTTGAATATTAAGGTGTTGATTTGATATAATGTTATAGTTATAGGTGATATGTGCAAATTTTGCAAAGTAAGCAAGTGGTCATAAAATATTCGTTTGGTCGGGGAATATTCTTTTTTATCGGGTAATATTCGTACGACGACGCAATCATTGGTGGACCACATAATGGATTAACTGTCAGATATAGAAAGTGACATAAATAACCTTTTAATTCATAAAATAATGACAAGACTTTACCGTTAAACTGTTAAAATACCTGATGATAAAAGTACATTAATACGCGTTGTTGCACAGTAGCTGTGACGCTCCCAAAATAGGTATACATCCTCCATTCTGAGTCGCCAAATACATGGTACATAAATCAAATACAAAACTTCTTTTATACAATAAGACAACAGCGTAGCTTAGAGTTTTTACATGAATATTGTCTCATAGACAGTACTCAAACTAAAATGAAGTCCTCATTACATTTATTATCATACTATTTCATAAAATAGTGAGGACTACTATAGCCACCATCTCGGACCGTCACTCTGTTCCCCGAATAGTCCCGGCTACGTTGTCATTTCCTAAAGAGAACAATGAAAACAAAAGGGTGAGCTCAACTAGCCCAGTAAGAAATATTATGACTAAGATAATGCAGAATAAATTATCGTTAGCCTTCAACAGTGTTAAACAGATAAAATACAATAAACATCAAGTTTAACTGCAGCAGAACAAGCAATCCATTAGAAGAGTCAAGTAGAGCATGATATCTACTATCTTCTATGATTTAAAAAGATTTTCATCAACTTTATCGCTGAGACTCAGCTTAATAAATAAATCACATCATCGAATCACCCCTGCACTACGGGCCAAGGATATTCATGTAATCATCAATGGTCATGATCATACCAACAATTGTCCATCAATGCACTATGGGCGAATGAAGACTTTTACCATATCATTTGTAATATTACAATCATGATTATACCGAATAATCCCTGGTTATAATCATATGAATCAATAGTACATCTATGCACGTAAGCCACAAATGACTTTTATCACAATATAAGAATGAGGATGATGCCAATGATATAAGAATTCAATTAAAAGAAAGCAAGAGATAAATTTTTAAAGATTTATAACTTAATTTATCCAGAATTTAATAATGTCCAAATTGTCAACATGATACTGCTTTGTGGAGTAAAATTCAAGAATAATATTGTATCAAAAATGATTTGGACATCAAAGAAATCAATTTTTGTCATGAATAATTCACTGGGTGAATAGTACCCCGTGAATATTACTTATGAATAATACTCGTGAATAGTAATTTATGAATAGTACTCATGAATAGTACTTCGTGAATAGTACCTCATGAATAGTACTTTGTGAATAGTATCGTAAAAATGAATACTACTCATGGACAGTACTCCAGCATGAAAAGCTTAAAATTTAACAAGAATGTGCAGAAAATATCCTTGTGAAACGATACTAGATGAAGCGCAAATTTCAAAGATATTCTACAAATTTCACGGAGTATAGAAGTAATACTTTAACAAAATGAAGGTATAATCAGGAATACGAGACGAAATAATATTACTCACATACTACAGAGTATGGAAGAAAATATTATTTATTATGAATACTAAAAAAAATAATATCCTTTACCTCAGGAGAAAACTGGATACTGGAATAGTGAAGTTGCAGACTTCTCTTCTTCTTTCTCTCTATAGCTTCTCCCTCTATAATTGCTCTTGTGAGTCTTAGTGAATTGGTGAGAATGAAAGAAGAATGAGCTTCTATTTATAGGAAAACATAATTTCGATAATTGCACATTTTGGGGCTTGAAATACTATAGTATAATACCTTCATCTTTTTTTTTCATTTTTAATTTAGTCCTGCAAGTATTATCAAACTTGCACCACCTCCCCTATATGCTGCTGCTTTTCACAAGTTTTTTTTTCTGCTCTCATGATGGATCTATTCTTTTTGATTGATTTATTTGTCTTCTTGCCAAAGACTGATCTCCTATAAAAACTTCTTGTTAAGATGTGCTTTGATTTGGGTGTTTTATGAATTTCTTTTATACATATAATGCTTGCTGGTCTTACTTAATTATCTACTCTCTAGGTTTTTGATCTCTTTGATGAAAAGAAAAATGGCGTCATTGATTTTGAGGAATTTGTCCAGGCATTATTTATTTACTTACAAGTCTTGTGTTCAAGCCTCACAACCATGGTAGGGCCTTCCTTACTTGCGCAAAAAAAGGCCTGTGTTTTGGTTGGTCAAAAAATGCTACCCAAAGTCTGGATTTTTTGAGTGGGCGGGCGTCATGCCCGCTTGTTGTGTCTAATGAGTAGTTTTCATTTATACGGTACTATTCACAAAGTACTATTCACGAGATACTATTCACTAGTACTATTCACAAAGTACTATTTATGAGTACTATTCACAAAATGAATACTATTCACATAGTACCTTCATCTATACCTCCATTTTAAATTTAGTCATGCAAGTATTATCAATATTGCACCACCTCCCCTAATAGTATATGCATGTGAATCAATAGTACACATATGTGAACAAATAGTTATAAGCATGTGAATTAATAGCAATTAATTGCTCATTTATCCGATTAATTACCCGATTGGTCAATATAACCTCCAGACATCAATTATTATCGGAGTAGATGTCAATTTTCACTAACACTAATAATCCTCACACAATAGAAATATCAATTTCATCTTTAATCAACACGAACTCATTCATCATTAATATTATAACTCACAATATTTAACAACTAGATCATTCTCAAGAAAGAGGGAGATTTCCGATAAGGATTTCTCTCTATTGGCGCGCAATTAGGTGATCAAACCTCTCCTTGACAAAACTTTCTAGACATTGTCAATATTGCAAATAATAATATGAATAACTTTGTCGTCTCAATTATTGATTTAATAATAATAAATATTATGCAGATGATACTATGATAATAATTGAATCAATAATATGAGAGATATTATGCAAAGAATTATCGAAAGTAATAATTGAGTATAATTGAGTGACTTCTCACGTAAGCATCAATAATCAATATCGTACTACTATGCAACCACGCCAGACATCGTTTTTTACCACCGTGTAGTTCAACAATTTTAACGGTAAAACTTTCGCCGTTATTTTTATAAAAAGATAATTCTGTCATTTTCTAAATACGACAATACTTCCATTGTGGGAGTCCACCAATGATTGTGCCGTCGTACGAATATTTTCTGTTAAAACGAATATTCCCCGATCAATCGAATATCATATAACCACTTGCTTACTTAGCAAAATTTGTAAATATTACCCACAACTATAAAATTATATAAAATATACACCATAATATTCAAAAATATATTTTGAGAAAAATTAATCTTTATTCATAAAAGTTGGGGTCTTACAGTAGCACACAGTATTGCACATTATCACTGATTATTGATACTTACGTAAGAAGTCACTCAGTTTCATTCAATAATTTCCACAGTAGTTGATGCATAGTATCTCATAATATTGATTCAATTATTGTCACAGTATCATCTGCACAATATTTTATATTATTAAATCAATAATTGAGACGACACATTTATTCATATTATTATTTGAATTATTGACAATTTCTAGAAAGTTCTGTCGAGGAAAGGGATTTGGTTATTTAATTGCACACCAATAAGGAGAAATTCTTATCAGAAAGCCCCGTCTTTCCTGGGAACGATCTGGTTGTCAATATTGTGAGTTATAATATTAAATGATGAATAATTGTTGAAAGATTAAAAATGTGTTGATTGAAGATAAATGTGTTAGTTCCCAGTAGGCACAATAGATCTAGAAGGGGGGGGTTGAATAGATCCCTTTTAATTTCAAATACTTTTCTCTTTTATTTTGTATTGCTATTAAATTAGCATATGACAAACATAAGAATCTTTTCAAGCACAACGAAATAAGTAAAAGATCCCCTTAATTGATATATTCATAATCATACATACATTGTTCGTAGAGTTAGTTCGGTTGTAAGCAGATATAACATACATAGGAGTTATAACAGTTATAGTACATGATGTAAATGACATAATGTAAATGATACAAGGGGTTTTAAGTGGTTCAGAGACTCAAGCTCCTAATCCACTATTCTGCTTTCAACTAGCAGGATTTCCACTAAGGAAGGGCAACACCCTGAATCACTAAGATTCCTTCAAGGCCCGTGAATTTGGGACTTGATTCACTAAGAACTCTTCAAGGCCAAGCTGACCTTGGAACTCCTCTAATTCCTAGAACTCTTCAAGCCCAGCAGGCTTGGAACTTCATTTAGTCCCTCCGGACAAGGACCCCTCAGGCCCTGGTTTTTGAGTTGTTTGTTTGTTTGTTGGAGTTGGTGCTGAGCTGCTAAGATTTCTTCATGCTCTGAACATCTTCTGTACTTAGCAGCTTGGCGTGATCATCCTTGAAATGCAGTTGAGTATTGCATGATGATCAGCTTCTTCAGTTACTCAACCACTTCGGATGACCCCTTGATGACTGCCTTAAAGATAGTTCCTCTTGATACACGATGGCTGCACATGATGGGTTTCTAAGATGACTGTAAGCTCTTCTGCTAGGTACTTAGAAACTTTCTCCTGTTTGCCACCATGATGACGTTTTTGATCTCCCTTCTTAATACTTAATGTCTTCTCATGATGGACTTGCTAAGATGACTGTGAGCTCTTCTCTATGGTACTTAGAGTCTTCCCATGATGGACACCAAGATGACATGATGCTCTTCTTTCTCTTGATAGTTCAAAACACTCTTCAAGTAGTAGAACTCTCACTTCTACATTGTAGAACTCTCACTTCTACTTCTTTCTTTGTCTGACTCTGAGTGTTCTTGGTGGATCGTAGAGTGAACCTTCGGACTCACTATTTTACATGGTTTAGAATAGTCCACCGTTACTCAGAAGATATACAGTATCTTTGTATGTACTTCATCAGTTCTTTCTTTGTTTGGCAAACACTACGATCCTGGTTGCTTCCAAGATCGTTGTCTTCTGTCTGTCTTGACACACCACGACTTTGTCGACTTTCCTTAGTCGCCATCAAGTCTTCTTCTGATCTCCTTCTGGAAGACTTCACCTCGAATGACTTCACAACTCAATCTTGATGCTGATTGGGTTGGTGCTTAGATCTTCTGTTAGCTTGCATGCCATTTGTTGAGTGCTCTCTGGTTTCCTTGGATGTAACATTGCAGTGTCAACCAGAGGCTTCATTCCTTTGGATATTCTGGGAGTTCTCATTAGTTGAGAATCGTATTTGCTCTACGATTCTTCCTATGCATTATGAGCACAACGATTGAGGTCGTAGTTCTGCACTCTACGATTCAGCTTCGGCTGTACAGATACTACGACTCTTAGATCAGATCTTGACACTCTACTATTTCTGCCTTGTGCCTGTTGTCTTTATCTGATCTTTCTCGACTATGATCTCTGTATGTAATCAATAGACTCTACGAACTCAGAGTGTAGTCTACGATCCTTGACTTGGCTTCGACATCAATAGATTCTACGACTCCGAGTGTAGTCTACGTTTCTGACTTGGCTTCGGCATATGTTCGGTCGGCTCGTAGGCAGGTTGTCTCTTCAATTCTGAACATGACTTCCTCAGTAGACTTCGGCTCCGAGGAAGTTCTACTCGACACACTACGATCCTTCCTCATCTCTCCTAGCAGTCTAAGAACACCGAGATCTACTATCTTGCAGATCACGATTCCGCTTCGATGCCTCGAGTTTTCCTTAACTCTCCGGCGCATCATGATTTTTGGTGCAAGGTGTTCGACGATCGACATGCCTATCTATTACATCATAAGATCAACCTAACATGCTTGATCTTTCTATATTTATAGTCCTTGTACATCATTTTCTTTTAAGGACTTTACAAAGTTGTTTTGCTTATGTAGGATCAACCTAACATACTTGATCAATTCATTCTAAGTCCTTGTACACACATGTTTTATTATCTATCAAAGGACTTTATAACTTTTCTTAATGCAAGCATACTTGCATATTCATTCATATATATCATAATCAAATCATATATAAATAGGAATAACATTCATATGCTTATTCCCATAATCTCCCCTATTTGATTACTTATAAAAAAATAATGCATATGCATGTTATGAATGAATCTTATATACAAAGGAGCAATCAGATTTCTAAAATAGATAATCATGAATGTCATTTATAATGATGTGGAATTTAATACATTAAGACATTTTATATCCCGGATCCGTAACATACCTAACTAGTTAGAGATGTACCTCTTTGGCTCCACGATGTTTCGTGATGTCTCATTGATCACCTATTCATCCGCTTTGTTCTTCTTGTTCCTTCTCCCCCGGGATGATGACCTTCCGCCTTTGCTTAGCTCCCCTTCGTTGTCTTTCTTAACATGCTCCCCCTCGCATCATGATCATGTGATCATCATCTTTGGCTCCCCCTCGATGATGACTCGCCTTCTTCCTCGCATGCCGCTTCTTTGACTTCTTCTTTTACTATCATTCCGCTTCTTCTTGCTCTTCTTTGAGTGCCTCTTGCTTCGCCTCTTTCTATGCCTCTTTTCTCCCCTTTTTGTCATTAATCATTTGGGAGAGTCGCCCATGTTGGACATAAGTCGCCCATCGTAGGAGGAGTTGGCAACTTCAAACTTGAGTTCCCGCTGGCCTAGCTCAAGTCAGACCGAGAAAGATCGCTTTATGTCGTCAATCTTGTCGAGAGGCGTGGATCCGCTCTTCATTGGCCTTCGTGCTCGTAGAGCTTCGCCTTTTGATCATGTATGACCTTCAGATAGATGTTATCTCTCTTTGATTTTGAGAGATACATCACCATTAAGCTTGAAGTCTTGTTCTCGAGATGAATTATCTCTTCTTTGTTGTCAACACCATTTTTGACTCTTTCATTAATAGAGATATTTTCTCAATCAAGACATTTGAATTTTTCATCAACTCGCTTCCACAAGATTTTGATTATCCGTTGAGCAGCCTTCTCGTCGAGCATTAGTTTGAACTCTACGATTTTCATTCTTGGATGATTTTCAAAGGTGTTGAGAATCAAGAATCGCTGAGTACCAATTGTTGGTCGAGGATGAGGGAATGTCTCACAAGAAGTGTTTGAGCAAATATGGAGGCTTTTTGATTTTGAATTTGAACACCATCAATAAAGAGAGTGAATAGACTCTACGATCATCTCCTCGATCATGTTTTTCGCTTCCTCGAGAGTCCACTTCACGATCGTAGGGGATATAGTGATTTCAAAGATGGTGATAAACTTTGAAAGTAATGGTTTTGATCATCATTTGTAGCAAAAACTTTTTACCCTTGGGAAGTTTTGTGCCACCACCCATGCTTGAAAGTGAGAGTAAGATCCAACCGAGATAGCTTCCATCTCTTTCAAGATGGGCCTTTAGCCATGGCATCCATTGGAAGAACCATCTCATTAGCAAGTCGTCAAGATTATAGAGAATGGTCGCATAGCCTAGCTCCATGTTGTTCCAGCTTTTTAGCTATGTCAAAAGTAGTCATTCTTACTACCTCGAGTCGCTTTCATCTCCATAGTTCACCCATCTTTCTGGTGGAGCTTCTGGTGGTTCATTTGAGACTTCCACCACTATTCTTCTGTTAAATCTTGCTGGTGAGAGGAGATGATAAGATTATGGTTCCTCTGATTCCTGATTTTTTAATTGGAATCATTCTCCATTTTTCTCTCTCTGAGCTCGAACCATCTTGATCATTTCTAGCAGTGAATCCTTCTTGCTGCATTTCATTCCCAGAACCTTCTTCTGCAAGATCTTCCTCTGATTCATCTTCTTCATTGCTGGTCCTATCCTCAAGACTTTCTTTCGTGATGTGATATGCACTCATCATCACTTAATTCAATGACGACATTTGATTGATCACTACTCCTCTTGGAGGCAAATTTGGCTTGCAATCTGTAGCTCTTCCTTCTTCTTGGAGGTTCAGTTTTGGGAGAGTCGATTCTTCTTCTTCCTCTTCGACTTTGAAGCCTTTGGTTCATCGTAAGAACTTCCTTCGTGTTTAGCAAAGGTGAGGGGGCATGTTCTTCTCTCTTGAAACAACATTATTCACCCATTATCCGGGCTTGTTAGCTTGCATTTGGGGATGGAGGGTCATCTTGAATTTCTTCTTCATCGCCAGAGTGATGGAGGATTAGTCATGGCTTGAGCATTCTTCTTCATCGCCAGATGTCAATTTTCATTCATTAATCCAACTTCACCTTCATCGCTGGATTTGGTCTGTGGGAATCATTTCTTGACATCCTGCCTCTCCTTTTTTTCGCCGACTTCTACGCCCTTCTCTTCATCGATGTACTATTTTGGGAAGTCAGGTCACCTTGTTTTCCACCTTAGCTTTTTTTCTTAATGGCTCTTGAAGTAATTTCGTTGTTTCTCCTCTTTTGTGGTTTCAAAGATTCGTGACTTTTTCTTCTTTATCCTTGTCCTTCGAGGAGAGACTTTTGATGGGGCCTTGGTTTTCTTCACACCTCTGGATTTCTTTTTTCGATCTGTGTGGTTGATGTCGATACAGAGTCATCGACTCAGAGCTTTCTACCTCTTATGTCTTCTCTTCTTTGCAGAGGCCTCTGCGTCGCTCCCCATTGTCGCCTTTCGCTCTCTCCTTGGGGTTTTTCTTCCAATTCACAAATAGTTATGGAGACATTACCTTGTGAACATTCAAAGGCTCTCCCTCATCATCCTTGATCTTCCCTCCTAGATTCTTCTTCCTCACAATACTCAGCAGTCTTCCATGAAACACCTTAGTCAGGGGTTTTTCGGTGGACTTCTTCAACTCATATTTCTACGCACTTGGAGATTTGATCGAACATGATAGCTCCAAAGTTGATTTGTTTCTTCAGAACTATTTCTGACATTATCTTCAATTGTTGGTCAAGTATAGTATCATGTGTAGTATCCTTGCATAATATGCATTTGCCCACTATCTCTGCAAAGAACTCGTATTCTTCTGGAAACTCCTTCTCCTTCATGTCTTTTAGACTAGGGTTTCTTTGGTACCCCATGATCTCCTTTGCTTGTTCCGTATCAACATCATCAAGGCTCTTCAGTCTTTAGTTAGGAAAACCTAGGCATTGATTGAGGTCAAGATTTTAATTTTTAGAGACCGACATTGACCTTGGTAGAGAAAAGGGTTCCAGAGTTTATGGAAGCATTTGAGTAGAATTCTTTAACCAGTCAACATATACTCGAAAGTGCTAGCCTCAAGGCATTCTCGAGAATCCAATTTTTTTTCACAAGTTCGAGAATGTCTCTCGAACTTTTTTCGGATTTCTCAAACGACTTGGTTCCGAAATGAATGCCGTTGATTACTCGCCAGCTTTTCCATTTGAGCAGCTCAAGAATGTGGGTATTTGATTCGTAGAGGTTTATAAGAGATGGATGATTGTGATTTGGTAAAGCTCTGGAGTGTTAACCTATTTGGCTCTTGAGAGGATTTTAGGGTTTGAAAATGGGAGGAGAAAAAGGTTCGATAGCTTCGATAATCGCTCTGCAGATTTGAAATTATCTTTATGGAAGTTCCTTCTAACTCAGATAACCAATGATGTGTCAAACCAACCATTGGTTGCACGATGCCCAAGAATGAGTCAGAATTCCCCATAACTTTTCAATTAGATATTTCCTTTAGAAGAGTAGACGCTTAATCGACGTGGCTTTGACCGATCATTCAACCTTTTGATTCGTAGAGTAGTATGGTAAGGCAAAGCTATGGACTCTATATTTTCCTTTGTTGACTCAACGATCAACTTTTGAGAGATGCCGCAGATGGATGGCTTTTGACTTTTTATCCTCATTTTGATGCAAAGATAGTTTGATCAACGATATATTCGAACTTATCTCCTCATTTTGAATGGTTGAGCAATTGTCTCATTTTCCAAGCTCCTTGTGAACCGGAGTACCTTTGGTAGGACTACGATCGTCGAGAGTCTGTCTTCACGATCACCGAGGTCAGACATCGCGATCGTGGAGTTCTCTTCAACCTCGACTCTCACGATCGTTGGCTATCTTGGTCCTTGAGATGAACTTGATCAAGCATTCCTTCCGGGTCAAGGTAGCTCAGAAAGGCCAACCTTAGAGAGAGAGCTAAGGGTCGTTTGTCCCCGAGGCGCTTTCAGATGAAATACTTTAGAAGTGATTTGCAATGATATCTCATTTGACCTTTTCTCGTGGGGAGGTCTCTACCAACTTTGGACAATTGCATTTGTCGTAATCGTGGTGTCCTCCTCGCTTCTACACCGCGATTAGATGTTTGATCGTAGCACTCCATGATTTTGAGTTGGGTGGTCGAAAGGTTATCGTGAAGACATTTTGAGACGTTCCTACTGACTATGGATCTTCATTTGGTTTATCAGCCACAAAGTTTTGGGACTCTGTAGCTGGTACATTTCTTCATAGTATAACTCAGTGCTGTTGTTTCTCAACAGATCACTGCTCCCCATGGTTGATGTTGTCTTTCCAGATAGATGTGATTCCCTTTACTTTAGGTTCATTTGAAGGTAGCTTTTCATATATCTCCTTCTCGATCGGAATCACAATTATCACTTAGATCTCCTCAGATCGTAGACATGGATATTTTCAAGATCGATCACTCTACGATCTTTTGACAAAGACTACTTAACGTAGTCTTCTTCGACAGTCTTGTGTTTGTGAGGTTTCGCTTTCGTAATGAATTCCTCTTCGATCGATGCTCAATGATCCCTTTTGTGAGCTCCTCGAGGATTCTTTCTCATATAGCATGCCTTTCTTGATTTGAGCATATATAGACCCTTTTCATCTTTTGGTTGCATGGCTCGCCTCCCATATACAGATTTTGTACCATGTGAGCTTTACTCAAAGTTAGCTCAATGGGTCTTCAAGGATGTGCTTGGACATATAGAAATTTTATCGTAATCACTTCAATAGTCCTTAGCCTTCGTTGGTTGAGTCTTCTCGATCAAGTCTCCTCGCTTCAAAGATTCCTTAGTGTGGTCGTATGCACTCAAGTACTGTGCAGTTTAAATATATTTCTATTTTTGGTACCCATAATTAAATGGGTCCCGCTTAGGTTAGTTTTCTAAAACCCATGTTCCTCTTATATTTGGATAATCATCACATTTATCACCAACAACATATTCATGCATAAAACTAGTTTTAGATAATACATTTTGATATGCATGAAGGTGAGTGTGTGTAAGATTTAACATTTAATAACACACTCTTTATCTTTGATGATTTCATCATTTGCTGGGTCATGTTCACAATGTTTAAGTGTTCACAGAGTGAGAATCAACTCTACGATTTAGGAGTATCTAGTTGATTCATGGAGGTGATCAGTTTTTACACATCATCAAGATACTCTTTAAGAACTGATCATACTCTGTGTGTTATCAATCACTTAGAGCAAGGATTTGTAAATTCGAACTAACCCACCAGCAAAGATTTCTTCACATAGAATTAATTTGGCTCGT
Source organism: Panax ginseng (assembly GCA_020205605.1). Classification (NCBI taxonomy): domain Eukaryota; kingdom Viridiplantae; phylum Streptophyta; class Magnoliopsida; order Apiales; family Araliaceae; genus Panax; species Panax ginseng. Next base: position 10,021,473 of record CM035146.1, read on the forward strand.
GATGCTCTTATGACCCATTTTAGTTTCCTTCAAGGTGTCATCTTCAACCTAAAACTTGGATGGAGTGAAAGTTTATGTACATTTGAGTTTCCATCCTCGTGGTACTTTTCTCTTCACCTTTTTAGGTAGATTATGACTTCTTCGATGTAATATTGTTATGGTTCATAAGAAGGTGCATTTATGATGTACACATGTATAATAGTGAGGAACTGCACTTTTTACCGCTATCTCTCTTAATGTCATTTATCTTAGATATACCGAAGTTTAGGCATTGATGTGCATAGCTTCACATTTGCTCTCGACAAACTTGTTGCTCTTGTTGGCCTTTAATCAATCATCACCGTGGTCTTGCAGAGATGTGCTAGGAGAATCTCAAAGATCTTTAGTTCTTTGACATCTTTCGCTTCACAAAGTTTGCACCCAAATTACCGGGTTGGCTGTGACACACGTTGAGAGAAGATCTTTTTCTTCTCTCGGATAAGCATTTCTTAGCATGTATGGCCTTTTCATCTTTTAGCCGGAGGATGCTTTGACTCTTTGTCGTTGATGTCTCTTGAGCTTTCTCTTCTCGGTCTTCGACTACAAGATTGATCGCAGCAAGGATTGGTCTTGTTGATGTAACAATCGAGAACATGGACCAATCTGAAAGCAAAGCTTCGTATGTATATACACATTTAACCTATACACAATATTTCCAACGTGTGAGCTCATCTCGCAGATATAACAAGTTACTTACTACTAAACTAAGTTTAGAACAATGTTTGTGCTCGGGATCGCACTCAAAGCGATTAGCTTTTGAATATAGCATGAGAACCGCCTCGATACCAATTGTTAGTTCCAAAGAAAGTACAATAGATCTGTAAGGGGGTTGAATAGATCCTTTTAATTTCAAATACTTTTCTCTTTTATTTTGTATTGCTATTAAATTAGCATATGACAAATATAAGAATCTTTTCAAGCACAAATGGAATAAGTAAAAGATCCCTTCATTGATATATTCATAATCATACATACATTGTTCGTAGAGTTAGTTGGTTGTAAGTAGTTAAAACATACATAGCAGCTTATAGTAGCTTATAGTACATAATGTAAATGACATAATGTAAAAGACACAAGGGTTTTAAGTGGTTCGTAGACTCAAGCTCCTAATCCACTCTTCTCGCTTTCAACTAGCAGGTGATTTACCAAGGAAGGGCAAAGACTCAATCACTAAGATTCCTTCAAGGCCAAAGCAGCCTTGGGACTTCAATTCACTAAGAACTCTTCAAGGCCAAAGAATTTTTGAACTCCTCTAGTTCCCTTAGAACTCTTCAAGCCAAGCAGTTTGGAACTTCATTTAGTCCCTCCCGACAAGGACCCCTCAGCCCTCGCTTTTTGAGTTGTTTGTTTGTTTGTTGGAGTTGGTGCCGAGTCGCTAAGATGTCTTCATGCTCTCAACATCTTCTCAGATTTTAGTTTTGGCGTGATCATCCTTGAAGTGCAGCTTGAGTGTTGCATGATGCTCAACTTCTTCGCCATTTCAACCACTTTGATGACCCTTGATGACCGCCTTGAAGATCATTCCTCTTGATACACGATGGTCGCATATGATGGGTTTCTAAGATGATCGTAAGCTCTTCTCGCTAGGTACTTAGAAACTTTCTCATGCTTGCCACCATGATGACGCTTGTGAGGATCTCCTTCGATACTTGATGTCTTCTCATGATGGACTTGCTAAGATGATCGTGAGCTCTTCTCTATGGTACTTAGAGTCTTCCCATGATGGACACCAAGATGACATGATGCTTCTTTCTCTCTCTCAGCTCGTAACACTCTTCAAGTAGTAGAACTCTCACTTCTACATTGTAGAACTCTCACTTCTACTTTTTTTTTGTATGACTCTCTAAGTGTTCTTGGTGGATCATAGAGTGAGCCTTCTGATTCACTATTTTACATGGTTTAGAAATACCCACCGTTACTCCAAACTCTAAGAACTCCAAAGAACCTTCGATCTTTGAAGCTCTAGCAGATTTATACTCCTTCCCAATCCTTCCGTTGGAAAGTAGCCGTTGAAAGCTATTCAAACATCTTCACAGATCTCGAGTTGCTTGAGGTAGACTGCTGATGTGACAAGTCATACTTTCTCTGACATTGCAGTCTACTATTTCACCTACCCATCAGAGATGTCACTTTAATGTCTCAAGGTGTCAAGACTTTATTTCCTCCTTCTGATTTCTCGATCAGAAGTTGTCCTTTTGCATCGATGCTCTCAATAAGCTCTTGTCCGAATATTACCCTTCAGATTGAAATGTTGTCAATGCTTCAGTCTTCATCTATTCGAACTCTATGATTCTGATGCATGTCTTCGAGGACCTGATCGTAGCGTCATGTTGACTGGTAGAGACAACACTACGATCTCAAGAGTGTTGATTGATCTTCAATATGGAACACCTCTTCCTTTCTTGTGCAAGACTTCAACACTTCTCGTTTGCCTCAACAGGTTCTCGACATCGATGACTTGAATTTCCTTGTTCGCCCCTTCCGAATAGCAAGACACTTCAGATTTTGTGGCGTGTCCAAATTTCGCTTTCTCCTTGTGATCTCCCGCTCACTAATCATCAATGGATGACCCAATGCTTAATCACTTTAGCCTTGTTCTTCGTAAGGTCATCCAAAGATCTCCGTATGTACTTCATCGTTCTTTCTTTGTTTGGCAAACACTACGATCCCGGTTGCTTCCAAGATCATTGTCTTCTCGTCTCATCTGACACCATCGCGACTTGTCGACTTTCCTTAGTCGGGCCATCAAGTCTTCTTCTCGATCTCCTTGTGGAAGACTTCATCTCGAATGGCTTCACAACTCAATCTTGATGTCGATTGGGTTGGTGCTTAGATCTTTCGTTAGCTTGCATGCCATTTGTTGAGTGCTCTCCGGTTCCTTCTGTGTGGATGTAACATTGCAAAGTGCCAACCAGAGGCTTCATTCCTTTGGATATTCTCGGGAGTGCTCATTAGTTGAGAATCGTATTTGTTTCTACGATTACGCATATGCATTGTGAGCACAACTGATTGAGGTCGTAGTTTCAAGACTCTACGATTCAAAGCTTCTACCGCATGCATATTCACGACTCCTAGATCGATCTCGACACTCTCACGATTTCGCCTTGTGCTTGTTGTCTTTATCCGATCTTGCTCGACCACGATCTCTCGCATGTAATCAATAGACTCTATGAACTCAGAGTGTAGTCTACGATCCTCGACTTGGCTTCTTCAGATCAAGAGATTCTACGACTCGAGTGTAGTCTACGCTTTTCGACTTGGCTTCTAAGCAGATGTTCTACTTACCAGCAAGGTGTCGTTTCTCGATGATTCGAACATGACTTCCTCAAGAGACTTCTACCCGAGGAAGTTCTACTCGACACACTACGATCCTTCCTCGCCTCCCGGCAGTTCTATGAACTCCGAGATCTACTATCTTGCAGACTACGATTCTCGCCTCGATAGCTCTCGAGTTTTCCTAACTCTCCGGCGTATCACGATTTTCGTGCAAAGGTTTCGACGATCGCATGCCTATCTATTACATCATAAGATCAACCTAACATGCTTGATCATTTTCTACTTTACAAAATTTTTATAGTCCTTGATCAACATCATTTCTTTTTAAGGACTTTATAGCTTTTCTTTTGCAAGCTTACATATTCATTCAGGATCAACCATATATAATTAGGAATAACATACTTGATCAATTCATTCTAAGTCCTTGTATTCACATATTTCTATTATCTATCAAAGTTGAGTTTTATAGTAAATTTCTTAATGCAAGCATACTATGCATATTCATTCAGTTTTATATATCATAATCAAATCATATAGTAAATAGGAATAATCGGCCATTATTCATTCTCCTATAAATGCATTATTCGAGTGAATAACTCATTGTATTCATTCTTTATTAATCTGTGGGTATAACCTATCTACGTGGATTACCACATTCCTGGTGAATAACTCTTCATATTCATTTTTTATTAATTTGTGGGTAAAACCTGTCTACGTGGATTACCGCATGATGGGTGAAAATCTAATTGCAATTTCGTATATTCTTTCATACTCGTATAAGATATCATTTCTTTTGTACTCATCAAGGGATATCGTCTTCTTTCATATTTCTTCATTTATGGTATAAATTTATTGTTTGTTTCCATAACCTTATTACTAAATGGTGAAAACCCTTGAAATTAGTGGAATTAATATTCTTAATAGTTTGTGCTTCATCTAGTATCATTCCACTATTGGTGTGAATTTTCTTCTTGAATGGCGGGATACTATTCATGTCGGGGTACTATTTATTCAGGATATTATTCATTTGGGGTACTTTTCATTCGATTACTATTCATTCAAAGTACTATTCATTCGATTACTATTCATTCAGGGTACTATTCATGACAAAATTGATTTCTTTTATGTCCAAATTATTTTTGATACATGAATATCAGTCTTGAATTTTACTCCACAATTGGTGATCATGTTAAAAATTTTGACATTCTTGAACTCTAGATAAATTGAATTATAAATCTCAAATATTTATCTTTGATCTTACTTGATTGAGTCTTTATATCATCATTGTCATCATCCTCATGCGTATATCGTGTTGAAAGTCATCTTTCGTCGTAGTGCAAAGATGGACTGTTGATTGGTATGATTATGACCAAGAATTGTGTATTGGTATAATCATGACCTTTAATGTTACAGATAAAAGTTTGTGGTGAAAGTCCTCTTTGGCTCGTAGTGCATAAATGGACAGGTGTTTGGCATGATCATGATCACTGGTGAAATAAACGATTATCTTTGGCCCGTAGTGCATAGATAATTCATTGATTGGAAATAATTATTGATTGGTGTTACATTGATAAAATATTGATGATGGACTTTTAAATCATAGAAGATAGTAGACATCATGCTCTACTTGACTCTTCTAATGGATTGTTATTTCCGCTGCAGTTGTTGATCTAAAACTTGTTGTCTATTGTATTATATCAGATTTTTTCATGTTGAGGACTAAGGATAATTTATTTTATATTATCTTAGTCATAATATTCTTTACTGGGCTAGTTGAGCTCACCCTTTTTTTTGGTTCCATTGTTCTTCTCAGGAAGCGAGAATGTAGCTGAGACTATTCGAGGAGTGGAGTAATGGTCCAAAATGGTTATTATAGTAGTCCTCATTATTTTATAAAATAGTGTGACAATAATTGTAATGAGGACTTTATTTGAGTTTGGATATTGTCTACAGACATTATTTGTATTCAAACTCAAAACTTATGTGTTGTTGTATTTTGCACGACAATTGTATTAATGAAGTTTGTATTTGGATTATGTACCACGTGTTTGGTGACTCAAAATGGGTTGTGTGGACCTATTTTGGGGGCGTCACACTGGTGATGTAAAGCTTGGTGGCGATGGCGAGTAGGGGGGACGACGACGCTAATTTTCATACACTAGAGCAGTATCGTCGTCCACCATCTTCCGATGATCCTTTTTATAGTTCATTTGTATAGATTTTATTCATTAAATTGTAGAACATTTGTACATATTGTTAAAAATTATTGTTTAGTTTACTTTGTATGAGTTTTGTAAATCATATTGTATATATTATTTGTCATTAACGTATATTTGTAATTGTTGATGAGCTAGTTCACATTTGTACTTGTTAGCTTATTTGGCATTAGCGTATATTTTTAATCGTTGCGGAATTAACGTATATATTTGTAATTGTTACTATGTGATGAGATCAAACAGGTTTTTACAATTATGTTTAATGTGAAATATAGTACTGTATGTGTTGTTAGGATAAAGTAGGTTACAGGTACACCAATGGGGTTTAAAAACTTGAAAATTATAATTTTAAAAAATTTATTTTAAAAAGTCCCCTAATTAATCTCGACGGAATAAGGTAGTTCCGACGGAATATCCGTCGACCTTATCTTCTTTTTTTAAAATATATTTCTGAAAAAAATAAGCAATTCTTGACGGAATGATGTATTTTCGACGGACTGTCTGTTGGCATTAGCTGTATTTTAAATATATTTCTTTTTTAAAAATGTTTAACACCGACGGAATAGTTTGTCGGAAATAGGCTAATTCTGGCGACAATACTATATTTCCGACGTATTATTCAGTCGATAATAGTTTGTCGACCTTATTTACTCTCGATTGAATTCTCGACGCATTTAATGTCGATGGCTTCAATTCCGACGGAATGGTCGACAGAATATTCCGTCAGAAATAAGGTCATTCCCGACGGAATAAGTATATTTCTGACGGAATAGTCCGTTGATATTAAACTTTTTTCTTGTAGTGTACATTTTTTGACTTAAAAACCACAAATATGAAATTTCTAAGGAAAACTATAATTTTCCTTAGATTTTAATTTATTTCTTTTTCTTAGTTTTAAAAATTCACAAAAAGAGGGTGTATATGTCAAATAAAATATTACTCCTATCATTTATGAATGGAATGGAGGGAGTATATATAAGACATTTATTTATAAAATCAAAGATGTAACAAGTTCCATCCTAATTTCCTTTTCACAGTTCCCTTTATTATATACATTAAAATTTTAGAAACTCTGTAATACATATATTGAAAACATTTTTAAAGAATTTGATTGTTTCTTAAAAAGGACGTTAGTTAGTTCATAGTTGACTCATTAGTAAGATCCTTTTTTTTCCCAGATTGAATTGAAATATGCTTTATGTTTAATTTACCTAAAAAACTGCTCCCTTTCAATACAAAAAAATAAAAGCACAATAACTGCTCAATGAACACACATACACACACGTTCTTTAATTTATAGATATGCAAACAATGTATATATTAAATGAATTACTTTCATGGATTAAAATACAAATCTAACCTTCTATTTATTATGTTTGTACGAGTGTTCTCCAAAGTTTTTCTTTAACACAAGTCTCTTTCAGAGATACATTGGTCGTGGAAAACTGTTCCTTCATCCCTTTACGTTGATAATAGAACAATTTTTTATTAATTGAATTTGACAAAAAAAATGCTAACATATTACTATGTTGCATAAATTAAGCTTATTTATAGTGTTAACAGGCGTGCCATCATGTTTTTAAGATGGCAATCGAATTATCTGCTCCATTTATAACACTAATTTAAACCCTAACAACTACTTATAACTTTAATTTCATAAAATACGATTTGGTTGAGATAAATTTTAGCCCTAAATTTAAACTCATAGTTTACTTAAAATGAATTTGAACACTAATTTGAGACCTGTTAGCTCACATTTGTCATTTCTTGATCGTAAATGCGAATTTTATTGCTCTCAAATGTATTTTAAATAGGTCTAATTATCATAATAATTATAATAACGTTACTTTAGACATAAATAAATATTAGCACTTTTTGTCAAACTTAATTTGAAAAAATTCAGATTTTTATTGACAAAAGGTTGGAGGAACAACTTGTGCTAAGAAAAAATTTAGGGAACACTTTTATAAAAACATAACAAATAGGAGGGTTATGTAAGAGAAGAACATATAAAAATATTAAAAATATGTTAAAATATTATTTTTCTAAATAAACCTAAAAGCCTTGTTTTATTTTGACTGGAATCATATATATTAGTATTACTTTCACGTTGTCAGTTACTTTGTCTTAACTTTTTACTCTTTGCCCAATGACCGTGGTTGTTCAAAAAACCTAATCGTATAAAAAGAGGAAAGGAAAAGAGAAGGAACACAGTTGCACCATCTTTCTGAGAATAGAAATTTTAATTTGTAATAGATTATTTTTTTGTATTTTTTTTCATGTTGTTACTGCATTTATAATGAAAAAAGAGAGGAAATGTAAGTTTTATCTTTAAATTATTAATTTATCCCTGTATTTATTTTATTGTGTTTGTAATATAGAGAGAGTATAATAGAAATTTTAAAAGATGTGCTATATGTTATTTAGTTTTTTGTTTAAATTTATTTATTTTTGAATTGACAAAAAAAATAATCTAAGTTTTTGGTTAATTTTTTTTCTGTTCATTAAAAAATTCAATAACAAAAATTATACAAAAAATTAAAAAATATATTTTTCGTTTATTTCTTTTTGTTTTTTGTCCATTTAAAAACCCAACACAGTTTTACAAATCAAATGCTCAACAGCAGAAAGGAAAAAAGAAAAAAGAAAAAAGAAAAAGGAAAAAATCTAACTGGTAAACACTAAAATCCATTACCTCTTATTAATATCAATCTCTCGCTTTTTAAATATAAATATAATAATGTTATATATATATATATATATATATATATATATATATATATATATATACACACACTACTCCAAGAAGTATAAATAAAACTTCAACAAAAATATTAGTTTATTCTTCAACAAATTAAGAAGAACGTCTTGTCACCCACTTAAGACCCCCCACCGTAGCCTTCGCCGGTTTCAACCGGAGAGCCACCCCTCTTTCTTTCCATTTTCATCCCAAAAACTTTCCGATCAGTTTTTCATGGTACCAAATAAATTAACATGAAAAAACCCTACAAAACTTGCCTCTACCTTGCTCCTTGATCTTATTTTTGCACCACTAGAATTAATTTTGCTACCAAATAATTTTTTCTCGACTTCAGAACCCATAAACAAAAATAACCATTTATAAATTTTTTTATTTATAGCAGATCACAAGTTTTTTTTTTCCCACCTCCACTCTTTTAGGGTTTCCATCAAAATTTATTTATTTTCCTTAGTTTTTTTTTTTGGTTAGAAATGGAAGATTACAATAATAATAATACTACTACTACTGCAACTCCAAGAGGGAGTTTCTTATACGGAAGTAGTAGTTCATCAGTTATTGCACCAAGTTCCTCAACTAATCATCTGCCGGAGATGAGTACAAGCTTTTATAATCACCATCAATCCCAACAAAATCATCCAACGGTGAAAATGGAAGGTGGAAGTTCCCAGCATAATAACAAATTCCATTACCCTTCCATAATTAGAAGAGTAAATCAACAAGAAAGAGAAGAAAATGAATACTCAAATGAAGCCGCGGCTGATGAAGCTATAAAAGCCAAGATTATAGCTCATCCACACTACTCCAATATCCTCCAAGCTTACATGGATTGTCAAAAGGTAATATTATTATTTTTGACAAATTCATTCATTCAGTCAAACATCCAAATAATTACATGTGAATGATATATTTTTATTTTTTTGACAAACCATGTGAACAACTCCAGGAAAATTCATTCATTCAGTCGTAACATACGAATTATATTTAAAGAGTTTTTCTTCTTTTTTCTCCTTTTTTTTTCAATTGTATAAATTAATATTCTTTACTCAGGTGGGAGCTCCGGCAGAAGTGTTGGCGCGACTGGCGGCGGTCCGGCAGGAGTTTGAGGCTAGACAGCAAAGAGATTCGGCGGGTTGTCGACAAACATCGAAAGACCCGGAACTGGATCAATTTATGGTGTTTATTATGTTACTTGATCATTTTTTTTTTGGTTTTTATAGCTTTTATATCAATTTTGATCTTGAAATTGTTGGGTTGTTGTTGAATTTGTGTAGGAGGCTTATTACGACATGCTGGTGAAGTATAGGGAGGAGCTAACAAGGCCATTGCAAGAGGCTATGGAATTCATGCGGAGGATTGAAGCACAGCTTAATATGCTCAGCACGGGTCCAGTTCGGATCTTTAATTCTGGTACTTTCTTAATTCTTCCATATATATATATATATACGGTATATCTAGAGAGAGTGAGATTGGGGTGGTTGTGGTTGGGGTTGGGGTTGGATTTTTGTAACTTTCCCCTTTTGTGCAGTGCGAAACTGATAGTTGAAGTAGTTTCGCCCTCAGGAAATCTGGAGGGGTAGGCCTACAATATTTCTTAATGTTGGCTTCACCGTGATTTCTTTCATTTCTCTTTATCACTTGAAGAGAAATTAAATGCAGGCCTGCCCCTCCAGATTTCCTTCATTTTCAATCCGGTGAAGCCAACTTTGAGTTGTAAATTGTTACGAGTACTTTGGTTTTTTATTTTAATCTGTGGATATGAGAGAGTAAAGGACCTTTTCACGAGTCATTTGAGAGACCCTAATCACGAGTTTATAGTGAGAAGATATGATTAGGTTGGATTATGCAATAAACAAAGGGATCGAGGAATTAAAAAAAAAAAAAAAGGGGACAGAATCTCATTTTTAGTAGTATAAATTTAGTAGTATAAACTAAACTATGTAGGATGGAATCACACGTTTTCACTACTCTAATCAAATGCTCCATCTGACAACAACATCATTCTTAACAGAAGTTTGTCCGGAACTACACAACCAATTCATCAGTTACTACTTCATTATCCTCTGAATCTCTATCAGACATATATATATATATATATATATATATATATATATATATATATATATATATACGTGTGTGTGTGATATATGTATGTATAATGTATATGCCTTGAGAAATTAAATGGCAGTATTATTTTTACTACTGTTATTCTCTCCATTTCCCGAGTAGGCTTTTGCACATTTTTCCTTGGTTCTCTAGAATGGGTTTAATTAGGCCTTTGAAAATTGAAGAACCTAGGATGTTGTTCATATCAGACCTACCCCATAGCTGTAATGCTTTGGCTGTCTTCTTTTCCATCTTTATATTATTGCTTGATGTATCTATTCTTTATTTTATTTAATCTTTCAATTATATCCACTTCTTGTTCTTGTTGCTTATCACAATTGATAATTTTGGATGATGAACTTTATATGAAGTCAGGTGTAGCTCTAGTAGGCATGTAGCTCTAGCATTACAACTTTTTAGTTGTGTTATAGGTATTATACTTCATTTTAAAATTTCATACTTATTTAAGTATTGATTTGTTTGTATCATGGTTCCCTACTATTGGTAAAGCTTTTAACATTGCTAAGATATTAATATTTATAGAAACAAAATTCCTCGTGTATTTTGTTTTTTTTTTTTTGGGGGGTCAACTATTACAACTAAACACAATATTATACCTCGATTACTTTTATTCAACAATCCATTGAAAGATAAACGCATGCGCATAAACTGAAGCTAAGGATGTGAATTGGTTTAATATATAAAACCACCAAGGAATGTCTAATTCACTTGAACTTAACTACCAAAATAGCTCAGCCCGGGGAGGGGGCATGACCTGCCAGTCCCACACTCGCTCCTACACTGACTGAAGCTGAAGATGTTAATTAATTACTAAAATCCCTAGGCAGTGTCTTCTTCATTTGAACTTAACTGCCATGATAACTAGGCCGGGTGGTAGCTGGTAAAACTACATCATTTGGAAAATTTTGGGAAAGCATGAAAGATTATCTTTATCCATTTGAATTTGAGCATTATTGAGGACTCCTCCTCCCTCCCTCCCTCCCTCCCTCCCTCCCTCCCTCCCTCTTTCCCTCTTTGTACCATTTTCTCCTTAAAATTTGCTCCTAGCTCACGAACATCTAACACCTTTACTCAGTTCAAAGTCAATTATTGACTTGGTTGCTCCATCATGTAAATAATCACCTTTTACTTGCAATTGGAGTTTAGCGAGCTCAGTAGCCTATTATGGACCTAGTTGAGATAAAAGATAGATGTTAAATAAGTGACCTGTTCATCATGTACAACAAAATGTTACCTATATTGTGGTTTGGTGCGGTATTTTGCAACAAAATCAAAAATAAAAAACATCATTTTTTGTGGTACAAAGTACGATAGAGGTATTCTTTTGCAACGCTTAATTAGTATGAAATATATTTATTTGGCACATGTTATACTTGTAGTTAAAATTAGTTGACATAATTAAAACTAGTTGACTCGACATGCTTATAGTTAAAATTAGTTGACATAATTAAAATTGATTGAGTTGTGTCCAAGCTTAGTAACACAAGAAGCATATTTTCAACTAGAATACACCATGTCATTACTTACTAACAATGCCCTCATTTGGTTATAACATTTACTGGTATTCTCTATAATCTTCTTTTACATGTTAAGGTTTCTAATAGAGCATTTTAGAATTACTCATGCAATTACTATACGTTCTAAATATCCTACATATTTTAGAGGATTCGTTTGTAAATCATGAAATAAAGTTTTAATTATGCTTGTGCAATAGAAGTTTAAATAAATATATGATAATTTTTTTTGGACTGACATGATCGATGTTTTGGAATGAAACTTTGTAAGGTTTTGGAACGTTTATGCCAAAATACAATCGCTACCATAATATTGTTAGTTACCTATAATGAAGAAATAAGTAATTTTTGGCTGTGTAATAATATACATGTATACTTCATTGCATTGAATCCTCCATCTAATTGAGTAAATAACATTTTATTTTAGAATGGAATATTGAGGAAATAGCATTTTATTTTAGAATGGAATGTGAAAGTTTAGAGTAGTTTTTTGTATTAAGAGGTATTCTGAATAGTTTAGACTCATATTTATATTTTAACTATTCAGAAAACCTCTTAATACAAATATGTGGACTCTTAAGAGGTATTAAGAGGTGAATTATTAAGATGTATCAACAACACCTTGTTAATATTTATAGAAACAAAGTTCTTCGTGGATTTTTTTTTTTTTTTGTGTGTGGGGTAGGGGTGGGGGGGGGGGTGGGGGTCAACTATTATAACTAATCACAATATTATACTGCGATTACTTTTATCCAACAATTCATTGAATGATAAACGCATGCGCATAAACCGAAGCTAAGGATGTGAATTGGTTTAATAAAACCACCAAGAAATGTCTAATTCACTTGAATTTAACTACCATAATAGCTCAGCCCGGGGAGGGGGCATGACCTGCCAGTCCCACACACTCGCTCCTACACTGACTGTTGGTGAATCTTTATTGTATGCAAAAAGTATCATCGTCAGCTGGTTGTCATCATTATAAAGATTTTTGTTGCAATTAAATACGTTTGCATGTAATTACAGAATATATGTAGCTTTGCCTCAATTTCTAGCTAGCTGTATAGCCATTTGATATTCACCCCTAAAATCGGAAGTAGTTAGTATAAAATTTATTTTGAGGTAAGTTGATCAATTGACCAATAGAATACTGACACGCAGACAAAATTGTATGTGTGTCAGGATTCTATTGGCCAATTGACCAACTTACCAAAAAAATAACTTCATGCTAACCGGATCCCCTAAAATCTTCTTCCACTTCTTTCTTTAATGTTTCCTTTTCTTCTTTGTCTTTTGTATGGCTTTTACTTGTTTGATTTGGGAGCTGTGGGACTGTAAATTTCGAAATATGAAAAAGGATCATGATTAGTGTTCATTTGGATACAATTACTTATACATTGCCATTGTTTTTATGTGTATAAATGACACTTTATGGCATTAAAAAGGGTGTTATAGGTAATTAAGCAGAGAATTAATTATGATTCTAAAACATATTTATTTACCATATTCCGAATGAGTTCATGAGCAATTGGCACCATCTAGGTTAAATTGGTTACATACTTAATATTCCAATACTAGTTAATAAATTAGAATTACATTTATAATTGAGCAATTGTATTAGAGGTCTTGTTCTTTTTATTCTGTACCTTCCTAATGTGATTATGCCTTGTAGACAAATATTTAATGAGATTTCGTGATAAAAATGAAATTGATATTTTTATATAAAAATATCGTATTTCCACATAGTTTATCACAAATACATCGTGGGTGAGACACAAATACATGTGAGAGACCAACTTAGAAATATCAATTCCTTGGCGCCTCTTCTTTTTTTACAAATCATTAATTCAGATTATGATGTGTTTATTTTTAAGGCTGTATTTTTTTATTTTTTTTGCTAATTTGTTTGTATAAAAAGATGAGACTAAAAACAATGGTTAAAGGGCATACCCCGAGATATAGCATTTAAAGACATGATGAACAAGTTATAACCAGCTAACAATCAGCTACAAGAGCCAATAACAGTAGAATTAAGTGACTTTGATAGTCAGACTTGATAATATTTACAATTTCGGAGAATGAGCTCGATCGTTTGGGAAGTTGTATTGAAATAAAGCTAGTTTGATTATGATTATCAATTCCCATATATATGGAGTAACATGTTCTGTGATAAGAGGTTTTTGTGTTGAAGTGTTACCATCCTATGAATGAACAGATGAGAAGCGCGAGGGCATTGGTTCATCGGAAGAAGATCAAGACAATAGCGGTGGCGAGACGGAACTTGCTGAGATTGATCCACGCGCAGAAGATAGGGAACTTAAGAACCACCTATTGAGAAAGTATAGCGGTTACTTGACTAGTCTTAAGCAAGAACTCTCCAAGAAAAAGAAGAAAGGAAAACTACCCAAAGATGCCCGTCAGAAGTTACTAAGTTGGTGGGAGTTGCACTACAAATGGCCCTATCCTTCAGTAAGTATATATATACCCTCCCTCCATTTCAAATTAGAGATAAATTTGTAAAATCACCACTTTTTAAGGAATGAGATTGTTTAAATTTATATTTTCCTCATGATTTTTGTTCTGACAATATCAACATGCTTGAGAACATTAGCTAGAATGACAGATTAGGAATAACTTTGTGTTACTACTTTAAAATCTAAAAATAGAAATGCATCTCTAATTAATTTTGGAATAGAGTTGGGGAATAAATAAAATAAAGCTTGCATGCTCTCATGTTGATAATATATATATGTAAGAAAAGTAAATGGTATACTTTTACAACAGGAGACGGAGAAAGTTGCGTTGGCAGAATCAACTGGTTTGGATCAGAAGCAGATTAATAATTGGTTCATCAACCAAAGGAAACGACATTGGAAACCTTCCGAAGACATGCAATTTATGGTGATGGATGGGCTTCATCCACAAAATGCAGGACTCTACATGGAAGGACACTACATGGGTGAAGGGCCTTATCGATTGGGGCCGTGAAAAGGTGCATGGGGATATATAGCCTTAACTATGTTAAAAGAGGTATTTATGATCTTCTTTTACTTGAAAATCTCGTCTAGTGTGTTTATATGTTTTTAAGATCCTTAAAGAAGGATTTGCAGTGGGTTTGTGGTGCCTGCATTGAGTTCATGGGTTTCAACAGGAATGTTAATTTGGAGTATGCAGCATCTGTATTTATATTTGAACTTTTGGATTTGTAAGGGTATTAATTTGTTAATTGTTGAATTGTATATTATTATGGGAAGTTTAATTATCTATATATAAAGTTAGCATGATGTGTTAATAATAAGATATGATTTTAATTTTGACATATATAATTGAGTAAGACTCCTTATGAACTGCCCTTTGTATCATATGAACTGCCCTTTGTATCATATTTAATTTGAAGGTAGATCAATAAAAAAAATGAATAGTGGATTGGCAAATGGGATTGAGGTACTTCTATCAGAGGGTTTCGGATTACACATATTTTTACATGATTTTCTTTTATATGGGGGTGGAACTCACCCAATATTCATGTGTGAGAGGTATCAGTTCTCTATACATAACATAACATGTACCCGCACCGGCATATATACTTGCCCAATTAACATCTATATTTTGTGCTTTTCCTCTTTTAATTGGTTGTCTCCGTCTTAATTTTACTCAAAATTTCAGCCACCAAATGCAACAAATGTAAACCTTCTATTTAGATAAACTTGTCTAAACCACAAGCATGTGGCAATAATAATATAGTACTATGTATATGAAGGGTGGGAAATACTAAAATATGTAGAAGTTGTAGATATATATGATCAGATTGAAGAACTTGAACCCAATGGGGTTGCTTTAGGGGTAGGTGTCACCATAAGATATATATATATATAGAGAGAGAGAGAGAGGGGATCCCGCCCGTACTGGAGTAAAATACGGATCTCAAAATTTTATTTTATTTTTTTGTTTTTTTTTTAAAATAACTTAAAAAAAAAGTTTAATATTTTATGGAACTGAAATTTTTTCATAATACAATGTTTTGAGCGTGATTTGGATACTTATACCAAAAAATGTATCTACAGTCTGCACAGACTGTAGATACATGTTTTGTTATACGTACCCAAATCACACCCAAAACACTGTATTATGAAAAAAAATATTCAATTCCATAAAATATTAATTATTTTTTTTTAGTTGTTTTAAAAAAAAAAAGCAAAAAAAAAAAAAAATCCGGACAGGACTAATATCCGGGCGTCCGAACTGGAACCGGACTCTATATATATATATAGACTGTACAAACCTGTTTTGTTATATGTATCCAAATCACACTCAAAACAATGTATTATAAAAAAATTCTAATTTCATAAAATATTAAACTTTTTTTTTGATGTTTTAAAAAAAAAAAAATCCGTATTTTAGTATCTTAAAGGTGTTCTTACATAATCCGGACATATATGATTCATAAAAGTGCTTTAGGGTCCGGTGTACACCAAAAGAAGAAATGCTGACGTTGTTAAGTGCACCAAAACGAGAGGAAAGGTAAATATAACCTTAGCCATGCATGCACACTTGTTAACTTAATATAATTTTATAAATAAATATAATTTACAAATACCAAAACAGTACCTGTTTCTTAAAATTGTCGATTTGGACGATGATCTGCATTTTTGGATCTAGTGGATAATGCAGATCAATGATTCATGATGAATCACTTATATCTGTTTTTATTGCAAAAAATAAAATAAAATAAAAAATCTGAGTTTTCACCAAAATGAAACTCCAGTCAAACATTGATACTGGGTTATATATAGAAATTGTCTTCGGATTCAACTTCAAGTACCACAGTGAATACAGTATGACAATTAAACAGATCATGTCTTTATTCCTTTGCTTGGATTTCAAGAGAGAGAGAGAGAAGCACATAAACAATTTTGCAATAGACCATTTACACAACCAATAACAAAACTAACTGCAAAAAGCCACAAAAGTACATCACCCACAATGCTATTTCTTTCACCTTTTGCATTTAAAAAAGAAAAAATATATATAAATATTGGGTTTACCTTTATCATTGTTTGCATTTCTGCAGCACCAACAACATTCAGAAACTACAAATCTATAATTAACAGTAATGGCGACTCACCCTTATCAACAACAAATGTCTTAACAACCTTCTTCTTGCAGAAGTTAATAATTTCCACTTCATATGTCCCCTGGAAGCCTCTGAACCCGAATAATCCCTGCTCATCAACATGTCCATGAGCATGAGAAAGCCATTCCTGCTTAAGAGCAAGGTATCTTTTACCGGCTTCATTGACTTGACCTTCCGCATTCACCAAATGTGAATTGTCTCTACTCATAAACAGCTCCCAGAATCCCCACAACATTATTCCATCCACTGCCGGATGAGAAAAAGCCTCCCGAAGCATAACTTCCAAATCATCAGCTCTAACATGCTCATTGCTCGAAGACACGTCGAGTTCTGTGAACCAGATTGGAAGACCAAGAATACCCAATTTGTCAAGAGCTGAACAAACGATAGGACCAACAGGATTATTGACATGGCCCTGGATTCCTATTCCTCCCACAGGAGCACCTTGTTCTTGCAAATCAAGAATTTGTTGAATGAACTTTTCTGGGGATGACCTAGTGTCACATCCATCCTCGATATGATAATCATTTACGAATAGGGTAGCTGAGGGATCTAGTTGGTTGGCGTTCTTGAACATGTATGCTTGAATATCTTTACCTAATCGATCTTGATAGAATGTTCCGTGCAGCATCTCATTGTTCACATCATAGTGCTGGAACTTTCCCTTGCAGCGGCTGAGAAGGCCTGTTAGCCGATTTTGTACAGCTGTCATTAAGTCGTTCTTATTCAGAACCCGAAGCCATGGCTGAACTGTGTCCTCCACTTCCCAGAAGATACAGTGACCACGGGTTTTAATGTTATGGCTGTTACACATGTTCAAAAGGTCATCTGCATCCTTGTAGTTTAATTTTCCTTGCTGTGACTCTGTCCAATACCACTTCAGTTCATTTCCAAACACAGCCCAATTAAAATGTTTTGCAAAGAAATTAACAAAATCTTCGTTGTCTATGTTTGTTCTGCTAACACATGAACCAAAGGGAAAACTGTTTTGTGTTTGTCTGACTTTCACAAAGGTGCCGTGTAAACTGCTTGAATCTGATCCAGAGAATTTCAAGATGATTTCACGTTTACGTATCTGCAAAGAAGGAGTATGAGAGTTTATTTAAAGTGATGTGCTGCTATCAATATTAAAGTAGTATCCAGTAAAAACAATGAAACAAGTCAGGTAATTATATCCAACCCTTCTAAGAAAAGGGAAAAAAAATCCAAACTGCATTCACTTTCATCATCATGGAAAGATTAGTTGTTACTAAAAAGCAGTGAGAGTTTGTTAATTCACTGTGATCTACTTTTTATAACCAAAAGCCTCCTTGAAAAATGACCCAAAGATTCTCTTTATATAGGATAGAGCGCAATGGATTTAGTGGGGTTTGGTTCGCCGAATAGAAATATGATGTAATGCAATAGTCTACGTAATGCAATAGAGTCGTAACGTAATGGTAAATATGTTTTACGATATATTTGTTTGGCTTATTCTTGATATTTGATATTTGTAGTAATTGTAATGTTATTACGCTATGTTCAAAATTGTGTTTGGTTCACTAAATATATGATTGTATGTATGTAATAAATAAAGTAAATTATAAATCAAAATGTTAAATCACATGTAATCATTACTGTTTTGTCTTTTACGACCTATTGCATTACAGGCCAATACATCAATTGAAGGATGTAATGAAAAGCTTAAAAGATTGATGTACATTACACCTGTAATGGGATAATATATGTAATACGTGTAATAATTGTCACATCAATGTAATAAATTATTGCATTACGGAACTACTACATCATTGATTTGACGCGAACCAAACGCCACCTTTAATTGTTTGTATTCTAGACTATGCTACATGGAGTCGACAAATCCTAGAAGGGTCCTTAAAAGGACATGACATGTGCACACCAATTTTTAGAACATTTTGGATCATTTTCCACCAAAGTGCCGTGTTTGGCACTGATACCCGTGTCCGTGTCTTGTCGACACTGGTACTTCTGGATTTTAGAAGAGTAACATAGGCACTAGCTAACGAGTTATTTTTTCACAATTATTAGCAAGATATGATAAAAATTATATCTAGCAATTACCTTATCAGTTTGGCTCTTCAAGTGTCTGAACCTCACATGCCGGTCAACATAGAAAATCTGCAGTCCAGCAACCATTAAGTCAACACCTGAAGCCGGACCTTGAACGTAGGCCGTCACCTTGGATGGTTGTGTCTCAATTCTGAAAGACCCACCAATTTCATGCCATCTATCATCATTAACCTCAACTTGGCCCCCATTGACCCAATGGCCGTCCACACCAAGTGTAACACTTACATTCTGAGGACCAGTTGCCCCGGAACCAATTCTTACCCAAGCAGATACTTGATATGTCAGAAAGAGATTAATTTTATCGGTGATCATCTGGGCAGGACCCATCCAAGTATGGGTGCAATTGGACACACAAATGTAGCGACCACTTAATGGCTCGTGAGGTCCTAGAGATTCTCTTGCCATTGAAGGAAGTATAAGGGGTGAACCAGTTGCAATGCTCAAAGTGCAATTACCAAGAGGAAACCACCCATTATTGCCATCTTTAAGGTTGCTGTTTGTAATTATATTTACGCCGAAAGATATATTCTGAAATACAAGAAGAAAAGATATCAATGCTTCAAACTTACATTTGTGAAATCCGCACCTAAATCAAGAAATGCTCGGTCCAAATCACTTGTACTAACCGCAATAACTGGTACAGGTGATCGAGGGATTTTTTCTGCGCACTTCAAAAACAAACTATTGAGGAGAATATCAGTGCCTGAAGGTGGACCTTCTAAATAGATAACAACCTTTGATGGGGAACCATTTAGAAGAAATTTCCCCTGCAACTGTACCCAATCCTTGTCCGTTGCCTGTGTACTTCAGGAGGGAAAAACACAATTACAGTTTTCTTTAAGTTTGAGAAATACGAAGAGAACTTTCAAAATCTATAAATATCGGTTCATTGCTACTGAACCTGAACAACAAAAGAATTGTATTTATATCATAAAAAACAATAACGAAGGCCTATCAAACATTATAGCTGTCTTTATAAATCCATTGCAACTTGCATGCCTATTTGTAAAATCAAGAATCTGACACAAGTACAAAGGCAAGGGTTCATTGAAACCTGAAGTGGAATGTCTAGACTCTAGACATGAAGATACACTCTTGTACAAAGTTCTCTACTCTGAATAGCTCTTGTTCTGCAGGCTTGCAGAACTGCAGATTGTGAATGTTACTGCATCATGCTAGGGACTACTAAGGGTTATTATATTTTATCACAGAGTATTAAGTGTATGGATCAATAACTTGTAAGATAGCTACATTTGAACAAAAAAAGTGCTTTTATTTATTACTTACCTAGAAAACATATCTATGGTGTTGTAGATTTTTGGTATCAGTTATGATTATTAAGTTGTAAGAGAGATAGGTTTAAGGATTCAAAAACAACTTTTTAACAGTTTAAAGATTCAATTATAAACATTTTGAATAAATCAAGAAAAACAATCAGCATAATACTGATAATATATCCTTAACATTCGCAAATTTTGCAAATATGATTATATTTGTGGGACGGAGGGGGTACAAATTTTGAAAGAACTCAACGAAACTTTATTATCAATTCACAGTGGTCAAAGATACTCCATGCATAATACTGATAATATTATCATTTTTACTCTAGATAAGGCAGAAGAAACTAACTTGCCAATGCCTATGTACTGCTCACGGTTATCTGTTGTCTGAGCCCACAATGTAGCCTGTACATCAGCGTTGCTGACATTGTTGCCAAATATCCGAACCACAGCAGATAACTCATAAGCAAGCTTTCGCTGCACTCTTCCAGTTATCTCCTGCTGAATGCCATTCCAACTCTGTCTGCGTTCTGTTGCAGATGCAAAATACTTTCCAGACTTGGGAAGAATTTTTCCGTCCCCCATGGTTTCGTGTAGAAGAATCTTGCAGCCTCTACCAGACCAATTACTAATACCATCATCAAATGCAGGGTTCAATACGATTTTCTTGTCTCCAGCAGAGATAAATCCGGTGCTTCCAATCTGTCAAATTGGGAAAAAAAGCTACACATCAGAATGATGCAAGGGTTAAGCGAGGTTGAGAAAATTACTGTTTCACAGTGATGGTCACTAACTTCTAAACCATGTTAAATGACTAAACTTTGCATTTGATCAACATACCATAGTCCTTGTTTTTATACTTACAATGGATTCGACATCAAACTTACATTTAACTCACTGCGACTCGGACAGGATACCACTACTGATTCTACCAGTAGGTCCACCCCAGGAGAGGGCCCTTCCAGATAAAATACAACCCGATCAGGCAGAGTTGATAGTGAAAATGTTCCTTCCAATTTCTCCCACTTTTGTTTAGAAACAGAGGTTCTGCATGTACAGATTGTTATTAGCACGAGTGCATACTTAAATAGAAAAAGGCGAACCACAATAGGGAAAGAAAACCCATTACCTTGCAATGAACAAATAGCTACTTTGCTTGTCTCTATACTCTAGTCTAAGTGTAGCCAAGACATAAGCAAAACCCTGAAGAGGTCCTGATACTCCAACACTTGCACAAACTGTATAAGTGGAACCAGGGCAAATTCTGCTTGTGATATCTTGTTCCAAGCCTTGCCAACATTCCTTACGATTTGAAATAACAGCATAATTTCTGCCTGACTTTGTCAATGAGCCTTCAGGGTAATCAGAATTGGCTGAAGCCACAAAGGCTTTGCAGCAATTTGGATGCCACGATTGCAATCCTCCAGAGAAGTCATGGTTTAGTATTATATTAGCAGCGAGATTGTCCCTTGAACTGTTACGGACATCGATCAGACCCTCCTCTGATCTCTGTTAGATGAAACAAAAGTTCAAGCACAGCAAGTGCTACGTGATCAAATTGAAACACAGACATTAACTTATAATTGGTCAACTGTGTGCGTATCCTATACATGTCATACGCCATTTGTTCTGAAGAAGTTAAATTGTTTATACTAAAACATACAGTTCCAGAAACCATAAAATGGTCAAAATAATTGGTAATTAATTAAATAGATGTTTGACATCAATGCCCAAATTTTTGAGGTTCAATTTCCATCACTTTCATGTTTTAATGGAAGAAAATGTAGACAAGAGAAAGCATATGGAGGAAGGTATTTTTTCATCTTTTGTTTGAGAGACTTTCAAGAGTGAGAAAATAAAGAAAATGAAAGAAAGAGTTGGAGGGATTTGAAGGTCCCTTTCCTCATTAATTAAAAAAGATGAATATAAAACTGCATTACTAACTGACTAACAAACACAAATTTATTCATTTATTTATTTACCATTGCCCTACAATGTCGTGTTTGCTCCCACAAACCAGAAACTGCGAGTTTCTGATACTATTGTGATTAACCTAAACAATCTGAAATCCCGGAACAGCTAATCAAAATCATCAAGTTTTTCCATTTAATTAGAGGTCGCTTGGCTGTCATTTAAATTTGAAAGGAGCCAATTACATTTTGTACACTATTTTGATATGTAAACTTCAATTTTGAACGAACTCAGTTATAAATGAATAAAACTACGTTTTTCTATACATGTCATATAGAAAATATTTTCTTTTTTCCAGAATAATTTTCCAGTGCCCCTATGTTAGAATACAATATACTAATAACTATGAATCAGGTCATGAAGATGTAATGATTTTAGTACAAGCAAAACGATTAATCTCATACCATTCTAAATGAGTTCACTCAAATGAGGAGTTTATATATATTGAAATAGTACATGTTAACGCCAAGATTTACTGTCACGTCCCAATCACGTAAGACGTTCTGATACTGCACAATAAACACAGTCAACACCAAAAGCTTGACGGCTTCGACCGTCGGGGGATAGCTCAGGCGTGAGAGTCAGTACAGGCGATCACAAGGTTAACAATGGAGGATAAAATATCTAATGTATTGAGAGATAAAAAATATCAGTTACCTTTACTTGGACGACCTCCTTGCTATCATATACTCTTTTGCTTGGGTTTGAGTGCTACCACCTACCGTCAAACACCAATCCCTTTGTCTTGGTGATCTCAACATCGTGCATGCGTTCACCCACTATCTTTGATCTTTGTTTTTCCACATGCGACCGACTAAGATCCCATCCACATTAATGCCTTGCAGACATTTCGGTCAACAGCTATTTTATTCATCATTGCTGGTCAATACCCAAAGGAAGATATTTAATTATCTAATGGATCGATACAATAACTAGGCCCAATACTCTAAAAACCCGACAGAGATGATCCAACTAACCAGGCCCAACTAAAATGACCCAACATATTAATCAAGTGATTCGGCCCAAACCATTCGGCCCAATATGTGAAATATCATGGCCCAACATTGCCCCCCAGTTTTTTATTAAAGAAACTGTTTAATAGAAAATTGTAAACGGTCCATGATGTTAAAATGATAGGATGGAAAGAGGCCCAAACTGAAACCCATCAAGGCCCAAACGGTAAAGAATTAAAAACCGGAAGTCCAAATGAAAGACCCAATCCGGACGCTATCCATTCGAATTCTACATCATTACCAGCATTTAATTAGCCGCCCTCGTGGTCTGTGAAACCGTCAGTATAAAAGATAATTTTCCCCTAATTTGACAGTTTTACTTGTCAATTTGAAATTCAGACGACTACTGACCTTCTTCTTTTCTCTCGAGCTTTCTTCCCTTCTCTGCAACTCGATATCAATGGCTTCCCAGGATTCTGAGCAAGGTTCACCCATTCTTGTGACTCCGATTACCACCATACCACCTAACCCAAGTCCCAACAAAGAAGCCTCGAGTTCTAACCCCAAAGCCGAGAAATCAAGCACGAATCCACCTCCAAAAACCCTTCCTACTCCCTCTGAATTTTTCAGAAGTAAGGAGCGTTTTTCACACGCCAATACCCCCTCTGATATAACAGAGATTGGTTTACGGAAGATCCGTACTCGATATCAAATCCCTGATACTCATCAGGTGAGAGTTCCACGGTCTGAAGAGCGAATGTATCAACGACTGGAAGGTTGGATGGCCGTTCCAGTGACCCTTCTGGAGAAGGGGGTTCGATTCCCTTTGCACATTTTCCTGATTACCCTTTTAGGGTTTATCGGCGTTGGGTTCGCCCAATTGGTGCCGAATTCCTACATTCATATCCTAGACTTCATCGCGTTCTGCCATGAAGTTGGAGTCGAACCCACTCTTGACTTCTTTTTCACTGTCTATAAAGTTGGTCGATCCCGCGAAAAGGGATTCAAAGCCATGTGAGCGGTCTCGGCCGGTGAAAAGTTTGTGAGACGTTCCTTGGTCTCCACTCCGTCAAGCAACAAAGGATGGCACAAAGATGGTTTTTATCGAGGACCGGAGATTGCTTCACCTACAGAGTTGGGCCCTTTGATAGCGTAGTTTCTGCCGACCGGTGACATCCGGAAGAACGTGTGAGTGAAATGATGAAATTTGTTTGAAAACTTCCCATCGAAGAATGGAACTACTTGCTTCTTACTAAGCAAGCCTGGTTGTATGAGCACAAATGTAAGTTCTGAATTATTTGATTGCCTGATTGTTTGAAATTTTTAGTGATATAGATTTTGACATATGACTTTACGCTTTTTGTAGTATCTTTGATTAAACCGTCTTCTATAGGCGTAAGAGATTTAGAAGATTTCTTGGTGGAAAGTCTGCGGAAGCTTAATTCTTAGAACCTCCCTGGCTGGAAGCCTCACGAAAACAATTGACCGATGAAACACATCTTCTTTGAACCCCAAATCCATGAACGTAAGTGATGACCCCATTCCACCGGAAGAATCCCTCCAACCACGCCAAAAAAAGAGAGCCATCCGAAAACCACGATCGATTTCACACCAATGATTTACGAACCCATCCCGAACTGAACCCGACCCTGACCAACACTACTCGAGGAAGTTTACTCGATCTACACAGCAGACGATCGAAAACAACTCCTTCGAGTCAAAAAAGCGAGAACCAAGATCACCCCCGACCACCGATGAACTCGAAAGTGCCTCCTTCTTCAACCGATCCCCCCCCCAACAACCCCAGTGGAGATTCAAGTTTCTAACGATGAAGAACAAATCGAACCCACTCCAGCACCATCCCGAAAGATTAAACAACCATCCACCAGTCATCCAAGTTCAAAGATCGTCCCTTCACCATTTCGTGAACCCCTTTCGGTTCGTTCTCCATCCCAGAAAACATATACACACGGACCTATACCATCTCACTGAACGACCCATCCCATCTCACGAACGATCAAGGCCATCACCCTCAAAGCCTTGAGACATGAATTTCAGTGAGGCCATGGCATCACCAACGATGTGGCCTTACTTCAATGCTAACTTCCTTTCCATCTATTTAATGCTTTTGTTTGGGCCCGATGATCTTAGTTTAATGATAGTTCAATCCGGATCTCGATTGAAGAAGGTATGAGCTATCAAGCGAAGGTAAGGATTATCTTTTAGCTTCTCTTCTTTTCTCTTACTTAGATATCTGTGAATTGATTAAATAACATGGGACGTATGCGGTGAATCTGATTTTTCTTTTCTCAGGAGGCCATGAGAAAAGAAAACGCCATCCTGAGGTCGGCGTTGGCCCGAGAGAGGAGTCAACATGGAGATGTTCTCCATACCAATGAGGGTCTTCGGAAAGAGTTGGCTCAAACTAAGGAGGATCTGAAGGCATCTAATGACGAACTGAAATCGACTAAGGAAGAGCTGAAGACGACTAAGGTCAGTCAACAAGATCTGACTAACATGAATGTCGATTTTGTTGAAAAGAAAGAGCTAAAAATGAAGAATTTGTTATAGCCAATCAAAGCTTGGCGATACAAGTCGACGATCTTCAAGTGAAGGCTCGTGAAGATAAAGAAAGACACTTGGCCAGATATCGGAAGCTCCAAAATAAGATGAAGGCCTTGGAGGAGCTAGGTCCTCCTTTGACTGAAGAACTACGTAAGCGGATCTGCATGAATCAAGGACATCCGAGGTGAGTTGAATGCGAAATACTTGGTGTGATCGAAGGTTATGAAGTCTATCGAAGTCGAGGGAAGGAGAAGCTTATCATGCCCAACTAAATCAACTCTTACGGACTCCTCGAAGGCTAAGAAATGATACTGAATATGTTATTTCTTCTTTCTAGTGTTAGGATTTTATGTAAGAATTTCTGATTTTCTATGTAAACAGTTAAATATTAATGAATAGTTAACTTTGTTCCTTATGACTTCAGTATATTTCATTTCTTGTCAATAATTCAGCATTAATCAACTTGAATTGTGAATCAAGTAAATCGTGTAACAGTTAAGATAAAGAACAATATAAACCGAACTCAATGAACCGAACTCAACACTTGAAGAAAACAAAGTAATACATACTTATCTTTACCGAAGTGTGAGACAGATCATGTATAAGGTGAATTCGGCCGATCCTCCTTGCACCATCGGGATCTTGTTTACCACACAGGGTATAAAAAGTATATAATGACCATGGAATTTGTTTACCACACAGGGTTCTCACAAATCCATAAGGACACACCTGCCGATAAAGCTACCATCGAATGGTCAGCGAGTCCACCCGAACCTCCTTACACCATAGTGAATTTGTTTACCACACAGGGTATAACAATGTTAAAAGGACTATGGAATTTGTCTACCACGCAGGGTATAACAAATCCATGAGACACACTCCATAGATAAGGCTACCATCGAATGGTCACGAGTCCACCCGAACCTCCTTACACCGATGAAGTTTGCCTACAACGAAGGGCCTGACCAATTCATAAGGACCACCTGCCAAAGAGGCTACCATCGAATGGTCAGCGAGTCCACCCGAACTTCCTTACACCGATGAAGTTTGCCTACCACGAAGGGCCTAACAAATTCATAAGGACCACCTGCCAAAGAGGCTACCATCGAATGGTCGTATTGAGTCCACCCGAACCTCCCTTACTCCTATTGAATTCTAGATCGAACGAAGAAGATCAATTTAAAGAAAATGAATCTTTTATTGATGATGATCCAAACATTTACAGACTTCCGGGAGACTGACTCGATCTTTATTGAAAATACTTCCAAAGCCTACCAGCATGCCAAGTATTCTTGATCTCCGATCCATCCAATGCCCTCAACCGATAAGTTTAAAGCGGTGCTTCAACAACTTCATACGGTCCTTCCCGATTCGGCATCGACTTTCCCAAATTCTCGAGGCGTAGATGCTTCGACTTCCTAAGGATCGAAATCTCCCACTTCAAATCTCTGAAGCTTTACCCCCTTATTGTAATGCTTAGCCACTCTTGACGATAAATTTGCCGGCTTCATCAAAGCTACTTTACGACTTCTTCCCAAGAAGTCCAGATTGATCTTCACCCTTCATCGTTTGTAGATCTCTTTAAACTGGCTAACCCGAAGATTGGTAGATCCGATCTCAACAGGGACTAAGGCATCAGTGCCATAAGCCAATCTAAAAGGTGAATCTCCTGTGGTAGTCCTCGGCGTATTCCGATATTCCCATAACACACTGAGCAACTCCTCTGACCATCTTCCTTTAGCTTCATCCAGTCTGCGCTTGATCCCGATTCGATGGCGATCGTCATTGGTCACCTCGACTGCTTTGTTTGACTGGATGAGCTCTCAAAGTCTTCTTGTCTTTGAACCCATGGCTCTTTCAAAAATCCTTCAAACTTCGATCCCACGAACTGGCGTCCGTTGTCCGATATCACCACCTTAGGAATTCCGAAACGAAACACTACCGACTCCTTCATAAACTTCAAACATTCTTGTTCCGTAATCAACCTAAGTAGCTTCGCTTCTACCCATTTGGTCATATAATCAATGGCGACTATAACAAAAGCGAAGTGACCTTTAGCTTTCAAAGTGATGGACCCAATATATCTACCCCAGACAAAGAAAGGGTATAGGAGATAAGATCGAGTATAGCTCTTACGGTGGTCAATGGGATCGATTTGTTGAAGTGGCATTTCTCGCACTTCTTCACATACTCCGTAGCTTCCTTGAAGATTGTAGGCCAGTAAAAACCCTGCCGAAGCACTTTGTAGGCTATTGACTTAGCAGCCATATGGTCGCCACATATGCCTTCGTGAACCTCTCGAAGAGCATATTCGGCTTCAGACGGAACCAAACACTTCAACAATGGTGACGAAAAAGCCCTTCGATAAAGATCCCATCAATAAGAACAAAATTGGCACTCTTGTACTTAATCTTCTTGGCCAACATCTGATCCGAAGGAAGGACGCCATCTGCCAGATAATCCAGATAAGGGGTCATCCAACAGTGAGAACACTCAATACACATCACCGCGTCATGCTGGAGCCTGGATACTAGGTTGGTGTAAAACCTCCAAATAAACTGACCCATCAAAGTTGTTAGCATCCGTAGTAGCTAGCTTTGACAATGCATCGGCAATGGAATTATCATTACGCTCAACACCCTGAAACTCATAGGAGATGAAACATTGAAGCCGATCTTTCAACTCTGCCAAATACTTGACCATTCTCGAAACTCGAGCTTCAAACTCCCCAGATCTAAGTCCCCTGCTACCTCTCCAACTCCAGGTGTTGTTGGGAACTTAATCTTAAAGTGAGGAATGGAAGTCACGACTTGCATGTTGTCGAGTAAGTCACCCAAAGATGGCGTTATGTTCTAATCTCGTACACTGACATAAAATTTACATGTTATTTCTACTGCCGAGGAGGTGTGCGAAGATCACCGGTAGTTCGATAGTGTCTGCAACTTTGACCGGATCATTGCTAAAACCATATAGGGGCCCTCCCGCTTGACCTCCATCTTTTCGCCCATCAAGATGCATCCTCCGATAAGCATAGGCATACAAGATGTCGGCAGAAGACCCGTTATCGATCATCATCCGCTTCATATCCCACCGAACCCACGAGCAGTTATCACGCGCCTCAGCGAGGTTCGATGGGTTCAGAAGGATAATCCCCATCGATAAAAGCTATGATTGTCCCGAGAAAGCTACTGTCGATCTTTGGGAGAACACCATACGGATATAACCGAGTCCAGATAACCCCGCCTCTTCTTCCCTACTAATTTTCCTGCTGTCCCACCGGTAATTACATCAACGACGTGCCTTGGCGGTTGATTTGGAGCAGGTTGTACAAGTGGAACCGGTTGAACCACTTGAACAGTACGGTTATCATTCTGCTGTTCTTGTTGTTGATCCCTTCCGGCCACGTACTGAACCAACATACCACTCTGAACCTTCCTCTCCACAAATTCTTTTAGACTACAACATTCATTTTTATCGTGACCTGCGGCGTGATGATAGCCACAGAACTTTCGGCATTGCCTTGTCCAGGTTTAATATTGTCACGAGGTGGTTCAAAGTATGGCTGATTCCTGATCTGGTCCAATATTACCGACTATCCGTATTGACTTGGTGTATACCTATTCACCTTCGGGTAGGAAGCGGTGGGCGATTCCTCCTTGCCGCCGATTGTTGTTATTTACTTCTTGAAGCGCCCTCCGTGATCATTATTCCCTGCACTCTTTTTCTGATCGCCTTCGGCCTTGATTTCTGTCTCCTTTATTCTGTCCGAAAAAGGACGCTTCAAGCTATTCATAGCTTCCTCCACCACAATATAGCCCTCAGCTTTATCAAAAGCTTCTACTTAAACTCTTGAATGGTGAAACATCAGCTTCTTCACCAACTTCTCTGACTTCACCAAATCTAAGTCATTCTGAAACAACCCAATAGCTTGAAGATCATTGAGGTTTGTCACTTGGTCAACTGCCTTCCTGAATCGCTTCACATACTGACCCAAGGACTCATTTGAGAAGCTATCGGGACTGTGCAAAGAACCTGTAGACTTTCCTCTCCTTCGATTGCTCCCAAAACGAGCATGAAACTTGTCACATAGCCCCGACCATGACGAGACAGAATCTGCAGGCAAAATCCCCATCCATTGCCTCGCATCTTTCCTCAACGTTGTTACAAACGTATGACACTTAGCGACATCGGTGAAATCATAGTAATCCATTAGCCGAATTGAACGCTTGCTATGATCATCAAGGATCCCCGATCCATCAAAACTCTCTATATGGGGCAACTTCTTAGTGGTATCCGCCTTCTCCTCGAGAATATCCGAGGAAAAAGGAGCGCCTTCTTCCCCAGTATCCTTCACTTCAGCATTGAACTTGACCGGTGCTTCCGAAGCTCCTTCAACTACTTAACCAAAAAGTCTACACACCTTAGGTTTTGAGGGAGACTTTTCTCAGGAGATAACTTCTTCTTACGAGTAGATCGACCTCTTCCCTCGAGCCCATTTGCTCTCGATGGACTCCTAGATCTACTTCGGCGTGTGGCCCTGTCATCACGGTGAGAATACTCAATTCGATGCACCTTCTTTGTAGTCTCCGGAATATTCTCCCTTGATCTACTTTTTCGCTTACTGTCACTATGACCCCGAGAACCGACAAGATGAAGTGATTTCTTCAATATCTCAGGAGTTTTACTTCTAGATCTTCCCCGAGCCTGAGGACGGCCTCGAGATACATAACCAGAATGCTCTGGCTCCTTCCCTTCTCGCCGTTGTACATCCCTGGGCTTACTACGCCTTTTCGATTGCACATAAGTGGACGCCTCGTCCTTCAATTTCGCCATCCGAAGCATCTATTCGGCTATATCCTCCCTCTGCCTTAGAAGAACTTCCAAAGCTTTATCTGCTTCGTCTGCCATCTTCGCCAACTTGACAGCTTTGTCATCCCGACCACTTCGGTGATGGGTTCTAGCATACACCGAGCGAAGGCGTGATAAATCTTTGTTTTTGAATGTCTCTTTTGCATCGAGATCGATGATAACTTTGAAAAAAGCATCCATAAAGCTTAGTAGTGCATACCCCGAAGTTGCATCAATGAGCTGATCAATGTGGGGTAGAGGATAGAAATCCTTCGGGCAAACTTTGTTCAGGTCCGTATAATCAATGCACACTCGCCACTTCCCATTATGTTTCTGGACCAGCACCACATTAGCCATCCACTCTGGGTAGTCTATCTCAAAGATGAAGTTAGCGGCACTCAGCTTTGCAATCTCTTCATATATGATCCGTTGACGTTCTGGTACAAATATCCGCCTCTTCTGCCGAACTGGCTTCTTTGATGGATCCACATTTAACCGGTGTTCGGCAATCTTTCGGTTGATTCCAGGCATGTCTTTTGGCTCCCATGCGAAAATGTCTGCGTAACAGCGAAAAAGTTCCATAAGGTTTGTCCGAAGAGGTTCTGGCAGACCCGAACCTATCTTCACTGTCTTATCCTGCTTGCCAAGAATCAGCTCGATCTCCTCCGTTTCTCCTGCTGGCACGACCAATGGCACCGAACTGCTTTCGGTAAAGGGCTCAATCTTTATCGCCGTGGTGCGCTTCATTTCTTGACCCCCACCCTCAAGCAATTCTGACATCCGATATGACGTCTTGCCAGATCTAAGTCCTGTTACCTCTCCAACTCCATGTGTTGTTGGGAACTTAATCTTAAAGTGAGGAATGGAAGTCACGACTTGCGAGTTTGTCGAGTAGTCTACCCAAGTATGGCGTTAGAAGCCAGAATCTCATACGCACAACATAAAATTTACATGTTATTTCTACCTGCTGAGGAGTTGTGCCGAAGATCACTGGTAGTTCAATAGGGTCTGCAACTTTGATCGGATCATTGCTAAAACCATATAGGGGGGCCTCCTGCCCAACCTCCATCTTTCGCCCATCAAGATGCATCCTCTGATAAGCATGGGCATACAAGATGTCAACAGAAGACCCGTTATCGATCATCATCCGCTTCATGTCCACCGAACCCACTGAGCAGTTATCACCAACGCCCCCTCATGAGGTTCGATGGGTTCCGAAGGATAATCCCCATCAGTAAAAGCTATGATTGTCCCAGGAAACGGCCTGTCAATCTTCGGGAGAACACCCGCCACGGACATAACCGAGTCCAGATAACCCCGCCTTTTCTTCCCTACTAATTTTCCTGCTGTCCCACCGGTAATTACATCAATGACGTGCCTTGGCGGTTGATTTGGAGCAGGTTGTACAGGTGGAATCGGTTGAATCACTTGACAAGATCGATTATCATTCATTGTTCTTCTTCATTGATCCTTCCTACCACGCATTGAACCAACATACCACTCTGAACCTTCCTCTCCACAAATTCCTTCAGACTACAACATTCATTTGTATCGTGACCTGCGGCTTGATGATAGCCACAGAACTTTCGAGCATTGCCTTGTCCAGGTTTAATATTGTCACGAGGTGGTTCAAAGTATGGTGATTCTCGATCGATCCGATCGATATTACCGACCTATCCGTATTCAGCTTGGTGTATACCCTATTCACCTTCTGGGTAGGAGCAGGTGGGCGATTCCCTCCTTGTCGCCAGTTGTTGTTGTACTTCTTGAATCGCCTCCTACCGATCATTATTCCCTCCACTCTTTTTTCCGACGCTTTTGACCTTGATTTGGCTCTTCTTTATTCTCGTAGAAGAAGGACGCTTCAAGCTATTCATAGCTTCCTCCACCACAATATAGCCCTCAGCTTTATCAAAAGCTTCGGCCAAACTCTTCGAATGGTGAAAGCATGAGTTCTAGGCATGAGTTCTAGGCGGTGTGCCTTCTACCCTCTTTCGTCCATGTTCTTTATCCTTCTCAGCAGCAAAGACTAACCTCCGTCTGGCGTCACCATGAGCTCTCGAACAAGAACCTCTGAAATCATGCTTAGAAGCAGTGCTCTCATGAGCACTCTTTGAAGGACCCATACGATCCTTAACAGAGACAAAGCTTTGGAAGTTCTTTTAAGGCAGAGGGAGAATATAGCCGAACAGATGCTTCGGATGGCCGAATTGAAGGACGAGGCGTCCACTTATGTGCAATCGAAAAGGCGTAGTAAGCCCAGGGATGTACAACGGCGAGAAGGGAAGGAGCCAGAGCATTCTGGTTATGTATCTCGAGGCCGTCCTCAGGCTCGGGGAAGATCTAGAAGTAAAACTCCTGAGATATTGAAGAAATCACTTCATCTTGTCGGTTCTCGGGGTCATAGTGACAGTAAGCGAAAAAGTAGATCAAGGGAGAATATTCCGGAGACTACAAAGAAGGTGCATCGAATTGAGTATTCTCACCGTGATGACAGGGCCACACGCCGAAGTAGATCCAGGAGTCCATCGAGAGCAGTGGGCTCTGAGGGAAGAGGTCGATCTATTCAGAAGAAGAAGTTATCTCCGGAGAAAGAAGTCTCCCTCAAAACCGGAAGGTGTAGACTTTGGTTAAGGAGTTGAAGGAGCTTCGAAAGCAGCTGGCTGAAGTTCAGCAAGTGAAGGATACTCTGGGGAAGAAGGCGTCTCCTTTTTCCTCGGATATTCTCAAGGAGAAGGATACCACTAAGAAGTTGCCCCATATAGAGAGTTTTGATGGATCGGGGGATCCTTATGATCATAGCCAGGCGTTCGACCGGCTAATGGATTACTATGATTTCACCGATGCTGCTAAGTGTCATACGTTTGTAACAACGTTGAGGAAAGATGCGAGGCAATGGATGGGGACTTTGCCTGCAGATTCTGTCTCGTCATGGTCGGGGCTATGTGAAAAGTTTCATGCTCGTTTTGGGAGCAATCGAAGAGAGGAAAGTCTACAGGTTCTTTGGCACAGGTCCGACAGTTCTCAAATGAGTCCTTGGGTCAGTGTGTGAAGCGATTCAGGAAGGCAATTGACCAAGTGACAAACCTCAATGATCTTCAAGCTATTGGGTTGTTTCAGAATGACTTAGATTTGGTGAAGTCAGAGAAGCTGGTGAAGAAGTTGATGTTTCACCATTCGAAGAGTTTGGCCGAAGCTTTTGATAAAGCTGAGGGCTATATTGTGGTGGAGGAAGCTATGAATAGCTTGAAGCGTCCTTCGGACAGAATAAAGGAGACAGAAATCAAGGCCGAAGGCGATCAGAAAAAGAGTGGAGGGAATAATGATCGGTAGGAGGCGCTCAAGAAGTACAACAACAATCGGCATAAGGAGGAATCGCCCACCTGCTCCTACTCAGAAGGTGAATAGGGTATACACCAAGCTGAATACGGATAGGTCGGTAATATTGGATCAGATCAGGAATTAGCCATACTTTGAACCACCTCGTGACAATATTAAACCTGGACAAGGCAATGCTCGAAAGTTTTGTGGCTATCATCAAGCCGCAGGTCACGATAAATATGAATGTTGTTGTCTAAAAGAATTTGTGGAGAGGAAGGTTCAGAGTGGTATGTTGGTTCAAGATGCGTGGCGGAAGGATCAACAACAAGAACAAAGATAATGATAACCGTCATTATTCAAGTGGTTCAACCGTTCCACTGTGCATAACTCGCCCAAATCAACCGCCAAGGCACGTCGTTGATGTAATTACCGGTGGGACAGCAGGAAAATTAGTAGGGAAGAAGAGGCGGGGTTATCTGGACTCGGTTATATCCGTGGCGGGTGTTCTCCCAAGGATTGACAGGCCGTTTCCTGGGACAATCATAGCTTTTACTGATGGGGATTATCCTTCGGAACCCATCGAACCTCATGAGGGGCGCTGGTGATAATCGTCATTGGGTTCGGTGGGACATGAAGCGGATGATGATCGACAATGGTCTTCGTTGACATCTTGTATGCCCATGCTTATCGGAGGATGCATCTTGATGGGCGAAAGATGGAGGTCAAGGTGAGGCCCCCTATATGGTTTTAGCAATGATCCCATCAAAGTTGCAGAGACCTATTGAACTACCGGTGATCTTTGACACTGACTCAGCAGTAGAAATAACATGTAAATTTTATGTTGTGCATGTAGATTTGGCTTACAACGCCATACTGGGTAGACCTACTCTGACAACTCTGCAAGCTGTGACTTCCATTCCTCACTTTAAGATTAAGTTCCCAACAACACATGGAGTTGGAGAGGTAGCAGGAGACTTAGATCCGCAAGACGTCATTTTATCGAATGTCTTGAATTGCTTGGGGTAGGGGTAAAAATGTAAGCGAAACATGGCGATAAAGATTGAGCTGATTCTTGGCAAGCAGGATAAGACAGTGAAGATAGGTTCGGGTCTGCCAGAACCTCTCCGGACAAACCTTATGGAACTTTTTCGCTGTTACGCAGACATTTTCGCATGGGAGCCAAAAGACATGCCTGGAATCAACCGAAAGATTGTCGAACACCGGTTAAATGTGGATCCATCAAAGAAGCCAGTTCGGCAGAAGAGGCGGATATTGGTACCGTAACGTCAACGGATCATATATGAAGAGATTGCAGTCGAAAAGCCGCTAACTTCATCTTTGAGATAGACTACCCAGTGGATGGCTAATGTGAAAGTTGGTCGAAACATAATGGAAGTGGCGAGTGTGCATTGATTATACGGACCTGAACAAAGTTTGCCCGAAGGATTTCTATCCTCTACCCCACATTGATCAGCTCATTGATGCAACTTCGGGGTATGCACTACTAAGCTTTATGGATGCTTTTTCAGGTTATCATCAGATCTCGATGTACAAAGAGGACATTCCGAAAACAGCATTTATCACGCACCGTTCGGTGTATGCTACAAAAAGATGACGTTCGGCTTGATTAATGCTGGAGCTACTTATCAGAGAATGATGAATTTTGTCTTTCAGAAGCAGTTAGGAAGAAACATGGAGGTGTATGTTGATGATATGATAGTGAAGAGCATGATCGTTCAAAAACACTTGGATGATCTAGAGGAATGCTTTCAGACAGTCCGTCATCACAAATTAAGGCTCAATCCTACCAAATGCACCTTCGGCCTCGGTGCAGGGAAGTTCCTGGGCTATCTAGTCAGTCAAAGGGGTATCGAGGCCAATCCAGAAAAGATCCAGGCTATTCTAAACATGAAGACTCCTCAGTCATTCAAAGATGTTCAACGTCTAACCGGGAGAATTACAGCTTTTAGGAGATTCATGTCCAAATCGGCAAAGAGATGTTTGTCATTCTTTGACATATTGAAGGGAATGAAGAAGAATCTGAAAGGCGGTTCGATTGGACTTGAGTGAAGACGCCTTCCGGGGAATAAAGGCGATTTGTCTTGGCACCTTCTTTGGTGAAACACTCGCTCTCACGAGACTTTGTACTTGTATTTGGCAATGAAGCCTCGTTGGCGATAGGGCGGTGTTGGTTCGAGAAATTGGGGAAGCAAAGATCCAGGTGTATTATGTCAAACCCATGTTCTTAGGGGATTTGAAACCAAAATTCGAATATTGAGAAATTTCCTTTGCTTTGATAATTGCTAATCGAAAGCTTTAATGATACTTTCAAGGTCGGCTCTTGGTAGTTTATACGGATCAGCCTTTGAAGAAGGTTCTGGGCAAACCTGAAGTTTCTGGGAGATTAGCTGCTTGGACAATGGAGTTGTCCCAATTTTTTATTGAATATCATCCCGAAACGCCTATTAAAGGCGTGCCTGGCTGATTTTATGGTTGAATGTTCGTTCTCTGAAGCGGATGATGGTGTGATAGAAGTCGAAGGGTCCGACGTGAGTCATTGCAGATTCTTGATGCTAAAGCTCTTGGACGTTGTATGTAGATGGATCTTCTACTTGACGACGTCGGGAGCAGAATTATCTTAACAAGTCGGAGGGATTCAGTCGTGAGCCGTGATTTGGGTTCGAGCTACTGAACAATGAGGCAAGTATAAGCGATCTTGGCGGGGGAGTTCGATTGGCGAAGAGTCTTGAAGTTCAGAAGTTGATCATTTATAGTGACTCTCAGATAGTTGTCAAGCAGGTCTCAGGGGAGTTTGAAGCTCGAGGTTCGAGAATGGTCAAGTATTTGGCAGAGTTGAAAGATCGGCTTCAATGTTTCATCTCCTATGAGTTTCAGGGTGTTGAGCGTAATGATAATTCCATTGCCGATGCATTGTCAAAGCTGGCCACTACGGATGCTAACAACTTTGATGGGTCAGTTTATTTGGAGGTTTTACACCAACTTAGTATCCAGGCTCCAGCATGACGCGGTAATGTGTATTGAGTGTTCTCACTGTTGGATGACCCCTTATCTGGATTATCTGGCAGATGGCGTCCTTTCTTCGGATCAGATGTTGGCCAAGAAGATCAAGTACAAGAGTGCCAATTTTGTTCTTATTGATGGGGATCTTTATCGAAGGGCTTTTTCGTCACCATTGTTGAAGTGCTTGGTTCCGTCTAAAGCCGAATATGCTCTTCGAGAGGTTCACGAAGGCATATGTGGCGACCATATGGTTGCTAAGTCATTAGCCTACAAAGTGCTTCGGCAGGGTTTTTACTGGCCTACAATCTTCAAGAAAGCTATGGAGTATGTGAAGAAGTGCGAGAAATGCCAGCTCAACAGTCCGATCCCACATCAGCCACCAGAAGAGCTATACTCGATCTTATCTCCTATACCCTTTGCTGTCTGGGGGTAGATATTTTGGGTCCATTGCCGAAAGCTAAAGGTCAGGTAAGTTTTGTTATAGTCGCCATTGATTATATGACCAAATGGGTAGAAGCGAAGCCACATAGGTTGATTACGGAACAAGAATGTTTGAAGTTTATGAAGGAGTCGGTAGTGTTTCGTTTCGGAATTCCTAAGGTGGTGATATCGGACAACGGACGCCAGTTCGTGGGATCGAAGTTTGAAAGATTTTTGAAAGAGTTGGGGGTTCAGCACAGGAAGACTTCGGTAGCTCATCCACAATCAAAGCAGGCGTGTCGAGGTGACCAATGAGTAGCTCTGAAGCGGGATCAGCCTTGATTGGATGAAGCTAAAGGAAGATGGCCAGAAGAGCTGCTCAATGTGTTATGGGAATATCAGAATACGCCGAGGACTACCACAGGAGATTCACCTTTTAGATTGGCTTATGACACTGATGTCTTAGTCCCTGTTGAGATCGGATCTACCAATCTTCGGGTCAGCCAGTTTAAAGAGATCTACAATGATGAAGGGCTGAAGATCAATCTGGACTTGCTGGAAGAAGTCAGGGAAGTAGCTTTGATGAAGTTGGCAGCCTATCAGCGAAGAGTGGCTAAGCATTACAATAAGGGGGTAAAGCTTCGTAGATTTGAAGTGGGAGATTTCGTCCTTAGGGAAGTCGAAGCATCTACGCCTCAGAATTTGGGAAAGCTGATGCCGAAGTGGGAAGGACCGTATGAAGTTATTGAAGTACCGAAGCCAGGAACTTATCGGTTGAGGGCATTGGATGGATCGGAGATCAAGAATACTTGGCATGCTGGTAGGCTTCAGAAGTATTTTCAATAAAGATCAAGTCAGTCTCCCGGAAGTCCGTAAATGTTTGGATCATCATCAATAAAAGATTCATTTTCTTTTAATTGATCTTCTCTTCATTGGTCTAGAATTCACCGGAGTAAGGAGGTTCGGGTGGACTCGCTAACCATTCGATGGTAGCCTCTTTGGCAGGTGGTCCTTGTGAATTTGTCAGGCCATTCGTGGTAGGCAAACTTCATTGGTGTAAGGAGGTTCGGGTGGACTCGTTGACCATTCGATGATAGCCTCTTTGACAGGTGATCCTTATGAATTTGTTAGGCCCTTCATGGTAGGCAAACTTCATCGGTGTAAGGAGGTTCGGGTAAACTCGCTGACCATTCGATGGTAGCCTTATCGGCAGGTGTGTCCTCATGGATTTGTTATACCCTGCGTGGTAAACAAATTCCATAGTCCTTTTCACATTGTTATACCCTGTGTGGTAAACAAATTCACTATGGTGTAAGGAGGTTCGGGTGGACTCGCTAACCATTCGATGGTAGCCTTATCGGCAGGTGTGTCCTTATGGATTTGTGAGAACCCTGTGTGGTAAACAAATTCCATGGTCCTTATATACTTGTTATACCCTGTGTGATAAACAAGATCCCGATGGTGGAAGGAGGATCGGCCGAATTCACCTTATACATGATCTGTCTCACACTTCGGTAAAGATAAGTATGTATTACTTTGTTTTCTTCAAGTGTTGAGTTCGGTTCATTGAGTTCGGTTTATATTGTTCTTTATCTTAACTGTTACACGATTTACTTGATTCACATTTCAAGTTAAGTTTACAAAAAACTTGTATAGTTTTCAAGTTGATTAATGCTGAATTATTGACAAGAAATGAAATATACTGAAGTCATAAGGAACAAAGTTAACTATTCATTAATATTTAATTGTTTACATAGAAAATCAGAAATTCTTACATAAAATCCTAACACTAGAAAGAAGAAATAACATATTCAGGCATTATCTTCGCCTTCGGAGGAGTCCAGAAGAGTTGGATTTAGTTGGGCCGCAGTAAGCTTCTCCTTCCCTCGACTTCGACAGACTTCATAACCTTCAGAATACACCCGAAGTATTTCTGCATTCAACCCATCGGATGCCTGGTATTCAATCTGTATCTGCTTACGCGGTTCTTCAGTTAAAGGAGTACCTAGCTCCTCCAAGGCCTTCAGCTTATTTTGGAGCTTCCGACGTCTGGCCAAGTGTCTTTCTTTATCTTCACGGGCCTTCACCTGAAGATCGTCGACTTGTATCGCCAAGCTTTGATTGGCTATAACAAGTTCTTCATTTTTAGCTCTTAGAACTTCGTTCTTTTCAACAAAATCAACATTCATGTTAGTCATATCTTGTTGACTGACCTTAGTCGTCTTCAGCTCTTCCTTAGTCGATTTCAGTTCGTCATTAGATGCCTTCAGATCCTCCTTAGTTTGAGCCAACTCTTTTCGAATACCCTCATTAGTATGGAGAACATCTCCATGTTGACTCCTCTCTCGGGCCAACGCCGACCTCAGGACGGCGTTTTCTTTTCTCATGGCCTCCTCTTGGCTTCGGGCCGATATACTTTGGGTAAATTAAAAGCGCGCATTCAGATTCACCGCACATGTCCCATGTTATTTAATCAATTGCAGATATCTAAGTAAGAGAAAAAGAAGAGAAGCTAAAAAGACAGTCACTTACCTTCGCTTGATAGCTCATGCCTTCTTCAATCAGATCCCCGATTGAACTATTGTCGAAACGTTGATCATCAGTTTCCCGAGCAAAAGCATTAAATAGATGGAAAGGGAAGTTAGCATTGAAGTAAGGCCACATCGTTGGTGATGCCATGGCCTCACTCTGAAATTCGTAATCTGAAGGCTTTGAGGGTGATGGCCTTGATCGTTCGGGAGATGGGATGGGTCGTTCAGGAGATGGTATAGGGTCCGTGTATATGTTTTCGGGAGATGGAGAACGAACCGGAGTGGGTTCACAAGCTGGTGAAGGGACAGATGCTGAACTTGGATGACTGGTGGATGGTTGTTTTCTCTTTCGGGATGGTGCTGAAGTGGGTTCGATTTGTTCTTCATCATTAGAAACTTGAATCTCCACTGGGGTTGTTGGGGGGAGATCGGTTGAAGAAGGAGGCACTCTGAGTTCATCGGTGGTCAGGGGGGTGATCTTGGTTCTCAGTTTTTTGACTCGAAGGAGTTGTTTTCGATCGTCTACAGGTAGATCGAGTAAACTTCCTCGAGTAGGTGTTGGGTTGGTGGTTGGTTCAGGTTCTGGGATGGGTTCAGAATCTGTTGGTGTGGAAATTGATCGGGGTTTTCGGATGGCTCTCTTTTTTCGGCGTGGTTGGAGGGATTGTTCCGGTGGAATGGGGTCATCAGCTTCTGGTTCATGGATTTGGGGTTCAGCAGTATGTGTTTCATTGGTTGGGTTGTTTTCGGGTGAGGCTTCCAGTTATGGAGGTTCGGCAGTGGCTTCCGCAGACTTTCCAGCCAAGAAATCTTCTAAATCTCTTACGTCTATAGAAGACGGTTTAATCAAAGATACTACAAAAAGCAGAAAGTCAAATGTCAAAATCTATATCACTAAAAATTTCAAACAATTGTGCAATCAAATAATTCAGAACTTACATTTGTGCTCATACAACCAGGCTTGCTTAGTAAGAAGCAAGTAGTTCCATTCTTTCGATGGGAAGTTTTCAAACAGCTCTATCATTTCACTCACACGTTTTTCCGGGATGTCACCGAAGTCGACAGAAACTACGTCATCAGTGGCCCAACTCGGTAAGGAAGCAATCTCTGGTCCCTTGATAAAAAAACCATCCTTTGTTGCTTGACGGAGTGGAGACCAAGGAACGTCTGTTAAACTTTTCACTCGCCTTCGGAGACTGCTTGCTTATGGCTTTGAATCCCTTTTTGCGGGATTGACAAACTTTATAGACAGTGAAGAAGAAGTCAAGAGTGGGTTCGACTCCAACTTCATGGCAGAACGCGATGAAGGCTAGGATATGAATGTAGGAATTCGGCACCAATTAGGCGAACCCAATGCCGATAAACCCTAAAAGGGTAATCAGGAAAATGTGCAAAGGGAATCGAACCCCCTTCTCCAGAAGGGTCACTGGAACGGCCATCCAACCTTTCGGTCGTTGATACATTCGCTCTTCAGACCGTGGAGCTCTCACCTGATGGGTATCAGGGATTTGATATCGAGTACGGATCTTCCGTAAACCAATCTCTGTTATATCAGAGGGGGTATTGGCGTGTGAAAAACGCTCCTTACTTCTGAAAAATTCAGAGGGAGTAGGAAGGGTTTTTGGAGGTGGATTCGTGCTTGATTTCGTGACTTTGGGGTTAGAACTCGAGGCTTCTTTGTTGGGACTTGGGTTAGGTGGAATGGTGGTAATCGGAGTCACAAGAATGGGTGAACCTTGCTCAGAATCCTAGGAAGCCATTGATATCGAGTTGCAGAGAAGGGAAGAAAGCTCGAGAGAAAAGAAGAAGGTCGAGTAAATCGAATTTCAAATCGACAGTAAACCGCCAAATTAGGGAAATTATCTTTTATACTGACGGTTTCACAGACCACAAGGGCAGCTAATTAAATGCTGGTAATGATGTAGAATTCGAATGGATAGCGTCCGGATTGGGTCTTTCATTTGGACTTCCGATTTTTAGTTTGCTTTATTATTTTAATTCTTTACCGTTTGGGCCTTGATGGGTTTCGGTTTGGGCCTCTTTCCATCCTATCATTTTAACATCATGGACCGTTTACAATTTTCTATTAAACAGTTTGTTTAATAAAAAACTGGGGGGCAATGTTGGGCCATGATATTTCACATATTGGGCCGAATGGTTTGGGCCGAATCACTTGATTAATATGTTGGGTCATTTTAGTTGGGCCCGGTTAGTTGGATCATCTCTGTCAGGTTTTTAGAGTATTGGGCCTAGTCATTGTACCGATCCATTAGATAATTAAATATCTTCCTTTGGGTATTGACCAACAATGATGAATAAAATAGATGTTGACCGAA
This sequence comes from Panax ginseng, assembly GCA_020205605.1. Taxonomy (NCBI): domain Eukaryota; kingdom Viridiplantae; phylum Streptophyta; class Magnoliopsida; order Apiales; family Araliaceae; genus Panax; species Panax ginseng. The sequence continues at coordinate 10,063,874 of CM035146.1, forward strand.
ATGTCTGCAAGGCATTAATGTGGATGGGATCTTAGTCGGCCGGCGGTGGAAAACAGTGACTAGTGATAGTGGGTGCACTGTATGCAGTCGACTGAGATCACCAAGACAGGGGGATTGATGTCAGACGGTTGTGGGTGGCACGGTAAACCGGGCTAGAGAGTATATGATAGCAAGGATGTCGTCTAGGTAAAGGTAACTGATATTTGTTATCTCTCTCAATACATTAGATATTTTATCCTCCATTGTTAACCTTGTGATCGCCTGTACTGACTCTCACGCCTGAGCTATCCCCCGACGGTCTAAGACGTCAAGCTTTTGGTGTTGACTGTGTTTATTGTGCAGGATCAGAACGTCTTACGTGATTGGGACGTGACAGTATATCTTGGCGTTAACATTAATGTTGGGCCATGATATTTCACATATTAGGCCGAATGTTTTGGGCCGAATCACTTGATTAATATGTTGGGTCATTTTAGTTGGGCCCGGTTAGTTGGATCATCTCTGTCGGGTTTTTAGAGTATTGGGCCTAGTCATTGTACCGATCCATTAGATAATAATGATGAATAAAATAACTGTTGACCGAAATGTCTGCAAGGCATTAATGTGTATGGGATCTTAGTCGGCCGGCGGTGGAAAACAGTGACCAGTGATAGTGGGTGAACTGCATGCAGTCGGCTGAGATCACCAAAACAGGGGATTGGTGTCGACGGTAGTGGGTGGCGCGAAACCTGCTGTAGAGAGTATATGATAAAGGAGGTCGTCCGGTAAAGATAATCGATATTTTTTATCTCAATACATTAGATATTTTATCCTCCATTGTTAACCTTGTGATAAATCATCCGACTCTCACACCTGAAGCTATCCCCCGGTCGGAAGCCGTCGAGCTTTTTGGTGTCGATTGTGTTTATCAGGCAAGATCGAACGTCTTTACGTGATTGGAGCGATGGCGATGAGATCTTGGCGTTAACATTGTCCCAAATGGTTTGGGCCGAATCACTTGATTAATATGTTGGGTCATTTTAGTTGGGCCCGGTTAGTTGGATCATCTCTGTCGGATTTTTAGAGTATTGGGCCTAGTTATTGTATCGATCCATTAGATAATTAAATATCTTCCTTTGGGTATTGACCAGCAATGATGAATAAAATAGTTGTTGACCGAAATATCTGCAAGGCATTAATGTGGATGGGATCTTAGTCGGCCGGCGGTGGAAAAACATTGACGATGATAGTGGGTGAATCGTGCATCTGATCTACCGAGATCACCAAGACAGGGGATTGGTGTCGACGGTAGTGGGTGAATACAGAAACCCGCCAGAGAGTATATGATAGCAATGAGGTCGTCCACGTAAAGGTAACTGATATTTTTTATCTCTTTCAATACATTAGATATTTTATCCTCCATTGTTAACCTTATGATCTTTGTCTTCGACTCTCTCGCGCCGAAAGCTATCCCCCGACGGTCAAGCCGTCAAGCTTTTAGTGTCGATTGTGTTTATTGTGCAGATCGTAACGCTCTTACGTGATTGGGGACGTGGCATTAGATCTTGGCGTTAACATTGACAGGTAAAACTGTCAAATTAGGGGAAAATTATCTTTTATACTGACGGTTTCACAGACCACGAGGGCGGCTAATTAAATGCTGGTAATGATGTAGAATTCGAATGGACAGCGTCCGGATTGGGTCTTTCATTTGGACTTCCGATTTTTAGTTTGCCTTATTATTTTAATTCTTTACCGTTTGGGCCTTGATGGGTTTCAGTTTGGGCCTCTTTCCATCCTATCATTTTAACATCATGTACTGTTTACAATTTTCTATTAAACAGTTTGTTTAATAAAAAACTGGGTGGCAATGTTGGGTCATGATATTTCACATATTGGGCCGAATGGTTTGGGCCGAATCACTTGATTAATATGTTGGGTCATTTTAGTTGGGCCCGGTTAGTTGGATCATCTCTGTCGGGTTTTTAGAGTATTGGGCCTAGTCATTGTACCGATCCATTAGATAATTAAATATCTTCCTTTGGGTATTGACCATCAATGATGAATAAAATAGTTGTTGACCGAAATGTCTACAAGGCATTCATGTGGATGGGAAGTGACCAGTGTTAGTGGGTGAACTGCATGCGATTCAAAATTTGAGATCACCAAAGCAGGGGATTGGTGTTGAGGCGAAGATGGGTGGCGACGAAGAAACCTGGACTAGAGAGTATATGATAGCAAGGAGGTTGTCCAGGTAAAGGTAACTGATATTTTTTATCTCTCAATACATTAGATATTTTATCATCCATTGTTAACCTTATGATCGCTCAGATCGACTCTCACGCTCGAAGCTATCCCCGACGATCGGCAAGCCGTCAAGCTTTTGGTGTTGACTGTGTTTATTGTGCAGGATCAGAACGTCTTACGTGATTGGGACGTGGCAGTAGATCTTGGCGTTAACGGTACACAATGGAAATGGTTCCATTTTTAGAAATTGAGGAAATAATTAGGGCTATTAAACACTCTTGTCTTTGTAAAACCTCTTCAAACTTTACTTTCTCACTTAGGTTTGTTCTACAAAGAATTGAGAGAGAGAGAGTTGTTTGGGAAAATAATTAGCCAAAATTCAGAACGATTCTAAATACCTGCAAGTACCCAGTATCTACCCATAATAATGAAACACAGAGGGAACCTAAACAAAGAAAAAGGAAGCAAAATGTAATCATACCTCAGAATTAAAGCCATTTCCGATATAGCTTGTTGATGGGTTTTCCATAGATTGTTTAAATTCCTATTACAAACAACAAAATCAAAAATAAATAAATTATTCTCAATGAACTTTAACAGCTATATATTCTGTCTCTAAAACAAAGAACAGAGCACCAAACAGTACCTCCGAATGTTTCTTCTTCCGATTGGCCTTCAATACTCGGTCTATGAAGGATCTTTTGAATACCCCTTCCATTATATACAATGAAAGAATTTATGTTCTCACAAAATTTAAACTTAAGAGTCTAAGAAAACGCCGCACCGACCAATTTATTAATTTTTGAAGGAGCTTTTGTCTGAATATCCCCTTCCCCTTTCATTATTTATATATTTGACTTTTAAAGTTATTTTCTAGTACTCCCTCCGTTCCAGATAAAAGTCCTTATTACTATTTTGGGTTGTCCCATGTTAAATGTCTTTTTTCTTTTAATAACCAAATTTTTACACATTTTTTCCTATTATGCCCGTAGCATTAAATATCTCATACTTTTCTTATTCTAATTCTCTCTCCATATTTAATGACATTATTATAGACAATTTTGTCATTTTATTCCTCTTTTTAATATGCGTGAAAAATTCACCCTGGAACGGAGGGAGTACTATTTAATTTTTCGGAGAAATAGTCTAGACTAGATTCCTCTACAAATGAATCTGAGGCAGCTGAAACTACTTTGCGTCCCAAAGCCTCTTTCAACTGTTCATTAATGAATAATGAGTCTCTAATTGGACGTGATCTTTCTCTGTATCTCGGTGATTGATTGGTCATTGATAACTTTATCTACGGCATGGTAACCGCATTCCACATCCCGAAAACCAGCTTGAATTCATTATTAAGATGGGGTGGGAGCAGTGTTTAGGACAAGCTCCATCAAAATTAAGCTGGTCAGTAACCCCAGCTTGAATTCTGTTTGTTCTTTTCAACCGCCTCAAAAACCACAAAAAAATTTGATCTACAAAGTTGATCAATCCCAAGAACTCAACTTTTAGGATCCACATACAAATCTTACAAGAAAAGTTGTATTATTTCCTTCTTCTTGTCCACTAACTTCTGAGTGCAAAAGAAAGAATAAGTAAATGCAGAGAGAAATGTCAAAGAACACAAGTTGTGATTAACAAGGCAACTCCAATTTATGAACATTAGAATGGGAAAGATTTGAACTTTGTCACTATATCTATATTAGATGAAACCTAATATTTAGGTTCTAAGAAATACTACTAAACCATAATAATTACTCCTTTCGTTCCAAAATATAAGATCAAATTTTGAGATATTTTCAAATTCAAAACTGATGTTGGTAGTATTCAAAACTTTTTAAATCAACTTCAAATAGTCAAAATGACTCAACTTCATAATATCCTCTAGTGACTGTTCGTCATGAAGGACTTAATTATTGGAATCAGTTTTCCATCAAATGGCGGAATATGCCGCATGGATTCGTTACGGTTGACCAATACAGAGTGTTGATAGTCCAATTGGAACCAATTTTTGTTTAAAAAATTGAGAAATTTTGGTTGAAAATTAACATCGACTAATTCTAAATTTTCATGTCCATTAATTATCCTTTTAATCGAGTTATTAACATATTATTATCACTTACCAACTTTTCTTTCCAGACATTCATTCACCTCGTTTTTAATCCAAATTCAAAAAACGCATAAAAATATAAATTAATTTAGTCGAGAAAAATTCTAATTGGCAAAACTATATTTTTTCACCATTTATCTTAGCGCGTTTCTTATATCATCGAACTTTTAATTTTTGGATTACCCCATTAAACCCGATTAAAATATTTTAATTGGGTCATTCCGTCCAAAAATAGTTAATGATGACGTTAAAGTTACTGACATTATACGATATAGGAAAAAAATAAAAAAAATTGTTTATATGGCAAAAAAAATCAAAAACAGATTTTTAAAGTTTTAAAAATAACAAAAACATAATAAAATACAACAAAAAATTTTAAAAACAGATTTTTTTAAAAATATATTTTTTTGAAAACAGATTTTTTAAAAAAATAGAATTCTATAAAAATAGATTTTTTAAAAAATTGAATTTATAAAAATGATTTTTTTAAAAATAGCTTTTTTTAAAAAACAGCTTTTTAAAACATTTTTTTTAAAAACAGTTTTTTTTAAAAACAGGTTTTTTTCAAAAACAGAATTTTTGAAAAACAGATTTTTAAAAAATAGAATTCTAAAAAATATACTTTTTTAAAAACATATTTTTTAAAAAATAGAATTTTTTAAAACAGTTTTTTTTAAAAAACGGCTTTTAAAAAAATAGAATTTGTAAAAAACGGGACTTTTTTAAAAATAGTTTTTTTTAAAATATAGAATTTTTAAAAACAGTTTTTTAAAAAAATAGAATTTTTAAAAATATACTTTTTTTAAAAACAGTTTTTCAAAAATTATGTTTTAAAAAACTGTTTTTAAAAAAGGCGATTTTTTAAAAATTAAAATTTTAAAAAAACTGTTTTAAAAAATTCTATTTTCTTAAAAATCTGTTTTTAAAAACTTTAAAAATCTGTTTTTAAAAATCGCCTTTTTTGAAAAGAGTTTTTTTTAAAAATAGAATTTTAAAAAATATACTTTTTAAAAACTGTTTTTTCAAAAATTATGTTTTTTAAAAAGGTGATTTTTTTAAAAATCTGTTTTTTAAAATCGCCTTTTAAAAAAAAACAGTTTTTTTTTAAAACATAATTTTTTGAAAAACTGTTTTTAAAAAAGTATATTTTTAAAATTTCTATTTTTTAAAAATATATATATTTAAAAAATCTATTTTTTTAAAAATCTGTTTTAAAAAATTCTATTTTTTTTAAAAACAGGTTTTTTAAAAAATCCATTTTTTAAAAAGTCCCGTTTTTACAAATTCTATTTTTAAAAATCTGTTTTTTAAAAAAATTGTTTTAAAAAATCTATTTTTTTAAAAAATATGTTTTTAAAAAAAGTATATTTTTTAGAATTCTAGTTTTTTTTAAAATCTGTTTTTCAAAAAAATTGTTTTTTAAAAAATTATTTTTTAAAAAATCTGTTTTTAAAAAAATTCATTTTTTATAGAATTCTATTTTTTTTTTAAAATCTGTTTTTAAATTTTTTTTAAAATTTTTTGTTGTATTTTATTATGTTTTTGTTATTTTTAAAACTTTCAAAAATCTATTTTTCAGTTTTTTTTTTGCCACATGAGCAATTTTTTTTTGCGACATCAGCGCCACTTTAACGTCTGTCAACTATTTTGGACGGAATGACCCAATTAAAATATTTTAATTAGTTTAATGGGGTAATCCAAAAAATTAAAAGTTCAGTGAGGTATTAAGTAAAACGTGCCAAGTATAGTGGTGAAAAACATAGTTTTGCCAATTTTAATTTGTTGAGTTTGAACTTGTTTAAAATTAAAATAAATCATTTCAAAATGAACTTAAATTTTTTGTACGAACTTGACCCATATCATATTATAGATATTATAATATTTTTATTATAAAGATAAAAATAATTAATTAATCATTAAATGAGTCAAATTTATTTAAATTAAAATTGTGACGCCCCAAAAATTAGGTATACATCACCCATCTTGAGTCGCCAGATACATGGTACAGAATTCAAATACAACTTAATAATACAACTGTAGTGTACAATACGACAAAACATAAACTGTGAGTTTGAATACAAATATTGTCTACTAAAGAGTATACAAACTCAAAAGGAGTCCTCATTACAATTATTATCACACTGTTTCACAGAATAGTGAGGACTACTAATGCAAACATCTAGGACCATCACTCTGTTCTCCGACTAGTCCTTGCTACGTTTTCATTTCCTGAAGAGAACAGTGAAAGAAAGGGTGAGCTCAACTAGCCCAGTAAGAAATATTATGACTAAGACAATGCAGAATAATTTATCGTTAGCCTTCAACAGTGTTAAACTGATAAAATATAATAACTATCAAGTAGGGAATAAAATCTACTATCTTCTATGATTTAAAAGGTTTTTCATCACTTTTATCGCTGGGACACAACTTAATAAAAAAAATCCACATCATCGAATCACCCCTGCACTACGGCCAAGGATATTCTTTAGTATTATGAGCACGAATTATCCATGCACTACGGCTAAAGATAATCATGTTTTCATCAACGGTCCTGATCATGCCATAAAATAATTCATCTTTGCACTACGACCAAAGAGAATCCATAGCCATAATCATACCAAAAACTGTCCATCAATGCACTACGGGCCAATGAGAACATTTTCCACATCATTTGTAACATTACGGTTATGATTATACCGAATAATCCCTGGTCATAATCATATCAAGTTCATCTATGCACTACAGGCCACAGATGACTTTCAACATAATATAAGCATGAGGATGATGACAATGATATAAGAATTCAATAAAACAAGTTCAAGAATTAATTTATCCAGGAACTAATAACGTCCACATTGTCAACATGATACTTCTTTGTAGAGTAAAATTCAAGAATGCTCAGAAGAATATTTTCATGAAAAGATACTAGATGAAGCGCAAATATCAAGGATATTCCACTAATTTCATGGAGTATAGAAGTCAAAGTTTTAACTAAGTGAGTATAATAAAGAATGGAATAACAAAACAAATCATCATGCATGCGATAGACCGGTGTAACATCGATTACAGGACATGGTGCTCACGATACAACATACATCGTCATTTATCTAAATAACTCTAATAATAATAATAATAATAATAATATTAACTATTACATACTTATTCAAAATAAAGTCCCAAGTCTTTACAACCTTTAATAAACTAAAACTTAAACTTAGCGTTTATCGCTACATCACATCATATGCGGAAATATAATTATTACATAAATAATTTTCATCATTTCATCTTAGACTTTCCTTTGTCCTTGCTGAGAGCCCTCATTATTATCATCCTTAACCGAAAGGTTTAAGCAAGAATGAGCACAAATTGCCCGACAAGTATATAAAGTAGTTTGAGAACATACATCAAGTAAAAGCATTAGTATGAATATTTCTCAACGGTTGAAATAAATATCAAGAGATAAAGCCTGAATATCGGATAAGAGTTAGAATTCTCAATAGCATACTAAGGGTGTTAGATACCACGAACATTACTTTCTTTCATCAAAAACCATCGAGACGGTTTAACAATCGGATAGATTGTAAGCGGTCTCTGCAAATACTCCGGTGATCGATTTATCGCACCTACATTGTGCACAAGTATAAAGTTTAAACGCATAAGCGTAAATGGGACTATAGGCTGAGCATCGATTACCAGATTATTCGAGTTGTTCATCTTAGTATTCATGCGGGACCTCACCAAAGCAATTTGGATTGGTAAACATTCAATAGCTTCAAAGGATTTGAATTGTTCAAACAATATACTACGTTTGCATCAATAACATCTAGCTGAAACGAAAGCTAGAAAGCATGTTCGAATATAGTTCATTAAGGGTATACGAACTTTAAAGTATAGAAGTTACAATAGGAACTAAATAATCATCAATAACGTTTCGCAACACAATTGAAGTTATAGAACTTTACAATAGACGAGCTTGCACGAATGATTACTTAATCACAAGCCCAAACTTACCCTCGCTGCAATCAACTGAATAAGAGTTGAATAAATTCATAATGAAAAATAGGGTAAGTGTGACAACCCCAAAATAGGTCCATTTCACCCAACCTATTCAGAGTCTCCAAATACATGGTATAGAAAACAACTACAACTTTATTACAACAATTGTCGTGCAAAATACAACAACTCATGTCTTGTGAGTTTTGATACAAATATATATATATATATATCAAATGTGACTCTTGACACCAACTTGGGTAGCACGTCACCATGACATCTTACATAAAGGTATAGTCAAAAACTGTTTTAGAAATTAAAATCTTTGGGAAGTGCTCAAGGAAACCTTCGTACATGGAAGGCCCGTGCGTCAGGTTATGATAGATATCATATGGCCACGTAATTATCCTTGGTTGACCCTAATAGACCCCAAAGAAAAACGAGAAGATTACTATCATATTCTTTCCAATGGTGAGTCTTCTCTTGACATATCATTATCTCCACTGTCTCTAATTGAGAATTATACTTCAAACAAACACCAAGATCATATAGGTAGTGCGCGTAGATATACTCAGTAAGTGGATGTGCACAACCATGTCTTATGATGACACGAGATTGTATATCTTTAGACATCTTGTATGATATTGGCAACACCCTTCCAACGTTGGGTTCGCCTCACCTTATTTAATTCACCAAATATAACTACTAAATGATGACCACCGTTCTATTCCCCTGTTACCCCCGCTCGACCCAGCTACACTCGTATTACACGAAAGGAATTGTGAAGCAAAAGGGTGAGCACAACTAATCATAAAGAATATCATGACTAAAGATAATTAAATTATCAATAGCCTTCATCAATAATAAATCGAGATTTAGAACATATGGTAGATGATAAAAATTTCAACCATAGTTCTTGACGTGAACGAAGCAATCTATTAGAAGAGTCAAATAGACCATAAAATCTATTATCTTCTCCATGTTAAAAGTCCACCAACAATATCCACAGTAACATCAATCAACAATTCTCATCCACAATCATATGTATAACTTCATAATCGTAATTGTAGTTCTAAATTCCTTTTCTCATCCAGACAAAGATAATTTTCATCACCGAAACATCAAAGATCATGGTTATACCAAATCACGATTCATGTTCATAATCATACTAATAAATTTATCTTTTACTCACGGGCCAAAGATATTCATCAACAAGTCATATTTGCACTACATGCCAAAGATATTCAACAACAGGTCATCTTTGCATTACGAGCCAAAGATATTAATCAACAACTCATCTTTGCACTACAGGCCAAAGATATTCAACAACAAGTCATCTTTGCATTACGAGCCAAAGATATTCATCAATAATTCATCTTTGCACTACGGGCCAAAGATATTCATCAATAATTCATATTTGCACTACAGGCCAAATATATTCATCAACAGTTCATATTTGCACTACAGGCCAAATATATTAATATCTCAAAGAATATATAATCATTTTAGAATTTATATAAACAATAATTATAACCATGTTGATCATTTCACCTTTGCACTTAAGCTAAAGATATTTAATTATAAATTCAATGGTCATGATCATACCAGTCAACAATTCAATTTTGCACTACTTGCCAAAGAGAACCCATAGTCATGATCATACCAAAAATCTATCCATCTTTACACTCAAGTCAAAGAGAAATATCATCATTAAGGTTATAAAAATGTTATATATGATAATAAAAATAATATGATCAAAACATCTAGATTTAATCTCAAGAGTAAGATTCATAAATCAATGATCTCATAACACCTTAATCAAAATGTTATAAATCACTTAATAATCTCATAATCTAATATTATTAATACTACCACAATATTTTAATCATTTCTTAAACTTATAAATAATTTTTTTTAATTGTTTACACTTTACTAATAAATACATTTAATCATCCTAAAATGTCAAACTCATAAGATTTCATCACCAATAACCAAAACCCTCATCAAAAATCTGCATATACCTCATATATGATTCTCAAGCCATAAAATCATATTTTCCAATTTTCTTAGTTCACATAACATATTTAATTCATTTACTCATAACTAAAATATTTTCATGAAAAATACCAAATCAATTCCAAAAATATTTCTTTTTCTGGAATTTAGCATAATATAGTCCCATATTGAACATATGTTTTTCTCGGAATTTTTAAAATTCATTTACTATTTTTCACATGTCCAAAACCACCGACTATTCAGACATTTATCATAAATTGTACTTTTATCCAAAAATTCCGAAATTTATCGAGTATACTGATATTATATAGATGTACTCCCAATAAAAATTTCATCAATTTTGGAGTTAATCACAAGGAGTTATAAGCGGTTACTTTTAAAATAGTCTTTTCTCATAAAATCCATAACTCTAATCTATACATCCAAAATCGCCATTTTGGACACAATCTACAAAACTCATCAAAATATCATTTCAAATTTTTCCAGAATTTTGAAGGTCCAAAAAAATTCAAAATTGAAAAACATAATAACCACTTACATACTAACGACAATATCCCTTACTATCCCCTTACTCAAAAAAGCAAGATTTACATTTGGAATGACGTGAAACGAACTTGCCTTAGAATAGCAAAACTAAAGATATCAAAATACTCACAAGAATACACTCGATAATATAGAGAGAAATAGAGAGAAAACTTAGGTTTACGGTGTGATTTTCAATTTTAACCTAAGTAGCTATTTATAAGAAATTGCTTAGAACACCAAAGCGAAAATTTATTAAAATAATATTATTTATAATAAAATTTCCTTAGAACACCTTTGAATCTAAATTCAATAATTTAACACAAGCAAGTGGGACCCACCAAAGTGTAAAAAACTTTTTTCTTAAATAAAACAATTAAAACTTCCAAAAATCAATTATTCTGGAACTTCGGAAGTTCAATAATTCATAATAAATAATTCTTTTATCATAAAAATTTGAACCACATGTCCTTTTCATAGAAAATTCCATTCTCTACAACTTTGCAGCAGAAAGTTTTTCCAAATTCCAAACAAAAATTGACCGAAATCCACAAACGGACGATTTTACAGGCTATAATCAGATTTCAGTCAAAATTTGTGTACACCATCATGTTTAACATGTGTTAAACATTTTTTGTAACACACAAAACATGTGTTTAGCATATAATGCAACAAAACTACTCTTCCTCCTCATTTATTCATATATCACACGTTCATTGTAAAAATATCACCATTATTATATTACTGTAATATAATAACATATTTTATCAGAAAAGATAAAATATCAATTTTCAACAATTGTCACATTAAAAATTTTCTCCATTTATAACCACATAAAATGAATATTTTCTTTATCATATAAATCAATAATTAATTATTCACAAATAATATTACAGAATCACAATAATCGATAAACTTGAGCGGCTCCCAGGAAGAGAGGGCTTTCCAATAAGAATTTCTCCTTACTGGCGCGCAATTAGATGACCAAAACTCTCCTTGACAGGATTTTCTAGACATTGCCAATAATGTTATCTAATAATATTATCCAAATAATATGAATTATTGATCCGATAATGGGACATCATGTCGTAGTGACAATTATTGAAACAACAATAATATAAAATATCAACGTAGCAATTATTGAATCAATAAAATAAAATATTGAACAGTAATTACTGTAACAATTATTGAGTAATGCCTTCTTATGAAATTTTTTTATCATGCTTCGTGAATAGTAACTTGTGAATAGTAACTCGTGAATAGTAACTCCTGAATAGTAACTCATGAATAGTAACTCGTGAATAGTAACTCATGAATAGTAACTATAAAAAATTGAATACTTTTATTTCATAAAATTCGGGGTCTTACAGTAAGAAACTTGCCTTGATCGTTGTTTACCAATAACAGATTAACGACCTATATATCTGCACTTCACGTGCCTACTACAATCAATTAGATAATCACGCACATCAACTATTAGCAACGTAGTAGTTGTAATATAAACTTTACTCTATAATTTTCGGAGTTCACTCTATGATTTTTCACTCTACCATCTACACACTCTACGATTTTCGAGAGTTCACTCTACGATTTTCACCGACTCTACGATTTTCATTGTTGACTCTACGATTTTCACTCTCTTATCTCGACTTCTACGATTTTCGAGAGTTTACTCTACGATTTTCATTGACTTCTACGATTTTTTCTGATTTACTCACGATTTTTATTGACTCTACGATTTTCGAGAGTTTACTCTACGATTTTCACTGACTCTACGATTTTCAGAGTTTACTCTACGATTTTCATTGACTCTACGATTTTTAGAGTTTATTCTACGATTTTATTGACTCTAATCTAAAGATGATATGACCATGATACTTGGACATAATAAACTTCATACATCAAGGTATTTTACAAAAATATAACATTCATAAAACTAGAATGCTAAGACCACAAACCAACCGCATAGAAAAGCGTGCAAGCACTAGTTTTATACTTAGAAAAATTCGGAATTTCCAGTCGCAGATTTATTACCAACATGCATGCTTACGATTTTCATAACTTGCTCAATTTAACTCCATTTCCTATGAAATTTGGACAGGTTGTACCTCATGTTACATACTATTTTACAAAATTATTACATAAGTTAATCGAGTCATATACACCATGATTCCGAGGCTCCGAAAAACCCCAAAAATCACAGATTACTAGTTAAACCCAATTTGACAAAAAATTCGTGATTTTGCTTCTATCATGCAATTAAATTATTCCTAATGTCGGATCATCTCTCTCACATGTTTTCACATTTCACAACATCAAACTTCAACAAACTTCCACCTTTTGATTAATTTAGCACCTTAGAGACATTTTATCAAAGGTAGAGCATGCATTGCATAATTCTTTTTGATTTTCTATGAATTTGATGCATGATTAACCCATATCTTTTGTTTTTAATGATCTATAATCATCAAACAACAAAGATAATATGGCAACCACAAAGCCACAACAAATCATTTACCAATTTTATATGCATTTTCTTCTCATTTTTCTTATAAAAATAAAATGGGTTCATGAATTACCTTTTGATGAATTTCTTCTTGGTTTAATATGATGCTCCTTCTCCTTGCTTGTCAAATACTCAGTAATCCTCCAAAATTAGTTCTAACTCTCTTAGGCTCTCAATTTCTCTCCATGTTTACTCACTTGGTGGAATTTTATTAAAAGAAAAGTGTGTTTGTATATATGCATAGCTTTGTTAGAGTCTTTTGATTCCCATAACCCCCAACTCTAATGATTAATTACTCATAATACTTAATACTACAATAATATAGTTAATTAATAGGAAGAATGTGGGAGTTAGAGAAAATGAATGCGGGAGTTAGAAAAATAAAAAGAATTTTGATTTTAAGGAATAAAATAAATTACTTCCACCTTAGTTATTATGTAATATACGATACTCCTCCCTTGTCCCAATTTAATAGTCTCATGGGTCCATCGACCAAATTTGATTTCTATTATAAAAAAATACATATATTATTTTAATCAATTAATCAATTAATAAGCTATTTGACTATTTTACCCTTCGGAACCAAACTTTGCGAACCATATATCAATTCCTACTAAAGTCGACGTTTCGGACGTCATGGAACTATCCATTTAGTCAAATTCATCTCTAAAATTTGTAGTTGACTTTTTCCTCAAAAAAGTCAACTGGTTGACTTTGACCAAAAAGTCAACTGTGACACTTTTTCATGATTACAGTCTATCCTGACTAATTTCGACGTTCCGGACTCGAATACGCAGTCCGCGTCTCTAAATTCCGCTCTGAACTCCAACTCATGATTTAATACCATCCCACGTAATAAAATAGAATAATTCCCTACTTAATTTAATTTTTTTTTTAAATAGTTAAATAAAACTAAACCAACCATTTAAATACATCTCATCACATATCTTGAAATAACACATATATGTACCACACACATACATCTAATAAATTAAATCACCCAAAAGTTTCATATAAATTAGATTCATTAATAATTCTTAAATTACAAAAAAAAATCTCGGATATTACATTCAATTCCTCCTTAAAAGGATTCCGTCCCCCGAATCATTACACATCAATCAAAAAAGATTAGGGTAATTTTTCATCATTTTCTCCTCGAGTTCCCACGTAGCCTCATCGGCGTTGTGGTTCCTCCACAATACCTTAACAGAAGGTATTATCTTATTTCTTAACACTTGTTCTTTTCTATCGATTATCTGCAATGGGACCTCTTCATAGATTAAGTCCTTTTTAAACTGAATAGGTTCCTCTATGACATGCTTGTAATCCTGCTTAAAGGGTCGTATGACAGAAACATGGAACACGTTGTGTATATGTTCTAATCCCTTAGGCTTTTCAATGCTACCTTAACGAGCTTTCGACCAACGACTCCCATACCATTAAGACCTTAGGGTGCTAGGTGTAAAGACAATCCCCTCGGGCTTACTTACTCAAGCAACAAAGGCCACAAAACTAGACAAGCACGCCACGATGTTTATTCATACTTTTTTTCTTTTTTTTATAGCTTATATACCCCAAATATTCTCCCAAACTTAGGTTCTTGTCTAACTTTGGCCATCACTACTTATTCTTATCATTCTTTCATTCAAACTAGCATTATCCTTTAGAGTCCGATTATGTATCAATTTACACTCAAGCATTCAACAAGTTGTTTTTACTGTGATATCCTTATTATACCAGTTTCAAACAGACAAAGACTCAATTCATAACAAGAAATCACATCAAAACTTTAATAGTCAGTACTATACTTGTTTACTCAATTCTAATCTCATCATTGGCTAAAATTAAACTATTACCATCTAATAACTGGATTCATGCAACTTAACTATATGCAATGTTTTTTTTTAAAATTCCATGAACATGATCACTTGTAATAACTAAACAAACTAACTAACATGATTATTAAAATTTTCATTAATTAACCAGGCAGAAAACATAATCCCCCAAACTTAAATCAAGTAATGTCCTCATTACGACAAAATAATTCAAATAAAAGTATGAGGACTTCCCTGAAAATGAGTCACTGCTTGTTGTCGTCCGAAGGAGGATATGTTAGTAGGATAGGAGGAATAGGCATGACCACCGGATGCACATTAGGATTGCAACGGGAAAATGCATCAGCACGCGTGTTGAATGCATTGGCATTGTACTGATGCATTAAATCTTGATGTTGTGCCAACCACAAAAATTGATTCCTTGAGCCCCGAGGTGGTTGCTCTTGCATTGGTTCCGCTCCAACTGGGGGTGAGGGTTGGCGGATCATAATATAGCCTTCTCCACGTGGATGTGATCTCGCCCCTTTCCATGCCTTGTACTTCTCAATTGTAGCATGATCGATTATAGCCATCGGTTATTGGACAGGCTCAGAAGGCTGCCACTGCACCCCAGCTTTACGGCATAAATCAGTGATTGAGAAACCATGTAACACACCTCCAGTAGTACTCCCTCGTAGTAACCGGTCAATGGACTCTTGAATACACTCCCCCACATCGACGTTGAAGAATGCAATGGAGTTATTCACACGGTAATGGTGGTGAACAATCCCATATAATAGTCGAGCTCGTTCCTTAGTTACATCATTTTGGTGGCGTGTGGGCATTAAACGGGCACACATAAATGCATACCAAGCTTTACCATATCTGTTAGAGTTTATGCCCTAGAGGCCAATTATTTGATATAATTGCTTAACGTTTTGATATTATATTTGATTGAATAAATATATGATTTTATTATGGTTTTATTTACTGCGTAATATAATTGTTAACATAATAAAATTCCTTAGAATAGTGATACAAATTATATAGTTTCAAGTATGTGACTTGAACATGAGATTATATATTACCATTAGTATCGGTGTTCTTAAATGTCCCCTAATCGAGTATCATTGTTGATGGGACAACAATGATGCATGGAGACTAAGTATGTGGATCGATTTGATGACCAAATCTCATTGGTCATAAATATATGAGATATTAAGTCAATGCATAGTACATGTTAAAGAACGATGTCTTGGAACGGACCCACCATGAGAATTCTATATGGAGCATTATGCGAGAAGTGTCGTTAGCAATTCTCATAGTGACAATGATGTAATGGTCCTCGAGGCACGAAATCACTATATTACTTACACGAGAATTTATGTACTTTGATATCATCAAATGTCACCTTTAATAGGTGGACTATAAAGGTGATTATTGGGTTCATCATTAATCGTGAGAAATATGAGTGATCTAGATGGAATTTAACCATCCTATATATTATGGGTGATATTCATAGGCCTCTTGATTGAGTAGGACTATGAAATGCATGGCCATGCTCAAATAGTGATTTGTTTCATATAGTCCACTCATTGATCAAGAAAAACTCGATTAAATTATTAAGAGTATGACACATTCCATGACTTCGAGTTTAATCTAGGATATTAAGGTTAAAAGGATTAAATTACATTGAAACATTGGTCACTTAAAAGGTTGCATCGAATCATCGATCTTATTATTACTTGGGTAGCGATTGATGCATTACTAGATGTCGCTTCACTTTGTTTATAATTTTATAATATGATTTTAAAATTATTGCCAGCGTAATAATAACCTATAGGTCACACACATAGAACGTTATTTAAAAGGAATTAATTTAAATTTTAAGGATTTAAATATATTAATATGATTAATAGTATTTAAATCAATTAATTTAAATTAAAAGGATAATTTGTATATATGTATATTAATTAAGTAAGACTTAATTAAGAGATATATATATAAATTCGGATTTTATAAAATTAGGTTTTGATTTGATTAATTCCTTTTAACTACTATATATATGATATATAGCAGCCTACTTAGGGTAAGATATCATAATTGAAAAACCTGGCCGCTCTTAGAGCAGAGACTAGAGAGAAAGCAGTTTGAAAAATCCATTCCTTTTGGTGGCTAGTACTGCAAGTTCTTCTTATTGCAAAATCGTTTCGACGGTTCGATGCGGTGTTCGTGTGGATACTCCGTAAGTATGTAATCGGTTTGTATCAAGCGTTGGAGATTCGAGGCGCAATTCAGATTCTCATTTTTGTTTATATCGGTATAATCTCTAAACCTCTGAATTAATTGATTTTCGCATGGATCCTGTTTTAGGGTTTCGAAAATTGCATTAAAATTTTAATTTCCGCTGTGCATTTCTGTGCCGAAGCCCAACAATATCAACTAAGTTCGGAGTGGGGAAAACTTATATTTTCATCCGTTCCGGCACGAGTTACCCATTGAGTTCCGGTTTGCATAATCTGATAATCAACTCGTCTAGATCGGGCAAACCATCTTCATATCGGTCAGCCTGTGGGGCCTCTAACCCAAAATACTCGTTGATAGCATCGGCATGAAACGCCACCGGTTTACCCAGAACCATGACTATGTGATTGACATGTTCCATTACGTTGGCATAAAACTCTTTCACTATATTGAGCACCGCTAGAAGTGGTTGTTCTACTAACTGAAATCAATTACGTTCTACAATTTGCAAGGCCAAATCACCATCCAAGTTAGCATTCCGCTTCAATCCACGTTCGAGCACCAAATTCTTCTTGTCGATGGATGACTTGAATCTTTCCGCGACCCTCTCTCACTAACAAATTTCATATGATCATATTAAGGCCGAGCAGTGGAGGTGGATGGATGTTGTCTTTTCTGGGAAGACATGGTGTTTCTGGTGACGTTTAGGCTCAAATTTTGGTTCAGGACTTTTATCAAATAGTTGGTGAGTGAACTGGTTAATTCCCCCAAAATTTGTTGCTTGGTAGTATCTTGCTAGCCAACGTGTGAAATCAAACAACACACTCCTTGGGCACCCAATTCCCAAGGTTTTCCAACCAATTGGTATCAAGAAAAGAGAAGAATATTGAGAATGAAGTAAGTTGTTCTTACCTTCAATGATTTTTGTGTTTCCCTCTTTGTAAAGATGTCCCAATTTGAATGAATTTGTGCAAGGAAGGAATTAGATTTAGGATTGGAGTGTAGTGTTTATATCTGTTATGAATTTGGCTACTTGTATGGTTAGAGTTCATATAGGGGATGAAAAACCAACGTGGGTTGGGAGTTGGAGAGTGTATGGGTTTAATGTGAAGGGAAGTTGAAAAGGAGAAGGAGAGATGGTGTAGTAGGAGTTATGGAGAGATGGTGTAGTGGGAGTTATAGGAGTTATGGAGTAGTGGTGTAGTGGGAGTTATAGGAGTTATGGAGTAGTGAAAGTGTTAGAGGTGTAGGAGAAGTGGGGAAGTTGAGTGTAAGAAGGATAGTTATAGTGGTTATGGCCGAAGACAAAGCAATTAAAATAATTTGGATGCACAGGATTTACGAGGCACACCAGCATGGGTGTATGCCTGAGATGGCGTGCCTCGCGCTAGGAAGTCAGTAGTTGCTAGCATAGTAGCGCGCCCCGCGTCGTGTCTACATATTGGGTAGCACGACCCGCGCTAGGAGGTTAGTAGCATATGGAGTAGTGGCGAGCCACGCGCCCCTTGTATGTTTGATATAGCGCCGTGGGATCGAAGAATTGGCGCGGTCCGCACTGGCATCACAGTAGCTTTAGTATTAGTGGCACGCCCCGCCCCGTTTCTGTGTGTTGGGTGGCGCGGCCCGCGCTAAGGTGCCAGTAGTCTCAATTTCTCTCTATGTTTACTCACTTGGTGGAATTTTCTTAAAAGAAAAGTGTGTTTGTATATATGCATAGCTTTGTTAGAGTCTTTTGATTCCATAACCCCAACTCCCATCCGCCCCAACTCTAATGATTAGTTACTCACAATACTTAATACTACAATAATATAGTTAATTAATAGGAAGAATGTGGGAGTTAGAAAAATAAAAAGAATTTTGATTTTAAGGAATAAAATAAATTACTTCCACCTTAGCTATTATGTAATATACGTATACTCCCTCCCTTGTCCCAATTTAATAGTCTCATGGGTCCATCTGTTTAACTGATTTCTATTATAAAAAAAATACATATATAATTTTAATCAATTAATAAGCTATTTGACTATTTTACCCTTCGGAACCAAACTTTGCGAACCATATATCAATTCCTACTAAAGTCGACGTTCCGGACGTCATGGGACTATCCATTTAGTCAAATTCATCTCTGAAATTCGTAGTTGACTTTTTTCCTAAAATTAGGTATACATCACCCATCTTAAGTCGCCAGATACATGGTACAGAATTCAAATACAACTTAATAATACAACTGTCGTATGTACAATACGATAAAATATAAACTGTGAGTTTGAATACAAATATTGTCTATTAGAGAGTATACAAACTCAAAAGGAGTCCTCATTACAATTATTATCACACTATTTCACAGAATAGTGAGGACTACTAATGCACCATCTAGGACCATCACTCCGTTTCCAGGCTACGTGCTCCAAATTTATATTCTCATTTCAAGAGAAAAAGGTGAAAGAAAGGGTGAACTCAACTAGCTTAGTAAGAAATATTATGACTAAGATAATGCGTAATAAATTATCATTAGCCTTAAGCAATTGTTAAACCGATACAATATAACAAACATCAAGTTTAATCTGTGGCGGAACAAGCAATCCATTAGAAGAGTCAGTAGAGAATAAAATCTACTATCTTCTATGATTTAAAAGGGTTTTCATCACTTTTATCGCTGAGACTCACCTTAATAAATAATCCACATCATCAAATCATCCCTGCACTACAGGCCAAGGATATTCTTTAGTATCACGACCACGAATTATCCATGCACCACGGGCCAAAGATAATCATGTTTTCATCAACGATCCTGATCATGCCATAAAACAATTCATCTTTTCACCCTTGGCTGAAGAGAATCCATAGCCATAATCATACCAAAAATTGTCCATCAATGCACTACAGCCAATGAGGACTTTTTTCACATCATTTGTAACATTACGGTTATGATTATACCGAATAATCCCTGGTTATAATCGTACCAAGTCCATCTATGCACTATAAGCCACAGATGACTTTCAACATAATATAAACATAAGGATGATGACAACGATATAAGAATTCAATAAAACAAATTCAAGAATTAATTTATTCAGGAACTAATAATGTCCAAATTGTCAACATGATACTGCTTTGTAGAGTAAAATTTAAGAATGCTCAGAAGAATATTTCCATGAAAAGATACTGGATGAAACGCAATTATCAAGGATATTCCACTAATTTCATGGAGTATAGAAGTCAAAACTTTAACCAACTGAGTATAATAAAGAATGGACTAACAAAAGAAATCACTATGCATGCGGTACTTCGCATAGACATGTTATTCCAACAGATTAATAATTAACGGAACTAGGTTAGGCGAAATTCACACCGACAGTATGTTCCCAACAGAATAATAAAGAATGGAATAATAACAGAAATCACCATGCATGCGTACTTAGCATGTATGAGCGAGTTATTCAACGAATAATAATAATTAACGGAACCAGTCGAGATTTAAATTTACAAGCGGGATGTTCCAACAGAATAATAAAGAATGGAATAACAACGAAATCACCATGCATGGTAGATTTGCGATGATACAAGTTATTCCAAAGAATACTAATAAAGACGGAACCGAATACGACGTAAAAACGCATGTATATGATATTCCAACGTAATAATAATAAAGACGAAACCAGTCCGGCATAAAAGCTAATGCAGAAGGGATATTCCAACGAGAATAATAAAAAGGCGGAATCAGTCCGGCGTAAAATGCATGTATGTGATATTCCAAATGTAATAATAAAGACGGAATAACAGAAGAATGTCACCATGTATGCAGTACTTTGCATAGACAGGTTATTACAACATAATAATAAAGAATGGAATAACAGAAGATCTCTTCAAGAATAAGAAAGAAAGAATACCCCTTATGAGTACAACAAATAATATTCTCTACCTTAGAAAGAAGACTACTGAATATAGAAGTAGTGAAGTAGCATAACACTTTATTCTCTCTCTATAGTTTATCTCTCTAGAGTTTCAGTGAATTCGTAAGAAAATAATGAAGGAATGAGCTTCTATTTATAGAAAAATGGACTGCATAGTAACTAACTCATGAACGATCCAGATTGATTTACTTTAATCTGACGGTCCATATTTAAAGTAAAATCTTTTAAATAAAATATAATATATTCTATTTATAATCTAATAAAACGAATAACTTTATAAAAGATTTTACTATGCAAATACTATGCATAATAAAATATAATATATTATAATTATTGTCTAATAAAACAAATAACTTTATAAAAGTATTTTGTTTTATATAAAAAGATTTTACTATGCAAAACACTATGCAAACACTATGCAACACTATGCATAATAAAATATAATATATTCTATTTATAGAATAACTTTATAAAAGTATTACATTTTTATATAAAAATTTTTTACTATGCGAATACTATGCAACACTATGCATAGTAGAATATAATATATTCTATTTATAGAATAACTTTATAAAAGTATTCTGCTTTTATTACATTAATAATACCAATAAAACAAAACCGGAGTGACTTATCACATAAGCATCGATAATCAATACTGGTGTGCTACTATGCAACCACACGACATCGCACTTTTTTTACTCTGAGAGTAGTTCAACATTATTAACGGTAAAACTTCCGCCGTTATTTTTAATAAAATATTTTTGTCGTTTTCTCAATCCGATAATTAAGATTATGAGGTCCACCAATGATTGTGCCATCGTTGCGAATATTTCTGATAAAACAAATATTCCCCACCAATCGAATATAATATGACAACTTGCATACTTTGCAAAATTTATAAATACTACCCACAACTATAACATTATATCAAATCCACACCATAATATTCAAAAAAAATATTTCGAGAAAATAAAATCTTTATTCATAAAATCTGGGGTCTCACATGGTTGACTTTGACCAAAAAGTCAACTGTGACACTTTTTCGTGATTACGATTCTATCTCGACTAATTTTGGACGTTCGGACTCGAATCAGATTCACGTCTCTAAATTAAAACTCCCGAACTCCAAATTTCATGATTTAATATCATCTCACGTAATAAAATAGAATAATTCCTACTTAATTTAATTTTTTTAAATAGTTAAATAAAACTAAACCAACCATTTAAATACATCTCATCACATATCTTGAATAACAAATATATGTACCACACACATACATCTAATAAATGAAATCACCCAAAAGTTTCATATAAATTAGTTCATTAATAATTCTTAAATTACATAAAAAAATCTGGATATTATTAAAGTGAGTTATTCCAAGCAGAATAATAAATAAAGGAACCCCGGTCCGGCGTAAACGCATGCATGACGAGGATATTCCAATAGAATAATAAAGAATGGAACTAGGTCAGAGGTAAAACGCATGCATGTGATATATTCAACGGAATAATAAATAATGGAACCAGTCCCGTAAACGCATTGAGACGAGGATATTCAAACATAATAATAAAAAATGAAATAATGTAAGAATTTCACCAAGTATAGGGTAGCTTCAGATATCAAAAGTTATTCCAATAGAATAAAAAATAATGGAATAATGAAGTTCTCTTCATGAATACAAAATAAATAATACCCACTACAAAAAAGAAAGCTGAATATAAGAGTAGGGAGTAGCGAGAATACTTTTCTATAGTTTCTCTATAATTTCTCTCTAGAGTTTCAGTGAATTGTAAGAAATAATGAAGGAATGAGCTTCTATTTATAGAAAAATGGGTGAATAAGTAACTAATTCATGAACTATCTAGATTGATTTACTTTTAAAGCAGACGGTCCCTATTGGTTTACTATTAAAACTTAAAGCAACAGTCCATACCGATTTATTATTAAAACTTTAAACTAGCGATCCATATTGATTCACTATTATAACTTTCACCAAATGGTCCATATTGATTCATTGTTATATCTTCAACCAACGGTCTGAAAAATTAGCACATCTCCTCATAGAATAATATTGTACCCAAAAATGATTTGGACCGAAAAGAAATATATTTTACGGGTGATCAATAGTACCCCATGAATAGTAACTCATGAATAGTAACTCGTGAATAGTAACTCATAAATAATAACTCGTGAATAGTAACTTCGTGAATAGTAATCGTGAATAGTAACTCGTGAATATTACTCAAACCACGAAAAGTGTCCCGAATACCGATTGAACAATCGAAAGTGACTTCTCACATAAGCATCAATAATCAATACAGTGTAGTAGATCTTGCAACCACAGCAGACATCGTACTTTTAACACGGGTGTTTCAACAGATTAACGGTAAAACTTTTCACAAGTTATTTTCATAAAGTATTTTGTTGCTTTTTCTCAATTCGACAATAATTCTAATATGGGGTCCACCAATGATTATCTGTCAAATACGGATATTCCCGATAAAAAGAATATTTCACGACCAATCAAATATTATATAACCACTTGCTTACTTTGCAAAATTTGTAAATATTACCCACAACTATAACATTACATCAAATCAACACCATAATATTAACAAAAATTATTTCGAGAAAATTAAATCTTTATTCATAAAATCTGGGGTCTCACAATCTCCCCTCCTTATGAAATTTCGCCCTTGAAATTTATGTACGTACATGGTATGCCGAACAGGTGAGGATACCTTGACTTCACTTCAAATTCTAACTCTTGAGGTATAACCTTTGAGCGTCGAATATGATCCTCTTATCCAAGATGTTAACACGTATCTCCTCATACGTTAAATCTTCTGCTATCTCGTCCGGTTCTAAATTAATAATGTGTTTCAGGTTGTCCCCATATTTACGTAACATCGATACGTCAAAAACGTTATGAACACGCGACATACTTGGCTGTAAAACGAGTCTATAGGCCACAGTTCTTACTTCATCGAGGATTTCAAATGGGCCAATTAAATCGAGGGTTAAGATTTCCTCTCTTCGTCGATTCTTGCTTCTAGAATAACGCACTCTTGAACCTTCTTCTTCACATTCATCAGCTCCGGGTGTGTAGCTTGAGCGGCTTTAACTTTATCGATTAAAGTCAATTCTACTCGTATATTCGTTATCTTCACGGGGGTTCGTATATTCGCACTTGTAAATGCATACAATCTTCTACTCAACGCGTCAGCTACCACGTTCGCTTTTCCACGATGGTATTGAATGATATGATCGTAATCTTCAACAGCTCGAGCCAACGTCTTTGGCGCATTATACATTCATTTTGGTTGAAGAAATATTTAAGGGTTTTGTACTGGGGTCAATATAAAATTTGATTTCACGCTCTGGGGTAGGCTAAGAAGTCTTCAGAAATACGTCAAGAAATTTATTAACGATAGAAATATCATTCAAAACTGTGACCCTCATCCAAGACTTGGATAACACGTCACATTGATACCTATCAACTTGACGTCCCCTACGGAAAGTCTGGCTTCAGTGCATTCCAGACAAGGAAATCAACAACGAAAGGATCGAGGCTCTTTACTTATGGATTGATATGACAATGATTGACTTTAGTGGTTTGGTTGCTTGAATTCGCATAATAGGTTGGTTAGGAATATGAAAGCTAACAACCTTACAAAAGGCTTGATGAGTAGTTAACCAATCGATTCCAAAAATCACATCAAAGGCAAGTATTTTCAAAGAGATAAGATCGACAGGTAACGTGAAAGTGTCGATTTGAATCAACAAGATCTATAAGCGATTGGAGGTAACGAAGGTTTCTACTTATCGAAGTTTCAACCAATAAGTCAAAGTCTAATTCTCTCGAAGTCAAATTTAAGCGTTGGCGCAAGTAAAGAGAGATAAAAGAATGGGTTGAACCGGTATCTAATAAGGTATAGACTTCGCAAGAATTTATAATTAACTAACCCGTGATAACTTCATTCGTGTTACTCGTCAAAAAAAAAAGCTCCCTTTTAAACTATCGATTTTGACTTGTCTGGTGTGACGCCCCCAAAATTAGGTATACATCACCCATCTTGAGTCACCATATACATGGTACAGAATTCAAATACAACTTAATAATACAAATGTCGTGTACAATACGAAAAAACATAAACTGTGAGTTTGAATACAAATATTGTCTATTAGAGATTATACAAACTCAACAGGAGTCCTCATTACAATTATTATCACACTATTTTACAGAATAGTGAGGACTACTAATGCACCATCTAGGACCATCACTGTTCCCGACTAGTCCCGACTACGTTCTCATTTCACGAAGAGAAACGGTGAAAGAAAGGGTGAGCTCAACTAGCCCAGTAAGAAATATTATGACTAAGATAATGCAGAATAATTTATCGTTAGCCTTCAACAATGTTAAACTGATAAAATATAATAACTATCAAGTTTAACTGCAGCGAAACAAACAATCCATTAGAAGAGTCAAGTAGGGAATAAAATCTACTATCTTCTATGATTTAAAAAGGTTTTTCATCACTTTTATCGCTGGGACTTAGCTTAATAAATAATCCACATCATCGAATCACCCCTGCACTACGGCCAAGGATATTCTTTAGTATCACGACCACAAATTATCCATGCACTACGGGCCAAGGACATTCGTGTATTCATTAATGGTCATGATCATGCCAACAATTGTCCATAAATGCACTACGGGCCAATGAGGACTTTTATCACATCATTTGTAACATTACGGTCATGATTACAATCAATAATCCCTCGGTCATAATCATACCAAGTCCATCTATGCACTACTGAAGCCACAAATGACTTTCAACAAAATATAAACATGAGGATGATGACAATGATATAAGAATTCAATTAAACAAGTTCAAGAATTAATTTATCTAGGAACTGATAACGTCCAAATTGTCAACATGATACTGCTTTGTAGAGTAAAATTCAAGAATGCTCAGAAGAATATTTCCATGAAAAGATATTGGATGAAGCGCAAATATCAAAGATATTCCACTAATTTCATGGGTATAGAAGTCAAAGTTTTAACCAACTGAGTATAATAAGAATGGAATAACAAAAGAAATCACCATGCATGCGATAAGACCACAAGCTAAAAGTTATTCCAATGTAATAATAAAGGA
This sequence comes from Panax ginseng, assembly GCA_020205605.1. Classification (NCBI taxonomy): domain Eukaryota; kingdom Viridiplantae; phylum Streptophyta; class Magnoliopsida; order Apiales; family Araliaceae; genus Panax; species Panax ginseng. The sequence goes on from CM035146.1 coordinate 10,090,379, forward strand.
TGGAACTAGGTCCGCCGTAAACGCATGCATGTGATATTGAGACGTAATAATAAATAATGGAACCCGGTCCCGCCATAACGCATGCAGACGGATATTCGGCTGAATAATAAAGAACGAAATATTAGAAGAATGTCACCATGAGGGTAGCCCGCGTATACAGGTTATTCCAACAGAATAATAAATAATGGAATAACAGAAGTTCTTCTCATGAGTACAATAAATAACATCCCTTACCGTAAAAGAAACTAAATATAAGAGTAGGGAAGTAGCAGAATACTTTTCTATAGGTTCTCTTGTAATTTCTCTAGAGTTTCAATGAATTCGTAAGAAATAATGAAGGAATGAGCTTTATTTATAGAAGAATGGATTGCATAATAATTAATCCATGAAGCGGTCCAGATTGATTTACTTTTATCTGGACGATCCAAATTGGTTTACTATTAAAATTTAAAACAACGGTCCATCTTGATTTATTATTAAAACTTTAAACCAATGATCCATATTGATTTCTTATTATAACTTCCACCAAGTGGTCCATATTGATTTACATTATTATATCTTCAACCAACGATTCGAAAAATTAAAGACATCTCCTCATGGAATAATATTGTACCCAAAAATGATTTAGACCAGAAAATAAATATATCTTACGGGTGAATAGTACCCCGTGAATAGTAACTCATGAATAGTAACTCGTGAATAGTAACTCGTGAATAGTAACTCCGACACGAAAAGTGTATCGAATACCCAATTGAACAATATATCCTCCAGACATCAATTTTACTAACATAAATAAATCCAACATTATCATCATTAATATTATAACATTAATATTTTAACGACCTAGTTCTCTCACTATTTTTGCCCAATAAATAACATTATCTTTTTCTGATACAAGGGTAATATAGACAATTGATAGTATATTTAATGTTTTACAATTATTTCTTTAATACTTGTGCATAACTCTAAAATGACCTATATTAAGGAACGGATGGAGTACTATACTACTCTGCCTAGGAAATATGGTCTCTACAGTAATTAAGTACTGACATCAAGGAGAGAGAGAGAATTAAAACTATTTAGTATTGTTGACAAATTAAACATACGCAAATCAAATATTTAAAGATAAATACACGCATTATCGCTACTATCTTATATTTACATATAAATTTATGATAAACATTTTTACGCTGCAAAACTTAATTGGAAAAATCACTTAAAATATATCTCGTAAATTTACTATAAGAAATAATATGAAGAATACAAACACCGTTGTCTAAATACACTCTTTATTTTTCTCTCTACACCTTCACTTTCTCTATTTGCTCTCACTAAGCTTCTATAACTTGTTGTGGTGTGTTTCAACTTCTAAAAATCCAAATCCTTTTATAGGTAAGAGCTAGCTTCCAACAATAAGTCGCAGGAAGGAGACATTTTTCTGAAATGAGCCGAAATAATCTTGCAAACAATTTTTGCAATAACCATAATTCGGCATAGTTGTGATATAGAATACGTAATTTTGGATAATAAAATAATTATAATATCATTAATAATTATTACTCCTTCCGTCCCATGATAAAAATCCTTATTACTCCCTCCATCCCAGGATAAAAGTCCTTATTACTATTTTGGGTTGTTCCATGTTAAATGTCCACTTTCTTTTAATAACCAAATTTTACACATTTTTTCCTATTATGCCCGTAGCATTAAATATCGCATACTTTTTTTATTCTAATTCTCTCTCCATATTTAATGACATTATTATGGGCAATTTTGTCATTTTATTCCTCTTCTTAATATGCGTGAAAAGTCCACCAGGACTTTTATCCTTAGACGGAGGGAGTACTATTTTGGGTAGTCTCATGTTAAATATCTATTTTCTTTTAATAACCTAACTTTTACACATATTTTCCTATTATACTCGTAGCATTAAATATCTCATACTTTTCTTATTCTAATTCTCTCTTCATATTTAATGACATTATTATGAACAATTTTGTCATTTCATTCATCTTCTTAATATGCGTAAAAAGTTCACCAGAATTTTTATCCTGAGACGGAGGGAGTAATAATTACGGAGTATTAGTTAAATGACGCAACTATCTCTAATCAACACAACTTATTCATCATTAATCAACACAACTTATTTATCATTAATATTATAACTCACAATATTTAACAACCGTAGTCGCTCCTGGAAAGAGGGCTTTCCGATAAGGATTTCTCCTTATCAAGCGCATGATTAGGTGACCAAACCTCTCCTCGATGTAACTTCTGATATTGTCAATATTGCAAATAATAATATGAATAACTTTGTCGTCTCAATTTTTGATTTAGTAATATAAAATATTATGCAGATGATACTGTGACAATAATTAAATCAATAATATGAGAGATTATGCAGCAATTATTGTAGCAATAATTGAGTATAATTGAGTGACTTCTCACGTAAGCATCAATAATCAATATCGTGTGCTTTTATGCAACCACGCGTATTACTGTACTTTTACCACCGGGTAGTTCAACAGTTTTAACGGTAACACCTCCGCCGCTATTTTCATAAAGTATTTTTGTCGTTTTCTTAATCCGACAATAATTACATTGTAGGTCCACCAATGATTGTGCTCATTGCATTTAATATTCCCTGTTAAAACGAATATTCCCCGACCAATCGAATATTATATAACAACTTGCGTACTATGCAAAATTTATAAATATTACCCACAACTATAACATTATATCAAATCAATACCATTATATTCAAAAATATAATTTGAGAAAATTATTCTTTATTCATAAAAGTTGGGGTCTTACAACCTCCCCTTCTTATGAAATTTCGTCCTCAAAATTAGGGTATATATCTGGTATGTCGAAGAGATGAGGATACCTTGACTTCATCTCAGATTCTAACTCCCAAGTCATTTCCTCCACATCCTGGTTTCTCCACAAAACTTTGACTTGAGGTATAACCTTGGAGCGTAGAACATGATCCTTCTTATCCAAGATTTTAGCAGGTAACTCTTCATACGTTAAATCTTCCTCTATCTCGTCTGGTTCTAACTCAATAATGTGGTTCAGGTCTTTCACATATTTACGTAATATAGATATGCGAAAAATATTATGAACACGAGACATACTTGGCGGTAAGGCAAGTCTATAGGCCACAGTTCCCACTCGCTCAAGAATTAAAAATGGACCAATGAATCGAGGATTGAGCTTTCCTCTCTTTCCAAATCCTGTAACTACTTTCCATGGAGCAACACGTAACAACACATGATCTCCAATATTGAATTCTACGTCCTTTCGATGAAGATCAGCATAACTCTTTTGTCGATCTTGTGAAGTTTTGATATGTTATCGGATCGTTTGAATCTTTTCTGTAGTCATAAGTACCAACTCTAGTCCCAACAACGTTGCTTCACCCACCTCATCCCAGCATACTGGAGAACGACACTTTCTTCCATACAACGCTTCGAATGGAGCCATGCCAATACTTGCTTGATAACTGTTGTTGTAGAAAAACTCCACCAATGGTAAGAACTTGTCCCAACTTCCCTTGAAGTCAAGGACACAGAGTCTTAATAGATCTTCAAGAGTTTGAATAGTCCTCTTCGACTGTCCGTCCGTCTGAGGATGATATGCTGAGCTAAATCGTAAGTCTGTGCCCATAGCTTTTTGCAAACTAACCCAAAATCGTGAAGTGAATCTTGGGTCTTGATCAGAAACTATGGATACCTAAGATACCATGCGATCTTACAATCTCGTTTATATACATCTGAGCAAGACGTTCAAGTATATAAGTTTCTCGTATCGGTAAGAAATGAACAGACTTGGTCAATCTATCAACAATGACCCAAATCGCATCTATGCCTTGAGAAACCTTAGGAAGACCGGTAACAAAATTCATGGTAATGTGTTCCCACTTCTATTCTGGAATTTCAAGTGGTTGCAATGGACCTTTTGGTACTTGATTCTCCGCCTTGACTCGTTGACAAGTTAAACACCTTGAGATAAACTCCGCTATTTCTCTCTTCATATTGCTCCACCAAAATGTATGTCGAAGATCATGATACATTTGGTACTCCCCGAGATGGATTACAAGCGGTGTGTTGTGTGTCTCCATCATGATTTTATACTTTAAATCGTGGTCGTTAGGAACACAAAGTCCGGAGTTGATTTCAAGTATTCCTTCTTCATCGATTCTTGCTTGGTGATAGCACCTTTCTTGACTTTCTTCCTCATCACGCATCAATTTCGTAGTGTTCCGTAGCTTGAGTAGCTTTAACTTTATTAATTAAAGTCGGTTCTACTCAGATATTCGCCATCATCACATGGGTCCCTCGGAGTTTTAACTCTATCTCCATCCTTTGCAAGTCACACAAAATGGGCCTTTGCGTTGACAATATCGCACTAGTACTACTTGATATGATCTTCTAATCAATCGTCGACTACCACCACGTTCGCTTTTTAGGATGGTATTGGATGGTATGATCATAATCTTTCAACAGATTCAAGCCAACGTCGTTGTCGCATGTTGAGTTCCTTTTGAGTGAAGAAATATTTGAGGCTTTTATGATTCAGTAAAGATCTCCAATTTCTCCCCATACAAGTAATGCCTCCAAATTTTAAGTCACGAAGACAACAATTGCTTAACTCTAGATCATGAGTAGGATAATTCCTCTTATATTCTTTGAGTTGTCTTGAGGCATAGGCTATGACTTTCCCATGTTGCATGAGAACACATCCCAACCTTTTGCTCAAGCATCATCGTAGATGACAAATCCCTCCGAGGCGGATGGTATTGTCGAGCAGTCTTTGAAATGAGTCTTCTCTTGAGTTCTTGAAAACTTTTCTCACATTCTTCGTTCCAACCGAACTTTGTATCTTTCCGAGTCAGCTGAGTTAATGGAGTAGCGATTCAAGAAAATCCTTCCACAAATCTCCGATAATAACCAGCTAAACCGAGAAAGCTATGTACTTCGGTCACTGATTTAGGTTGCTCCCAGCTTTGAATAGCTTCAATCTTTGCCGGGTCAACAGATATTCCATTACTTGATACCACGTGCCCAAGGAATGCTACTTCCTCAAGCCAGAACTCGCATTTCTTCAACTTGACATAAAGCTTATATTCACGAAGCTTTTGGAGTATCAGCCTCAAGTGTTGCTCTAAGGATGTCATCAATAAAGACGACCACAAAGTGATCTAAATATTCCTTGAGGCTGTTCATTTTTACTGTCTTGGCCATGATTACCATCGAAGTGGTTACCATTTCTGGCATATTGATTCCCTCCACGTTTGTTGTCACTATTTCGATGACTGATACCATTGGTATTTTCATGCTGCCGGCTACTTTCTCTTGGTTGCGTTGACTCGTTACCGCGCTCCAATAACTGAGCCCTATTTACAACATCTGAGTACAAACACAGTTTATGAGAAATAAGATATTGACGTATCTCCGGTTTCAAACCTCTTAAAAACATTCGCGTCATTCGCTCCTCATTATCGACCAAATGGGATGCAAACTGGGATAACTCCGCAAATTTAGCCTCGTATTGGGACACGGTCATATTGTTTTATTCCAATTTGATAAACTCCACTTCTTTCATGTGACGAATACTCTCGGGAAAGTACTTGTCGTTGAATAGCTCTTGGAACTTCTCCCAAGACATCTTGAGTGTGTGTCGGTTGATGCGTTTCTGATTCCCACCGATGAATCGCCTCTTCACGCAATGATGAAGGTGGCGAAGGAACCTTTTGCTCCTGAGCATCCCAAGACATCAAATATCTCGGTGATCTTCTTTATCCATGCTTCCGCACTTAAGTGGTTTTGGCTCTCCAATAAACTCCGGTGGTTGAGCCCGAATCTGTTTAGCGATGACCGTCCGAGAGTTTCCAGTGTTTCCACCTATATTTCGGACAGGAGCCGCTCTCGCCTGATGTTTCATGAATTGCATAAAGCCTCTGAACAATCCATCATTCATCATTTAGTCCGTGTTATTGTTTGCATGAGGATTGTCGCCTTCCTGATACACATTATCCTGATTATTGATATGTGGAGACTAAACGGTCTCTTGTGCTCCATTGCTATTCTCAACATTCTCGAATGTCATTTTCAGATACTGCCATAAAACAAGGGTTAGTTGACATGTAACATATTATCTCTAAACTCTGACCAACCAATTAAAATACAAAATAAATTTAAGTAGGTCATACTAGCGAAGGAATTCCCGTCTCCCTCCTAGTTCTAGTCTCACATCTTAGCTAGGGATCATATCCTAAGCTTTGATATAATATGACGCCCCAAAATTAGGTATACATCACCCATCTTGAGTGCCAGATACATGGTACAAATTTCAAATACAAGCGTCAGGTACAATATGACAAAACATAAAGCGTGAGTTTGAATACAAATATTGTCTCTTAGAGAGTATACAAACTCAAAAGGAGTCCTCATTACAATTATTATCACACTATTTCACGGAATAGTGAGGACTTCTAATGCACCATCTAGGACCATCACTTTCCAGGTTCAGGCTCGTCCAAATTTATATTCTCATTTCTGAAGAGAAATAAAGTGAAAGAAATGGTGAGCTCAACTAGCCCAAGAAGAAATATTATGACTAAGATAATGAGAATAAATTATCCTTAGCCTTAAAACGATGTTAAACCGATACAATATAACAACATCAAGTTTAAGCTGCGGTAGGAATAAGCAATCCATTAAAAAGAAGTCAAGTAGAGAATAAAATCTACTATCTTTTATGATTTAAAAGGTTTTCATCACTTTTATATTTGGGACTCGACAATAAATAATTCACATCATCGAATCACCCCCGCATTACTACGGCCGAGGATATTTTTTAGTATCACGACCACAATTATCCATGCACTACGGGCCAAGAATATTTGTGTATTCATTAATGGTCATGATCATGCCAACAACTATCCATCGATGCACTACGGGCCAATGAATACTTTTACCACATCATTTTGTAACATTACGATACCGTGATTATCAAGAATAATCCACAGTCATAATCATACCAAGTCCTTCTATGCACCACAGGCCCACGGATGACCTTCAAAAAATATTAATTTGAGGATGATGACAATGATATAAGAATTCAATAAAACAAGTTCAAGAATTAATTTGTCCAAGAACCAATAACGTCCAAATTATCAACATGATCTTCGCTTTGTAGAGAGTAAAATTCAAGAATGCTCGGAAGAATATTTCTATGAGCAGAATCTTTGGATGAAGCGCAATTATCAAGGATATTCCACTAATTTCATGGAGTATAGAAGTCAAAACTTTAACCAACTGAGTATAATAAAGAATGGAATAACAAAAGAAATCACCATGCATGTGGTACTTCGCATAGACAGGTTATTCCAACAGAATACTAAATAACGGAACCAGGTCAGGCGAAATTCGCACCGACAGGATGTTCCAACAGAATAATAAAGAATGGAATAACAACAGAAATCACCATGCATGCGGTACTTCGCATAGACAGGTTATTCCAAGCGAGAAATACTAATAAGGGCGGAATCGGTCCGTACAGTGAAACGCATGCAGACGAGGATATTCCAGCGAATAATAATAAAAAGACGGAACCGGGTTCGTACAGAAACGCACAGACAAGATATTCCAATGAGAATAATAAAAGAGAATAATAGAAGAATGTCACCAAGTATAGGGTAGCTTGCGTATCTGAGTTATTCAATGAATAATAAAGAATGGAATAACATAAGTTCTTTTCATGAGTACAAAAGAATAACACCCCATACTGAGTACAACAAATAATATTCCCTACCTTAAGAAGAAAATCTTGGATATATAAGTAGTGAAGTAGCGAGAATACTTTCTTCTTTCTCTCTATAGTTTATCTCTCTAGAGTTTGGTGAATTCGTAAGAAAATAATTAAGGAATGAGCTTTATTTATAGAAAAATGGAATTTGCATAGTAACTAACTCATAAAGCGGTCCAGATTGATTTACTTTAATCGACGATCCATATTTAAAACAAAATCTTTTAAATAAAATATAATATATTCTATTTATAAAATATATTTAATAATAATAATAACACGTAACTCCTCCTCCGTGACTACCTCGATTTTCTATCCCTCCCACTTTTCTTTTTAACTTGATAACATATATATATATATATAATAATGTAATCCACACATGCTTAAATCAATTTATATATATACATAATCTATATACTCCCTCTTTTTAGACGTTAAGTCTCCCCCCCCCTCAATTCATTTTCTCCGGTGGCCTCGTATATTTCCTCCACCAACCGGTCGACATCACAAGTGGATCCCATATAATATATATTGAATAATCTTTTACCAATTATTTTGAAAAATGAGTAGATAGGGGTCCGAATAATACATCAAAATTCACAACAATTACTATAGCAATAATTGAACAAAACTGAGTAACTTCTCACGTAAGCATCAATAATCAAATCGTTGTGCTACTTACGCAACCCACGTATTCATCGTAATTTTACTCTTAAGTAGTTCAACAAGATTAATTCAGTAAAACTTCCGTAGTTATTTTCAATAAAATGTTTTTGTCATTTTTTCAATCCAAGCCAATAATTACATTGTGGGGTCCACCGATGATTATCTTAGTAAATACGGATATTCCCCGACAAAAGAATATTTTCCGACCAATCGAATATAATATGACAACTTGCATACTTTGCAAAATTTGTAAATGTTACCCACAACTATAACATTATATTAATTTCACTCCATAATATTCAAAAATGATAATTATAAAAAATTCATCTTTATTCAAAAAGTTGGGGTCTTACAATTATTCTTGTACTTTTAACATATCGGGTGTTTCAACGAGTTAACAGTAAAAGTTTTCGTAGTTATTTTTCAAAAAAGTATTTTTGTCGTTTTCTCAATCAAATGATAATTCCGTTGTGGGGTCCACCAATGATTGTCTTGTTGTCTGAATATTTTCTCGACAAAAAAGAATATTTCCCGACCAATCGAATATTATATAACCACTTGCTTACTTTGCAAAATTTATAAATATTACCCACAACTATAACATTACATCAAATCAACACCATCATATTAACAAAAATTATTTTGAGAAAATTAAATCTTTATTCATAAAATCTGGGTTCTCACAAAAATGTATTGGGCACCACATTATTTGGACTAATCCGGGCATCAAAACTCGTTCAAACTTTAAGTTATTCAAGGAGCTCAAATCAAGTTAAGTCCAATTAGAGCATTCACAACAGTTTCCCCAATAGACTCTCTATCCCCACATTTGAAGAATATATCAATAAATCAGTATCCAACAGTTTCCTTATCCTTATATAATTCTCTATTTTAATCCCTATATATGATTTGACTCCTCAGGATGAGGGAATCAAAAGAGCGTTCCCTATTTATGTAAAATGACATTTCACACCCTATTTATTGTAATTTTATGTTGGTTAAAATATATTATCTCACTTAATTGCTGATTTGGGTATGCCTATCAAATTCACTCATTTTTATTTTTTAAACAAAGGATTTAAAGAAGAAAGAGAACTATAAAAAAATTAAAAATCAGTCAAATTTTGATTTTGATCATTTTTATAAAAAATATTACTAATAATTATAAATTTTATTATTTTATAATTAAAATAAAGTTCTCATAAACACATAATGATCATTGCACATTTTGATTTCTAGCAATATCTATTTTTAAATTAAAATAATTACAATTTTTAAATTCAAATAACAATTAATTTTAAATAAAAAATATTTACAACGTTCAAAACATGATTTGACTGTTGGAATTTTCAAATTTTAATTTTTAATTAAATTTCAAAATTTAAAATTTAAAGAATCAATATAAGGAACCTGTTGGGTACATAGTGAAAAAATTGAATCCTTATCTTATAGAATGATCCAATAGCACAGCATAATAAGAATAAAGATAAAAAAACTGTTGTGAATGGTCATAGAACTTACTCGCCGAATTGATTTGGTTAAGGCCTCCATAAAAAACAAAAATCTTATTCACCATTATTATTTTTTGGTTCCCCAAAAATATCACCCGCCTGGAGTGGCATATTAATTAATTATGAAGCTTAAGCAGCACCAACTCATGACAACCAGGCGGCAGCCGTCGCCCACTACCAACTACCTTCTTCTACCATTTTATCTGTGGAAATTCAACTCATCCATGTTATTAATTAGGAGAATAGACATATTAACAGTCGACCCCATTTCTAATCATCAACCCCAACTAAATCAACTGTGTGGAATCCATACTACTCCCGTCTCCTTCCTCCCTTTCTCTCTACATTTATATTATACTTTTATGGGATCAGAGAGGAATTCGGAGACTGTAGAACAATTTGAAGAGAAGGGTTCGGATATGGATTCTGGTAATATTATTATTCAGAAGAGAGAGAATTCAATTAGAAATGATAAGAAGAAGAAGAGGACATCTTTGTGTGTGTCAAAATCAGGGTGTTTCAGATCCGACCTTGGCCATCCAACAGTAGAGTAATCGGATATTCACGGGAATTTTGATATGGAATCCGCTTCTAATTATGCTAAGGATCGGGAACCCACTCATCTGGTTGTTACTGTTAATGGTATCATTGGCAGGTTAGTCCACTGCCTTTAAATTTTATATATATTCTCTTTTGAAATTGCATAAATGTGGGTTTATTCGGAGCTTAGTTTTTGATTCTCTATTGCTAATGGCAAAAATGAATTATTTACATGTATGTATGCATTTGATGGTCTGACTCTACCATACCTGCACTTTGAACTGAGACTCTTGACTTAATCAGAAGAACAAGAGTGAGGGATATATATATATATATATATATAGGGTCAAGATCAGGTAAGGACTTCACTTACGATCTTAAAATCGGATTATTTTTTTTGCTTTTTTTTAAAACAACTAAAAAAAGTTTAATATTTTATGGAATTGGAATTTTTCCATGTCTGGTTGTTTTAGGCGTGATTTGGATACATATAACAAAAGCAGTATACAATATGCATGCATCGTATACATACATTTTTGGTATAGGTATCCAAATCACGCCCAAAACATTGTATTATGAAATAATTTCAGTTCCATAAAATATTAAACTTTTTTTTTAATTGTTTTTAAAAAAAAAGCAAAAAAAAAAATGTCCGCATTTTAGTATCGTAAGGGAGTCATTACCTGATCCTCTTTGTATATATATGGTGTGCATTTTAGTATGAATATGGATTTAAATTTCTCGAAATAATTTTTTAAATATTATGGTGTGGATTTGATATAATGTTATAGTTGTGAGTAATATTTATAAATTTTGAAAAGTATGCAAGTTGTTGTATAATATTGATTGGTGCGGAAATATTCTTTTGGTGCAGGAATATCAAATGCACAAGTACAATCATTAGTGGACCCCCACAACGGAATTATTGTTGGATTGAGAAAATGACAAAAATACTTTATGAAAATAACGGCGGAAGTTTTACCGTTAACCGTTGAAAACACCTTGTTAAAAGTACGATGTCTGGCGTGGTTGCATAGTAGCATTACCAGTATTGATTATTGATGCTTACGTGAGAAGTCACTCGGTTTTGTTCAATCATTGCTACGATGAATTCTTTGATAAGATCTCACGTTATTTGATTGATTATTGTCGATATTTTATATATTATTAAATCAATAATTGAGATGACAAAGTTATTAATATTATTATTTGCAATATTAACGATGTCTGTAAGTTTTGCAAGGAGAGGTTTGGTCACTTAAATGCGGCATGATAGGGAGAAATCCTTATTGAAAAGTCTCCTCTTTCCTGGGAACGATCTGGTCGATTAATATTGTGAATTATAATAAAGGTGATAAGTTTTGTTTTATTATTATTATAAATGTAATAAAACAGAAAACTTTTTATATAAAACAGAATACTTTTATAAAGTTATTTGTTTTATTAGATTATAAATAGAATATATGATATTCTATTATTCATAGTGTCTGCATAGTGTTTGCATAGTAAAATCTTTTTATATAAAACATAATACTTTTATAAAGTTATTTGTTTTATTAGACTATAAATAGAATATATAATATTCTATTATGCATATTGTTTGCATAGTGCTGCATACTTATTTGCAGATAGTAAATTTTTTATATAAAAGCAGAATACTTTTATAAAGTTATTCGTTTTATTAGATTATAAATAGAATATATTATATTTTATTTAAAAGATTTTGTTTTATTAGAATATTTTATTAATCTTGTATAGTAAATCAATATGGACCGGTCGTTTAAAAGTAAATCAATCTGGACCGTTCATGAATTAGTTCTTATTCGAGTTCATTCTCCTATAAAAATAAGCTCATTCTTTCATTATTTCTTACAATTCACTTTGAAACTCAGAGAGAGAAAGTATAGAGAGAAAGAAGAAAAGTATTCGCTACTTCACTACTCCTATATCCAGTTTCTTCTAAGGTAAGAGATATTATTTGTTGTACTCGTAAGGGGTATTATTATTTCTTTCGTCTTCATGAAGAGAACTTCTGGTATTCCATTCTTTATCATTATGTTGGAATAACTTTGTCCAATGCAAATCGCATACATGGTGAAATTCTTACGTTATTTCATTCTTTACTTATTCTGTTGGAATATCATCACATGCATGCGTTCTGGCGTGACTGGATTCTGTTCTTTATTATTACATTTGGAACATCCGTCTGCATGCGGTTTATAATGACCTAGTTCCGTTCTTTATTATTCTGTTGGAACATCCCGTCATGTGTGTGGATTACGCATTTAACGGTTTCATTCTTTATTATACATTGGAATAACCTCATGCATGCGATTCTATCGCATGTATGGTGAATGATCCTTTGTATTCATTCCTTATTAAATTGTGGAAATGATTTGTCTAAGTGGATTACCGCATGGCGGACGAAAATCCATTTGCAGTTTCATATATTCTCTTATACTCAAGTTGGTTAAAGTTTTGACTTCTATACTCCATGAAATTAGTTGAATATCCTTGATATTTGCGCTTCATCTAGTATCTTTTCATGAAAATATTCTTCTGAGCATTCTTGAATTTTACTCCACAAAGAAGTATCATGTTGACAATTTGGACATTATTGATTCCTAGATAAATTAATTCTTGAACTTGTTTTATTGAATTCTTATATCATTGTCATCATCCTCATGTTTATATTATGTTGAAAGTCATCATGGCTCAGAAGTGCATAGATGGACTTGGTATGATTATGAATTGGGGATTATTCGGTATAATCATAACCGTAATGTTACAAATTATGTGGTAAAAATTCTCATCGTGGTAGTAGTGCATTGATGAAATTCATTGTTGGCATGATCATGACTATTGATGAATACACGAATATCCTTGGCCCGTAGTGCATGGATAATTTGTGGTCGTGATACTAATGAATATCCTTGGCCGTAATGCAGGGATGATGTGATTTATTTATTAAGCTGAGTCTCAGCGATAAAAGTGATGAAAAACCTTTTAAATCATAGAAGATAGTAGATTTTATTCTCTACTTGACTCTTCTAATGGATTGCTTGTTCTGCTGCAGTTAAACTTGATGTTTGTTATATTTTATCAGTTTAACACTGTTGAAGGCTAACGATAAATTATTCTGCATTATCTTAGTCATAATATTTTTTATTGGGCTAGTTGAGCTCACCTTTCTTTCACTTTATTCTTCGTGAAATGAGAACGTGGCGGGACTAATCCGGAAGCGGGTGCCGGTCCAGATGATAGCATTAGTAGTTCTCAGTTCACTATTCTATTAAATAGTGTGACAATAAATGTAATGAGAACTCCGTTGAGTGTGGATATTGTCTAGATGACAATATTCTTATTAAAACTCTCAGTTATGTCTTGTCGTATTCTACACGACAGTTGTATTATTAAGTTGTATTTGAATTTTGTACCATGTATTTGGCGACTCAAGATGAGTGATGTATACCTATTTTGGGGGCGTCACAATATATATATATATATATATATATATATATATATATATATATATAACAGATCTCCATCCGTTCATCTAATTAAGCGAATGCTAAAATTAGTTTTGACTTGAACCCGGCCGTACGTCCTTCTCGGTGCAAGTCCTTCTTTCGGCCACAAAATTACCTAAATGACCCTAATTTTTAAATCCAATTGCCGCACCTCCTTCCTACGGCAAGGAAAATCGATGTCATTTTTCTTGGCCACAGGAAGGAGGTGCGATCAGGGTGAATTGAATTCTTAACTACACTTTTGACCTACTTTGTAACACATACGCATTAGTTGCATGAACAACCATGCAACTAAGTTAGATCCGGAGAGAAGAATTGTTGCTCGATTTGAAGAAATCAGTTGTGAAGGAGAGTAAATTTTGGTAAGTGTTCATTAATGGCTTTCATACCTGCTACCTGTGTTACTCGGACTCGGGTGCGAGTGTCGGATTCGGGTACGAATCTAAGTGTCGAACACATGAAGTCAAAAAATAGAGGATACGCGGATATGAATCCAAATTTAGACCCGGGTGCGGGGATACGGTATTGTTATGATTTTTTATGATGTCCAAATTCATATAGACATGCATTTATCATGAACCTTTAAGTACAAAAATATAATGAAACAGGGGCAGAACTGAAACTATTGAAACTTCAGGGGCTAAAATGGAAGAAAACAAAACTACAGGGACTGATAAGTAATTTTTCAGGGGATATTTTAAACTTTTAGATAACTTGGGAGACTAAATTAAAAAACTATAAAAACTATGGGGTACCTAACTGTAATTTTCCAGGCATATTTTTTTTCAGATCTAATCTCTCAAATACTCAGAAGCTCGTTCGAAGAAAGAAAAAAAGGAAGAAAGAAAAAAGCGACAGTCGAGAAGAAATAAAAAAGCGACGGTCGATTCTTCTTCTTTTTCGATTCTTCTTCTTCTTTCTCTTTCAATCGATTCTTCTTCTTCTTCTTCTTGCGATTCTTCTTCTTTTTGCGATTCTTCTTCTTCTTCTTATTCTTCTTTCTTTTTCAGTCGATTCTGATTCTTCTTCTTCTCCTTCTCCTTCTCCATCATCGCCATGCTATTTGATTGTTATTACGTATCCAGTTGAAAGTGCCGCTTTTGACACAAATCCCAAGATCCGAACCCGTCGTGTCGATCGTGTTCGACACGGCACTCCATCGTAAGCGAAGCGAGTTCGAGTAACACTGACCTACTACAAAGATATTTATGTCTAGTTCTTACGAATCTCTTGCTAGTAGATAGATTGTACAAATGCATCTAAGTATGTTAATGATGCTGAAAGTAGTAAAGAGGTAATGGTCCCTTATGTTGATCAATTGTTCTCCAAGTTGGAAGAAGCTGAAAATGTTTATAGATCTTATGCACACAAAAAAGGATTTGAGATTAGGATTTGTATGAGTCGTAAACATGCCGCCAGTAATGATTTGTCTTCCAGGTTATATGTATGTAAAAAAGTTGGTAGAACAACTGCTGTAAAGAGTTCAGTAGACGATGAATGTGATACCGATAAAATAAGAAGGAAAAGAGACTCAATAGGAAGAACATTATGTGAAGCAAGAATGTATGTTGTCCACAATAAAAAAAGAAGGCAATTGGCGTATTTCAACCATTGAGTTGGGTCACAATCATCAATGTGTGACACCTACGAAAGAAGATTTGATGGAGACACATATGATGCCGATAGCATGACAATTAATTGACACCTTAAATAAGACTGGTATTGGTCCTAGTAGGATGATGAACGTTTTGAGCACAATGGATGGAGGGATGCAGAACGTAGGTTTTAATGACATGGATGTTCGTAATGTAGTTAGGGATTTAAGGCGTGACTCCGAGGATGAAAATGATGTACATGCTACAGTCACTTATTTGAAAAAATTTGAATATGGCAATGCGAGAAAATTCTTTTTTCGTGTCAAACTAGGCGAAGATAAAAATAATGAGTTGATGAAATTGTTTGTCTTGGGTTGGAACAAATACTATAATTCATCCCCGCCTACGAATTAGTCGACATTTTTCACAGATTTTACGAACAAAAACTCTTATTTGCATATTTGGCAGTCTTTACCTTAATTATGAATCCACTTTTTGGAAGAAAATAAGTTTTTTGAAAATTTTCATCTCTAATCCTATTCCCACGAAAAGCACGCCCAGTAAGCTCTTCCCCCATCAATCAATCAAAAGAAGGGGGATATATTAAAGATATATCCTCACAGTTATATATGAAGATAATGTTGCACGTATCACTCTACTCAGAGGGGGATATATTAAAAGAGATAGAACGAAACATATTTCACTAAAATTATTTTATAACCACGAATTACAAAAGAAGGGTGTCTTTGACGTAACGCATATTCGTTCCTGCGACAACTTAGCCGACTTGTTCACAAAATCACTGACAAGTGCTACATTTAAAAAACTGCGGCACAAGATTGGGATGCGCAAACTTAAGGATTTACCACGTTGAGTCAGCACCGGCCCTGGGCTAAAGCCCAAGGTGCCCGAGCTTTAGGCCCACTAAAATTGATAAATTTTTAGGGCCCCTAATAGGTATTTTTTTTATGTATATATATACCCAAATAAAAGAGCTCAGCCCGCGTCAGTTTAAATTTAAAGGCCCACAGAAAATTTATCCAATAAAATAGGCCCAAATCTCAATGGCAGACTTGGTGATAATGTGATATCTAAATGATGCTTTGGAAATATTGAAATAGTCGGTTATTATATTTGGTAATCTTTCGTATTTATGCTCTTTTGTTCAGGGAAAGTTCTTAGTTTTTTTATGCCTATCTTAATAGCAATTAGCAAAAGGCCCGTTTTTTATTGTCGCTTTAAGCCCATAAAAACTCAGGGCCGGCCCTGCGTTGAGTCATCATGAATTAATGATTTTGGTTTGAGGGGGAGATTATACTCTTTTTCCTTCTTCAAGGTTTTTATCCCACTGGGTTTTTCTTGACAAGGTTTTAATGAGGCAGTCAAGTTAAATTCAACATTCATGCAAAAATATGTACTCTTTTTTCCTTTTGCTAAGTTTTTTCTCACTGAGTTTTTCTTAGTAAAGGTTTTTGATGAAGCAATTAGGGCTGAGCATTCGGTTATAACCGAATAAAACCGAACCGAATAGCTTATTCGGTTATAACCGAAAACCGAAATTAACACTATTTTGATATTCGAATTGTTAACCGAATTGGGAGATAACCGAATAACCGAATTTACTATTCGGTTATTCGGTTAATAGCCGAAATGAAGAACTTTTCACTAAAAAAACTCCTGTTACAAAACCTGCACAAAAATCTTTGTTCTTCATCTTCTTCCATCATTTGATCAAGAAATTACGAATCAAGAAATGGATAATATGTTCTTTAGTGAAGCATAAATTTAAATCCAACACATTTAAAACAACATTTCACAATTTTTCAAACTACCCATATATGGAAAGCCAAAAATAGGAAACTGAATAAAAAGTTGCACACTATAAGCCCCAAAGCTGGTTTACCCAAAACTCAAGCATAAAACATAAAGGGAACACATATGTAGATCAACAGCGATTTCTTGCTTGCCTCCCTCTCGGACTCGAGCAAGGTGAGAACATCACCCTCCCTGACCGAGCCCTTCACGTTTCTCATGATATATCGGTTCTGGTCATCAAGGAATTTCACCCTCACCTGAGTCACTTGACCCCTTACAAAATGCTAAATCTCTATATCTTCACATAAGAAAAGTAAAAGCTCTTTAGAAACAGAGGAAGAAAAGTGAGACCCAAATCCCAATTCAAAAAATCAAAGGATTACCAACTCACAATTGAAAGAGCATGAGCCCATTAACAAAGTTCGGCGAAGAGGATGCAGACTGAGTTCGGCGAGAAGCAAAGGTGATGCGGCTCGCGATTTGTGGGATTTCTAGGCGAAGTCGCGATTGTGAGAGATGAGACTTCACTCTTCAGTTCAGACTTCATAGACGAGAGAGAGATTTTAGATCTTAGATCTTAGAGTCGTGCCTGGAGTGAGATCTGAGAAGATGTCCCAGGCTACACCTGCACACCAAACGAGACTGAGAAGTGAGAGGCTTGAGAGAGATCTGATCTGAGAGACTCGGCTGAGAGTTCGAGTCTTCTAGTAATGAATGGGCTGAGACGTTGAGTGCTGAGAAATTTCAACTTAGTAAAGTAGTAAATTAGTAATTTAGTAAAGTGTTTAACCGAATAACCCAAAAGTAAAACCCGTACAAACTAACCGAAGGATATAACCGAAATATTAAAAATAACCGAAATATCAGAAAATTTCGGTTAAATTATTTCGGTTCGGTAATTCGGTTATACCCGTTTTTTGCTCAGTCCTAGAAGCAATCAAGGGGGAGTGTTACAACTAGTGAGCTAGGCCAATATAGGGAATGATTGCCTATACGGTTTGGCCTTTGACCCCTATTGCTCTCTCTCTCTTCTTGTCCCTCCCTTTGCCACAACATGCATACGCCGATAAATAAAGAACTTAGTTCCTTATTTCCTTTCTTCCCCTCCGCTTATAAATTCAGACGCAGAAACCGAATGAAGGACACACTGGAAGAAAAAAGAAAAATTGAGAGAAATAAATTTATGTAGAATTTCATTGTTAAAGTATAATAAAATCAATGCATTTCATCTCCAAATTTCTTTTGTTCTATAACAATTTCTAAAATTTATATATTTAGATGTTCTGTGTTTACCTATGTGGGACATTGAAATGCTACCAATCCTTGAAGGGCATATGTCACCACATAGGAGGCTATTTTGGTCATTTAGCAATATGGAAAAAAATTATATTGTGACAAAAAGATGTCGACTTTTGTTGCAAGTAGACAATGCCCATGTACTTGTGTATATTTACATGTTAGGTCATCGTATCTACTCGCAACAAGAATTGACATGTTTTTGTTGCAATATATAGAATGACGCTTAGCAATATTGCCACCAACAAGAAGGTTACACGTGTCCCATACTTAAAAGGGTATTTTGGTCATTTGACACTAACTAGGGGGTATTATAAGTATTCTACCCCTCATCCATACCTATAAATAAATTACCACTATGTCTACTAAACAAGCTCTGAATGCAATTTTATAAACAAATGAGTTGCATAGCTTTTGAAACATGTTGCTTCATTACTTCTTTGAGATTTATTTTCGGTGGACATAACATTTTCCCTACAATTAGAGGACTATCTAGACATGACAACGGGTGGGTATAGGACATGGTGACCTTTTCCCACCCGCACCAGTTGAACACTATTCAACCCCAAACTCGCCGCCCCACTCACCTGGTTAAGCCAAATTTTCCATTAAGCAATTAACAAATTAAATGAATAGGGAAAAATAATAACTTTGTTATCCTTTGATCCTAAAAGAAAAGAACATTTTATAGTGATATTTGAAAGAAATCTAACTCCAAAGAAAATAAATTATTAATAATTCCAAAGAAAATTAATAAAAAATAACATTACATATATATAAACGGTATTTAAGTAAAATACTAATTAATTGTGGCGAATTTGGGAATTTTGTTAATTACCATATCCTACTCTCACCCTATAGTTTTTATTTTTCCTCCCAAACACTTCATGTTAGTCGGAGAGGCCCCCTCATTATGAAAGGGGTGATCTCATTTACACCTATTATATTCTAGCATTTGAGAGAGAGATAATCTCTCCTTAGTCCCTCCACCCCAAATACAATACTATTGTACTAACTTAACCATCGGAGGAGTCTCTTAAGGACAAACCCTAGTTTGGGATCTTCTAACTTGTAATGGTCTTGGAGGAGATGGACTAGCACGTGATATCATGGAGTCTTCAAAACACTTTGGACAAAACTTAGCCTAATTATTATTTATTTCCAAGGTTTCCTATCTAAAATTTTCTTGTATACACCCTGAGGTGGAAGTGGAAGAGCTGGATACCCTGGTAAAGGGATATTAAGAAGGGTACATGGCTGATGAGGTCTTAGGGTTGTTTGTTTCTCTTTGAATCAATTGATTCAAACCCATTCAAGGCGTTGTTTTTGAAAAATTAAATGGCAGAATCATTTGACAAATTCGATATTCAGACGATTTGGGCTAAATGGTTTAGTCCTATTTTTTTGGTTGAATGAGCTGTTGAATGATTTTTTTTACAATATTAACTATTATATTAAGTTATATTAAATAAATTTAGAACAATTTTTTGAATTTTTTTAGATGGGTAAAATAATAAAAATTTGTTATTCAGATGTTTCAGACATATCAATTATCAAATAACTTTTTTCATTTAGATTCAGATTTAACTCATTCAAATTTAGATTCATACTCATTCAGTTTTTATCAAACATCATCTTAGCCTAGTAGTTAAGATTGAGGTACTGTGACCTTTAGGTCTCAGGTTCAATTCTCAGTTCTCGCTTAGGTGAGTTTATTTTCTTTTTTATGGAAGTTTGTTTCCTCTTATGTGAGGCTTGTTTTTGGGTTTGTTTCTTCCTCCTCTGTGAGGTTTGATTGATTATTGATAATAGTGATAATGTACTTGATTATGAAATTATATTGTACTCTCCAAAATCCCAAAATGGGGCTTCAAAAAAAAGAAAAAAAAAGCAAGGGATGAAGCCACATGTTAGTACATGGGGTCAATTGACCCCATTGAATATATACACACACATATTTATATATATTCTTTTAATATATGTAAAATTTTATTATTTTAGGTGTAATATAGCAACTGAACCCACTGACATTTTGTAGTAATTTTAATATATGAGATCAAACTGAAATTTTGTAACTCTCACTCAGGTCTCAATTCCCATATTATTCCTAACTTAATCAGATAAAATATAAAAACTACCTTCTACATTTGAAGTCATGTCCTAGTAGTAGTAAAAAAAATAGAAAGAAAATTCTAATTCAACCGAAAAGTATAAAATTGTCTAAAATCATTTTGAACCAGCCAAAATTTTCTTTACTGATTGACCCCACTGGCCAAAGTTTCTGGCTTCATCACTGCATGAGCTTGGAAGAAATGATCATTTAGATGCAGGTTCAGGTAGCTGAGGTCTTCCTAGTAGCTGAGAGACTAAAACTAAGGGAAGTGCAAGAGGTCATAGACCTTGAGAAAAAAGTAAAGGACTACTCCTTGATCTAGGACGAGCCCACGAGACTAGATTAGAATAATAAAAATAGGCTTTGAAGCCCATGAAAAGAAAAGAGTTTTAGAAGTTGTATTTTAATTAATTTTCATAGCTTATAATTTTGATAGTTATCTTATTAGAATCCAAATTAGGTTAGGAGAGTTGTTTAAGATTATTATAAATATGGATGTATTCTATTGTTTTTGATACATTGAATTATAAGAGTTGTTTGAGTTTGCGTGAGAATTGTTTGTGTGATATTTAACCTTGTTCCCAAAACTCCCGTGTCCCATCACTCCCCAGAAGAAAAAAGGGGCTTGTCATGAGGACAAAGGAGGAAGTAAGGAGAAAAGGAAGAAGGGGAAGGTCTTCACGGAAATCTTCTAAGAGATCCTCCGCATGGTCACCAACTCACCCCGACGATCTCCTCGACTTAATGAGGACGATGTATGGAGAAACAACCAAAGGAGGAACCGAGATCAGAGCAGGGAAAGCCACACCAATGATATCTCGCACTCTAGTTGGGGATCTGTGTCCAGGATTCAGTGGGAAAAAGAAAAAGAGTTGGAGGAGAAGGTCAAGGAGCTAGGAAAAAAGCTGATTGATAGGAGAATTCTCAATATGTTTTCTGTTGTGCTCATAGGAGAATTATGTTATATGAAGGTATTTTTATGTTGGAGGAGACTGAGTTTCTATTTAATCGAGAAATGGGTTCGATTATGTCCTAATCTTATGGTTTGCTTCAACGAGGCAGTTCAGTCAAGTCTATATACGCAGAGGATTAGTTTGTAGGACAAATTTAGTTGTCTTATAAGGTGTTCACTATCTATATTTAATATCTTCTTCATGGTTGGTTAAGAAGCCTAGAATTTTATTTTATTTTTTAATCAGTGTATTTAGACTCATCAAAGGATTGTGTTGGTTCTTTTATTCATTTCATGAGATTTATGTATTGCATTAAAACATGTTCACTGTGTTCATGCATTCTCATTATGTCGTGCCTATGTATTAATATTATTTTCCAAGTATGTAGTGCTCAAGATTGGAGATTTGCTGCAAAGAAATTTTTGAAGAAGTATCCCGAAGATATTATCGTTCACTGTGAGTGTTATTTTGATGCACTCTTTACGTTCTTGTGACTTTTGTCTTTGTCTGTTTTTGATTTTCTATTTGAAAGTTATGCAAGTAATGCAGTTCATTTTGCATGTTATACAATGTTGAATATTAATTATTGAGAAACTAATTACATAGGGAAAAGGTTAACAAAGATCTTACCATTAAATTGCATTGATATGGAGAGTGTTAGGGTACTTACAGAAGTTGAATAGTTTATTTTAAGAAAGATTGATATAACATGAACTATTAATATGATATAAGATAACATAGAAGATTGGTGTAACACTGTTACATGAACTATTAATATGATATAAGATAACATAGAAGATTGGTGTAACACTGTTACATGAACTATTAATATCATACAGTGAAGAATAACAACAGGAAATGGTGGCATTTTTCCGTATTTCTGCAGAAACTCCTCCTTATCGAAGGAGTGTCGGAAGTCAAATAAGTCTCATCTAATCTTCTTCTGCTCTCTAGGTTTCTCAATTCATTTGAATATTTCCTGAAATACTTAGCATGGAAATCCATTTTGAAACCATTTTCTATTATTCCTGAATATAACAAACTTTTGTCCTGTTTTAAGATCATCCCCGCCTTCTGCAGAGATGCTGGAAAAGAGCATTTATGCATGTTAGCACTTTCATTTAGTCACAAAGATCTTGAACAATGTTGTTTTCCATTTTTTGGCTACTCCAGTTTATCATGCTTTCTGTAGTTATATTACTTAGCGAATGCACAGTGAGAATTGAGATGGTATCAAAGTTAATGAGGAGTTTTAACCCAAGCATGTGATTGTATATGTTTCACTATTTAACCTACCTTGTCAATTTCCATCTTTGAGTAATATTATATGATGAGAGTTACAAATTTGTCCTGAGAAACAACTTATTTGCTTGTTTCAGTCATCTGCCTCTGCTCTTACAAACCATCAATATGATGGCATTTTTTTTGTAAAATGTGACAAGAACTTCGACTTTATAAATGGACATCAAATTATATTTACACCTCATGTATTTTCCTTGACTGTAAGCTCTATATGCCTATATCTGCCACACTAGCATCATTTACCACAATAAATTGCATTTGACTAATGCTATATGTCCAGGCAGTGAATGTAATTATTCAATGTTAACATTTGATGGTGTTGATGTAATGGGAAGCAGATTAGCAGACGAGGTTCGTAATGGCTTCTTTATGAATGAATATTTTTTTTCCTCCCCTTTATGCATTAAGTGAGAACCAAGTTTTAGTGGTAATATCTATGTGCATTTTTTTGTATATTTTTTGTTTTCTCCTTTCAAGACGCCATGTTAAGCTTGAATCTCAAGAGTTCTACTATTTTCAGGTGATATCGGTAATAAAACGTCATCCTGAGCTTCAGAAGATTTCTTTTATAGGTCACTCACTTGGTGGTCTGATCACCAGATATGCTATTGCTAAGCTTTTTGCACAAGATTTTACAAAGCAAACAAAACAGGAAAATGGAGAGTCAGATAGATCTAAAGATCCATGCAGGGAAGAGAAAGTTAAAGGCTCAATTGCTGGACTAGAGCCCATAAACTTCATAACCTTTGCATCTCCACACCTTGGTTTGAGAGGGCATAGACAGGTGATTAATATATGATCTTCATGCTCATCTTCTTTTCTTTATTTGGTAGAAATCATTATAAAATATAAAATTTAGATTGAACTTAGAGGAAGAAACTTTAACTTTTATTGCTAATTTATTTTACTAGATAAAATTAGACTTCTATGATATGTGAATCAAAGAGAAATTCTAGCGAGAAAGAAAATGAGAACAGACCAGTATGGGATACTTTGATATGTATATAAGGACTTAAGCTACTATCACTAATACCTTCAGTCATGGTCTTTTGGATGAGCCTGTAGATGACCCAAAAAGATACTATTGAAATAGTGGATTAGGCACTTGGTACGTTATGATTTAATTCGAACTCGGGATTTTACCCGGTTGTTACATGTTCGTAATTTTCATATCTAGGGGCTCGTAATACTGTGGTAAATGGTATAGGCACATCAAAATATCACCTATCAATGACCAGTGGGATTTGATTAATATACACTACAACAAAAAGGGTTATTTCCGACGGAATATTCCGTCGGAATTAAGCATAATCCGTCGAGATTATACTTAATTCCGACGGAATATTCGGTCGGATATAAGCACGTCGAAATTAAGTCCGTCGATATTTCAGTCGGAGATATCTATCCTCGACCGATCTAACCTCGACGGAATTTCGGTCGAGATTAAGCTATAGTCGACTGAAGTCTATCCGTCGAGAATAATCAGTCGAGTCTAAACTGCCACGTGGCATCCCATAAAAAATTAGAAGGTGCTTAATCTCGACGGAATTCCGTCGAGGATATCCCTATTCCGTCGAGGTTATCCCTTTTTTTTAATTATTTTTTTTCCTGTTTTGGCAATATCCAGGGTAATAATACCCACATTTTTTGTACCTGTAAACCTGTTTTTTTTCCAACAGCACATAACACACATATAATCCAAGGCCAACAATAATGGCCAACATGAATATTAATTACCAAGGTCAACTTGAATATGACATTAAACTAAAGTTCTAATCAACTAAAGTATATCAAATATGCATTTAAACTAACGTAAATATGTCAAACTAAAGTAATGATAAATAAAACCTACAATACGTCAAAAATCAGCTAAACTATTAAAATTTACATCACATTAAGCTAAAAACTAAGTAAATATGTACAAATCATATACAAAACTATGTCACGGTAGTCGTCATTCAACCGCTCATCATCGTCCACCGATCGTCACCTCGTTGAGACAATATAATGTAACTCATTAGTCCATATATATAATATAGTTAAAGATAACTAATTAAATGAAAATTACATAACATGCAGAATATGTACTTGAATTATATTATGAATAGTATATCTGAGTAGTCGAGGGCTGACTCAGCAACAACCCAAATGCGTCTAGTAGTAAGGTAACCACCATCCGAACAATCTCGTCGCAGTAAAACTTACTCCGGAGGATACCAGACTCTCGGCGGTGGCACCCACTGAATGTCTCCTGAAGCTAATGGAGGCGAGAACAACAAGCGTGTCCCGACGACGGAATAAGCGGATCTCTCCGAAAAGCGGTGACCTGACCCATTTGGAACAAAGCATCGTCTAAGCCAGCGGCCGTATGTGATGGTCCCACGGGGGCTCTCGGACGCAAATGCTGGCTAGAGCCTACAAAAATAAATATTAAATGAATAATATTATAATTAAGTTTACTTTATTCATAAACAAGAAATAAACTAAAATATTATACCTCCAGGCAGTGTATAGGCTGGTATCCTCAAGCAATCCCAACACTCGTCTTGCGTGAGGTAGTCTTTAGTGAGAGTATCCTGAGATGTAACCCAAAGAGCCGTCTCCTCATCCTGACATAAACTAATCTAGGGCGGAGGGACGATGGAATCAAACCGTCTCGGCGTAAAGATCGCCTCTACTTCTCGCAACTCGCTTATATCTGTTGTTGCGGATCTTCTCAAACCGGTCCTGTAATTTAATATATATACATGTGAGGTAACTTTGTATCATCCTATAAATTACGTAATATGATCCTAAATTACAGAGATTATAGTAAATGTAATACCCGTATAGCTAGTGCTGCTTGAGACATTGTCAACCCCGAAGTAGAATCCTTCGGCGTATGGACTCTGAGGGAACTATTCTCGACGGAATATTCTGTCGAAATTACAGTAAGGTCGACTGAAGATCTTCCGTCGATAATATTTTCGTCGGTCTTAAGGCATTTTCTTGTAGTGATATGCCCATCAAAAATATAAGTGAAGTGCTTCATTCATTTTTGGTTGTTGTGCTTAGTTGATTCAACTTACGCCACTAGGTTTTTCACTTGCAATGATGCCTTTATAGTACTCTTTGTAATAAAAATAACAACTATTCAATACATTTATTTTATGTCTAACATGGTATCAGAGTTGGGTTGATCTTGACAATCAAATTAAAAAGTATCGTTTATTTTTATTGTTTAACTTCATCTTTAAGATGAAAATTAGGTGGTTAGAGTTCAATTATAGTTCTTTTGTTGGAGTTGTAGTTTGAGTTTTGTCATGCGTTTCTAAAGATACTAAAGTTGGTATTCTAGTACTCCGTTGCCCAGATTTGAGGAAGGCAAGGAGTCCTTCATAGTTGTTTTTGAAGGATAGAGAGTCATTCACGTTTGTTGTGGGAGACGAGGGTTCTCTGTTATTGCCGGTACATGATATCCTTGGAAAGTGGATGTGTGAAGTTATATACCGAGGGTGAGAAATCTACCTTTTGGACATAAAAACAATTGATCTTTTTTCTATGCAAATTGAAAAGTGCCTCAATCTTTGTAGTTGGTTTGAGTCTCTTTTTTAAAGATTATGTTATGTAACAAGTTGTAAGTCGTCATGATATAAGACTTCCAACTTAGGGGAAGTATTAGAGTATATTATTATTAGGCAATGAGTCCTTCTTAGTTGTTTTTGAGTCTTTTATTTTGTTATGTAACAAGTTGTAAGTCGTGATATAAGACTTCCAACTAGATGGGAATATTAGAATATATTATTATTACTTGGTCACCAAGTATGCCACTACTCAACTAGTAGCCTATATATAGGGTTTTAGTACTCTTTGTAATAGTACAACAACAATATTTAATACATCTATTTTATCTCTAATAGCTTTGAACAAAAGAAGAATAAAAGATGATATAGGATACCCCCTATGATCGCAGGACTTTTGGCATACCCCTGGACTGATGAGAGAACCATTACCTAGAAAGTATAGAAAAGCACAGAAGAGATGTTAATTTACTAGCCTTAGCCATATCATCAGGTTTAAACACTAGGATATGATACCAGCAGAAGGGCTTCAGTTCAGTATAAGCAATAAACTGGAAGTACTCTTTACATATATCTACTATTGAAAGTCTTATCGGAGATACCTTAATTCAAACTATGTAATCAATTCTCCAACTTCCTTTACATTCTTTCTAGTGAATAGATAGATTTCTGTCTGTTTGGATATCCCAACCAAATGCAGTATATACACATGTATTGTTGAGGCAGTACACAGAACATGGACATACATAACCTGTTGGTCCGGATCTTAAGCTTATCCCTTATCTAACATACCTTGCATACCCCCTTTAGCGACGGACCGGGCAACGATTCGGTCCGTCGCTATATATAGAACCGTCATATTAACTTTTAGTGACGGACAATATATAGCGACGGATAACATATAGCGACTGACCGAACTTAAAGCGACGGACCGAATCGTTGCCTGGGTGCGTCGCTAAAGGGGGGTATGCAAGGTATGTTAGATAAGAGGTAAGTTTAAGATCTGGACTGCATAACCTGATGTCTGCCTTTTTTTTTCATGATGTCATTACCAGCTCCTGGTTATTGTATTTCATAAGCATACACTGCTGCATGTTTTTTTTCCTTTTTATTATGTGATTAGTCATTACCAGCTGCTGGTTGTTGTATTTTACAAGTTCAGTACGAATTCAGGTTCCTTTGTTATGTGGATTTCACTCTCTGGAGAAATTAGCATCACGTATATCATGGATACTTGGAAGAACTGGGAAACACCAGTTTCTAACTAATACTGATACTGGAGAACCTCCTCTTCTGCTTCAGATGGCCCAAGATTGTGAAGACCTTAAATTTATGTGAGCTCTCATTAACTAATTATATATGAATTACTTCTGCTAGGGCCAATGATTCAGGACCTCCAGGTCATTCTGTTAATTTTGACTGTTATTTTGGCATTGATTTCACGTGCTTGCTTGCCTTGGCAGATCTGCTTTGCAGTCCTTCAAGCGTCGTGTCGTGTATTCAAATGCATATTTCGACTGTATCTTTTTAAACTTCAACTTGTGCTACTTTTAACTTGTTTGACTAGCTCTTTTTATCTTTAGCAATATTGTCGATATCAAAGTTCTGAATATTAGATCCTTAGACCTATGAAGCATGGACATGCATATGAATAACTGATAGTCATTTTTTGCATAGACAAAAACATAATGGCAGAACATCTTAATTTATTGATAGCAAGTATAGGACATTTACAGCTATTTCTCTCATTCTTCACGCCTATTCCTATATGGAACACTGATATGTATTACCTATTTCTGTCCTTTTAAAATTGGGTATGTGGGAGTTTAGCAGCCCCTGAAAAATGTCAGAAGTCCTTGAAAAAAAATGTCAGAAGTCATGCTGTGAAGATTGTACCTTGTGCATACACACTTGTATCTTTTACATTTGGTACATCTGTGTAGGCTTGAAATACAAGATTGCTGATATTTTTTTTGGTTAGGGACTGCCGAGTCCCCTTTCTTTCTTTTAATATATAGGTGGGACTCCTTTTTAGCTGTCTACATATTTAAGCAATTTGACTAGTAGTGTCCCCTTTTTTCCTACCAAGAAAGAAATGTATATATGTTCATTAGTAACTTCTGGCCAATATGAAACATATGTGAGAAGTTACAAAATTTGATTTGAATGTATTGACTAATTTCTAACTTGGACTAGGAGCTTTTCTAGGAGTGGTCATGCTTCCTAGGGTCAGACATGTATGAGAAACTTGAATTAACGAGTGGAATATCTACACATGCTAAATACCTTTTTTTAAACTAATTTTATTGCTGACGATTAATTCATGTCAATATTAAATACTGACGTATAGGGATAGTAGGGTGTAAAGAAAGGACCACATATTATTGTTCTATTTATCACTTATGGTTCCATGTTAGTCACAATCCACATTCGACATAAGATTAGTCCACATATAAATCATTTTCGGCAAAACTAATGATTTGGTCACCGAAGTTGGCACGTTTTACTGAATACCTGATTGAACTTTTAATTTGTCAAATTAACTAACTGAACTAATTAAAATTTTCAAATTGGGTCACCGTTAAAAAAAATAGACAGACGTTAACTTTTTATCTACATGGCGCTGAAAAAAATATACAAAAATTAAAAATATTACATTGGCAAAAAAATAAATAAAAAACTTCAACCCTAACTTTCTACATCAACAAAATAATAATATATTATCAATTAAAATTTTAATTCATTAAATCAATCAGATTACATATGGAAGAACAGATCTAAAAAAATATTCATCTTCCCTAAAAATGAGAAGAATCAGAACCTAGAGCTTCCCAGCATAACTTTATACATATGTAATCATAGTACTAACAATAGATTCGGAACAAGTTGCCAAAAGGAATCCAAAACTTCTAATTAATAAAAACCAAAAAAAAAGTTTACAGAATATATTGAACAGAAGGAAGAAGAAATTAAAACAGAGACTCATGCCATTGGGGAGGACTGGGTCGACGGCATTGGGGAATTCAAATCTTCATCTTTGGTGACAAGATGAGCATCTTTCTGGAAATAATAGATAACCTCATATTATAAACGAGGAGACATCAAAAACTGATGGTTCTTATAAAGAAGCCCAAGTCAATGGTGACAAGACTGATGACATGGAAGGTTCGTTATTTGGTTTATTGTTGAGTGATGACTGGTGTTGCTTTTAATTAGGAAGTCTTGAGGTTTCGCTAATTTTACATCCTGTACTTGGCACATATTATTGTCAGTTGTTGGCCATAAAGACAGCTTCAATTAGGAGAAAGCATTTATCATGCACTACACCTTATCGGAATCACTACTTCAAAGTATATTACATGAACTCCATCCCCTTCATTATTCTTAGCAAGAAAGATTGATTGAACTAATAAATTCTATACTCAATAAGAATTACATCAGAAAGAGTAAGTTTTTCAAAGTAACCTGTTGAAATTAAGAAAAACAAATAGAGAATAACATGCCCTTTGTTTCAAATTTTGACAGAGATTTCCCTAATATATATTTTGGAATTGCAAATATTTACAGATTGATTTGTTTAGTAGGCTTCAGGAATCATTTAGCATTCTGGCCAAGGGAAATACATTAACTTGTCTTCCTAGTTACCGTTATTCTTTTTAGGCCATTATGAAACTCTAGATGTCTTTTGAAGACTAGTATGGGTTGAATATGTGGAAATCTTTATTTGTATCATCCAGAGTTGTTTTTGTGATTTCATCTCCATAGTTGTTCAACAATTTTGAATGCCAAGTGAAGTATATTGTTATTCTGATTAATAAAATCTCGTGGATTAATAATTATTTTTATTATGTTTAAAATTTCAGAGGCAATGATCAAAGGTTTAACTAAAGTAAGCTGGGAAAGGGTAGATGTCAGCTTTCGTGGAAGCATGCAAAGATTTTTTCGCGCACAGTACAATTCAGGCAAGTACTTATTATATATTAGATACATCTCTTTAATTATCGGGCACATAAATGTTTAATACTGAATTTATTATCTTCTGGTTCGGACTTACAATGTAATCGATTTATATGTTTGTAAATTTACATAAAAATATGTTGTTTACAATGGAATTCTACTCCTCTCTGTGACATTCCTTGTTTTTGGATTTTCAGGTAAAAACCCCTTCTGTCCATTCTGATGGAGCCGATGTAATACAACACATGGTTGATAATTTTCTCTTGTAAAATCTTAGCTCAAGTGTTTTTCACTCCCCCAAGGAAGTTAGTCCCATGCAATATGCAGTTTTTTGCTACTGTAATTCAAGACTTTGGATATATTGCTTATAGCATTTGCTGCATGTGGGCAATGCTAAATTCACAACTGCAATATAAATGTTTTCTTTTTGGCATCACAGTTAACAAGTTAAAGTAGCTACCCTACTCAGTAACTACTCAGTCTATTATTATTAGGGCCGTGAAGAAGACTGGTCATCAGAAACAGATTCTGATGGAATTGGGTCCAACCTATGGCCCCTTGATATAATAAATACACTATGCATATTAGATTCAGAAGGGAAAGAAATTAGCCTACAACATCAGGTGGTCCATTCTCTATGTTTGTGTGTGAGATAGAAGGGGTGGGGAGAGTATAATTAAGGGAATTGTTAAATCTACAACACTTTTTGTTATTTTCATAACAAGTGTCGCTGTAGATGTATAGTGACGGTGAAAACCGTCGCTATAGGATCTATAGCGACACTTTTGTTGTGGAAATAACATTTTATGTTGTGGATTTAACAGTTTCCTATAATTAATACTACGTGTGTGTTCTAGATCGTTATTAATTTTTAAAAAAATCAATTTTAAATATTTCTAAACTCAAAATTGAGATAATTTCATTTAATTTGAATTGTATCTCAATATTAATCTTATGATTTAGAATTAGTACAATGATGATTAGTCTAAAATAGTCTGGGAGATAAAAATATTCAATAAAATGACAAAATTTAATGGACAATACAGTCCATTTCTATCATAAATAAACATATCGTAGCGATATAAAATTATGCATATGCTTAATGTGTGTTACGGTTGATATTAAGAAAGAAAATTGATATTTTCAATGTTAAAACTATCAAATTTAAGATGAATGGTACAATTATATTGTGTATTGAAAATTATAAATTTGCGCTGAATTGGTAAATCCCGCAACACAAATATCAGTTTCCATTATCCTAAATAAATTTTAAAAAAAAATTGATTGATTGATTGAGCAGGTAGTAGGATGAACAGAAAAGTAGGAGTCTAGACACCCCCTCTCGGCCCTCCCTTGTTAACAATAGTTTGCTTGCAAAGAGGCAGGTAGATTTGAACTTTTTCATCACATACTATACAGCTATTTTGGCTGCCCATTCTTCATTGCCCTAAATTCATAGTATATCCTTGGGAAATAGATTCACTGTTTGAGATTCATTTGGCGTGTTAAAGTAGTTGTTGCTGGGGCTGGGGCACATTCCCAAATCAAAAGGGACCAAAACAAGGGGGACAAATTGAGTGTGAAAAAATGAAGGAAAGCGAAAACCCATAAACCCCACCCACCTGTGATTCACCTGTCCCTTTTTGTTTCTCTCTTTGATTGATGATTTGAGGAGACTCTCTATGTTTTGAGTCATTTTTACAAAGTTTTGGTTTCTACTGTTTTTGTTCCTTGTATTGGATTGTTTTTCACTCCTTTATTGGAGTTGTTACTGTTATCCAACAGTGTGAGATTTAATTCAAGAATCCCCACCCCCCACCCCCCACCCCCCACTCCTCCTTGATAGATTTTGGGGCTCATAAATCGAGGTTCAAGAGGTCTTTCCCTTTTCAGGGTCTTTTCTTTCCTTGAGTTCCTATTTTCTATTTGGCATCCACATCCCATCAATTGAAAGATAAAACCCTTTTCTGGAGATTCCATTTTCACTCATTCATCCACTCACTTTTTAGTTATATATATATTCTTATATATCCTCTACTCTACAAACACTCTCACTCTGCTTTCTCTATTCATTGAAATGGTTTACATTCTCAAGTGCAAATTTCATCATAGAAATGGACATGTAATCATTTTCTTGCTCTTTTTATCACTTTCGAGCTTCACCCATCTTAAATTCATGGCTCAAGGTTAGTGGGTCACTGTCAGATTGTTGTTTAAATTACCCAATCTCATCTTATTTCCTCACTTTTTATGAATTTCAGGTAGACCAACAATTTCCGGGCACATTCATCTTTCTCAGGTCAGCTGCATTTATATTACTTGCTCTGTTTTCTTCTTTTATTTCATCAATTAGTAAAATCTTAAACTTTCAAGTGTTGGTGATATAGGAGGTGGGGATGAGGGAGAATGAGATATTTGTAGGGAGAAGATTGATAGGTTCAAGACCACCAAGATGTGAGAGAAGGTGCAGAGATTGTGGCCATTGCAAAGCAGTTCAAGTTCCAATTTCTCCACAATTTAGAAGCAGCAGCAGCAGCCAAAAGCAGCAAACAATTAGTAGAAGTCAGTATTTGTATGCAGCAGCTTATTCAAGAGGGGATCATATCTCCAATTACAAGCCCATGTGTTGGAAGTGTCAATGCGGAGACTCTTTCTTCAACCCATGAATTATGTTTTTTTTTATATATATATATATTTAAAAAAAAAGTTTGTTGGAAGAAAATAAAATTTCTTCAAATGTTCATATATCACATGTCATAGTTTTGACTCCAATTTTAGTTCTATGTGATATATCCTCAAGGTTGCCTTTGGCATTTGTAATTATAGCCTTCTTTTTAATTTTATTTTCAAGTTGTTATGAATGTTTTTAAAGTCAAATATTAAAAATTAAAACTAATATTAAATTACTTTATTTTGGTTAATCTAATTAAAAATACCTTTTGTTATACACTATTTAAAAAGAACATGTATCATTACATTTTTTTTTTTGATATTTTTAAATTATATAGATTCATTAATTTTGAATTTTTAAGATTTTACAAAGTGATTTTAAAATGTCAAAACACAAAGCAGAGGATGTGTTTTTGTTGATTCTGGACAGAAACAGGCAGAAACTACTTGAAGAAGAAACTTTTGTATAGAGCAATGGACCTTAATGATTATAATTACCTTAAACAAAGAATTAAAACTGTCTATCATCCTGTCACTCCCAATAAAGATCTAGTATGGATATCTATTTTATAGATTCGGTTATCATCAAATTAATTTTATGGTAAATTGGTCAAATATACGCAAAAATATCGGGTTGAGGGGGGTACGGTACCCTTAATGACTGGTATGACCGGTGCACCCTTTTTTTTTTTTTTTTTTTTAAACCATAATTATAAGAAAAAAATAAAAATAATAAAGAAGTTGAGCAAAAATTGTAAAAGGAAGTACATTTTTATTGAAAAACACTATAAAGCTTTTTACAGTGTTTTTAATAAAAATGTACTTCTTACAATTTTTGTTTCAAATTCTTTTATTATTTTTTATTTTTTTTTTCTCATAATTGTGGTAAAAAAGCAAAAAAATAAAAAATAAAAAATAAAAAATAAAATTAAAAATATCACCTCCCGCTTGCGTCTTTACATGTCGATACTGTATTGATCAATTGACCAAAGTTAATTTTATACTAACCACACCTTAATTTATCTATAAATTTGGTCTCCATTCAAAACGTTTGCTTTGCATAAGTGGTCAAATGCCTCGATAAGTTTTACACACGCAGTACGCGTGTAAATTATGTAAAGATAAAATAAAAAAATTATAAAATTCGAAAGATAAAAAGACATAATTGTAAAATAATTAAATTTATAAAGATAAAAGAAAAAAAATAGTATGACACAATTCATCGTTATTTTTATATTAAAAAAATTATTACTTCTAATATCATATCGATGTGTTGTGAACTTAACACTAATTATATATATATTGTGGGTCCAGTTCTAGTTCGGACGCCCGGATTTTTTTAAAATATGGATCCTTTTTTTTTTGCTTTTTTTTAAATTAAAAAAAAATGTTTAATATTTTATGGAACTGAAATTTTTTCATAATACAGTGTTTTGGGTGTGATTTGGATACATATAACAAAATAGTATGTAGAGTCCATAAAATATTAAAATTTTTTTAGTTGTTTTAAAAAAAAAAGCAAAAATTAAAATTTTTAAAAAAAGTTTAATATTTTATGGAACTGAAATTTTTCTATAATACAATATTTTGGGTGTAATTTGAATATATATAACAAAATAGTCTGTACAGTCCATAAAATATATATAAAAAAATTAGTTGTTTTAAAAAAAAAAAGCACAA
The DNA here is from genome assembly GCA_020205605.1 of Panax ginseng. Classification (NCBI taxonomy): domain Eukaryota; kingdom Viridiplantae; phylum Streptophyta; class Magnoliopsida; order Apiales; family Araliaceae; genus Panax; species Panax ginseng. Next base: position 10,125,379 of record CM035146.1, read on the forward strand.
AATTTTTTTTTGATCCGTATTTTAATAAATTTCGGACTCCCAAACTTGATCCCATAGTATATATATATATATATATATATATATATATATATATATATAATAAAAATTTCTTTCACGTGAGTGAATAGTAGACGAGGAGGTTGTTCATATTTATATACTTTTTTAAATAAAATTTTTATTTATACAAATATTAATTTCTTATATTTATAACAATATCTATACACATCACATCAGTATGAACTAGTCTGTCTCTTTCTCTCATCGAAGAGATGAAAATATAAAAACTGACTACCCACCCACCCACGTGCGTGTATGTGTGTGGCTGTACTATCGTCCTACTCACTCCATATATTCTCTTGATATATACGAAGAATCTCATCTCCCATTTTTTCATTTTCTATTTTTTATTTTTAAATTACCAACTCATTTAAAATCTAAAATTATTATCCACGTCCTACAAATGACATCAATCTCTCTTCCATTTTAAGATTTCTCTTAAAACTCCAATTCACCCATGCACAAGTTGATCATAGTAGATCGGCTACGATTAGATTGAAAGAATGTGAAGCAAAATTCAATGATCCATTTCATATTAATTTATTATTATTGTAATGTGTAATTGTGTAGATTGGCCTAATAAGCATGTTGGACCACTTTGTTACTTAAAAGGTTAATCTATTAAGTTAAGACTTTATCATACTTATTAACCAATCTACACTCTTGAATTTATCTAATGTGAGATTCATGTTAAATATCTTACATGTCTGAGCAATTTTCTAAAGTCATCCTGAGCTCGCTCCACCCGATTCAAATCATATTTCACCTACGAGACCTGTAAATTTACTCTCGCACTCCCACCCGATTCAAATCATACTTCACTTAGCCTGCGAATTTTCTCTCACACTCTGGAGTTGATACTTGGACTTTATTTGTTCCACCCACGAGGCATGCAAATTCATTCCCCTCGCACCCTGGAGTTGATACTTAGGCCCATCGAACCTTGAGCTCTGATACCAATTTGTAACGAAATTGTACGATCCATCTCACATCAATTAATCACCAGCAAATTTACTCTCGCACTCCTACCCGATTCAAATTAACTTCACCTAGCCTGCAAATTTCCCCTCGCACCTTGGAGTTGATACTTGGACTTTATTTGCTCCACCCACGAGACATGTGAATTCACTCCCCTCGCACCCTAGAGTTGATACTTAGGCCTCATCGAACCTTGAGCTCTGATACCAATTTGTAGCGAATTTGTATGATCCATCTCACATCAATTAATCACCACTGCAGTGCGCACCTGTGTAGACTGACCCAATAAGCATGTTGGACCACATCCTTACCTAAAAGGTTAACCTATTAGGTTGAGGCTCTACCATACTTATTAACCCATCTACACTCTTGAATTTATCCAATGTGGGATTCATGTGAAATATCCTAACAGAATGGAATAGAGAATGGAATGATTTATTTCATTTTAATTAAAATGAATCCTCCTCTGAAAAATAAAATTCATAAATTTGGAAGAAATAAGAATGGTTCAATCCATTCCAATTGCAACCAAACATAATTTTTTTTAATTTCATAAGAATGAGTCATTCCATTCCTAACTTCATTACTCCAATACAAACGTATTACAGAATAATACAATGCCTATGTTTGGTTATATATAGAAGGTTAGAAGGATTTAGTGTTTTTGAAAAGCTTAGATTTTCAAAACAAAAACTCTATGTGGACATGAAAATTAGACATGAGTGTATTTGAATTTCACTTATTTGTATTTTGACCCCTAATGGTGGGTAAAAATATAAATAGATGAAATTCAAATGCACTCATGTCCAATTTTTATGTCCACCTAGAAGAGTTTCTTTTAAAATGTATTAAGAAATCTTATTTGTAAGACCCCAACTATTTTGAATAAAGATAAATTTTCTATAAATATCATTTGTGAATATTAAGGTTTGAATTTGTTATAATGTTATAGTTGTGGGTAATATTTATAAATTTTTTAAAGTAAGCAAGTTGTTATATAATATTCGATTGGTCGGGGAATATTTATTTTAACATGAAATATTCGTAGGACAACACAATCATTGGTGGACCCCACAACAGAATTATTATCGGAATGAGAAAACGACAAAAATATCTTTTTTTATAAAAATAACGGCGAAAGTTTTACCATTAATTGTTGAAATACTCTGTGGTAAAAGTACAGTAATACGTACGCGTGGTTGCATAGTAGCACACGATATTGATTATTGATGCTTACATGAGAAGTCACTCAGTTATACTCAATTATTGCTATAGTAATTGCTGCATAGTATCTCACGTTATTTGATTCGATTATTATCAATATTTTATATATTATTAAATCAATAATTGAGACGACAAAGTTATTCAATGTATTATTTACAATATTGACGATGTCTAGAAATTTTTATCGAGGAGAGCCAAAACCACTTAAGGCGGAGACGTGGATAAAGCAGATCACCAAGATATTTGATGTCTTGGGATGCTCCGAGGAGCAAAAGGTTTCCTTTGCCACCTTCATGTTGCGAGTTGTCCCGATTTGCGTCCCACTTGGTTGATAATGAGGAGAGAATGACGCGGATGTTTCTAAGAAGTTTGAAACCCGAGATACGTCAATACCTAATTTCTCACAAACTGTGTTTGTATTCAGATGTTGTAAATAGGGCTCAGTTATTAGAATGTGATAATGAGTTAACCCAACCAAGAGATAGCAATCGGCAAAGCGATACTACCAGTGGAAGCAGTCATCGAAGCGGTGAAAACAAACGTGAAGGAAGTCAACATGCCAGAAATGGTACCACTTCGGTGGTAATTGTAAGACCCCAACTTTTTAATGAATAAAATCAAATTTCCTTCATTTATTATTGTGAATAATAAGGTATTAATTTGATATAATAACTTTGGTTATGGGTGAAATGTGAAAATTTTGCAAAATAAGCAAGTTGTTATAAAATATTCATTTTGTCGGTGGAATATTCTTTCTGTCGGGGAATATTCATACAACGGCGCAGCCAATTGTGGGCCCCATAACGGATAACGGTCGAATGAAGAAAACGACAAAATTGAATACTTGGCCACAGAAGTTATTACGAATTAACAACTTTGTTGGAATACCCGTTGGTTAAAGTAAAGCAATACGTTGTTGTTGCGAAGAAAGATACCAGTATTGCGGTATTGTTGAATTATTGATCCTTACGTGAAGGCACTACTCAATAATTGTCACGATGAATTCTTGTTTAATATTTATTTTATTGATTCAATAATTCTTTGCATTGATATTTTATATTATTGTTGTTTCAATTATAAATCATCAAGACAAAGTATCTCCTTTATCGGATCGATAATTCAGATTATTTGGAATAATATTATTAGATAACATTATTGGCAATGTCTAGAAAGTTACATCAAGGAGAGGTTTGGTCACCTAATTGCGCGCATGAGAATGAGAAATCCTTATCGAAAGCCCCCTCTTTCACGAGGAGCGACTGGTTGTCATAAATGTGATTACGTAATATTATTTGTGAATAATTAATCATTGATTCATATGATAAAGAAATATTTATTTTATGTGGATATAAATGATGGATTTATTTATATGGTTATAAATGAAGGAATTAATGTTGAGGTGTTTTATTAGTATTTTGCCGGATTGAGGTATTAAAAATCAAACCCGGTGATTTTTGAGATATATTATGGGAGTTATAATTTTTAATCCGAATAGTTGGATCGTTGTAATTTTTAGATATGTTATACATATATAAGTTGAGTATATGTCCACAAATTTTGAACCGTTAAAAATGAACGTATGATTTGTTATGAATTTTAAGAGGTGGCTGATTCGAAAATCAGGTTATAAATCATTTTGGTGGAAAATTCTAGAATTGGTGGGCCCCACTCTTGGTTGGTGAAGAAATGTGCTGAGATTTTTATTCAAATGTGATGGATGGGAATAGCAGCAGGTAAAGCCATCAGGTTGCAGGTTAAGTCTGCTTCGGCGTGCTAACATTTTCCTATAAATAAAGGGCTAAGTTAGAATTGAAAATCACATCAGAAACAAGTTTTCTCTCTTTCTCTCTCTAGATTATTGAGTGTATTTTGTGAGTATTTAGATACTTTGTGAGTTTCTGTTAATCAGTGCAAGTTTCCTTCAGCCTTATACCGATATTCCGATCAGAAGTACTGATATTTTGAGGTAAGGGATATTATCTTCTTCTTAAATGATATTTTCTTCAATATCATTATGCCAAAATATTGGTATGAAATTTTTATCAAATTTGGAACTTTTTGTGTCGGGGTTACTATTCACGTATACGACACTATTCATGTATACGACACTATTTACGAATACGGCACTATTCACCGAAAAATAAAATTTTCTTCTTTTTGTCCAAGTTGTCTATTATGGTTACTATCTTTGATTGTATCCATGTTTTGATCATTATTTTTGAATTACGCTTCAAAATTGGTTATTTGAATATTATTGAACTTGGATAAACCGTAATGTCTGAATCCTTAATATTTGATCTGTTATCTCACTTTGAGTCATTTTCTTTAAAATATTTTCATTATTCTCGGTCCTAAATGATGATACAAATGAATATCTTTGGCTGTAGGTAAAGATGAATGATTACCTAATGAATATCTTTGGCCCGTAGTGCAAAGATGAGCAGTGTTGAGATGAACATGACCAACTGGTGATACAAATGAATATCTTTGGCTCAGAGTGCAAAGATGAATATTTGATTCAAGATGTATATTGATTGATGTTACTGAGGATAAAATATTGATGATGGACTTTTAAATCTTAGAAGATAGTAGAATTCTTTCTCTCTTGACTCTTCTAATGGATTTTTCATTTTTCATTGCGATTGTTGATCTAAAACTTGTTGTCTATTATATTTTATCAGATTATTCCCTGTTGAAGACTAATGATAACTTGTTGTATATTATCTTAGTCATAATATTCTTTACTGGGCTAGTTGAGCTCACCTTTTTGTTCCATTTTTCTTCTCAGGAGGTGAGAACATAGCAGGAACTAGTCAGGGTACGGAGTGATGGTTCTAGAAAGTTGTTTTAGCAGTCCTCACTATTTTTAAAATAGTGTATCAATAATTGTAATGATGACTCCTTTTGAGTTTTTATACTCTCTATTTGTATTTAAACTCACAGTTTAATGAAGTTGTATTTGTTTCTGTACCATGTATTTGGTGACTCAGAATGGGTGATGTATACCTATTTTGGGGGCGTCACAGTAATCATGGCCAAGACAATAAAAGTGGGAATTTCTGTGACACCCCCAAATCCTGGTACTTCATTACCTCAAGATTTGGTGTTCAGTTAATCAAAACATTCATATCTAACTACCCAATCATAATAAAATTGAATAATAAAACCTGCCCATACAGGACTACATTAATAAATAAAATCTCCCAGGTTATCTAACATTTAATTACAATCATTCAAATGCAGAAATTAAATAAATACTTCATTACATCAATCAAATTTAAAGTCTGATAAATAACTGTCAACATATTACAAGTCTTCAATACTTGTTCATCTTCCCCTTTCCCTTACTCGTGCTAGGTACATCTACCTTTTCATCCTTAGCTGTAATAGATATATAAGCAAGAGTGAGCAAACAAAGCTCACTTGAAATACGAATGAATAAACTTTATAACATTTGCCAAATAATAGGCTCAATAGAACTGAATGATATGTTCTATTAGCATTCTGAAATATACTACTGAGGGTCTAATGACCACGAACCATGTCCACAGTTATAAGTAATCTTTCAACTTTAACTTTAACAGTCATAAGACTATAACGACTCCATGTACTTAGGGGGATCAGCCCTTTGTACAATGTATTGTGCACAACCATTTCAACGCTAAGCGTAAACCCCTAATAATAGGGTTGTTCATCTTAGTATTTAGATTACAAGTCCGCACCAAAGTAAGTTTTGTTTGGATACACTTCAAGGTAATTTGGAATTCAACGGACATCAACTAAGGATTAGTTGAATAAAAAGTAACAATACTATGTTATGGAATAATCATAACTGAATAAACATTACATTCTAAGTTCATGCTTTAGGAATAATCTAATAGCATAAGTGTTGAATAATTCATATACTTTGCTTTGAATAACACTAAGCTAATGTCAAAATCTTAGAATTTAATATTAAGCATGCATAAAAAGTAACAACTTGAACGATAAACTTGTTTATCAGAATAAAGGTACTTGCATGCTAAAATAACAAGTTTAGGAAAAACTTGCCCAATTTAATAATAGAACTAACTCAACGAAAATGTAGAGTTAAAGGAAATTGCGTAATTGTAATTGAATTAGAAATAATAACATTGCTCAATGTTAAGAGACAAGATTTAGAAAAACTTGCATCATTATAAACAATCTAGATACAAGGACTTGTTCAACGAAAGTAATCTTGCTCAATAAGGTGTAGAGTTAGGAAACTTGCATAATTATTATAAGAGTAGAGTTAAAGAACTTGCTCAATTTAAAAAGATAGGTTTAGAAACTTGCCTCGAGGGTAAGCTATAATATTAACTCACGTTCACCTACATATAAGTTTAGAACCATCATCTATTAGATATACTAACATTCATGTTCCAACATAACACACATTTTGTAAGATCCCCAACTTTTATGAATAAATATTAATTTTTCTCGAAATATATTTTTGAATATTATGGTGTGAATTTGATATAATGTTATAGTTGTGGGTAATATTTACAAATTTTGCAAAGTAAGCAACTGATTATATAATATTCGATTGGTCGGGGAATATTCGTTTTAACAAGGAATAGTCGTACGACGGCACAATCATTGATGGACCCCACAACGAAAGTATTGTCGTAGTTAGAAAATGACATAATTATCTTTTTATAAAAATAACAACGAAAGTTTTACTGTTAAATTGTTGAACTACCCGGTGGTAAAAGAAATGCGATGTCTGGCGTGGTTTATAATAGCATACAAGTATTGATTATTGATGCTTTACGTGAGAAGTCACTTTCGGTTATACTCAATTATTACTACGATAATTCTTGCATAATATCTTTCATATTATTGATTCAATAATTGTCACAAGATTATCATCTGCATAATATTTTATATTATTAAATCAATAATTGAGACGACAAAGTTATTCATATTATTATTTGCAATATTGACAATGTCTAGAAGTTCTGTCAAGGAGAGGTTTGGTCACCTAATTGCGCGCCAATAAGGAGAAATCCTTATCGAAAAGCCCCCTCTTTCCTGGAAATAACCTAGTTGTTAAATATTGTGAGTTATAATATTCCTGATGAATAAGTTCGTGTTGATTAAAGATGAAATTGATATTTTCATTGTGTTGGAATTATTAGTGTTAGTGAAAATCGACATCTATTTCGATAATAATGGATGTCCTGGAGGTTATATTGACCAATCGGGTAATTAATGGATAAATGAGCAATTAATTGCTATTAATTCACATGCTTATAACTATTTGTTCACATGTGTGTACTATTGATTCACATGCATGTTCTATTAGGGGAGGTGGTGCAAGATTGATAATACTTGCATGACTAAATTAAAAATGGAGGTATAGATGAAGGTACTATACTATAATTAGTTTTTTTTCACATGATTGTACTATTGATTCACATGATTGTACTATTGATTCACAAGATATACTATTAGGAGAGGTGGTGCAAGTTTGATAATACTTGTAGGACTAAATTAAAAATGAAGAAAAAGATGAAGGTATTATATTTTCTATAAATGTAATATTTTGAGCCCCAAAACTTTACGAGGTGTAAGGGATATTATTATATTCGATTCATAGGGAATAATATTTTCTTCCATAACTACAGCACATGTATACATCACCTATCTTGAGTCGCCAAATACATGGTACAAAATTCAAATACAACTTAATATACAACCTGTCAGATAAAATACGATAAAACATAAGCGAGAGTTTTAAAGCGAATATTATCTTCTAGAGCGGTATTCAACTCAAATGGTGTTCTCAATACAATTATTATCACACTATTTCATAGAATAGTGAGGACTACTAATGCTATAATCGGTTTCGTTCCTCGACTAGTCCCGGCTACGTTCTCATTTCCTGAAGAGGACAATGAAAGCAAAATGGTGAGCTCAACTAGACCAGTAAGAAATATTATGACTAAGATAATGCAGAATAATTTATCGTTAGCCTTCAACAGTGTTAAACTGATAAAATATAACAAACATCAAGTTTAACTGCAGCGGAACAAGCAATCCATTAGAAGAGTTAAGTAGAGCATAAAATCTACTATCTTCTATGATTTAAAAAGGTTTTCATCACTTTTATATTTGAGACTCATCTTAATAAATAATCCACATCATCGAATCACACTTACTACTCTACGCCGATGATATTCATTAGTATCACGACCACAAATTATCCATGCACTACGGGCGAGGATATTCGTGTATTCATCAATGGTCATGATCATGCCAACAATTTGTCCATCAATGCACTACGGGCCAATGAGGACTTTTACCACATCATTTGTAACATTACGGTCATGATTATCTTAGAATAATCCTTGGTCATAATCATACCAAGTCCATCTATGCATTCTGGGCCACAGATGACTTTCAACATAATATAAACATGAGGATGATGACAATGATATAAGAATTCAATAAAACAAGTTCAAGGATAAATTTTTAAAGATTTATAATTTAATTTATCCGAAATCAATAACGTCAAATTATCGACATGATCTTGCTTTGTGGAGTAAAATTCAAGAATAATATTATACAAAAAATAATTTGGATGAAAAGCGAATCAATTTTATCATGAATAGTATCCGGGTGAATAGTACTCGAGTGAATAGTACCCATGAATAGTACTTGGGAATAGTAACCTTGAGTGAATAGTACTCGGCATGAAAAAGTTAAAACTTATCAAAAATGCTCGAATAATATTTTCATGAAAAGATCTTTGGATGAAGCTTGAATATCAAGGATATTCTACTAATTTCATGGAGTATAGAAGCCAAAATTTTAACAAAGCGAGTATAGAATTGAAATCTAAAAGCGAAATAATATTACTTACATACTACGAGTATGGAAAAAATATTATTTCAAGCGAATATTGAACAAAAATAACATTCTCTTACCTTGAAAAGAAGAGTATTCCAATTTGGTATAGCGGGGATATTCTTGAAGAAAACTTTCACTATTTTTCTCGCTCAAAGCTTTCTAAAACTCAAAAAAAATCGCTCAAGATTATAGAAGAAGAATTCTACGATTACGGTGTGATTTTAATTCTAACTAAGCGCTTTATTTATAGGAAAATCTTTAGAATACCATAGGAGACTAAAATAATAATAATAATATTTTTTTTTTTTCGCACATTTATTTGAAAAAAAATTCAGCCACCACAAGTGGGGCCCAAAAAAATCAACCACCTTTTCCCAACAACCAAAAGTGGGGCCCACCCATATTTTTAATAAAAATATTTTAATTTCCGAAACTTCAATAATTCAGTAATAAATAGCCCTTTTATTAGAAAAATATGAATTTTATGTCCATTCCCACGAAAATAATTTCTCTACAACTGCGGAAACAAAGTTTTTCCAAATTCCAAACAAAGAAAATATCAAGAATTCCACAAAGCGGATGATTTTCAATACCTCTTAAAATTCATAACAAATCATCGTTAATTTTTTTAACGGTTCAAAATTTGTGGACATATACTCAACTTATATATGTATAACATATCCAAAAATCACAACGATCCAAAGGTCGGATCAAAATTATAACTCACGCAATAGAGCTTTAAGAACATCGATTTGATTTTTTAATACCTCCAATCAAAAAAATCTTGATAAAATACCTCAACATTAATTTCTTCATTTATAACCACATAAAATAAATATTTTTCTATCCATCATTTATGTCCACATAAAATAAATATTTCCTTATCATATAAATCAATAATTAATTATTCACAAATAATATTCTGAGAATCACTGATAATGACAACGGTAGTTTCTAGGAAAGAGGGGGCTTTCAGATAAGGATTTCTCTTCTTCTTGGCATGATTAGGTGACCAAACCTCTCCTTGTGAGAACTTTCTAGACATTGCCAATAATCTTTATCTAATAATATTATTCAAATAATATGAATTATTGATTTGATAATGAGAAATCTTGTGCGGTGACAATTATTGAAACAACAATAATATAAAATATCAACGCATCAATTATTGAATCAATAAAATAAAATATTGAGCGATAATTCTTTGTAACAATTATTGAGTAGTGCCTTCTTACGTAAGAATCAATAATTAAAAAAAATCTTTGTGCAATCTGAGTGTCTTTCTTTGTGCAACAACGCGTATTATTTTATATTTTAACCATCGGGTATTCTAACAGAGTTAACGGTAAAACTTTCGCCGTTATTTTATAAAAGATATTTTGTCGTTTTCTCAATCAAACAATAATTCCATTTGTGGGGTCCACCAATGATTGTGTCGTCGTCTGAATATTCCTGTTAAAAGCGAATATTCCACGACCAATCGAATATTATATAACAACTTGCGTACTTTTGCAAAATTTATAAATATTACCCACGACTATAACATTATATTAAATTCACTCCATAATATTCAAAAATGATAATGATAGAAAATTCATCTTTATTCATAAAAGTTGGGGTCTTACAACCTCCCATTCTTATGAAATTTCGCCCTCGAAATTAGAAGTACGATACTGGTATGTCGAAGAGGTAAGGATACCTTGATTTTATTTTAGATTCTAACTCCTAGGTCATTTCCTCAACATCGTGGTTTCTCCACAAAACTTTGACTTGAGGTATAACCTTGGAGCGTAAAATATGCTCCTTCTTATCTAAACAGGAACCTCTTCATACGTTAAATCTTCCGCTATTTCGTCCAGTTCTAACTTAATAATGTGGTTCGGATCTTTCACATATTTATGTAACATAGATATGTAAAAAAGCGTTATGAACACGAGACATACTTGGCGGTAAAAAGCGAGTCTATAGGCCCTGATTCCTACTCGTTCGAGGATTAAAAATGGGCGATGAATCGAGGGTTGAGTTTTCCTCTCTTTCCAAATCTCTTAACTCCTTTCCATGGAGCAACACGTAACAACACATGATCTCGATATTGAATTCCACGTCCTTTCGATGAAGATCGGCATAACTCTTTTGTCGATCTTGTGAGGTTTTTATACGTTGTTGGATCGTTTGAATCTTTTTCGTAGTCATACGTACCAACATCGGTCCCAACAACGTTGCTTCACCCACCTCATCCCAACATCTTTGAGAAGCGACACTTTCTTCCATCTACAGCGCCTCGAATGGAGCCATGCCGATACTTGCTTGATAATTGTTGTTGTAGGAAAACTCCACCAATGGTAAGAACTTATCCCAACTTCCTTGAAGTCAAGGACACGAGTCTTAATAGATCTTCAAGAGTTTGAATAGTCCTCTCTGACTGCCCGTCCGTTTGAGGATGATAAGCCGAACTAAATCGTAAATCCGTGCCCATAGCTTTTTGCAAACTAACCCAAAATCTTGAAGTGAATCTTGGGTCTCGATCAGAAACTATGGATACTGGCATACCATGCAATCTTACAATCTCGTTTATGTATGTACATCTGAGCAAGGCGTTCAAGTGTATAAGTTTCTCGTATAGGTAAGAAATGAGCCGACTTGGTCAATCTATCAACAATGACCCAAATCGCATCTATGCCTTGAGAAACCTTGGGAAGGCCGATGCTTGAAATCCATGGTAATGTGCTCCCACTTCCATTACGGAATTTCAAGTGGTTGCAATGGACCTTTTGGTACTTGATGCTCACGCCTTGACTTCGTTGACAAGTTAGACACCTTGAGATAAACTCTCATGATCTCTCTCTTCATATTGCTCCACCAAAATGTATGTCGAAGATCATGATACATTTTGGTACTCCCGAGATGGATTGCAAGCGGTGTGTTGTGTGCCTCCATCATGATTTTATACTTTAAATCCGGGTCGTTAGGAACAAAATGCGGAGTTGACTCGAAGTATTCCTTCTTCATCGATTCTTTCTTCCGGATATAGCACCTTCTTGCACTTTCTTCCTCATATGCATCGGCTCCAGTGCGTAGCTTGAAGCGACTTTAACTTTATCGATTAAAAGTCGGTTCTACTCGTATATTCGCCATCATCACATGGGTCCTGAGGTCTTTAACTCTATCTCCATCCTTTGAAAGTCATATAAAATGGGCCTTTGCGTTGACAATATCGCTTTTCGTACCGCGTATGATGATCTACTACTCAATCGTCATTTACTACGTTCGCTTTACCGGGATGGTATTGAATGGTATGATCATAATCTTTCAGCAGTTCAAGCCAAGCGTCGTTGCCGCATGTTGAGTTCCTTTTGGGTGAAGAAATATTTGAGGCTTTTATGATCCGTAAAGATCTCCACTTTCTCCCCATACAAGTAATGCCTCAAATTTTAAGTCTTGAAACAACATTTGCTTGACTCTAGATCATGAGTAGGATAATTCCTCTCATATTCTTTGAAGTTCTTAGAGAGGCATAGGCTATGACTTTCCCATATTGCATGAGAACACATCCTAACCCTTTGCTAGAAGCATCCTTTGTAGATGACAAATCCCTCAAGGCAGGATGGTATTGTCGAACAGGTGTTGAAATGAGTCTCCTCTTGAGTTCTTAAAAACTCTTCTCACATTCCACGCTCCAATGAATTTTATATCTTTCCGAGTCAATTTGAGTTAATGGAGTAGCGATTAGAAAAACCTTCTCTGAATCTCAGATAATAACCGGCTAAGAAAGAAAGCTCGACTTTGGTCAGCTTGATTTAGGTTGCTCCCGACTTTGAATAGCTTCAATCTTTCTTAGGGTCAGCGGATATTCCATGACTTGATACTACGTGCCCAAGGAATGCTATTTCCTCAAGCGAACTCGCATTTCTTCAACTTGGCATAAAGCTTGTTTTCACGAAGCTTTTGGAGTATCGACCTCAAGTGTTTCTCATGATCTTCATGGGCTTTTGGAATATATGAGGATGTCATCAATAAAGGCGACCACAAAGTGATCTAAATATTCCTTGAATACTCGGTTCATCATATCCATGAAAGCGGCAAGAGCATTAGTCGATCAAAAGACATGACTAGGAATTCATAATGCGTGCTTAGGAGTTACGAAAAGCCGTCTTTGGAATGTCATCGGTTCTAATCTTTAAGCGATGATATCGAGCGAAGATCGATCTTTGAAAAGAATTTGGCGCCTTGCTGCTGGTCAAACAGGTCATCAATACGTGGCAATGGGTACCTATTCTTGATGGTGACATGATTGACTCCAGATAATCAATACAAGTCGCATACTCCCATCTTTCTTCTTCTTCACGAATAGAGCAGGAGCACCCCGAGGAGCGCGTACTAGGATGAATGAAACCGATGTCTAACAACAATTCACTGCAATTGGGTCTTTAACTCACGAAGTTCAATAGGAGCCATTCGATATGGGGCTTTGGAAATGGGTTTTTCTAGGGTTTCGAAGTCGATACAAAATTCAATTTCATGCTACGAGGGGTAGGCGGGGAAGTTCTTGGGGAATCGTCGGAAATTTATTAACAATAGAAATATCATTTAAATATGGCGTATTTTTGTTTAAATCGTGACATGAGCTAAGAAAGCTTGACATCCATTTTTCAATAAGCGAATAGCTTTATGGCTTGAGATAGCAGTGATTGATTTTAATGGTTTGGTTGCTTGAATTAGCATAATAGGTTGGTTAGGAATATGAAAGCTAACAACCTTACGAAAATAATCAATTTTTGCATGATGAGTAGTTAACCAATCAATCCTAGAATCACGTCAAATGCAAGTATTTTCAATGAAATAAGATCGACATGAGGTAATGTGAGGGGTGCAGATTTGAAACAAATAAGACTTATATACGAGTGGATGTAATGAAGGTTTCTCCCAGCGGAGTTTCAATGAGATAAGTTAAAGTCTAATTTCTCCGAGTCAAATTTAAGCGTTGGCGCAAGTAGGAGAAATAAAAGAATGGGTAGAATAGGTATCAAATAAGGTATAGACTTATTTAGAGTTTATGATAAGCTTACCGTGATGACCTCGTTTGGGTTCCTTGCTTTCTACGGGAGGTCATGACAAGCGCTTCTCCCTTGAACTACTGGCTTTGACTTTTTGCTGGGGATGACCTTTGGTGCCTCCATCCAATTTGGACTTGTCTTTTGTTGATTGCTCGATAAAATTGGGCTAGGTGACCTTCTCTTCCACAAATTATAACACGTTTTGGATTTGCATCGCGCAGTTTGGTGATGTGTCCCTCCCTCGCATTTGAAGCATATGATAGGTGGTTGTTCTCCTTCCTTAACAGCGGGTCTTTGGTCTTTGGCGTCTTTCCATCATTGTTGAATCTCCTCTTCTTGAAATGTCCACTCTTATTATCTTGGCCATGATTACCACCAGAAGTGGTTACCATTTACGGCATGTTGATTCCTCACGTTTGTTGTCATAGCCCGATGATTTGCTACCTTTAGTATTATCATTTTTGTCGGTTTGCTTTCTCTTGGTTGGGTTGACTCGTTATCGCGCTCAATAAGCGAGCCCTATTTACAACATCGAATACAAACACGGTTTATGAGAAATTAGATATTGGCGTATCTCGGGTTTCAAACCTCTTAGAAACATCGCGTCATTCTCTCCTCATTATCGACTAAGTGAGGCAAACCGGGACAACTCGGCAAACTTAGCCCGTCTTGCGACACGGTCATATTGTTTTCTCAACTTGATGAACTCTACCCTCTTTCATGTGGCCGAATACTTCGGGAAAAGTACTTGTCGTTGAATAGTTCTTGGAACTTCTCCCAAGACATCTTTGGATGCGGGCGAGTTGAGTACGCTTTTACCAATTCCCACCGATAAATGCCTCTCCTCGCAACATAAAGGTGGCAAAGGGAACCTTTTGCTCCTCGGAGCATCCCAAGACATCAAATATCTTGGTGATATGCTTTATCCACGCTTCCGCCTTAAGTGGTTTTGGCTCTCCAATAAACTCCGGTGGTCCCAGCTCCTTGAACTGTTTAGCGGTGACCGTCCGAGAGTTTCTAGTGTTTCCACCTATATTTTGGACAGGAGTCGCTCTCGCATGATGTTGCATGAATTTCATAAAGCCTCTGAACATTCCATCATTCATTATTTGGTCAGTGTTGTTGTTTGCATGAGGATTGTCGCCTTCTTGATGCACATTATTTTGATTGTTGATCTGTGGAGACTCAATGGTCTCCTGTGCTCCATTGCTATTCTCAACATTCTCAGATGTCATTTTCAAATACTGCCACAAAACAAGGGTTAATTGACATATGCAACATATTATCCCTATACACGTGAGCCAATTAAATACCAAATAAACTTAGGTAGGTCATCTTAGCGAAGGAATTCCCGTCTCTCCCCTCCTAGTTCTAGTCTCACATCTTAGCCGAGGATCATATCTCTAAGCTTTGATACTGTGGCCTTCAAAATAGGTATATGTGGCGCCCCCAAAGCAGGTATACATCACCCATCTTGGGTGCCAAATACATGGTACAAAATTCAAATACAACTTAATTATACAACGATGCGTGTAAAATACGACAAAATATAATCTAAGAGTTTTAATAAGAATATTTTCATCTAGACAATATCCACACTCAATGGAGTCCTCATTACATTTATTGTCACACTATTTAATAGAATAGTGAGGACTACTAATCTTATCATCTGGACCATCACTCCGTTCCCGAGCTAGTCCGGCTACGTTCTCATTTCACGAAGAGAACGGTGAAAGAAAAGGGTGAGCTCAACTAGCCCGATAAGAAATATTATGACTAAGATAATGCGAGAATAATTTATCGTTAGCCTTGACGGTGTTAAGCGATAAAATATAATAAACATCAAGTTTAAGCTGCTGGCGGAACAAGCAATCCATTAGAAGAGTCAAGTAGAGAATAAAATCTACTATCTTCTATGATTTAAAGGTTTTTCATCACTTTTATCATTTGAGACTCGACAATAAATAAACCACATCATCCTTGTCTTTGCGACCAAGGATATTCATTAGTATCACGACCATAAATTATCCATGCACTACGGGCCGAGGATATTCGTGTATTCATCGATAGTCGTGATCATAATCATGCCAACAAGCTGTCCATCAATATACTACGACCAATGAGGACTTTTACCACATCATTTGTAACATTACGGTCATGATTATCTTAGAATAATCCTGGTCATAATCATACCAAGTCCATCTATGCACTCTGAGGCCACATATGACTTTCAAAATATTATAAACATGAGGATGATGACAATGATATAAGAATTCAATAAAACAAGTTCAAGGATAAATTTTAAAGATTTATAATTTAATTTATCCGAGAAATCAATAACGTCAAATTGTCGACATGATCTTTGTTTTGTGGAGTAAAATTCAAGAATGCTCGGAAGAATATTTCCATGAAAAGATCTTTGGATGAAGCGCAAATATCGAGGATATTCTACTAATTTCATGGAGTATAGAAGCCAAAACTTTAATCAACCGAGTATAATAGAATATATGAAAACTACAAATGGATTTTTGCCGCCATGCGGTAATCACGCATACGAGATCATTTCCACAATTTAATAAGGAATGAATATGAAGGATCATTCACCATGCATGAGGTAATCCACAGGGCGAGTTATTCCAACGAATAATAAAGAATGGAATAATATGAGAAGAATTCACCGGCGTGCGTAATCCGCTTGCAGACGAGTTATTCAAAAAGAATGATAAAGAATGGAAACCGGATCATGCGTAATTCCGAATAATGAATGGAACGGTCATGCGTAACACTTGCAGGGATATTTCAACGAGAATAATAAAGAATGGAACCCGAATTCATGCGTAATCCATACAGACGAGGATATTCAACAGAATAATAAAGAATGGAATAATAAAAGAATTTCACCATGTATGCGATGGTAGCGTAGATACGGAGTTATTCAACATAATAATAAAGAATGGAATAACAACCCTTACAGTATTGAAGAAAATAACTCTCTTCATGAATCTGAAGAATAATACCCTTACCTTAAAGAAAGCTGGATCTTTGGAATAGTGAGGTAGTAGACTTCTCTTCTTCTTTCTCTCTAAAATTTCTCTCTATAATAATTGCTCTATAGCTTTAGTGAATTGGTGAGAAATGAAGGAAGAATGAGCTTCTATATATAGGAAAATATAATTTCGATAATTGCACATTTTGGGGCTCAAAATATTACAGTATAATACCTTCCTCTTTTTCTTCATTTTAAATTTAGTCCTGCAAGTATTATCAAACTTGCACCACCTCCATAATAGTAAATAATGTGAATCAATAGTTCAATCATGTGAATCAATAGTTATAATCATGTGAAAATATGAATTACAATATAGTACCTTCAACTATACCTCCATTTTTAACTTAGTCATGCAAGTATTATCAATCTTGCACCACCTCCCCTAATAGTACAAGAATGTGAATCAATAGTACACACATGTGAACAAATAGTTATAATCATGTGAATTAATAGCAATTAATTGCTCATTTATCAGATTAATTATTCGATTGGTCGATATAACCTCCAGGACATCAATTATTATCGAAATAAATGTGATTTTTACTAACACTAATAATTCCAACACAATGGAACTATCAATTTCATCTTTAATCAACACGAACTTATTCATCATTAATATTATAATTCACAATATTTTAACAACGAGGTCGTTCACAGGAAAGATGGGGCTTTCAGATAAGGATTTCCTTATTGGTAGCGTATGATTAGGTGACCAAACCTCTCCTTGTGAGAACTTCTAGACATTGTCAATATTGCAAAAATAATAATATGAATAACTTTGTCGTCTCAATTATTGATTTAATAATAATAAATATTAAACGAGATGATCTTTGTGACAATAATTGAATCAATAATATGAGAGATATGATCGACAATTCTTGTAGCAATAATTGAGTATAAGCTGAGTGACTTCTCACGTAAGCATCAATAATCAATCTGGTGTGCTTCTTATGCAACCACAGCGTATATTACTATACTTTTACTACCGGGTAGTTCAGCGGTTTAACGGTAAAACTTTCGCCGTTATTTTTTATAAAAAGATAATTTTGTCGTTTTCTAACTACGAGAATACTTTCGTTGTAGGGTCCACCTGATAATTGTCCGTAAATCTGAATATTCCTGTTAAAAGCGAATAATATTCCCGGACCAATCGAATGTTATATAACCACTTGCTTTCTTTGCAAAATTTGTAAATATTACCCACAACTATAACATTATATCATATCCACACCATAATATTCAAAAATATATTTCGAGAAAATTTAATCTTTATTTATAAAAGTTGGGGTCTTACAACCTCCCATTCTTATGAAATTTCGTCATCAAAATTAGGGTGCGTACCTGGTATGTCGAAGAGGTGAGGATATCTTGATTTTATTTCAGATTCTAACTCCTAGGTCATTTACTCAACATCGTGGTTTCTCCACAAAACTTTGACTTGAGGTATAACTTTAGAGCGTAGAATATGATCCTTCTTATCCAAGATTTTAACATATACCTCTTCATACGTTAAATCTTCCGCTATCTCGTCCGGTTCTAATTCAATAATGTGGTTCAGGTCTTTCACATATTTACGTAACATAGATATATGAAAAACGTTATAACACGAGACATACTTGGCGGTAAGGCGAGTTTATAAGCTACAGTTCCTACTCGATCGATGATTAAAAATGGGCCAATGAATCGAGGATTGAGCTTTCCTCTCTTTCCAAATCTCATAACTCCTTTCCATGGAGCAACACATAACAACACATGATCTCAATATTGAATTCCACGTCTTTTTGATGAAGAATCAGCATAACTCTTTTGTCGATCTTGTGAGGTTTTTATACGTTGTCGGATCGTTTGAATCGTTTCCATAGTCATACGTACCAACTCCGGTCCCAACAACGTTGCTTCACCCACCTCATCCCAACATACTAGAGAACGATACTTTCGTCCATACAACGCCTCAAATGGAGCCAATCCAATACTTGCTTGATAACTATTGTTGTAGGAAAACTCCACTAATGGTAAGAACGTGTCCCAACTTCCTTTGAAGTCAAGGATACAGAGTCTTAATAAATCTTCAAGAGTTTGAATAGTCCTCTTCAATGCCCGTCCGTTTGGAGGATGATATGCCGAACTAAATCGTAAATCCGTGCCCATAGCTTTTTGCAAACTAACCCAAAATCGTGAAGTGAATCTTGGGTCTCGATCAGAAACTATGGATACTGGTATACCATGCAATCTTACAATCTCGTTTATGTACATACGAGCAAGACGTTCAAGTGTATAAGTTTCTCGTATAGGTAAGAAATGAGCCGACTTGGTCAATCTACCAACAATGACCCAAATCGCATCTATGCCTTGAGAAACCTTGGGAAGACCGGTAATGAAATCCATGGTAATGTGCTCCCACTTCCATTCTGGAATTTCAAGTGGTTGCAACGGACCTTTTGGCACTTGATGCTCCGCCTTGACTCGTTGACAAGTTAGACACCTTGAGATAAACTCCGCGATCTCTCTCTTCATATTGCTCCACCAAAATGTATGTCGAAGATCACGACACATTTTGGTACTCCTAGGATGGATTACAAACGGTGTGTTGTGCGCCTCCATCATGATTTTATACTTCAAGTTAGAATCGTTAGGAACACAAAGTATAGAGTTGAATCGAAGTATTCCTTCTTCATTGATTCTTGCTTCTGAAATAGCACCTTCTTGCATTTTCTTCCTCATGCGCATCAGCTCCAGGTCTGTAACTTGAGCAGCTTTAACTTTATCGATTAAAGTCGGTTCTACTCGTATATTCGCCATCATCACATGGGTCCCTGGAGTCTTTAACTCTATCTCCATCCTTTGTAAGTCATATAAAATGGGCCTTTGTGTTGACAATAATGCACTCGTACCCGCATATGATCTTCTACTCAATGCATCAGCTACTACATTCGCTTTTCCAAGATGGTATTGAATGGTATGATCGTAATCTTTCAATAGCTCAAGCCATCATCGTTGCCGCATGTTGAGTTCCTTTTGAGTGAAGAAATATTTGAGGCTTTTATGATCCGTATAGATCTCCACCTTCTCTCCATACAAGGTAATGCCTCCAAATCTTAAGCTAAAAAGCAGCATTTATGACTCTAGATCATGAGTAGGATAATTCCTCTCATATTCTTTGAGTTGTCATGAGGCATAGGCTATGACCTTCCCATGTTGCATGAGAACACATCCTAACCCCTTTGCACGAAGCATCCTTTGTAGATGACAAATCCTCAAGCCGGATGGTATTGTCAGAACAGGTGCTAAAATAAGCCTCCTCTTGAGTTCTTGAAAAATCTTCTCACATTCTTCGCTCCAACTGAATTTTGTATCTTTCCAAGTCAGCTGAGTTAATGGAGTAGTGATTCGAGAAAACCCTTCTACGAGTCTCCGATAATAACAAGCTAAGCCGAGAAAGCTACGTACTTCATTCATTGACTTAGGTTGCTCCCAGCTTTGAATTGCTTCAATCTTTGTCAGGTCAACAGATATTCCATGATTTGATATCATGTGGCCAAGGAATGCTACTTCCTCAAGCCAGAACTCGCATTTCTTTAACTTGGCATATAACTTGTTTTCACGAAGCTTTTGGAGTATCAGCCTCAAGTGTTACTCATGGTCTTCACGGCTTTTGGAGTATATGAGGATGTCATCAATAAAGACGACCACAAAGTGATCCAAATATTCCTTAAATACTCGGTTCATCATGTCCATGAAGGCAGCAGGAGCATTAGTCAATCCAAAAGACATGACTAGGAATTCATAATGCCCGTGCAGGAGTTCGAAAGCGATCTTTGGAATGTCATCAGTTTTAATCTTCAACTGATGATATCCAAAACGAAGATCAATCTTTGAAAATAATTTGGCTCCTTGCAACTGGTCAAACAGGTCATCAATGCGAGGCAACGGGTACCTATTTTTGATGGTGACATGATTTAACTCTCGATAATCAATACAAAGTCGCATACTTCCATCTTTCTTCTTCACAAATAGAACACGGGAGCACCCAGGAGGCGTCTTTAGGATGAATGAAACCGATGTCTAACAATTCCTGTAGTTGGGTTTTTAACTCTTGAAGTTCAATATGAGCCATTCGATATGGGGCTTTGGAAATGGGTTTTGTACCAGGTTCAAGGTCGATACCAAACTCGATTTCACGCTCCGGGGGTAGGCCAGGAAGTTCTTCGGGGAATACGTCAGGGAATTTATTAACAATAGAAATTTCATTCAAATCTGACATATTTTTGTTTAAATCTGTGACATGAGCTAAGAAAGCTTGACATCCGTTTTTCAATAAACGAATAGGTTTATGGCTTGAGATGACCGTGATTGATTTTAATGGTTTGGTCACTTTAATTCGCATAATAGGTTGGTTAGGAATATGAAAGCTAATAACCTTATGAAAATAATCAATTTTAGCATGATGAGTAGTTAACCAATCAATCCCTAGAATCACATCAAATGCAAGTATTTTTAAGGAGATAAGATCGACAGGTAACGTGCGGTTATCGATTTGAATCAAACAAGACTTATAAACAGTGGATGTAATGAAGGTTTCTCCCAACGGAGTTTCAACAGATAAGTCAAAGTCTAATTTCTCCGAAGTCAAATTTAAACGTTGAGCGCAAGTAGGAGAAATAAAAGAATGGGTAGAACTGGTATCAAATAAGGTATAGACTTCGCTAGAGTTTATGATAAGCTTACCTGTGATCACCTCGTTCGAGTTCCTTTCTTTCTGGGAGGTCATAACAAACTCTCTCCCTTGAACTACTGGTTTTGATATTTCTGGGACGACCTTTGTTGCCTCCATCACAGCTGCAATTGTCTTTGGTACACGACAAAATTGGGCTAGGTGACCTTCTCTTCCATAATTATAACACGCTTTGGACTGCATCGCGCAGTTTGGACTGATGTGTCCCTCCCCTCCGCATTTGAAGCATACGATAGGTGGTCGTTTTCCTTGCTTAACAACGGGTGTTGGTGTTGACGTCTTTCCATCATTGTTGAATCTCCTCTTCTTGAAATGTCCATTCTTATTGTCTTGGCCATGATTACCACCGAAGTGGTTACCATTTTTGATATGTTGATTCCCTCCACGTTTGTTGTCACCGCTTCGATGACTGCTACCACTGGTATTATCATTTTATCGGCTGCTTTCTCTTGGTTGGGTTAACTCGTTATCGCGCTTCAATAACTGAGCCCTATTAACAACATTTGAATACAAACACAGTTTGTGAAAAATTAAGTATTGACGTATCTCTGGTTTCAAACATCTTAGAAACATCCGCGTCATTCTCTCCTCATTATCAACCAAGTGGGATGCAAACTGGGACAACTCAGCACACTTAGCTTCGTAATGTGACACAGTCATATTGTTCTGCTCTAACTTGATGAACTCTACCTCCTTCATGTGACGAATACTTTCGGGAAAGTACTTGTCGTTGAATAGTTTTTGGAACTTCTCCCAAGACATCTTCAGTACGGCAGATTGTGTACGCTTTACCGATTCCCACTAGTAATCTGCCTCTCCTCGTAACATAAAGGTGGCAAAGGGAACCTTTTGCTCCTCGGAGCATCCCAAGACATCAAATATCTTGGTGATCTGCTTTATCCAGGCTTCCGCCTTAAGTGGTTTTGGCTCTCCAATAAACTCCGGTGGTGCTAGCTCCTTGAACTGTTTAGCGGTGACCGTCCGAGAGTTTCCAGTGTTTCCACCTACATTTTGGACAGGAGCCGCTCTGCTTTGATGTTGCATGAATTGTATAAAGCCTCACGAACATTCCATCGTTCATCATTTGGTCGGTGTTGTTGTTTGCATGAGGATTGTCGCCTTCACGATGCACATTATCCACGATTATTGATCTGTGGAGACTCAGCGGTCTCCATGCTCCATTTCTATTCTCAACGGTCTCGGATGTCATTTTCAAATCTTGTCACAAAACAAGGGTTAATTGACATGCAACATATTATCCTATACTCGAATGACCAATTAAATACCAAATAAACTTAGGTAGGTCATACTAGCGAAGGAATTCTCCGTCTCTCCCTCCTAGTTCTAGTTTAACATCTTAGCTTGAGGATCATATCCTAAGCTTTGATACCAAATTGTGGCGCCCAAAAGCGGTATACATCACCCATCTTGGGTCGCTAAATACATGGTACAAAATTCAAATACAACTTAATTATACAACAGTCGTGTAAAATACAACAAAATATAATCTAAGAGTTTTAATAAGAATATTTTCATCTAGACAATATCCACACTCAATGGAATCCTCATTACATTTATTGTCACACTATTTAATAGAAAAGTGAGGACTACTAATGCTATCATCTGGACCATCACTCCGTTCCCCGACTAGTCCCGGCTACGTTCTCATTTCCTGAAGAGAACAGTGAAAGAAAGGGTGAGCTCAACTAGCCCAGTAAGAAATATTATGACTAAGATAATGCAGAATAATTTATCGTTAGCCTTCAACAGTGTTAAGCTGATAAAATATAACAAACATCAAGTTTAACTGCAGCGAAACAAGCAATCTATTAGAAGAGTCAAGTAGAGAATAAAATCTACTATCTTCTATGATTTAAAAGGTTTTTCATCACTTTTATCGCTGAGACTCAGCTTAATAAATAAACCACATCATCCTTGTACTGCGACCAAAGATATTCATTAGTATCACGACCATAAATTATCCATGCACTACGGGCCAAGGATATTCGTGTATTCATCAATAGTCATGATCATAATCATGCCAACAACTGTCCATCAATATACTACGACCAATGATGACTTTTACCACATCATTTGTAACATTACGGTCATGATTATACCGAATAATCCCTGGTCATAATCATACCAAGTCCATCTATGCACTACAGGCCACAGATGACTTTCAAAATATTATAAACATGAGGATGATGACAATGATATAAGAATTCAATAAAACAAGTTCAAGGATTAATTTTTAAAGATTTATAATTTAATTTATCCAGAAATCTATAACGTCCAAATTGTCAACATGATCTTTGTTTTGTGGAGTAAAATTCAAGAATGCTCGGAAGAATATTTCCATGAAAGAATCTTTGGATGAAGCGCAAATATCGAGGATATTCTACTAATTTCATGGAGTAGAAGCCAAAACTTTAATGTTGAGTATAATAGAATATATCAAACTACAAATGGATTTTTTGCCGCCATGCGGTAATCCACGCGATACGAGATCATTTCCACAATTTAATAAGGAATGAATACGAAGGATCATTCACCATGCATGAGGTAATCCAAAAGGCGGAGTTATTCAGCAGAATAATAAAGAATGGAATAATGAAGAATTCACCAGCGCGTAATCCGCATGCAGCGGAGTTATTCCAAAAGAATGATAAAGAATGGAACTAGGTCGCCGCGTAACCCGCGCAGGCGAGGATATTTCAATGAGAATAATAAAGAATGGAACCGGTCATGCGTAATCCGCATGCACCAGGATATTCAGCAGAATAATAAAGAATGGAATAATAAAAGAATTTCACCATGTATGCGGTGCTTATGCAGACAAAGTTATTCAACATAATAATAAAGAATGGAATAACAACCCTTACGAGTATTGAAAGAAAATAACTCTCTTCATGAATACGAAAGAATAATACCCTTACCTTAGAAGAAGGCTGGATCTTTGGAATAGTGAGGGTAGTAGACTTTCTTCTTCTTTCTCTCTAAAATTTCTCTCTATAATAATTGCTCTATAGCTTTAGTGAATTGGTGAGAAATGAAGGAAGAATGAGCTTTATTTATAGGAAAATATAGTTTTGATAATTGCATATTTTGGGGCTCAAAATATTACAGTATAATACCTTCCCCTTTTTCTTCATTTTTAATTTAGTCATGCAAGTATTATCAATCTTGCACCACCTCCACTAATAGTACAAGACTGTGAATCAATAGTACACACATGTGAACAAATAGTTATAATTATGTGAATTAATAGCAATTAATTGCTCATTTATCCGATTGGTCAACATAACCTTCATACATCAATTATTATCGAAATAAATGTCAATTTTCACTAACACTAATAATTCCAACACAATGGAACTATCCATTTCATCTTTAATCAACACGAACTTATTCATCATTAATATTATAATTCACAATATTTAACATTATATCATATCCACACCATAATATCATTATATTATATCCACACCATAATATTCATAACTATAACATTATATCATATCCACACCATAATATTCAAAAATATATTTCGAGAAAATTTAATTTTTATTTATAAAAGTTGGGGTCTTACAGTATACATCACCCATCTTGAGTCGCCAAATACATGGTACAAAATTCAAATACATTTTAATAATACAACTGTAGTATAAAATACGACAAAACATAAACTGAGAGTTTTAAAACGAATATTGTCTTCTAGATAATATTCAACTCAAATGGTGTCCTCAATACAATTATTATCGCACTATTTCATAGAATAGTGAAGACTACTAATGCTATCATCTGGACCGTCACTCCGTTCCCCGACTAGTCTCGGCTACGTTCTCATTTCCTGAAGAGGACAATGAAAGCAAAAGGGTGAGCTCAATTAGCCAATTAAGAAATATTATGACTAAGATAATGCAGAATAATTTATCATTAGCCTTCAACAGTGTTAATTTGATAAAATATAACAAACATCAAGTTTAACTGCAGCGGAACCAGCAATCCATTAGAAGAGTCAAGTAGAGAATAAAATCTACTATCTTCTATGATTTAAAAGGTTTTTCATCACTTTTATCGCTGAGACTCAGCTTAATAAATAATCCACATCATCCCTGCACTACGGCCAAGGATATTCATTAGTATCACGACCACAAATTATCCATGCATTAAGGGCCATGGATATTCATGTATTCATCAATGGTCATGATCATGCCAACAACTGTCCATCAAAGTACTACGGGCCAATGAGGACTTTTACCACATCATTTATAACATTACGGTCATGATTATAACGAATAATTCCTTGTCATAATCATACCAAGTCCATCTATGCATTACAAGCCACAGATGACTTTCAACAGAATATAAACATGAGGATGATGACAATGATATAAGAATTCAATAAAACAAGTTCAAGGATAAATTTTTAAAGATTTATAATTTAATTTATCCAGAAATCAATAACGTCCAAATTGTCAACATGATACTGCTTTGTGGAGTAAAATTCAAGAATAATATTATACCAAAAATAATTTTGACCAAAAATGAATCAATTTTTATCATGAATAGTACCCCGGGTGAATAGTACTCGAGTGAATAGTACCCCGTAAATAGTACTTCAGGAATAGTAACCCCGTGAATAGTAATCCAACATGAAAAATATCAAGGATATTCTACTAATTTCATGGAGTATTGAAGCCAAAATTTTAACAAACGAGTATAGAATTCGAAATCTGAAACGAAATAATATTACTTACATATTACAGAGTATGGAAGAAAATATTATTTCAAACGAATATTGAACAAAAATAACATCCTTTACCTTGAAAAAAAGAGTATTCTAACTGGTATAGCGGGGATATTCTTGAATGAAACTTTCACTGTTTTCTACGCTCAAAGCTTTCTAAAACTCAAAATAAATACGCTTAAGATTATAGAAGAAGAATTTTCTGATTCTGGTGTGATTTTCAATTTTAACTTAAGCGCCTATTTATAGGAAAATGCTAGAACGCCATAGGAGACTAAAATAATAATAATAAAAAGTTTCTACGCCCATGTATTTGAAAAAATTTAGCCACCACAAGTGGGGCCCACTAAAATCAGCCACCTTTCCCAACAACCAAAAGTTGGGCCCACCCATATTTTTAATAAAAATATTTTAATTTCTAAAACTTCAATAATTCATAATAAATAGCCCTTTTATCAGAAAAATACGAATTTTATGTCCATTCCACACGAAATTGATTTTTCTACAACTTTGCAGAAGAAAGTTTTTCCAAATTCTATACAGAAAATATCCGAATTCCACAAACGGATGATTTTCAATACCTCATAAAATTCATGACAAATCATACGTTAATTTTTAACGGTTCAAAATTTGTGGACATATACTCAACTTATATATGTATAACATATCCAAAATCACAACGATCCAACGGTCGGATCAAAATTATAATTCACGCAATAGAGCTTTAAGAATACCGATTTGATTTTTTAATGCCTCCAATCCGAAAAAATACTGATAAAACACCTCAATATTAATTTATTCGTTTATAACCACATAAAATAAATATTTTCCTATCTATCATTTATGTCAACATAAAATAAATATTTTCTTATCATATAAATCAATAATTAATTATTCACAAACAATATTATAGAATCACAATAATGACAACCAGACCGTTCTCAGGAAAGAGGGGGCTTTTCGATAAGGATTTCTCCTTACTGACGCGCAATTAGGTGACCAAACCTCTCCTTGATAGAACTTTCTAGACATTGCCAATAATGCTATCTAATAATATTATTCAAATAATATGAATTATTGATTTGATAATGAGAAATCTTGTCAAAGTGATAATTATTGAAACAACAATAATATAAAATATCAACATAACAATTATTGAATCAATAAAATAAAATATTGAAGCGATAATTATCGTAACCATTATTGAGTAGTGCCCTTTTACGTAAGAATCAATAATTCAAAATACTTTTGCAATACCAGTGTCTAGCATCGTGCAACAACGCCGTAGACATCGTATTTTAACCAAAGGTATTCTAACGATTAACGGTAAAACTTTCGCCGTTATTTTATAAAAAGATATTTTTGTCGTTTTCTCAATCCGATGATAATTCCGTTGTGGGGTCCACCAATGATTGTGTCGTCGTACGAATATTCCCTGTTAAAACGAATATTCCCCGACCAATCGAATATTATATAACAACTTGCGTACTTTGTAAAATTTATAAATATTACCCACAACTATAACATTATATCAAATTCACTCCATAATATTCAAAAATGATATTGATAGAAAATTCATCTTTGTTCATAAAAGTTGGGGTCTTACAAGTACTATTCACCCGGAATACTATTCATAACAAAAATTGATTTCTTTTCGGTCCAAATCATTTTTGATACATTATCATTCTTGAATTTTACTCCACAAAGCAGTATCATGTTGACAATTTGGACAATATTGAATTCTGGATAAATTAAATTATACATCTTTAAAAATTTATCCTTGAACTTATTTTATTGAATTCTTATATCATTGTCATCATCCTCATGTTTATATTATGTTGAAAGTCATCTGTGGCCTGTAGTGCATAGATGGACTTGGTATGATTATGACAAGATATTATTCGGTATAATCATGACCGTAATGTTCAAATGATGTGGTAAAAGTCCTCATTGGCCCGTAGTGCATTGATGGACAGTTATTGGCATGATCATGACCATTGGTGAATACACGAATATCCTTGGCCCGTAGTGCATGGATAATTTGTGATCGTGATACTAAAGAATATCCTTGGTCGTAGTGTAGGGGTGATTCGATGATGTGGATTATTTATTAAGCTGAGTCTTAGCGATAAAGTTGATGAAAAACTTTTTTAAATCATAGAAGATAGTAGATTTTATGCTCTACTTGACTCTTCTAATGGATTGCTTATTTTCGCTGTAGTTGTTGATCTAAAACTTGTTGTCTATTGTATTCTATCAGTTGTTATACTGTTGAAGGCTAAAGATAATTTATTTTGCATTATCTTAGTCATAATATTTCTTATTAGGCTAGTTGAGCTCACCCTTTCTTTCATTGTTCTCTTGTGAAATGAGAATATATTTGACTTAGAGTCTGGGGAATGGAGTGATGGTCCGGGATAAATGGCTTTTAGTAGTCCTCACTATTCTACGGAATAATGTGATAATAATTGTAATGAGGACACCATTGAGTGTGGATATTGTCTAGATGACAATATTCTTGTTTAAACTCTCAGCTAGGTTTTGTCGTATTTTACACGACTGTTGTATAATTAAGTTGTATTTGAATTTATCTACCATGTATCTGGCGACTCAAGATGGATGATGTATACCTGTTTTGGGGGCGTCACAGTTGGTATCAGAGCTTAGGGATATGATCCCTGACTGAGATGTGAGATAAGAACTAGAAGGGGAGAGACGAGAAATTTCTTCGCTAGTATGACCTACCTAAGTTTACTTGTTATTTAATTGGTCGGTCAGAGTATAGGGATAATATGTGATATGTCAATTAACCCTTGTTTTGTGACAGTGTTTGAAAATGACATCTGAAAATATTGATATCAGCAATGAAGCACATGAGACCGTTGAGTCACCATCGATCAATACCCAAGATAATGTGCAACAAGAAGACAATAATCCTCAGGTAAATAATAACACCGATTAGATGATGAACGATCGGATGTTCAGAGGCTTTATGCAATTTATGCAACATCAGGTAAGAGAGACTCCTGTTCAAAATATAGGTGGAAATAATGGCAACCCACGGTCGGTCATTGCTAAGCAGTTCAAGGAGCTGGGACCACTGAAGTTTTTGGGAAAGCCAGAACCACTTAAGGCGGAGACGTGGTTAAAGCAGATCACCAAGACATTTAATATCTTGGGATGCTCAGAGGAGCAAAAGGTTCCCTTTGCCACCTTTATATTGCGTGAGGAGGCGGATTACTGGTGGAAATCTGTAAAACGTACCCAGCCTGACGCACTCAAGATATCTTGGGAGAAGTTCCAAGAGATGTTCAACGACAAGTACTTTTCCGAAAGTATTCGTCACATGAAGGAGGTGGAGTTTATCAAGTTGGAGCAAAACAATATGACCGTGTCGCAATACGAGGCTAAATTTGCGGAGTTATCCTGGTTTGCATCCCATTTGGTCGATAATGAGGAGCGAATGACGCGAATGTTTCTAAGAGGTTTGAAACCCGATATACGTCAATACCTCATATCTCACAAACTTTGTTTATATTCAGATGTTGTGAATAAGACTCAGTTATTGGAGCGCGATAATGAGTCAACACAACCAAAAGGTAACGAGCAACAACACGATAATTATCGTACCGGTGGCTACGGCCATCGGAACAATGATAACCATCGTGGGAGAAATTATCATGCCAAGAATGGTAACCACTTTGGCGGTAATCATGACCAAGATAATAGGAGTGGAAATTTCAAGAAGATAAGGTTCAACTGAAAGTAGTATGCACACAAGCCAATCATGTTTGATGATAAAGCATATACTTTGTAAAAAATCTTATTCATTTATTAATAAAAACTATTAATTTATTAAAGGCTTTTAATTATCTACATAATGCTGTTTTATAATATGTGATAAACCCATAGTTTTAAGCAATGCTTTTAGAATAATGATGATGATCATTCTAATGAGATCTAAATTCTTAAAAAGATTAAAACTAAAATAGTTCCCAATCGTTGGATTACTAAATTAACCCTTGTTTTGTTACAGTGTTTGAAAATGACATCTGAAAATATTGATATCAGCAATGAAGCACATAAGACTGTTGAGTCACCAACGATCAATACCCAAGATAATGTGAAACAAGAAGACAATAATCCTCAGGTAAACAATAACACCGATTAGATGATGAATGATCGGATGTTCAGAGGCTTTATGCAATTCATGCAACATTAGGTAAGAGAGACTCCTGTTCAAAATATAGGTGAAAATAATGGCAACCCACGGTCGGTCATTGCTAAGCAGTTTAAGGAGCTGGGACCACTGGAGTTTTTGGGAAAGCCAGAACCACTTAAGGCGGAGACGTGGTTAAAGAAGATTACCAAGATATTTAATGTCTTGGGATGCTCCGAGGAGCAAAAGGTTCCCTTTGCCACCTTTATATTGCGTGAGGAGGCGGATTACTGGTGGGAATCTGTAAAAGCGTACCTGACTGACTGACGACTCAAGATGTCTTGGGAGAAGTTCCAAGAGTCATTCAACGACAAGTACTTTTCTCGAAAGTATTCGTCACATGAAGGAGGTGGAGTTTATCAAGTTGGAGCAAAACAATATGGCCCGTCGCAATACGAGGCTAAATTTATGAGTTATCCCGGTTTGCATCCCATTTGGTCGATAATGAGTAGCGAATGACGCGAATGTTTCTAAGAGGTTTGAAACCCGATATACGTCAATACCTCATATCTCACAAACTTTGTTTATATTCGGATGTTGTGAATAGGGCTCGATTATTGGAAGTAGCGATAATGAGTCAACACAACCAAAAGGTAACGAGCAACAACACGATAATTATAAATGCAGGTGTAGCTCTGACCATCGAACAATGATAACCATCGGGGAAATTATCATGCCAAGAATGGTAACCACTTCAAGCGGTAATCATAGCCAAGATAATAGGAGTGGAAATTTCAAGAAGATAAGGTTCAACTGAAAGTAGTATGCACACAAGCCAATCATGTTTGATGATAAAGCATATACTTTGTAACCAATCTTATTCATTTATTAATAAAAACTATTAATTTATTAAAGGCTTTTAATTATCTACATGATGCTGTTTTATAATATGTGATAAACCCATAGTTTTAAGCAATGCTTTTTGAATAATGATGATGATCATTCTAATGAGATCTAAATTCTTAAAAAGCTTAAAACTAAAATAGTTCCCAATCGTTGGATTACTAAATTGGGGATTAGTGAATCCGGATAGATTGGTACATACGTTCTTCTTTCATTAGATGAGGATGATTGATCTCATGATCATTTGTGTGGAGACACTAAAGCAAGTATATAGGTGCTTATTAGAGAATAAGTTCACTTTGAACATGACTACGCTAAGGAATACCTAATGGAGTTTTACTTGCTGTCAATAGGAATTCTCAGAGTGATAGTAGACAAGTGATCCTTGGACTTGAGAGATCATCATAGTATCTTGTGTATGATGAATTATACTTTGACTTATTCCTTAAGACCCTTAGGGTATATCAAAGGGTATGCTTGGGTATAATAAGTCATGCATGGAGATAATGTATGATCAATAAAGAATCTACCACTTCTAGTAAAAGAAGAGAAATGTCCTATGTGATTCGATAAATGACAACCCAGTAGTCTTTGGCCAAGGCAGAATGAAATTAGAAAGGAGTTTCTAATTTGTATTATTTGGTATTGTGCATTTAAGAGTCGAAATATATATAATTAAATAAAATAAAACTTGACAGTAATTCCATGTCTTATATTTAATTAGGACATTGTATGGTGGAAGGATTGAATTGTACAGTAACTATTTACTCAAAGGTTCTTTTATGATTAATGTTAAAATCTATATTATCTGAAAAGTCGTTGATCGCTAGGGAGGCTTATCCTTATTGTACAATAAATATTATTTATTTAAATAAATTAATTATTTAATTTATTTATTTAAATAAGATTAAATTATTCTAATTGATTTATTCACAATAGGTTTAATATGGAGAACCTAAAGGGTCACATCATAAAAGGAAGAATAATTAATTAAGAAGTTAATGGCATAATCGTAATAATATGTTAAGTATATTTAATTTAATCTATGGTGATAGAATAAATTAAATATCTTAATATTTATTATTTAATATTTTAGAAATATTAAATATAAATTAATAAGAGGAGTCTTATTAATATTATTACAATTATTATTATTTTAATTTCTAAAAGAGTTTAGGAATTTATTTAATATAAGTACTCTCATTTATTCCTAATAGGATTAGGAGGAAAAATTAGTTAAAGGAGTTTAATTAATTATTCCTAATAAGATTAGGGAGCCCATTTAATTAAAAGAGTTTAATTAAATAAATAATACCTTATTTTTAATTAAATAGGGTTACCTGATATCTTTATAATCAGATATCGATATACGCAATTCTATTAGTTGAAGAGTACGTTCTTTTTCTATAGAGATAGAAAAATTAGGGTTTTGCCAAACACTCATCTTCTTGAATCTTTATTCTTTTTTGGTGGATCACCTCTAGAGGCTAAACACTTGGGTGACTAACGTTGATCAAAGGAAGGAACCAAACCCGGTGGATTCAAGTTGAACGCGAAAAGGATTGGAGGTGAACTTGTACCTGAGGAAACTTGAATCTTCAAGGGTATGATTCTTGTTCTTCATATGTTTTCGTTTAATTAATAATTGTGCATAAAGGATGATCCGGGTATATGGTTTGTAAAATTTTAAACTCTGATTTTTACACGTTTCCGCTTATTTTGTGCAATTTGATTGCGTTCATAAATATTACAAACCTAACAGTGGTATCAGAGTCAAACCTTTATGCGAATTATTAATTATTTAATTGATATATATATATTGATGTGTTTAGAATAATTTAATTAGACATAATTTTATTGTATAAAATTTATAATAAAAAAAAAATCGTGAAACCGTTTTTGAAAAACATTTTTTTTATTTGGCTGAATCCGCGGCTGTTGTTTTTCAAAAAGTCAAACGGATATGTATGGTTATTTTTTATATATATATGATTCTATTTTCAAAAGTTGGTTCAAGGATTCCTTAGCACTGTTGCAGGTTAATATTAATATTATATATATTATATAGATCATAAGGATGCATACAGGATTCCAAAGTTAAAGGGTTCAGGAGCTTCACGTGAATAATTGATTCTTCCCCCGAGGTGGCCACGCGGTTAATATAAATATTATAATATATAATATTTTAATTATTTTATAATTAAAATAAAAAATTTATTTTAATTTTAAAATAAAAAGTTTATTTTAATATTAAAATAAAAAGGTTTATTTTAATTTTAAAATTGGATTTCATGCTAACTAATTAGAGTTGGAATTGGATTCCATGATAACTAATTGGAGTTGAAATTGTATTCTATGTTTCCTTAAATAAATGAGTTTATTTATATATGAAATAAAATTTTATATTATTCAAAAATAAAAGAGTTTATTTGTGAATATGAAAAAGAATCGGTCTTTCCTTAAAATAAAAGAGTTTATTTAGATATGAAATAAGATTTTATATTATTCAAAAATAAAGGAGTTTATTTGTGAATAGAAAAGAGAATCCGTGTTTCCTTTAATAAAGGAGTTTTTTTTATACTTGGAATTGGATTCCATAATTAATTAAAATAAAGGAGTTTATTTTGATTAAAGATTTTGATCAAAATAAAATAGTTTATTTTATTCAAAATTGGATAAATTAAAATAAAAGAGGCTCATTTTGATTTAAATTTGGATTAAAATAAAGGAGTTTATTTTGATTCAAAATTAGATTTTATGCTAACTAAATTTATCCATTAAATGATATCAATATATATATTGAATGTTTATTATTCATGAGATGAATGTTATTTATTGATGCATATGGTAATGTGTATGATAATAAATGGGATTAATTATGGACTATTGACCAATGTGATTAGATTTTATTTTTGTTGAATGCATGAATGTATGAGTTTTATTAAATGGGGTCTGCGTACCGCGTCTTCTCTAATTTTTCTTAATGTAAATTCTATCTCCCTCCTATGTACTTCCTTTTGACTGCTGATCAAGGTTTCTATTTATTTTAAATAGTTTTGTAATAGGAATAGTTAGAATTAATTTTGAAAAATTAGATATCAAAGAGCAAGGAGTGCTTGAAGACCTGTTTGTAATGGAGCCCGAGTTTAAATGTAATAGTTATATTTAAATATTAATTCTTGCACCCCTAGGGTTTGACCTTTTGGTTCATTTGGTGGCTCTAGTGAACCAAACTAGAATAAAAGTTCATAATCAATCTAGGTAGAATATAGTATTCTATATGTGCATGCTTATACTATATATATTATATATTATGCAAACATGCTTCGCATGTTCATTAATATGTCGCGTATATTTATATATATATGTGCATGCGCGCTAAATAAGATGAGACAAATTAATTACATACAAATCCCTCAAATTTTTTATATTAAGTCCTAAGCGTTCAAAGATATTTGGAATATCGAACGTCGCCTTCTAGCATGATAAAAATAATAGAGTATCAATTAATAATTATAAGTTTGTTGTGACACCACAAGGCTTATCTTAATTCTTTGAGATGTTAATTTTATCACATTTGATGCTTATAAAAAAATTGAACAATATTATTTTGTCGTGTCACCACAAGGACAATATATTTTTTTTTTGAATATATGGAGTGTTAGGTTGGACTTAACTTAAATCATTTTAGTTCGGATGTGCACACACTTGACCATTATGATTTAAGAGGCAAAATACAAGGAGTTACATAGTTGATGTAATTGACAAGAGTTGTCTACCTATTTATTTATATATAGTTTGTTGTGTCACCACAAGGCTATATACATTTGAAATGGGATCCTTATTCTCACTAGCAAATCTTTAATTAGATTTTGCCGAACTATATAAGTGAGGGTAATATAGTTTGAAGAAAATAGTGAGAGATACCAATTTAAAATAAGACCTAATTTATTTTGGTAATTAATAAAAGAATGTATGCTAAAATGTTGTTAATTACAAATTCATTTACAGAATTTTATAATGTCTAAATTACTATCACTGCAAAGCATATTAGATGCTATTTGACCGGACTGTATTTAACGGATTGGTTAAGGAAATTTGAGAATAGTTCTCACGGATGAAAAGTTATCTTATGTCCTTAATATGCCTATCCCTGCAATGGTTGCAGACAATGCCTTTGAGGAAGAGATTGCTACTTTTAAAAAGTGGCAAAGATGATGCACAGTTGGCTCAATGCATCATGCTCGCATCCATGAGTGACGACCTTCAGCGTCATCATGAAACTATGGATGCTCCTATTATATTCCTGCACATTAAGTAGTTGATGGTGATGAAAGTAGGACTGATAGATATCAGATATCTAAGGAGCTCTTCCGATCTAGAATGACCGATGACACTATAATACAGATAAAAGTCCTTAACATTATCAATTTGATTGATTAATTAGGACAACATGTTTTGTCATGGATGGAAAGTTGAGCCAAGATTTGATCTTGCAGTTACTCCCGGACTCCTTCTCACAATTGTTGTGAATTTTTTCATATGAACAAGCTAGATATCAACTTCGCTGATTTGCTTAACATGTTGAAAAATGTTGAGAGTTACTTTCCAACCATGAAAGACCAAGTCTTACTAGTAGGGGCCAAAGGATCTTCTAAAAAGAAGAACGATTCTAAGAAGGTAAATAGAAATGGCAAAAATAAAGGATAATAAGAACAAAACTGATACGGATAGTAAAGGAGATTGCTTCCACTGCAATAAGCCTGGACACTGGAAAGAAGCTGCGAGAAGCATCTTGCAGAGCTAACTAGAAGAAGCTTAGTGAAGTTTCGGTTACAAATACAATTTTGTTCATGATTGAAATAAATTTTTCTTTAAGTCAAGGTTCTACTTGGGTATTGGATACCGACTTTGGTTATCATAAATATAGATTTATGAAGGAACCAAGCAGAAGTAGAAAGCTAAACAAGGATAAGTAATCCTATGTGTGGGAAATAAAGCAAAGGTTGCTGCATTAGTCATAGAAACTTATAGTTTAGCATTGTCTACGGACAAATCTATTAAGTCAATAAGTTGTTATTGTATTCCAGTTCTCGTTAGAAACATTCTTTCTATTTTATTATTGGACAATGAAATCTTTGGTATTATATTAAAGAACAATCGTTGTTCTATTTATAATAATAATGTTTTGTATAGAACTGAAATATTACTTAAATAATACCTTATTTTTAATTAAATAGGGTTACCTGATATCTTTATAAGGTGAGTACGTTCTTTTTCTATAGAGATAGAAAAACTAGGGTTTTGCCAAACACCCATCTTCTTGAATCTTTATTCTTTCTTGGTGGATCACCTCTAGAGACCAAACACTTGGGTGGCTAACGTTGATCAAAGGAAGGAACCAAACCCGATGGATTCAAGTTGAACGCGAAAAGGATTGGAGGTGAACTTGTACCTGAGAAAGCTTGAATCTTCAAGGGTATGATTCTTATTCTTCATATCTTTTCATTTAATTAATAATTGTGCATAAAGGATGATCCGGGTATATGGTTTGTAAAATTTTAAACTCTGATTTTTACACGTTTCCGCTTATTTTGTGTAATTTGATTACGTTCATAAATATTACAAACCTAACATCAACAACGATGGAAAGACAACAGCACCAACACCCATTTTCAAGGAAGGAGAACGACCACCAATTGTATGCTTCAAATGCGGAGGGGAGGGACATATCAGTCCAAACTGCGGGATACAGTCCAAAGCATGTTACAATTGTGGAAAAGAAGGTCACCTAGCCCGATTTTGTCGTGCATCAAAGTAAAGTACAGCTGGGACGGTGGCACCAAAGGCAGATACGGACAAAAACAAAGTCGGTGGTTTCAGGAAGAGCATTTTTCGTGACTTCTCAAAAAGCGAGTAACCCGAACGAAGTTAGCACGGGTTAGTTAATTATAAATTCTTGCGAAGTCTATACCTTATTAGATACCAATTCTACCCATTCTTTTATCTCTCTTACTTGCGCTCAACATTTAAATTTGACTCTTACTTGCATTTGACGTGATTCTAGGAATTGATTGGTTAACTACTCATCATGTTTTTCGTAAGGTTGTTAGCTTTCATATTCCTAACTAACCTGTTATGCGAATTCAAGCAACCAAACCACTAAAGTCAATCATTTTTATATCAAGCCATAAGTAAAGAGCCCCGAGCCTTTCCCTGGTGACTTCCAAGTCTTGGAATACATCGAAGCTAGAATATCCGTAGGGGACGTCATGAATAACGGTGGCAAGTTGATAGATATCAATGTGACGTGTTATCCAAGTCTTGGATGAAAGTCACAGTTTTGAATGACATTTCTATTGTTAATAAATTTCCTGTCGTATTCTTGAAGACTTCCTAGCCTACCCCAGAGCGTGAAATCGAATTTTGTATTGACCCTAGTACAAAACCCATTTCTTAAACCCTCAAATATTTTCTTCACCCAAAACCAACATATTATGCGCCAAAGACGTTGGCTCGAGCTGTTGAAGATTACGATCGTACCATTCAATATCATCGTGGAAGAGCGAACGTGGTAGCTAACACGTTGAGTAGAAGATCGTATGCGTTTACGAGTGCGATGTTGTTAACACAAAAACCCATTTCGTATAACTTACAAATGATGAAGATAGAGTTAAAGACTCTAAGGACCCACGTGGTGATATCAAATATACGAGTAGAATCGACTTTAATCGATAAAGTTAAAGCCGCAAGCTACATACTCGGAAGTGATGAATGTGAAGAAGAAGGTTCAAGAGGCGTTATTCTAGAAGCAAGAATCGATGAAGAGAGGAAATCTCAACCCTCAATTTTATTGGCCCATTTGAAATCCTCGATCGAGTAGGAACTGTGGCCTATAGACTCGCCTTACCGCCAAGTATGTCGCGTGTTCATAACGTTTTTCACGTATCGATGTTACGTAAATATGTGAATGACCTGAACCACGTTTAGAACTAGACGAGATAGCAGAAGATTTAACGTATGAGGAGATACGTGTTAAAATCTTGGATAAGAAGGATCGTATTCAACACTCAAAGTTTATACCTCAAGAGTTAGAATCTGAAATGAAGTCAAGGTATCCTCATCTCTTCGGCATACCAGGTACGTACATAAATTTCGAGGGCGAAATTTCATAAGTAGGGGAGATTGTGAGACCCCAAATTTTTTAAATAAAGATTTAAATTTCTCAAAATATTTTTTTAAATATTATGGTGTGGATTTGATATAATGTTATAATTGTGGGTAATATTTGCATATTTTTCAAAGTAAGCAAGCGGTTATATAATATTCGATTGGTCGGGGAATATTCGTTTTAACAGGAAATATTCGTACGATGGCACAATCATTGGTGGAACCCACGATGGAAGTATTGTCGTAGTAAGAAAACGTCAGAATTATCTTTTTATAACGGCGGAAGTGTTACCATTAAAAATGTTAAACTACTCGGTAGTAAAAGTAAAAGAATGTCTGGCGTGGTTGCATAGAATATACGGTATTGATTATTGATGCTTACGTAAGAAGTCACTCAGTTATACTCAATTATTGTTACAGTAATTGTTGCATCATATCTCTCATATTATTGATTCAATTATTGTCACTGTATCATCTGCATTATATGATATATTATTAAATCAATAATTGAGACGGCAAAGTTATTCATATTATTATTTGCAATATTGACAATGTCTAAGTTCACAAGGAGAGGTTTAGTCACCTAATCATGCTACCAATAAGGAGAAATCCTTATCGGAAAGCCCCCTCTTTCCTGGGAACGACCTGGTTGTTAAATATTGTGACTTATAATATTAATGATGAATAAGTTTGTGTTGATTAAAGATGAAATTGATAGTTCCATTGCGTTGGAATTATTAGTGTTAGTGGAAATCGATATTTAATTCGGTATTAATTGATGTCTAGAAGTTATACTGACCAATCGGGTAATTAATCGGATATATGAGCAATTAATTACTATTACATCACATGATTATAACTATTTATTCACATGTGTGTACTATTGATTCACATTCTTGTTACTATTAGGGGAGTTGGTGCAAGATTGATAATACTTGTATGACTAAGTTAAAAATAGAGGTATAGATGGAGGTACTATACTGTAATTCGTATTTTCACATGTCTAGAACTATTGAGTTACATGATTTACTATTGATTCACATTATTTACTATTAGGGGAGGTGATGCAAGTTTGATAATACTTGCAGGACTAAATTAGAAATAAAGGAAAAGAGGAAGGTATTATACTGTAATATTCTGAGCCCTAAAATGTGCAATTATCGAAACTATATTTTCCTATAAATAGAAGCTCATTTCTTCATTATTCTTCACCAATTCACTCAAGCTATAGAGCATTTATTATAGAGAGAAATTATAGAGAGAAAGAAGAAGAGAAGTCTACTACCTCACTACTCCAGTATCCAGTCTTTTTCTAATGTAAGGTGTGACAACCCCAAAATAGGTCCATTCCATCCAACCCATTCTGTGTCGCCAAATACATGGTACAAAAAACAACTACAACTTTATTACAACAATTGTCGTGCAAAATACAACAACACATATGCTGTGAGTTTTGATACAAATATATACCAACTGTGACTCACATCCCAACCTTGGATAACACGTCACAATGGCACCTTACATAAAGGTATAGTCAAAAATTGTTTTAGAAATTAGAATATTTGGGAAGTGCTCAAGGAAACCTTCGTACATGGGAGGCCATGCGTCTAGGTTATGATTGATATCATATGGCTGCACGTAATTATCCTTGGTCAATTAATAGAAGACCCCAAAAAGAAAAACGAGAAGATTACTATCATCTTCTTTCCAATGGTGAGTCTTTCGACATATAAATATCTCCGTTGTCTCCAAGTGAAAATTATATTTCACATAAACCCCAAGATCATATAGGTAGTGCCCATAGATATACTCAGCAAGTGGATGCACACAACCCTGTCTTATGATAACACGAGGTTGTATGTCATTAGACATCTTGTATGATAGTGGCAAAACACCCTTCCAATGTTGGGTTCGCCTCACCCTATTTGATTCACCAAATATAACTACTAAATGATGTATACAACACCTTTTTATATCGCTAGGAGAACCTCCACGCCTAGAGACCACTAATTCTATTTTTCCTGTTACCCTCGCTCAACCCAAATTTACACTCTTATTACCTCGAAAGGAATTATGAAGCAAAGGGTGAGCACAACTAGCTTAGTAAAGAATATCATGACTAAAGATAAATAAATTATCAATAGCCTTCAACAGTAATAAATCAGAGATTTAGAACATATGGTAGATGATAAAATTTTTCAACCATAGTTGCAGCAGAACGAGCAATCCATTAGAAGAGTCAAATAGACTATAAAGTCTACTATCTTCTCCACATTAAAAGTCCACCAACAGTGTTTTATCCCTGTAACATCACTCAATAGTTCCTTTTCACAATTATATGAATAACTCATAATCATAATTGTGATTCTAAATTCCTCTTCGCACCTGTGATTTAAGATAATTTTCATCACATGTCTTTACGAAATATCAAAGATCATGGTTATACCAAATCACAGGTTCTCGTTTATAATCATACTAACAATTTCATCTTTGCACTCACGGGCCAAAGATATTCATCAACATACCATCTTTGCACTACTGTGCCAAAGATATTCAACAACAGTCATCTTTGCACTATGGGCCAAAGATATTCATCAACAATTCATCTTTGCACTATAGGCCAAAGATATTCCTCAACAGATTCATATTTGCACCACTGAGCCAAATATATTCATCAACAGATTCATATTTCAGACTACTGTGCCAAATATATTAATATCTCAAAGAAATATATAATAATTTCAGAATTTATATAAACAATAATTATAACCATGTTGATCATTTCACCTTTGCACTTAAGCTAAAGATATTCAATTATAAATTCAATGGTCATGATCATACCAGTCAACAATTAAACTTTGCACTACTGGCCAAAGAGAACCCATAGTCATGATCATACCAATAATCTACTCATCTTTACACTCAAGTCAAAAGAAATTCTATCACTAGGGTTATAAAAATGTTATATATGATAATAAAAATAATATAATCAACAACTACATTTAATTTCAAGAGTAAGATTCATAAATCAACGATAATTTGGTCAGAAAAAGAAACCAATTTTGTCATGAATAGTAACTCATGAATAGTAACTCGTAAATAGTAACTCATGAATAGTAACTCGTGAATAGTAACTCGTGAATAGTAACTTATGAATAGTACTCTGTATTCGTACATAGTACCGTATATGTAAAAATATCATATACATGAATAATGTCGTATACGTGAATAGTGCCGTATACGTGAATAGTGTCGTATACGTGAATAGTAACCCCGATACAAAAAGATAGAACTTCCACAATAAAATCCATACCAATATTTCGGTATAATGATATTGAAAGAATAACATCATTACGAAAAAAATATCCCTTACAATCCCTTAAAATCCCTTACCTCAAAAGAAAAAGACTTCCGATTGGATATCGATACGATTTGAAGGAAACTTGCACTGATGAATAGTAACTCACCAAGTATCTAAATACTCACAAAATACACTCGATAATCTAGAGAGAAAAAGAGAGAAAACGTATGAATTCTGATGTGATTTTCA
The DNA here is from genome assembly GCA_020205605.1 of Panax ginseng. NCBI lineage: Eukaryota > Viridiplantae > Streptophyta > Magnoliopsida > Apiales > Araliaceae > Panax > Panax ginseng. The sequence goes on from CM035146.1 coordinate 10,167,884, forward strand.
ATTCTAACTTAGACCTCTATTTATAGGAAAATGTTAAGACGTCAAGCGAGACTTGACCGTTACTCACGATGGCTTTACTCGCTACTATTCCACCCACCCAAAATCAGCCATCTTCCCCAATGTACCAAAAAGTGGAGCCCACCCATTTCTAGAATTTTCCACCAAAATCATTTATAAACCTAATTTCAATCACCACCTCTTAAAATTCATAACAAATCATACGTTCATTTTAACGGCTCAAAATTTGTGAATATATACTCAACTTATATATGTATAACATATCCAAAAATCACAACGATCTAACTACGATTAAAATTATAACTCACACAATAAAGTCGTAAGAACAACCGATTTGATCTTTTAATACCTCCAATCCGAAAAATACCGATAAAATACCTCAACATTAATTTCTTCATTTATAACCACATAAATAAATCCATCATTTATATCCACATCAAATAAATATTTCATTATCATATAAATCAATAATTAATTATTCACAAATAATATTACGTAATCACAATAATGACAACCAGCAGGTTCAGGGAAGAGGGCTTTCCGATAAGGATTTCTCCTTATTGGCCAAGCAATTAGGTGACCAAACCTCTCCTCGATGAACTTTCTAGACATTACAAATAATGCTATCTAATAATATTATTCAAATAATATGAATTATTGATCTAATAATGAGATATCTTTGTGCGTTGACAATTATTGAAACAATAATAATATAAAATATCAACGCAGACAATTATTGAATCAATAAAATAAAATATTGAAGCAAGAATTCATCGTGAAAAATTATTGAGTAGTGCCTTCTCACGTAAGAATCAATAATTGAAAAAAATACTGTGCAATACCGTGTGCTACTGTGCAACAACGCGTATTACTTTACTTTACCAACTGGGTGTTCCAACAATGTTAATGGTAACGATTACGCCGTTATTTATAAACAACTTATACTTGTCATTTTCTTCATCCAATCGCTTTCCGTTATGGGGCCCACAAAAAGGCTCAAGGCCGCCGCATTTAATATTCCCTACGCAAAAGAATATTCCATTTACCAAACGAATATTCCCCGACAACAATGAATATTTTATTATCACTTGTTTAGTTTGAAAAAAATTTCATATATCACCCTTAACTTTAACTTTTATCAATTTAACCATTTACTGAATAGAAAAATTGAATACTTTTATTTCATAAAATTCGGGGTCTTACATAAGGGGTATTATTTCTTTCGCGTTCTTGAAGAGAGCTATTGTTATTCCATCCCTTATTATTCTATTGGAATAACCTATATACTTGGACTACCGTATACATGGTGAAATTCTTACATTATTCCATTCTTTATTTTTATGTTGGAATAACTCCATGCATGCTACAAGCACCGCATACATGGTGAAATTCTTCCGTTGTTCTATTCCTTATTATTATTCGTTGAACATCATCCCGTGCATGCGAATTACGCATGATCCGTTCCGTTATTTATTATTCCATTAAAATAACTCGCTCATCACGGGAAGCACCGCATACATGGTGAAATTCTTCTATTATTCCATTCTTTATTATTCATTTGGAACATCCACGTCGTATGCGTATTACGTATGATCCGGTTCCATTATTTATTATTTCGTTGGAATAACATGTCTGTGCGGTCTATCACATGCACGGTAAATTCTTCTGTTATTCCATTCTTTATTATTCGGTTGGAATATCCTCATGCGTCTGCTTACGCATGACTTCGGTTCCATTATTTATTATTACATTGGAATAACTCCGTCTGCATGGGCCTATCGCATGCCTGGTGAATTCTTTTGTTATTCTATTCTTTATTATACTCAGTTGGTTAAAGTTTTGGCTTTTATACTCCATAAAATTAGTGGAATATCCTTGATATTTGCGCTTCATCACATATCTTTTCATGGAAATATTTTTCTGAGCATTCTTGAATTTTACTCTACAAAGAAGTATCATGTTGACAATTTGGACGTTATTAAATTCTAGATAAATTAATTCTTGAACTTGTTTTATTGAATTCTTATATCATTGTCATCATCCTCATGCTTATATTATGTTGAAAGTCATCTGTGGCCTGTTGTGCATAGATGGACTTGGTATGATTATGACCAGGGATTATTCGGTATAATCATAACCGTAATGTTATAAATGATGTGGTAAGAGTCCTTATTGGCCTGTAGTTCATTGATGGACAGTTGTTGGTATGATTATGACCAGGGATTATTCGGTATAATCATGACCATTGATGATTACATGAATATCCTTGGCCGTGGTGTAGGGATGATTCGATAATGTGGTTTATTTATTAAGCTGAGTCTCAGCGATAAAGTTGATGAACAACTTTTTTAAATCATAGAAGATAGTAGATTTTATGCTCTACTTGACTCTTCTAATGGATTGCTTATTTCCGCTGCAGTTGTTGATCAAAAACTTGTTGTCAATTGTATTCTATCAGTTGTTATACTGTTGAAGGCTAAGGATAATTTATTCTGCATTATCTTAGTCATAATATTTTTACTGGGCTAGTTGAGCTCACCCTTTCCTTTATTGTTCTCTTCAGGAAATGAGAATATAGTTGGGACGAGTCGGGGAATGGAGTGATGGTCTAGGATAAATATCTTTAGTAGTCCACACTATTCTATAGAATAATGCGATAATAATTGTAATGAGGACACAATTGAGTGTGGATATTGTCTAGATGACAATATTCTTGTTTAAACTCTCAGCTATATTTTGTCGTATTTTACACGACTGTTGTATAATTAAGTTGTATTTGAATTTATGTATCATGTATTTGGCGACTCAAGATGGGAGATGTATACCTATTTTGGGGGCGTCACATAGACAGATTATTCCAGCAGAATAATAAAGAATGGAATAATAGAATAATTCACCATACGTGCGTAATCCGCATGCATAAAAGTTATTCCAATGTAATAATAAAGAATGGAACAGTCATGCGAATCCGCATGTGATAGGATATTCCAACATAATAATAAATAATAGAATAACAAATGAATTCACTGTGCATGCGATAGATCGCATGCAGAAAAGTTATTCCAATGTAATAATAAAGAATGGAATAACAACCCTTACGAGTATTGAAAGAAAATAACTCTCTTCATGAATACGAAAGAATAATACCCCTTACCTTAGAAAAACTGGAAACTGAAATAGTGAGGTAGCAGACTTCTCTTCTTCTTTCTCTCTATAATTTCTCTCTCTAGAGTTTCAGTGAATTCGTAAGAAATAATGAAGGATTGAGCTTCTATTTATAGAAGAACTGAAAGTAGCTCTTGGTCTTAACGAATGGTCAAAATGACTCCTGGTAATATTGAAGAGACAACTACTATTTGCGAAGGGGCAATTAACTCTTGGAACACCGAAGAGACAAATAACTCTTGAAAAACTGAAGGGACAAATAACTCTTGGAAAATTGAAGGGACAAATAACTCTTGGAAAACCGAAGGGACAAATAACTCTTGGAAAACTGAAGGGACAAATAATGTGACGCCCCCAAAATAGGTATACAACACCCATTCTGAGTCGCCAAATACATGGTACAGAAAGCAAACTATAACTTCAATAATACAATTGTCGTGCAAAATACGACAACACATCCTGTGAGTTTAAATACAAATATTATCTTTTAGACAATATCCACACTCAAATAAGTCCTCATTACAATTATTGATACGCTATTTCACAGAATAGTGAGGACTACTAATGCAACCATCTGGACCGTCAATCCATTCCCCGACTAGTCCCAGCTATATTCTCATTTCCTGAAGAGAACAGTGAAAGAAAGGGTGAGCTCAACTAGCCTAGTAAAAAAATATTATGACTAAGATAATATACAATAAATTATCATTAGTCTTCAACAGGGAAAAATCTGATAAAATATAATAGACAACAAGTTTTAGATCAACAACTGCAGTGGAATAAGCAATCCATTAGAAGAGTCAAGTAGAGAAAGAATTCTACTATCATCTAAGATTTAAAAGTCCATCATCAATATTTTATCCCTGTAACATCAATCAATATACATCTTGAATCAAATATTAATCTTTGCACTACAGGCCAAAGATATTCATTTGTATCACCAGATGGTCATGTTCATCTCAACACTGTTCATCCTTTGCACTACGGGCCAAAGATATTCATTAGGTAATCATTCATCTTTGCACTACAGGCCAAATATATTCATTTGTATCATCATTTAGGACTGAGGATGATGAAAAATATCTTAAAGAAAACGAATCCAGTGAGATAAAAGAACAAATATTAGAGATTTGTATTACAGTTTATCCAAGTTCAATAATACTCCATAATAACCAATTTTGAAGAAGAATTCAAAAAATAAAGATCAAAACATGGATACAATCAAAGATAGTAACCACAATAGAAAATTTGGACAAAAAGAAGAAAATTTCATTTTTCGGTGAATAGTGTCGTATTCGTGAATAGTGTCGTATACGTGAATAGTACCGTATAGGTGAATAGTAACCCCGACATAATACTGTGCAATACCGTGTGCTACTATGTAACCACGCGCATTTGTGTATTTTAACCACCGGGTATTCCAATAGTGTTAACGGCAACAACTACGCCGTTATTCAATTTTCTCATTTTCTTCATCCGACAGTTATCCGTTATGGGGCCCATAAATAGTGCTACCAGTCGCATTTAATATTCCCTACGTAAAGAATATTCCACGACCAAACGAATATTCCCCGACAACAATGAATATTATATAACCACTTGCTTATTTTGAAAATTTGCACATTTCACCCATAACCAAAGTATTATATCAAATTAATACCTTATTATTCACAATAATAAATAAAAGGAAATTTGATTTTATTCATTAAAAAGTTGGGGTCTTACAACCTCCCCTCCTTATGAAATTTTGTCCTCAAAATTGACGTACGTACCTGGTGTTTCGAAAAGGTGAGGATACATCGCTTTCATTTCTGATTCCAACTCCCAGGTCATTTCTTCAATAGCATGGTTTCTCCACAAAACCTTAACTTGAGGTATAACCTTTGTGCATAGGACATGTTCTTTCCTATCCAAGATCTTGACATGTACCTCCTCGTACGTTAAATCTTCGGCTATCTCGTCTGGTTCTAACACAATAATATGATTCGGGTCATCCACGTATTTACGTAACATCGATACGTGAAAAACGTTAAGAACACGTGTCATACTTAGCGTTAAGGAGAGTCTATAGGCCACAGTTCCTACTTGATGAAGGATTTCAAATAAATCGAAGGCTTGAGTTTTCTTCTCTTCATCGACTCTTACTTCTAGAATAACGCATTCTTGCACCTTCTTCTTTATATTCATCAGCTCCAGTGTGTAGCTTGAGCAGTTTTAACGTTATCGATTAAAGTCGATTCTACTCGTATATTCATTATCTTCACGTGGGTCCCTAGAGTCTTTAACTCTATCTTCATCATTTGTAAGTTATACGAAATGGGTTTTTGTGTTAACAATATCGCACTCGTAAACGCATACGATCTTCTACTCATCGCGTCAGCTACCACGTTCGCTTTCCTACGATGGTATTGAATGGTACGATTGTAATCTTCAACAGCTCGAGCCAACGTCTTTGGCGCATTATACGTTCGTTTTGTTGAAGAAATATTTAAGGGTTTTAGAAATGGGTTTTATACTGGGGTCAATACAAAATTCGATTTCACGCTCTAGGGGTAGGCTAAGAAGTCCTTTGAGAATACGTCAGGAGATTTATTAACAATAGAAATATCATTTAAAAACTGTGACTCTCATCTAAGACTTGGATAGCACATGAAATGAAGGTTTCTACTAACGAAGTTTCAATCGATAAGTCAAAGTCTAACTTCTCTAGAGTTAAATTTAAACATTGAGTGTAAGCAAGAGAGATAGAATAATGGGTAGAACCGGTATCTAATAAGGTATAGACTTCACAAGAATTTATAATTAACTAACCCGTACTAACTTTGTTCTAAGTTACTCGCTTCTTTGAGAAGTCACGAGAAACGCTCTTCCTGAAAACCACCGACTTTGTTTTGTCCAGATTCACCTTTGGTGCCACCGCCCCAATCGGACTTGATTTCGCCACATGTGACAAAAATCGAGTTATGTGACCGTCTTTTCCACAACTAAAATATATCTTAGAAAGTCGTGAACAGCTTTGGACTTATATGTCCCTCCTCTCCGCATCTCAGAAGATCTAACCGACGGGCCGCTTCTCCTCCCTAGAATTTGTTCTTTGGTCGGTGTCTTTGTTCGATGTCTTCCGTCATCGATAAATCTTCTTCTTGAAATTTCCACTTGAATCATTTCTTCTATTATCTTGGCCATGATTACCACCAAGTGGTTACCATATCTCGCATGATAATTTCTTCCACGATGGTTATCATTGTTCGGACGATCGTTGCCAGCAGACGATTATTATCGTGTTGTTGCTCGTTATCCTTGGTCGGTTGGTGGCTCATTATCGCTACCGCAATAATCGAGCCCTATTCACTACATCCGAATGTAAACAAAGTTTGTGAGAAATGAGGTATTGACGATTTCGGGTTTCAAACCTCACAGAAACATTCGTGTCATTCGTTCCTCATTATCAACCAAATGGGATGCAAATCGGGATAACTCCGCAAACTTAGCTTCGTACTGCGACATGTTCATATTGTTTTGCTCCAGCTTGATGAACTCAACCTCCTTCATGTGACGAATACTTTCGGGAAAGTACTTGTCGTTGAACAATTCTTGGAACTTCTCCCAAGACATCTTCAGTGCGGCATGTTGAGTACGCTTTACCGATTCCCACGAAGAATCGCTCTCCTCGCAACATAAAAGTGGCAAAGGGAACTTTGCTCCTCGGAACATCCCAAGACATCAAATATCTTGGTGATTTGCTTAATCACGTCTCTCGCTGTAAGTGGTTCGCTTTCCCAAAAACTCCGGTGGTCCCACTCGTGAATCGCTTAAGCGGTGACCCACCGTGGGTTGCCATTGTTTCCACCTACATTATGAACAGGAGTCTCTCTCGCTCGGTGTTGCATGAATTCTAAAAGCTCCTAAACGCATAGTGATTCGTCGTTATTTGGGTGCAGTTGTTCACCGAGGATTATTGCCATCCTCGATGCACATTATCCTGGGTATTAATCGTTGGTGACTCAACGGTCTCATATGCTTCATTGCTTATCACAACATTTTTAAATGCCATTTTCAAACACTGCAACAAAACAAGGGTTAATTGACATGTCACATATTATCCCTATACTCTGACCGACCAAATAAATACCAAACAAACTTAGGTAGGTCATACTAGCGAAGGAATTCCCCGTCTCTCCTCTCCTAGTTCTTGTCTCACATCTCAGCCAGGGATCATATCCCTAAGCTTTGATACCAACTGTGACGCCCCCAAAATAGGTATACAACACCCATTCTTAGTCGCCAAATACATGGTACAAAAAGCAAACTATAACTTCAATAATACAATTGTCGTGCAAAATACGACAACACATACTGTGAGTTTAAATACAAATATTGTCTTTTAGACAATATCCACACTCAAATAAGTCCTCATTACAATTATTGATACGCTATTTCACAGAATAGTGAGGACTACTAATGCAACCATCCGGACCGTCAATCCATTCCCGACCGGGCCCCGCCTATATTCTCATTTCAAGAGAATAAAGTGAAAGAAAGGGTGAGCTCAACTAGCCCAAGAAGAAAATATTATGACTAAGATAATATACAATAAATTATCATTAGTCTTCAACAGGAAAAATCGATAAAATATAATAGACAACAAGTTTTAGATCAACAAAGCGCAATGAATAAGCAATCCATTAGAAGAGTCAAGTAGAGAAAGAATTCTACTATCTTCTAAGATTTAAAAGTCCATCATCAATATTTTATCCTCGTAACATCAATCAATATACATCTTGAATCAAATATTCATCTTTGCACTATAGGCCAAAGATATTCATTTGTATCACCAGGTTGGTCATGTTCATCTCAACACTGTTTCATCTTTCGCACTACGCCAAAGATATTTATTAGGTAATCATTCATCTTTGCACTACAGGCCAAAGATATTCATTTGTATCATCATTTAGGACTAAGGATGATGAAAAATATCTTAAAGAAAACGAATCCAGTGAGATAAAAGAACAAATATTAGGAATTCGTATTACAGTTTATCCAAGTTCAATAATACTCCATAATAACCAATTTTGAAGAAGAATTCAAAAAATAAAGATCAAAACATGGATACAATCAAAGATAGTAACCACAATAGACAACTTGGACAAAAAGAAGAAAAATTTATTTTTCGGGGAATAGTGCCGTATTCGTGAATAGTACCGTATACGTGAATAGTAACCCCGACACAAAAAGTTCTAAATTTGATAAAAAGTTCATACCAACATTTCGGTATAATGATATTGAAGAAAATATAGTGTTGAAGGAACTTGCACCATATAGCAACACTCAAAGTATCAAAATACTCACAAGAATACGCTCGATAATATAGAGAGAGAAAGAGAGAAAACTTATGAATTCTGGTGTGATTTTCAATTCTAACTAAGCACCCTATTTATAGGAAAATGCTTAGAACGCCATAGAAGACTAACCTGCTGTGACGCCCCCAAAATAGGTCCATTCCACCCAACCCATTCTGAGTCGTCAATAACATGGTACATAAATAACTACAACTTTATTAATACATTTGTCGTGCGTGTAATATCGACAACCTATATACTATGAGTTTAAATACAAATATTGTCTTCTAGACAATATCCACACTCAAATAAATCCTCATTATTGATACAAGATTTTACTGAATAGTGAGGACTACTAAAAGCGCTATCTAGAACCATCACTCCACACCCCGACTAGTTCCTCGCTATAATCTCGCCTCGAGAAGAAGAAAAATGGAACAAAAGGAAAGGGTGAACTCAACTAGCCCAAGAAAGAATGTTATGACTAAGATAATATACAACAAATTATCGTTAGTCTTCAACAAATGAAAAACTCGATAGAATACAATAGACAACAAGTTTCGAGATCAATATTCGCAATGAAATAATAATTCATGTAAGAGTTACGTAGAGAATGAAATCTACTATAATCTATGAATTTAACCATCATCAATATTTTATCCCCGTAACATCAATCAATATTCATCTCAAATCAAATATTCATCTTTGCACTACTGTGCCAAAGATATTCATCGATCATTCATGTTCATCTCAACATTGCTCATCTCTCGCACTAAAGGCCGTAGATATTCATCGATCGGTCATGTTCATCTCAACACTGCTCATCTTTGCACTACGGCCAAAGATATTCATAAGAAAATCAACCATCTTTGCACTACTGAGTGCCAAAGATATTCAAGAACATCATCATTTAGACCGAGGATGATGAAAATAATTTTAAAGAAAATGAATCCGGTGAAACAAAAGAACAAGTATTATGGATTCGTACTTTAAACAATCCGAGTTCAAAAATACTTCATAAATAATCATCATCAAGTAAAATTCAAGAATGATCAAAACATGGATACAATCAAAGCTAGTATCCGAATAGATATTTTGGACAAAAAGAAGAATTTAATTTTTCTGTGAATAGTGTCATATTCGTGAATAGTGCCGTATACGTGAATAGTGTCGTATACGTGAATAGTAACTCTGACACCAAAAGATAAAAATTTCACAAAAAACATCATCATGCTTCGTGAATAGTAACTCGTGAATAGTAACTCCGACATGAAAAGTTCCAAATTTGATAAAAAATTTCTAACCAATATTTCGGCATAATGATATTGAAGAAATAATATCATTTTCGAATAAAATAACATCCCTTACCTCGAAAGACAGTACTTCTAGTTGAAACACCGGATATAGGCTATGACTTGAACTTGCACCGTATATCAACACTCAAAGTATACTCACAAGAATACGCTCAAAATATCGAGAGAGAAATAGAGAGAAAACTTCAGTTTTTGGTGTGATTTTCAATTCTAACCTAAGCTCCCTATTTATAGGAAAATGCTTAGAACACCAAAGTAGAAAATTGAATATAATAGTATTATTTATAAACAAAATTCCTTAGCCCACCTTTTGAAATCTGATTTCAGCCATAAAGACATGTTAAATGAGGTTCACAAACTCACCAAAAACGTTTTTTCTCAAAATAATTAATTAAAACTCCTAAAATCAATTTATTTGAACTCTCAAACTTCAATAATTCATAATAAATAGCCCTTTTATCGTAAAAAATTGAATCTCACGTGTTTTTATAGGAAATTCAATTTCTACAACTTTACGTAAGAAAGCTTTTCCAAATTCCAAACAAAAATTAACCGAAATCCACAAACAGACGATTTTCTGTGCTATAATCAAATTTCACCAAGAAATGGGGTCCACCGACACACAAAACACGTGTTAATCATTTAATGCAACAAAAATACTCTTCCTCCTCATATACTCATATATATCCCACATTCATTGTAAAAATATCACCATTAATATATTATTAAAATAATATATTTAAATAAATTATTTTATCAGAAAAAGATAAAATATTAATTTTCAACAATTGTCACATTAAAATTTTCTCCATCTATATCCTCATAAAATCAATATTTTTCTCATCATATAAATCAATAATTAATTATTCACAAATAATATTACGTAATCACATTACTAACAACCGTGCAGGTTCCGGAAAGAGGGGCTTTCCAATAAGGATCTCTCCTTCACCTACGCAATTAGATGACCAAACCTCTCCTTGATGTAAGAACTTTCTAGACATTGTCAATAATGTTATCTAATAATATTATTCAGATAATATGAATTATTGTCTGATAATAGAAAAAATGCGCAAAGTTGATGACAATTATTAAAACACAAAGAATATAAAATATCAACACAAAGAATTATTGAATCAATAAAATAAAATAATCGAATAAAGAATTACCGTAACAATTATTGAGTAGTGCCTTCTTCACGTAAGAATCAATAATTGGTGTGATGCAGGTGTGTTATTGTGCAACAACGCCAGACATCGTGTGTTTTTAACCAACCGTGTATTCCAACAAAGATTGATTGAAGAATAACTACGCCGTTATTTATAAACAACTTATTCTTATCGTTTTTTTCCTCCAATCGCTTTCCGTTATGGGCCCACACATGGCTGTGCCGTCGTACGAATATTCCCCGACAGTAAGAATATTCCACAAATATTTTATAACCACCTGCTTATTTGAAATATTTGCGTATTTTACCCATAACTATCCATATTAATCACATCAACCCTTACTATTCCAAAATGATAAATAGAGGAAATTAAATTTCATTTATTAATAATTTGGGGTCTTACACCTGCTACCTGATGGCTTTACCTGTTACTATTGCCACCCACCGTATTTGAAATTCAATTGAACACATTTCTCACCAACCAATTCTAGAATTTTCCAAAATATTTTATCATTTAAACAATAATCAGAAACTTTAATAATTCATAGAAAATAGCCCGTTTATCAAAAAAATAAGAATTTTATGTTCATTCCACACGAAATCGAATTCTCTACAACTTTGTAGCTTTGAGTTTTTCCAAATTCCAAACAGAAAAATACCCGAAATCCACAAACGGATGATTTTTAAATATTTCCAATCCGACAAAATACTGATAAAATATCTCAGCATTAATTCCTTTATTAATAACCACATAAATAAATCCATCATTTATATCCACATAAAAATAAATAATTCCTTATCATATGAATCAATAATTAATTATTCACAAATAATATTACAGAATCATATTTATGACAACCAGGCTGTTACCAGGAAAGAGGAGACTTTCCGATAAGGATTTCTCCTTACTGGCGTGCAATTAGGTGACCAAACCTCTCCTTGACAGAACTTTCTAGACATTGCCAATAATGCTATCTAATAATATTATTCAAATAATATGAATTATTGATCCGATAATGGAGATATTTGTGCGTTGATAATTATTGAACAACAATAATATAAATATCAACTATGACAATTATTGAATCAATAAAATAAAATATTGAACAATAACTCACCGTGTGACAATTATTGAGTAGTGCCTTCTTACGTAAGGATCAATAATTCAACAATATTATGCAATACTGCAAAGCATTTCTTCATGCAACCACGCCAGACATCGTATTTTAACCAGGGTATTCCAACGATTGTTAATTCAGTAATAACTACGTAGTTATTCAATTTTGTCATTTTCTTCATTCGGCAGCTTATCTCATTATGGGGCCCTAAATAGCTACGCTGTCGTCGCATTTAATATTCCTCGATAGAAAGAATATTCCACGACTAAACGAATATTCCCCGACAACAATGAATATTATATAACCACTTGCTTATTTTGAAAATTTGCACATTTCACCCATAACCAAAATATTATATCAAATTAATACCTTATTATTCACAATAGTAAATAAAGGAAATTTGATTTTATTCATTAAAAAGTTGGGGTCTTACAAATAACTCTTGGAAAATTGAAGGGACAAGTTACTATTAAAACTTTAAACCAACGATCCATGTTGATTTACTATTATAATTTCAACCAACTGTCTGAAAAATTATCACATCTTCTCATGGAATAATATTGTACTCAAAAATGATTTGGACCGAAAAGAAATATATTTTTCGGGTGAATAGTTTCCCGTGAATAGTACTTCAGAAATAGTACCCCATGAATAGTACCCTGGCATGAAAAGTGTCCCAAATACCCGAGTGAATAATACTAGAGTGAATAGTAACCGGGTGAATAGTACTTCGACACGAAAAGTATCCCAAATAGCCGAGTGAACAATACTAGAGTGAATAGTAACCGGGTGAATAGTAACCCATGAATAGTAACTCGTAAAAGAAAAATACCAAAGAAAATGATATTCCATGACGAGTACAAAAGAAATGATGTCTCATACGAGTATAATTGAATATACGAATTATAGTATCGTACCTCCATCTATACCTCTATTTTTAACTTAGTCATGCAAGTATTATCAATCTTGCACCAACTCCCCTAATAGTAAATCATTGAATCAATAGTACACATATTTGAACACATAGTTATAAGCATGTGAAATAATAGCAATTAATTGCTCATTTATCCAGTTAATTACCCGATTGGTCAATATAACCTCCAGACATCAATTATTATCGAAATAAATATCGATTTCTACTAACACTAATAATTTCCACACAATGGAACTATCAATTTCATCTTTAATCAACACGAACTTATTCATCATTAATATTATAACGCACAATATTTAACAACCAGGTCGTTCCCAGGAAAGAGGGGGCTTTCCAATAAGGATTTCTCCCTATTGGCGCGCAATTAGATTATCTAACCTCTCCTTGACTGAACTTCTAGACATTGTCAATATTGCAAATAATAATATGAATAACTTTGTCGTCTCAATTATTGATTTAATAATATAGCATATTATGCAGATGATACTGTGATAATAATTGAATCAATAATATGTGAGATATTGTGAAAACCCCAAAACAGGTCCAATCCACCCAACCTATTCTGAGTCTCCAAATACATGGTACAGAAAACAACTATAACTTTATTACAAGAATTGTCGTGCAAAATACAATAACACAAATACTGTGAGTTTTGATACAAATATATACCAACTGTGACTCATGTCCCAACCTTGGATAGCACGTCACAATAACACCTTACATAAAGGTACAGTCAAAAACTGTTTTAGAAATTAGAATCTTTGGAAAGTGCTCAAGGAAACCTTCGTACATGGGAGGCCATGCGTCTAGGTTATGATAGATATCATATGCCCACAAAATTATCCTTGGTTGACCCAATAGACCCCAAAGAAAAACGAGAAGATTACTATCATCTTCTTTCCAATGATAAGTCTTCTCTTGACATATCATTATCTCCACTATCTCTAATTGAGAATTATACTTCAAACAAACACCAAGATTATATAGGTAGTGCTCGTAAATATACTCAGCAAGTGGATGCGCACAACCCCACGTCTTATGATGACACGAGGTTGTATGTCATTAGACATCTTATACGATAGTGGCAAAACACCCTTCCAAAATTGAGTTCACCTCACCCTCAATAGCTATAGATTCACCGATTTCTATTCCCTGTTATCCCCCGCTCGACTCCAAATTTACACTTTTATTACGAAAAGGAATTGTGAAGAAAAGGGTGAGCACAACTAGCTTCGATAAAAGAATATCATGACTAAAGATAATTAAATTATCAATAGCCTTCATCAGTAATAAATCAGAGATTTAGAACATATGGTAGATGATAAAACTTTTCAACCATAGTTGCAGCGGAACGATCAATCCATTAGAAGAGTCAAATAGACCATAAAATCTATTATCTTCTCCATGTTAAAAGTCCACCAACAATTTTTTAACCCTGTAACATCAATCAATAATTCCTGTCCACAATCACATATATAACTCATAATCGTAATTGTAGTTCTAAATTCCTTTTCTCATCCAGCAAAGATAATTTTCATCACCTGAAACATCAAAGATCATGGTTATACCAAATCAAAGTTCATGTTCATAATCATACTAATAAATTTATCTTTGCACTACGGGCCAAAGATATTCATCAACAAGTCATCTTTGTACTACAGGCCAAAGATATTCAACAACTGGTCATCTTTTCATTACGAGCCAAAGATATTCATCAACAAATCATCTTTGCACTACATGCCAAAGATATTCAACAACAAGTCATCTTTGCTTTACGAGCCAAAGATATTCATCAATAATTCATCTTTGCACTACAGGCTAAAGATATTTATTATCATTTCATCTTTGCACTATAGGTAAAAGATATTCAACAACAGTTCATCTTTGCACTACAGGCCAAAGATATTCAACAACATGTCATCTTTGCACTACGGGCCAAAGATATTCATCAACAATTCATCTTTGCACTACATGCCAAAGATATTAATATCTCAAAGAAATACATAATTATTTCAGAAATTATATAAACCATAATTATAACCATGTTGATCAATTCACCTTTGCACTTAAGCTAAAAATATTCAATTATAAATTAAATGGTCATGATCATACCAGTCAACGATTCAACTTTGCAATACTGGCCAAAGAGAACCCATAGTCATGATCATACCAATAATCTACCCATCTTTACACTCAAGTTAAAGAGAATTTCAACACCAGGGCTATAAAAATGTTATATATGATAATAAAAACAATATATATAGTTTTAATCTCCAGAGTAATATTCATAAATCAACTATAATTTGGTTAGAAAAAGAAACCAATTTTGTCGTGAATAGTAACTCGTGAATAGTAACTCATAAATAGTAACCCCGACACAAAAAGGTAGAAATTTCACAATAAAATCCATACCAATATTTCGGTATAATGATATTGAAATAATAACATTTCTTAAACTTATAAACAATTTATTTTAATTGTTTACACTTTACTAAAATAATGCATTTAATTATTCTAAAATGTCAAACTCATAAGATTTCATCACCAATAACCAAAACTCTCATAAAAAAATCTGCATATACCACATATATGATTCTCAAGCCATAAAATCATATTTTTCAATTTTCTTCCTTCACATAACATATTTAATTTCTTTATTCATAACTAGACCATTTTCATGAAAATACCAAATCAGTTCTAAAAATATTTTTTTTCTGGGATTTAGCAGAATATAGTCCCATATTGAACATATATTTTTCCCGGAATTTTTAAAATACATTTACTATTTTTCATATGGCCAAAACTTCTGAATATTTAGACATTTATCATAAATTGTACTTTTATCCAAAAATTCCGATATTTACAGAGTATACTTCTATCATATACATGTACTCCCAATAAAAATTTCATCAATTTTGGAGTTAACCACAAGGAGTTATAAGGGTTTTCTTTTAAAATAGTATTTTCCCATAAAATTCATAACTCATAATCTATACATCCCAAAATCGCCATTTTTGGACACAATCTAGAAAACTCATCAAATTATCATTTCAAATTTTTCCAGAATTTTTGAAGGTCAGAAAAATTACGAAACTTAAAATCATAACAACACTTAAAATCCCTTACTATCCCTTACCTCAAAATAGCAACACTTCTGACTGGATATCGGATATTACGCTGAAGGAAATTTGCACTGATGAATAGCAACTCACCAAGTATCAAAATACTCACAAAATACACTCGATAATCTAGAGAGAAAAAGAGAGAAAACTTATGAATTCTGGTGTGATTTTCAATTCTAACTTAGCCCTCTATTTATAGGAAAATGTTAAGACTTGCCAAGCGAGACTTGACCTGCAACTTTGATGGCTTTACTCGCTACTATTCCACCCACCAAAATCAGCCACCATCCCCAACAACCAAAAGTGGGGCCCACCCATTTCTAGAATTTTCCACCAAAATCATTTATAAACTTAATTTCCGAATCAGTCACCTCTTAAAATTCATAACAAATCATTCGTTCATTTTTAACGGTTCAAAATTTGTGAACATATACTCAACTTATATATGTGTAACATATCCAAAAATTACAACGATCCAACGGTCAGATTAAAAATAATAACTCACACAATAAAGCTGTAAGAACACTGATTTGATCTTTTAATACCTCAAATTCGACAAAATACTGATAAAATACCTCAACATTAATTACTTCATTTATAACCACATAAATAAATCGATCATTTATATCCACATCAAATAAATATTTCATTATCATATAAATCAATAATTAATTATTCACAAATAATATTACAGAATCATAATAATGACAACCAAGCAGTTCCCAGGAAAGAGGGGGCTTTCCGATAAGGATTTCTCCTTCATTGGCCGCAATTAGATGACCAAACCTCTCCTCGATGTAACTTTCTAGACATTGCCAATAATGCTATCTAATAATATTATTCAAATAATATGAATTATTGATCCGATAATGGAGATCTCATGCGATGACAATTATTGAAACAACAATAATATAAAATATCAACGCAAAGAATTATTGATTCAATAAAATAAAATATTGAAAGAATTCATCGTAACAATTATTGAGTAGTGCCTTCTCACGTAAGAATCAATAATTGAAAAAATACTATGCAATACATAGTGTCTTCGCGTAACTACGCCAGATTATTATATTTTAACCACCGGTATTCCAACAATTGTTAACGGTAAAATTACGTAGATTATTTGTAAAAACTCAAACTTGTCATTTTCTTCATCAGACATTTATTACGTTATGGGGCCCTATTCGGTTGCGCGCTGTTGCATTTAATATTCTAAAACAAATGAAGAATATTCCACGCACCAAACGAATATTCCCCGACAACAATGAGTATTTTATAATCACTTGCGTATTTTGAATTTTTTTTTATATATCTCCCTTAACTTTAACTTTTATCAATTTAACCATTTACTGAATAGGAAAATTGAATACTTTTATTTCATAAAATTCGGGGTCTTACAGATATGATGCAATAATTACTGTAACAATAATTGAGTATAACTGAGTGACTTCTCACGTAAGCATCAATAACCAATACCGTGTAGTACTATGCAACCACGCGTATTACTATACTTTTACTACCGGGTAGTTCAACAGTTTTAATGGTAACTCTTTAGCCGTTATTTTTATAAAAAGATAATTCTGTCACTTTCTAAATACGACAATACTTCCGTTGTGGGGTCCACCAATGATTGTGCCGTCGTACGGATATTCCTGACAAAAAGAACATTCCCCGACCAAACGAATATTTTATAACTACTTGCTTACTTTGTAAAATTTATAAATATTACCCACAACTATAACATTATATCAAATCCACACCATAATATTAAAAAAAATATTTTGAGAAATTTAAATCTTTATTCATAAAATTTGGGGTCTCACAATCTCCCCTCCTTATGAAATTTTGCATTCAAAATTTACGTACGTACCTGGTATACCGAAGAGATGAGGATACCTTGACTTCATTTCAGATTCTTACTCTTGAGGTATAACCTTTGAGTGTTGAATACGATCCTTCTTATCCAAGATTTTAACACGTATCTCCTCATACGTTAAATCTTCTGCTATCTCGTCTAGTTTTAATTCAATAATGTGGTTCGGGTCGTCCACATATTTACGTAACATTGATACGTGAAAAACGTTATGAACACGCGATATACTTGGCGGTAAAACGAGTCTATAGGCCACAGTTCCTACTCCATCGAGGATTTCAAATAGACCAATAAAATCGAGGGTTGAGATAACGCCTTCTTGAACCTTTTTCTTCACATTCATCAGTTCCGGGTGTGTAGCTTGAGCGACCTTTAACTTTATCGATTAAAGTCAATTCTACTCGTATATTCGTTATCTTCACGTGGGTCCCTAGAGTCTTTAACTCTATCTCCATCATTTGTAAGTTATACGAAATGGGTCTTTGTGTTAACAACATCACACTCGTAAACGCATACGATCTTCTACTCAACGCGTCAGCTACCACGTTCTCTTTTTCCACGATGATATTGAATGGTACGATCGTAATCTTCAACAGCTCGAGCCAACGTCTTTGGCACATTACACGTTCGTTTTGGGTGAAGAAAATATTTGAGGGTTTTAGAAATGGGTTTTGTACCGGGGTCAATAAAAAATTCGATTTCACGCTCTAGGGGTAGGCTAAGAAGTCTTCAAGAATACGTCAGGAAATTTATTAACAATAGAAATATCATTCAAAACTGTGACTCTCATCCAAGACTTGGATAACACATGAAATGATGGTTTCTACTAACGAAGTTTCAACCAATAAGTCAAAGACTAATCTCTCCGGAGTCAAATTTAAATGTTGAGCGCAAGCAAGAGAGATAAAAGAATGGGTAGAACCAGTATCTAATAAAGTATAGACTTCGCAAAAATTAATAATTAACTAACCCGTGCTAACTTCGTTCGGCTTACTCACTTTTTGAGAAGTCACGAAAAACGCTCTTCTTGAAACCACCGACTTTGTTTCGTTCGTATCCGCCTTTGGTGCCACCGTCCCAGCTGGACTTGATTTCGCTACAGGACAAAATCGAGCTATGTGACCATCATCTTTTCCACAACTAAAACATACCTTGGAAGGCTGTGAACAGTTTGGACTTATGTGTCCCTCCTCTCCGCATCTATAGCATCTAACTGGTGGTCGTTCTCCTCCCCTAGAATTTTTTGTTGCTGCCGACGTTTTCCCATCATCGTTAAATCTTCTCTTCTTGAATTTTCCACTTCTATTATCTTGGTCATGATTACCACTGAAGTGGTTAACATTTCTTGCCTGATAATTTCCCCCATGATGGTTATTATTGTTTCGATGGCTGTTGCCACCGGTAAGATTATTATTGTGTTGTTGGTCGTTGCCTTTTGGTTGTGCCGACTCATTATCGCGCTCTAATAACTGAGCCCTATTCACAACATCTGAATATAAACAAAGTTTGTGAGAAATGAGGTATTGACATATATCGGGTTTCAAACCTCTTAGAAACATTCGCGTCATTCGCTCCTCATTATCGACCAAATGGGATGCAAACCGGGATAACTCCGCAAATTTAGCCTCGTATTGCGACACGGTCATATTATTTTGCTCAAACTTGATGAACTCTATCTCTTTCATGTGACGAATACTTTCGAGAAAGTACTTGTCGTTGAACAGCTCTTGGAACTTCTCCCAAGACATCTTGAGTGTGTCCGGTCAAGTAGTGCGTTTATATAGATTCCCACCAATGACCGCCTCTTCACGCAACATAAAGGTGGCGAATGGAACCTTTTGCTCCTCGAGCATTCCAAGATATCAAATATCTTGGTGATCCGCTTTATCCACGTCTCTCGCCTTAAGTGGTTACGGCTTTCCTAAAAACTCCGGTGGCCCCTTGACTCCTTGAATCGCTTAGCGGTGGACTGCTCGAGAGTTGCTGAGTTTCCACCTGTATTTTTGATAGGAGCCGCTCTCACCTGATGTTGCATGAATTTCATAAAGCCTCTGAACATCCCATCGTTCATCATTTAATCGGTGTTGTTATTTACCTGAGGATTATTGTCTTCCTGTTGCACATTATCCCGGTATTGATCGTTGGTGACTCAGCGGCCTCATGTGCTTCATTCTTGACCTCAACATTTTCGGATGCCATTTTCAAACACCGTCATAAAACAAGGGTTAATTAACATATCACATATTATCCCTATACTATAATGACTAATTAAATACCAAATAAACTTAGGTAGGTCATACTACTTGTAAGGAATTCCCCGTCTCTCCCTCTTAGTTCTTGTCTCACATCTCACCGGGATCATATCCATAAGCTTTGATACCAATTGTGGCGCCCCAAAACAGTATACATCACCCATCTTGGGTCGCCAAATACATGATGCATGAATACAAATACAAACTTAAATATACAATGATGAGTCATGAGTTTTAATACAAATATTGTCTTTCAGACAATGATTCAAAACTCAAAATAAGTCCTCAATACATTTATTATCACACTATTTCACCGAATAGTGAGGACTACTAATGCAACCATCGGACCATCAATTCATTTCCGACTAGTCCCAAATTTATATTCTCATTTTCTCAAGAGAACATTGAAAGAAAGGGTGAGCTCAACTAGCCCAGTAAGAACTATTATGACTAAGATAATGCAGAATAAATTATCCTTAGCCTTCAACAATATAACAACTGATAAAATATAATAGATAACAAGTTTTAGATCAACAATTGCAGCAGAATAAGCAATCCATTAGAAGAGTCAAGTAGAGCATAAAATCTACTATCTTCTATGATTTAAAAAATTTTATCATATATTTTATCGCTGAGACTCAGCTTAATAAATAATCCACATCATTAAATCATCCTTGCACTACAGGCCAAGGATATTCTTTACTATCACGACCACGAATTATTCATGCACTACGGGCCAAAGATAATCGTGTTTTTATCAACGGTACTGATCATACCATAAAATAATTCATCTTTGCACCCTTGACCGAAGAGAATCCATAGCCATAATCATACCAAAAACTGTCCATCAATGCACTATAGCCAATGAGGACTTTTTCCACATCATTTGTAACATTACGGTCATGATTATACCGAATAATCCCTGGTCATAATCATACTAAGTCCATCTATGCACTATAGGCCACAGATGACTTTCAACATAATATAAGCATGAGGATGATGACAATGATATAAGAATTCAATAAAATAAGTTCAAGGATAAATTTTTAAAGATTTATAATTTAATTTATCCAGAATTCAATTATTGTCCAAATTGTCAACATGATTCTGCTTTGTGGAGTAAAATTCAAGAATGATAATGTATCAAAAATGATTTGGACCGAAAAGAAATTAATTTTTGTTATGAATAGTACTTCAGGTGAATAGTACCCGAGTGAATAGTATCCCGTGAATAGTACTTTGTGAATAGTACTCATAAATAGTACTTTATGAATAGTACCCGTGAATAGTACTTTTGTGAATAGTACCGTATAAATGAATAGTACTCATGAACAGTACTCCGGCATGAAAAACATAAAATTTAACAAGAATGTGCAGAAAATATCCTTGTGAAGCGATCCTAGATGAAGCGAAAATTTCAAAGATATTCTACTAATTTCATGGAATATAGAAGCGAGGTGGGTAAAGCAACGTTGTTAGGACCGGAGTTGGTACGTATGAATACTGAAAAGATTCAAACGATCCGATAACGTATAAAAACCTCACAAGATTGACAAAAGAGTTATGATGATCTTCATCGAAAGGACGTGGAATTCAATATTGGAGATCATGTGTTGTTACGTGTTGCTCTATGGAAAGGAGTTACGAGATTTGGAAAGAAAGGAAAGTTCAATCCTCGATTCATTGGCCCATTTTTAATCCTCGATCGAGTAGAAACTGTGGCCTATAGACTCGCCTTACCGCCAAATATGTCTCATGTTCATAACGTTTTTCACATATCTATGTTACGTAACTATGTGAAAGACCCGAACCACATTATTGAATTAGAACTGGACAAGATAACGGAAGATTTAACGTATGAGGAAGTACCTGTTAAAATCTTGGATAAGAAGGATCATATTCTACGCTCCAAGGGTATACCTCAAGTCAAAGTTTTGTGGAGAAACCACGATGTTGAGGAAATGACCTGGGAGTTAGAATCTGAAATGAAGTCAAGGTATCCTCACCTCTTCGACATACCAGGTACGCACCCTAATTTCGAGGACAAAATTTAATAAGAATGGGAGGTTGTAAGACCCCAACTTTTATGAATAAAGATTAATTTTTTTCTCGAAATATATTTTTGAATATTATGGTGTGGATTTGATATAATGTTATAGTTGTGGGTATTATTTACAAATTTTGCAAAGTAAGCAAGTGGTTATAAAATATTCGATTGGTCGGGGAATATTCATTTTAACAGGGAATATTCGTACGATGGCACAATCATTTGTGGACCCCACAACGAAAGTATTGTCGTAGTTAGAAAATGACAGAATTATCTTTTTATAAAAATAATGACGAAGTTTTACCGTTAAACTGTTTAACTACCCGGTGATAAAAGTACAGTAATATGCGTGGTTGCATAGTAGCACACAGTATTGATTATTGATGCTTACGTGAGAAGTCACTCAGTTATACTCAATTATTGCTACAGGAATTGTTGCATAATATCTTTCATACTATTGATTCAATTATTGTCACAGTATCATTTGCATAATATTTTATATTATTAAATCAATAATTGAGACGACAAAGTTATTCATATTATTATTTGCAATACAATGTCTAGAAGTTCTGTCAAGGAGAGGTTTGGTCACCTAATTGCGCGCCAATAAGGAGAAATCCTTATCGGAAAACCCCCTCTTTCCTGGGAACGACTTGGTTGTTAAATATTGTGAGTTATAATATTAATAATGAATAATTCGTGTTGATTAAAGATGAAATTGATAGCTCCATTGTGTTGTGATTATTAGTGTTAGTAGAAATCGACATCTATTTCGATAATAATGGATGTCTGGAGGTTATATTGATCAATCAGGTAATTAATCAGATAAATGAGTAATTAATTGCTATTAATTCACATGCTTATAACTATGTGTTCACATGTGTGTACTATTGATTTACATTCATGTAATATTAGGGGAGGTGGTGCAAGATTGATAATACTTGCATGACTAAATTAAAAATGGAGGTATAGATGAAGGTACTATACTGTAATTATTTTTTTCACATGATTGTACTATTGATTCACATAATGGTACTATTGATTCACAAGATGTACTATTAGGGGAGGTGGTGCAAGTTTGATAATACTTGCAGGACTAAATTAAAAATGAAGAAAAAGATGAAGGTATTATACTGTAATATTTTGAGCCCCAAAACGTGTAATTATCGAAACTATATTTTCCTATAAATAGAAGCTCATTTTTCTTTCATTCTCACCAATTCACTAAGACTCACAAGAGCATTTATAGAGAGAGAAGCTTTAGAGAGAAAGTAGAAGAAGTACATTACTCGCTATTCTAGTATCCAAATCTTCTTCCGAGGTAAGGGATATTATTTTATTCAAGATTCATAGGAATAATATTTTCTTCCATACCGTAGTATGTGAGTAATATTATTTAAATCTAGTATTTCGATTATACCATCATTCGATTAAAGTATTGCTTACGTATTCCGTGAAATTAGTAGAATATCTTTGAAATTTGCGCTTCATCTAGTATCGACTTCACAAGGATATTTTTCGCACATTCTTGTTAAATTTTAAGTTTTATACTTAGAGTAACGTCCATGAAAACTATTCATTTATACTAAGATTATTCACAAAAGTACTATTCATGGGTACTTATTCACAAAGTACTATTCACAAGTACTATTCATAAAGTACTATTCATTTGGTACTATTCACTTAGTCCTATTCTATTCAAGTCTTATTCATAACAAAAATTGATTTCTTTTCGGTCCAAATCATTTTTGATACATTATCATTCTTGAATTTTACTCCACAAAGCAGTATCATGTTGACAATTTAGACAATAATTAAATTCTGGATAAATTAAATTATAAATCTTTAAAAATTTATCCTTGAACTTGTTTTATTGAATTCTTATATCATTGTCATCATCCTCATGTTTATATTATGTTGAAAGTCATTTGTGGCCTGTAGTGCATAGATGGACTTGGTATGATTATGACCAGGGATTATTCGGTATAATCATAACCGTAATATTACAAATGATGTGGTAAAAGTCCTCATTGGCCCGTAGTGCATTGATGGACATATGTTGGCATGATCATGACCATTGATGAATACACAAATATCCTTGGCCCACAGTGCATGAATAATTTATGGTCGTGATACTAAAAAATATCCTTGGCCGTAGTGCAGGGGTGATTCGATGATGCGGATTATTTATTAAGCTGAGTCTCAGCGATAAAAGTGATGAAAAACCTTTTAAATCATAGAAGATAGTAGATTTTATGCTCTACATGACTCTTCTAATGGATTGCGTATTTCGCTGCAGTTAAACTTGATGTTTGTTATATTTTATCAGTATAACACTGTTGAAAGCTAACGATAAATTATTCTGCATTATTTTAGTCATAATATTTCTTACTGGGCTAGTTGAGCTCACCCTTTTGCTTTCATTGTTCTCTTCAGGAAATGAGAACGTAGCTGGGACTAGTTGGGGAACGGAGTGATGGTCCAGATGACAGCATTAGTAGTCCTCAGTATTCTATGAAATAGTGTGATAATAAATGTATTGGGGACTCCATTTGAGTTGAATACTGTCTAGAAGACAATATTCGTATTAAAACTCTCAGTTTATGTTTTGTCATATGTTACACGACAATTGTATTATTAAGTTGTATTTGAATTTTGTACCATGTATTTGGCGACTCAAGATGGGTGATGTATACCTATTTTGGGGGCGTCGCAGGTTACTTCCTAAGGCTTTTTCCCACCTAAGGCTTTGATACCAACTTGTGACACACCCAAATCCCGGTACTTCATTACCTCAAGATTTGGTGTTCACTTAATCAAAACATTCATATCTAACTACTCAATCATAATAAAATTGAATAATTAAACCTGCCCATACAGGATTACATTAATAAATAAAATCTCCCAGGTTATCTAACATTTAATTACAATCATTCAAATGCGAAAATTAAATAAATACTTCATTACATCAATCAAATTTAAAGTCTGATAAATAACTGTCAACATATTACAAGTCTTCAATACTTGTTCATCTTCCCCTTTCCCTTACTCGTGCTAGGTACATCTACCTTTTCATCCTTAGCTGTAATAGATATATAAGCAAGAGTGAGCAAACAAAGCTCACTTGAAATACGAATGAATAAACTTTACAACATTTGCCAAATAATAGGCTCAATAGAACTGAATGATATGTTCTATTAATATTCTGAAATATACTACTGAGGGTCTAATGACCACGAACCATGTCCACAGTTATAAGTAATCATTCAACTTTAACTTTAACAGTCATAAGACCATAAGGACTCCACATACTTAGGGGGATCAGCCCTTCGTACAATGTATTGTGCACAACCATTTCAATGCTAAGCGTAAACCCCTAATAATAGGGTTGTTCATCTCAGTATTTAGATTACAAGTCCGCACCAAAGTAAGTTTGGTTTTGATACACTTCAAGGTAATTTGGAATTCAACGGACATCAACTAAGGATTAGTTGAATAAAAAGTAACAATACTATGTTACGGAATAATCATAACTGAATAAACATTGCATTCTAAGTTCATGCTTTAGGAATAATCTAATAGCATAAGTGTTGAATAATTCACATACCTTGCTTTGAACAACACTAGCTAATGTCAAAATCTTAGAATTTAATATTAAGCATGCATAATAAGTAATAACTTGAACGATAAACTTGTTCATCAGAATAAAGGTACTTGCATGCTAAAATAACAAGTTTAGGAAAAACTTGCCCAATTTAATAATAGAACTAACTCAACGAAAATGTAGAGTTAAAGGAAATTTCGTAATTGTAATTGAATTAGAAACAATAACATTGCTCAATGTTAAGAGACAAGATTTAGGAAAACTTGCATCATTATAAACAATCTAGATACAAGGACTTGTTCAACGAAAGTAATCTTGCTCAATAAGGTGTAGAGTTAGGAAACTTGCAAATTTATTATAAGAGTAGAGTTAAAGAACTTGCTCAATTTAAAAAGATAGGTTTAGAAACTTGCCTCGAGCGTAAGCTATAATATTAACTCACATTCACCTACATATAGGTTTAGAACCATCATCTATTAGATATAATGTTCCAACATAACACGCATTTCTAGTTAGACTTGTTATTTTAGCACAAGTCTTGAGATACCATGCAAATATCAGAAAGTACAAGTGTTAACCTCACAACACATGTTTTCTATTCATCATGCTTACTACATTCTAATATATCACGTTCGTCACTTACTAATCATTCAGACTTTGAATTTACTAACCACATAGCACGATTATGTTTTAGCTATATTATTACATGCTTATTATACTAACATATCATTAGACCAATGTATGTCGCTATCCCAAAGAATGCAGAAGAATAGATCGCTTCTGTCTCATATCGGTACAGGTATGCAATTTGCTAATACATAACAAACAAGAATAATTCTTGCCTTAATCAAGCAATTATTTTAGTCCGGTAGCAATATAAACTGCTACCGTGTGCACAAATGAGGCGAGACTTAAGAAGAACAAAGAGCCTTTTTTAGTCCAACTAACACTAATTTCACCTACTAAACAGTGAAATTAACACGTAAAATAAATATACAACTATCATAAACATGATTGCTAACATATTCAACCACTTAGCACAATTTAACAACACTTCTAACTATTTTAATTTCTCAAAATTTATATTTTCATACTAAAACTCCATTTTTTTGACATCTCTTGCAAAAATCATCACTGTAATCTCTATACTTAGCCAAATTGCTTCGTTCAAATTACGTTATGCTCGTTTCTTAATGAAATAACATATACAAGACTCAATTTATAGTTTAACACATGAATTGACCATCAAAATTGGCATTTACATGAGCCATATGAAAAAATATATACAAACATACAATGTCGTTAATTTTTCTTCTATTATTAACCGAATTAGCATGTAATTTCTTGTTTAAGCATAAACTCTAACATCATAAACACATATACTCACCATAATTCAGTTTTCTACAACAATTCAACACGTTTGCAATTCACATAAAATATACAATTTGCCGAAGAACATATATATATATATATATATATATATATATATATAATACTAAGGTTTAGATACAATACCTTCAATTTATTTGAAATCCTTGCTAGAACTATTTAGAATCCACAGCTCTCAATTCTCTCTCAAAACTCTCTTGCAATTCTCTCTAAAATCCTCTGTAACTTTTTCTCTTTTCATTCCTCAGCATAAGAGTTAAGCTAATAAGCGTAAACTAACTGATAGGCTAGCCAACGTAAAAATAATAATACGCCTACTAATGACCTTAATAAATTAGCAGTTACCAAATTAATATATATTATTTATATTTTATTTATTTAGTTTATTATAATTCAAAATTAAAAAGAATTCCAAAAGTCATAGGGCTTTGTTTGGCAAATTATTTAAAATTAAAGAATTTATATCCTTAAGCTTTGTTTGGGTAAAACTAAATTAAACTATTTTAATTTATTTTAATAACTCCTTATACTATACTTATTTGTCACACTATATTTAATTAAGCTTTCGTACTTAATTTAATTAATTCAAATAACAATTAATTAAATAAATAATTTATTCACATAACTCAATACAAATAATTCACCATTAAATTGAAATATCAATATTATAATAATTTCCTTAACTCATTAATTATTTATTTAACAAATAATTAACCAAATAAAATTAAATCAATTAAACAAATATTTATTCCACGATAAACACATCCATTAAATTTTTATATATAATTCAACAAATATTTAATATTACAATTAAAATTCTGGAATGTTACAATTTCAAGAAGAGGAGATTCAATAATGATGGAACGACACCAGCACCTGTTGTTAAAGAAGGAGAACAATCACCGATCGTATGCTACAAATACGGAGGGGGGACACATCAGTCCAAATTGCATACAGCAGTCCAAAATATATTATAATTGTGGAAGAGAAGGTCACCTAGCTCGATTTTGTCGTGCAGCGAAGCCAAGCCTAGTTGGGATGGTGACACAAAATACCGTCCCAGACAAGTCAAAACAAGTAGTTCAAGGGATAGCGTTTGTCGTGACCTCCCAAAAAGCAAGGAACCCGAACGAGGTCATCACGGGTAAGCTAATCATAAACTCTAGTGAAGTCTATACCTTATTTGATACCGGTTATACCCATTCTTTTATTTTTCCTACTTGCGCTCAACGTTTAAATTTAAATCCGGAGAAATTATACTTTGACTTATCCGTTGAAACTCCGTTGGGAGAAACCTTCATTACATCCACTGTTTATAAGTCTTGTTTGGTTCAAATCGGCACCCTCACATTACCTGTCGATCTTATTTCCTTAAAAATACTTGCATTTGATGTGATTTTAGGGATTGATTGGTTAACTACTCATCATGCTAAAATTGATTTTTTTCGTAAGGTTGTTAGCTTTCATATTCCTAACCAACCTATTATGCGAATTCAAGCAACCAAACCACTAAAGTTAATCACTGTCATATCAAGCCATAAAGCTATCCGTTTATTGAAAAACGGATGTCAGGCTTTCTTAGCCCATGTCACAGATTTAAACAAAAATATGTCAGATTTGAATGATATTTCTATTGTTAATAAATTTCCTGACGTATTCCCTGAAAAACTTCATGGCCTACCCCTAGAGCGTGAAATTGAGTTTGGTATTGAACTTGAACCTGGTACAAAACCCATTTTTAAAGCCCCATATCGAATGGCTCCTATTGAACTTCAAGAGTTGTTAGACATCGATTTCATTCGTCCTAGTACGTCTCCTTGGGGTGCTCCTGTTCTATTCGTAAAGAAGAAAGATGGGAGTATGCGACTTAATTTGTATTGACTATCGGGAGTTGAATCATGTCACCATCAAAAATAGGTACACATTTCCTCGTATTGATGACCTGTTTGACCAGTTGCAAGGTGCCAAATTCTTTTCAAAGATCGATCTTCGTTCCAGATATCATCAGTTAAAGATTAAAATCGATGACATCCCAAAGACGGATTTTAGAACTCAGTGCGGGCATTACGAATTCCTAGTCATGTCTTTTGGATTGACTAATGCTTCTGCTGTCTTCATGGACATGATGAACCGAGTATTCAAGGAATATTTGGATCATTTTGTGGTTGTCTTTATTGATGACATTCTCATATATTCCAAAAGCCGTGAAGATCATTAGCAACACTTGAGGCTGATACTCCAAAAGCTTCGTGAGAACAAGTTATATGCTAAGTTGAAGAAATGCGAGTCCTGGCTTGAGGAAGTGGCATTCCTTGGGCACGTGATATCAAATCACAGAATATCTGTTGACCCAGCGAAGGTTGTAGCAATTCAAAGCTGGGAGCAACCTAAGTCAGTGACAGAAGTACGTAGCTTTCTGTGCTTAGCTGGTTATTATCAGAGATTTGTGGAATGATTTTCTCGAATCGCTACTCCATTAACTCAGCTGACTCGAAAAGATACAAAATTTGGTTGGAGCGAGAAATGTGAGAAGAGTTTTCAAGAACTCAAGAGGAGACTCATTTCAAAGACACGTTCGACAATACCATCCGGTTCGGAGGGATTTGTCATCTACAGTGATGCTTCAGGCAAAGGTTTAGGATGCGTTCTCATGCAACATGGGAAAGTCATAGTCTACGCCTCACGACAACTCAAAGAATATGAAAGAAATTATCCTACTCATGATCTAGAGTTGGCAGCAGTAGTTTTTGCGCTTAAGATTTGGAGGCATTACCTATATAGGAACAAGGTGAATATCTATACAGATCATAAAAGCCTCAAATATTTCTTCACCCAAAAGGAACTCAACATGCGGGAATGACATTGGCTCGAGCTGTTGAAAGATTATGAACATACCATTCAATACCATCCTGGAAAAGCGAACGTAGTAGCTGACGCATTGAGTAGAAGATCATATGCGGGTATGAGTGCGATATTGTCAACGTAAAGACCCATTTTGTATGACTTGCAAAGGATGGAGGTAGAGTTAAAGACTTCAGGGACCCACAAGATGATGGAAAATATACGAGTAGAACCGAATTTAATCGATAAAGTTAAAGCTGCTCAAGCTACAGACCTGGAGCTGATGCGTATGAAGAAGAAAGTGCAAGAAGGTGTTATTCTGGAAGTAAGAATCGATGAAGAAGGGATACTTCGAGTCAACTCCAGACTTTGTGTTCCTAACAACCCGGATTTAAAGAATAAAATCATGATGGAGGCGTACAACACACAGTTTGTAATCCATCCTGGGAGTACCAAAATGTATCATGATATTCGACATACATTTTGGTGGAGCAATATGAAGAGAGAGATAGCGGAGTTTATCTCAAGGTGTTTAACGTGTCAACGAGTCAAAGCGGAGCATCAAGTGCCAAAAGGTCCATTGTAACCACTTAAAATTCCAGAATGGAAGTGGGAGCACATTATCATGGATTTCGTTATGGGTCTTCCCAAGGTTTCTTAAGGCATAGATGTAATTTGGGTCATTGTTGATAGATTGACCAAGTCTGCTCATTTCTTACCTATACGAGAAACTTATTCACTTGAACGTCTTGCTCGTATGTACATAAACGAGATTGTAAGACTGCATGGTATACCAGTATCCATAGTTTCTAATGGAGACCCAAGATTCACTTCACAGTTTTGGGTCAGTTTGCAGAAATTTATGGGCACAAATTTACGATTTAGTTCGGTATATCATCCTCAAACGGACGGGCAGTCAGAGAGGACTATTCAAACTCTTGAGGATCTATTAAGACTCTGTGTCCTTGACTTTAAGGGAAGTTGGGTCAAGTTCTTGCCATTAGTGGAATTCTCCTACAATAACAGTTATCAAGCAAGTATCGGCATGACTCCATTTGAGGCGTTGTATGGAAGAAAGTGTCGTTTTCCTGTATGCTGGGATGAGGTGGGTGAAGCAACGTTGTTGGGACCAGAATTGGTACGTATGACTATGGAAAAGATTCAAATGATACGGCAACGTATAAAAACCTCACAAGATCGACAAAAGAGTTATGTTGATCTTCATCAGAAAGACGTGGAATTCAATGTTGGAGAGCATGTGTTGTTACGTGTTGCTCCATGGAAGGAGTTACAAGATTTGGAAAGAGAGGAAAGCTCAATCCTCGATTCATTGGCCCATTTGAAATCCTTGACCGAGTAGGAACTGTGGCCTATAGACTCGCTTTACCTCCAAATATGTCTCGTGTTCATAACATTTTTTACATATCCATGTTACGTAAATATGTGGAAGACCCGAACCATATTATTGAGTTAGAACCGAACGAAATAGCGGAAGATTTAACGTGTGAAGAGATACCTATTAAAATCTTGGATAAAAAGGAACATATTCTACGTTCCAAGGTTATACCTCAAGTCAAATTTTTGTGGAGAAACCACGATCTTGAGGAAATGACCTGGGAGTTAGAATCTGAAATGAAATCAAGGTATCCTCACCTCTTCGTCATACCAGGTATGTAACCTAATTTTGAGGGAAAAATTTCATAAGCATGGGAGGTTGTAAGACCCCAACTTTTATGAATAAAGATGAATTTTCTATAAATATCATTTGTGAATATTAAGGTTTGAATTTGTTATAATGTTATAGTTGTGAGTAATATTTATAAATTTTACAAAGTAAGTAAGTTGTTATATAATATTCGATTGGTCGGAGAATATTCGTTTTAACAAGAAATATTCGCACGACGGCACAATCATTGGTGGACCCACAACGAAATTATTGTCGGAATGAGAAAACGACATAAATATCTTTTTATAAAAATAACGGCGAAAGTTTTACCATTAACTGTTGAAATACTCGGTGGTAAAAGTACAGTAATACGCGTGGTTGCATAGTAGCACACGGTATTGATTATTGATGCTTACGTGAGAAGTCACTAAGTTATACTCAATTATTGCTATAGTAATTGCTGCATAGTATCTCACGTTATTTGATTCAATTATTATCAATATTTTATATATTATTAAATCAATAATTGAGATGACAAAGTTATTCATAGTATTAT
Source organism: Panax ginseng (assembly GCA_020205605.1). Classification (NCBI taxonomy): domain Eukaryota; kingdom Viridiplantae; phylum Streptophyta; class Magnoliopsida; order Apiales; family Araliaceae; genus Panax; species Panax ginseng. The sequence goes on from CM035146.1 coordinate 10,200,289, forward strand.
TTACAATATTGACGATGTCTAGAAAGTTCTATCGATGAGAGGTTTGGTCACCTAATTGCGCGCCAATTGGGAGAAATCCTTATTGGAAAGCCCCCTCTTTCCTAGGAACGATCTGGTTGTTAAATATTATAAATTATAATAATGATGATAAATGTTGTTAAAAATATTGAGGAGATTTTTATGAATTATTTGTTGTAAATTTTGCTTATTATTTAAACCCCACCTACTCATTTTTCAAAAATAGTGTGTGTTATGAGTGTGTGTATATATATATATATATATATATATATATATATATATATATATATATATATATATATATATATATATATATGCTAATGATGTTGATGGGGATGGTGGATGGGGTGGGGTGGGGTGGGGTGGGGTGTGGTGGCTGGGGAATTTGGTCGGGGAAAGAAGAAAATTGGGGGGGGAGTTAACGAGAGGAGGAGGGAGTTATATATATATATATATATATATATATTATAATAAGTTTTGTTTTTTTATGAAAAGTAGAATATATTATATTTTATTTGCATAGTATTTTACTATGCAGTGCACAGTAAATCTTGTGAATCAGAAAGTTGCGCCCGAGAATTCGTTTAATTTCAAATAATGTGTGTCTGTGATTTCTAAATTCAAATAATATCCGTTTCATTCTCCTATAAATAGGATGCTTAGTTAAAGTTAAAAATCACACCAGAATCAGAGAATTCATCTTCTATAATATTAAGCATATTTCTTTAGAGTTTTGAGAAGCTTTGAGCGTAGAAAACAGTAAAAGTTTTCTTCAAGAATATCCTCGCCCTACCAGTCAAAATACTCTTTTTGTAAGGTAAGGGATATTATTTTTGTTAAATACTCGTAAGAAATAATATTTTCTTCCATACTCTATAGTATGTAAGTAATATTATTTCATTTCAAATTTCGAATTCTATACTCATTTTGTTAAGTTTTGGCTTCTATACTCCATGAAATTAGTAGAACATCCTTGATATTTTCGCTTCATCCAGTATCTTTTCATGAAAATATTATTCTGAGCATTCTTGATAAGTTTTAACTTTTTCATGCCGGAGTACTATTCACGGGGTACTATTCATGAATTACTATTCACGGGGTACTATTAACTAAGTTACTATTCACCCGCGGTACTATTCATGACAAAAAATGATTTCTTTTCGATCCAAATCATTTTTGATACAATATTATTCTTGAATTTTACTCCACAAAGCAGTATCATATTGACAATTTGGACATTATTGAATTCTGGATAAATTAAATTATAAATCTTTAAAATTTATCATTTGCTTTCATTTAATTAAATTTTTATATCATTGTCATCATCCTCATGCTTATATTATTATGAAAGTCATCTGTGGCCCGTAGTGCATAGATGGACTTGGTATGATTATGACCAGAGATTATTCGGTATAATCATGACTAGGACTGAGCAAAAAACGGATATAACCGAATTACCGAACCGAACCGAAATAAAATAACCGAAATTTTCTGATAATTCGATTTTTTTCAATATTTCGGTTATATCCGAATTTTATTACGGTTTTCGGTTAGATTGTACGGGTATCATTTTTGGGTTATTCGGTTAAACCGAATAACCGAACAACACATTACTAAATTAAAAATTCGCAGATTAATCGACAATGGTCAAGCAACTCAAGCTACTCTACATTCGGTCACAAGTAAAAGAGACTAAGAAGAAGAGAGAGACTAAGAGTGGCGATACTCCACTCGTCATCGTTAAGACTCAATCTCTCTCGGTCTCGAGACCTCTTGGTGGCTTAGTCTCATATCGATCGACAGATCTCTCTCATTATTCATTAGATCTCCGATCTCTCTCATCTTCTGTCTAGTCTCATCACTCTCGATCCGAGATCTCTCAAGAGTCAAGCCTCAACTCTCGAGATCTCCATCGCCGCCTTGACCTTCGCCTTGACCATCGCCGAACAAACTGAAGATTCGAAAGGACCAAAACCAAGCAGATGTGTATTGGAGCTCGAAACCAAGCTCACGACTCACGAGGCTTCCCAAACACTCAAAATCTGAACATCGTCACATACCCGATTCAATTTCATCTTTTTATTGCTCACAACCTCACGAAGCAAATGCAAATGTGTCTCTCTAAGTCTGCATAAATGGATTGCCATTTATAGGTTTTTAGTGAGAAATCTAGAAAGTTGTGAAGAGACGATTGGTGGAGGAATGAATTGGAGATGAGATGTAATTGATTTGTTGTAGATAAGAGGCGTCCATTGTTTGTTGTTGTTTATGGGTTTTGTTGTAGGAACTGTGTCTGTGTTGTAGGAATTGTAGGAATTGAACTGTGTTGCTAGCTTGCTGCTAATTCTTTTTAATTCGGTTATTAACCGAATTACTTATTCGATTTTTCGATTTTTCGGTTTTTCGGTTATTCGGTTAATACAAAATTCAGTTATTTGTTTGGATACATGAAATAGTGCATTTTTGGGTTTCGGATATAACCGAAATTCCGGTTCAGTTCGATTATTAACCGAATGCTCACCCCTAATCATGACCGTAATGTTACAAATGATGTGGTAAAAGTCCTCATTGGCCCGTATTACATTAATGGACAGTAGTTGGCATGATCATGACCATTGGTGAAAACACGAATATCCTTGGGCCGTAGTGCATGGATAATTTATGGTCGTGATACTAATGAATATACTTGGCCGTTGTGCAGGGATGATTCGATGATGTGGATTATTTGTTATGCTGAGTCTCAACGATAAAATTGATGATAAACTTTTTAAATCATAGAAGATAGTAGATATCATGCTCTATTTGACTCTTCTAATAGATTGCTTGTTCCGCTGCAGTTAAACTTACTATCATTATATTTTATCAGTTTAACACTGTTGAAGGCTAACGATAATTTATTCTGCATTATCTTAGTCATAATATTCTTACTGGGCTTGTTGAGTTCACCCTTTTCTTTCATTGTTCTCTTCAGGAAATGAGAATATAGCTAGGACTAGTTGGGGAACGGAGTGACGATCCAGATGTTTGCATTAGTAGTCCTCATTATTCTGTGAAATAGTGTGATAATAAATGTAATGATGACTTATTTTGAGTTTGAATACTGTCTAGACGACAATATTCTTATTGAAACTCACAGCTCATGTTGTATATTTAAGTTTGTATTTGTATTCTATACCATGTATTTCGTGACTCAGAATGGGTGATGTATACCTATTTTAGGGGCGTCACATTATTTGTTTATATAATTTATATACGCAATATTTAAGATTCAAATGAAGCGAAATAAAAGTAATATAATGTGTCTGGTAGTTTCAATACTATGAATGCAAAATTTGCAAACGCTACAATATTAAAACTAAACAAATTAGTTTTAGGTTTGATAATTTTTCTTGAACTCTGTAGGGCCCCCGTACCTTAATGAGACTAGATTTTTAGGGTTAGGTGTGACGCCCCCAAAATAGGTCAAGACAACGCATTCTGGGTCGCCAAATACACGGTAGTAAATCCAAATACAAACTTTCTATTTACAACTATTAAACTGTTGTCCAAAATACGACAACACATAAGCTGTGAGTTTCAATACAAATAACAGCACTCACACTCTAAATCAATGATACTTTACATAAAGGTACAGTCGATAACTGTTTTAGGAATTAAAATCTTTGGAAAATGCTCAAGGAAGCCTTCATACATGAGAGGTCATGTATCTAAGTTATAATAGATATCATAGGACTTGAGAATTAACCTTGGTTGACCCAATAGACCCCAAAGAAGAACGAAAAGATTACTATTTTGTTCATTCCAATGGTGTGTATCTTCTTGCCATATAATTATCTCCATTATCTCAAACTGAGGATTATATTTCAACCATACTCCAAGATTATATAGATAATGTTCATAGATATAGTCAGCAAGTGGATGTGCACAACCATATTGTATGATAACATGAATTTGTATGTGGTTAGACATCGTGTAAGATAGTGGCAACACACCCTTTAAGTTCTCAGTACAATTATGTCCTCCTCATTCTAATGAGGGGGTTAAATGTTTTATTTGTCATTATACTTTATGTCAACTTACAAGTGAGTCACTCAACCATTTTTTTATAGTCAACTCACTATACTTTACTTTACTAACAAAAACTTTAAATTATGTCTTGACTGTTAAACTTTTTAACAGAACTTTGATGTGGTGCTTACTTGGCTTAATTTTTTCAATATAAATTGATGACTAGGCCTAAACATGCTTATATGTAATTTAAAAAATTATTTCAAATATTTTTTTTAAAATTATTAATCATTTGAGAGTAAATATGTCAAATCACATTTATCTAACATTAAAATTAAGTCAATAAAATTATTTCTTACAACCAACATTTTGATCTAAAATTAATAGGGTTTCTAATATCTCTCTCTTCTCTCCTTCTCACTGCCCTCTGCTCTAGCCGCCTCATCACCAACTGGGTTTTCGCACCCCTGGTCTTCTTCTTCGTGTGTCATTTCTTCATCCAGGTTATCTAGTTTTGGTATTTCTCCAACTGGATTTTCTTCATCAGGGTCTTCTTCTTCTTGTGCCATTTCTTCATCTGAGTTTTCTATTTTTGGGATTTCTCCAACTGGGTTTTCTTCATCCAGGTCTTTAGCTCTCTTTTTCCCGTAATTTTTGTTTGCTCAATTTTTTCCCTGTTTACTTTTCTGTTTATCAAATTTATACATATCTGATTTTTGTGAAAAGTTTTGAAAAGAAAACCGCAAAACATGATCGGAGAGGGTAGAGCCTGAGAACACATCTCCTTCGATTGTAATACATATAGAGAGATACACTCCATGTCTCATCAATATGAGACATCTCTTGGAGTTTGCCATGCTAAACGACTTTAGCATCAAATGAATATACGTTCCTTGGGTTAATTCGAGCATCCTTTTAAATCTATCTATATAGATTTGCATCCCCAATTAAGATACTCTTCCCAAATCATTCATGGAGGAATGTTTAGACAACTTTATCTTTACTGATTGTAGCATTGGTATGTTATTCCTTATCCGTAGTATATCAACATATAATACTAGAAATTTCACGACGCTCCCACTGACCCTTTTGTACACACTAGAACTCTTACCTCATCGTATGTAACTCTAGATCATCATCTTCTATGATGCGTACCTCATCATCATCATCCATGATGAATTCACACCTCCTAGGTATCTTCGGTACTATTCCAGATTTACAATTCAGTTGTGGTACAATAGATCTATCTATAGGTTCCTCTTATTTGACTTATAGTGTTTTGTGGTTGAACTCTTCAAGATCTATTATCCTCCCATTAGCCCCTTCAATGATAAACACCTTTATCTTAGAAGGCAGCGTGTTTCGCAACAAACACCTTTTGCTAAGTAGAATTATAGAACATATACCCTAAACTTACTTTAGGATGTCCCAAAAATATGTACATATAAAATTGTGTCCCAAGCTTATCCTTTGAAACCATTTCACATAAGTTGGACAACCCCTTATCTTAACATACTTAAGATTAGGAATTCTCCCTGTCCATAACTTTTATGGAGTCTTGGGTAGGATTTTGAGGTTACCTTTTAAGTAGATATGCGACCATTTCTAGGACATTATCCCAGAAGGATACTGGAATGTCGGTAAAATCATTATGGACCGCACCATGTCCAACAAGGTACGATTTTTCCTTTTAGAAACATCAATCAATTATTGCGTATCAGGAAGCGTCCATTATGAGAAAACCATTTGAGATGATCTAGAAACTTATTGCACAAGTATTTATTCCTTGATCTAATCAAAGAATCTTAATACTTTGCCAATTTATTTCACTTCTGAATTCTTTGAACCTTTTCAAATAATTCATACTTGTATTTCAGCAAATACACACATTCAACTCTTTGAATGATCATCTCATTTTCTTATACTAGTTTATTCAATTTCTAAAATATATATTTTTACGTAAGTCAAGTACACCAAAATCCATTAAGTAATATTTCTGTTCTATACAAAACATTATTATTATAAATAGAACAACAATTGTTCTTAATTATAATACGACAGATTTCATTGTCCAACAATAAAATAGAAATAATGTTTCCAATGAGAACTAGAATACAATAACTACTTATTGACTTAATAGACTTGCACGTAGGCAATACTAAACAATAAGTTCATATGGCTAATGCACCAACCTTTGTTTCATTTCCCACACATAGGATTACTTATCTTTGTTTAGCTTTCTACTTCTACTTGGTCCCCTCATAAATCTATATTTATGATAACCAAAGTCGGTATCCAATACCCAAGTAGAACCTTGACTTAAAGAAAAATTTATTTTAAATCATGAACAAATTTGTATTTGTAACCGAAACTTCACTAAGCTTCGTTGGTTAGCCTCTGCAAGATGTTTCTCGCAGTTTCTTTTCCAGTGTCCTGGCTTATTGCAGTGGAAGCAAACTCCTTTGCTATTCGCATCAGTTTTGTTCTTATTATTCTTTGTTTTTGCCTTTCTATTTATCTTCTTTGAATCGTTCTTCTTTTCAGAAGATCCTTTGGCCCCTACCAGTAAGCCTCGGTCTTTCTTGGTTGGAAAGTGACTCTCAATATTTTTCAACATGTTAAGCAAATCAGCAAGGCTGATATCTAGCTTATTCATATAAAAAATTCACAATAATTGTGAAAGGAGTCCGGGTGTGAGTGCAAGATCAAATCTTGGCTCAACTCTCCATCCATGACAAAACCCGTTGTCCTAATTGATCAATCAAATTGATTATGTTAAGGACTTTTATCTGTACTGTAGTGTCATCGGTCATTCTAGATCGGAAGAGCTCCTTAGATATCTGATATCTATCAGTTCTACTTTCCTCACCATCAACTACTTGATGTGCATGAATATAGTAAGAGCATCCATAGTTTCATGTTGACGCTGAAGCTCGTTACTCATTGATGCGAGCATGATGCATTGAGCCTACTATACATCATCTTGCCACTTTCTAAAAGTAGCAATCTCTTTCACAGAGGCATTATCTGCAACCATTGCAGGGATAGACGTATTAAGGAAATAAGATAGCTTTCAGCCATGAGAACTATTATCAAATTCCTTAACCAATCCGTTTAATTCGGTCCGGTTAATTAACATCTAATATGTTGCGCAGTGAAAGTAATTTAGACATTGTAAAATTCTGTAAATGAATTTGTAATTAACAACATTTTAGCATACATTCTTTTATTAATTACCAAAATAAATTAGGTCTTGTTTTAAATTGGTATCTCCCACTATTTTCATCAAACTATATTACCCTCACTTATATAGTTCGACAAAATCTAATTAAAGATTTGCTAGTGAGAATAAGGATCCCATTTCAAATGTATATAGCCTTGTAGTGACACAACAAACTATATATAAATAAATAGGTAGACAACACTTGTCAATTACATCAACTATGCAACTCCTTGTATTTTGCCTCTTAGATTATTTTGATCAAGTAGTGGCACATCCGAATCAAAATTATCCAAGTTAAGTCCAATCTAGCACTCCATATATTCAAAAAAGAAAAATATTATCCTTGTGGTGACACAACAAAATAATATTGTTCAATTTTCTTTATAAGCATCAAATGTGATAAATTAACATCTTAAATACTTAATACTTGCCTTGTGGTGACACAACAAACTCATATTAAATATTTAATACTCTATTAATTTTTATCATGCTAGAAGACGACGTTCGATATTCTAAATATCTTTGAACGCTTAGGACTTAATATAAAATATTTGAGGGGTTTATTATTAATTTGTCTCATCTTGTTAGCGCAGCATTCACAAAATATATATATATATATATATATATATATATATATATATATATATATATATATATAAATATAAATATTATATTAATTAACATGCGAAGCATGTTTGCATAATATATAATATATATAGTATAAGCATGCACATATAGAATACTATATTCAACCTGGATTGATTATGAACTTTTATTCTAGTTTGGTTCACTAGAGCCACCAAGTGAACCAAAAGGTCAAACCCTAAGGGTACAAAAATTAATATTTAAATATAACTATTACATTTAAATCCCGGGTTCCATTACAAACTGGTCTTCAAGCGCTCCTTGTTCCTTTATATCCAATTCTTCGAAAGTAATTCTAAATATTCCTATTACAGAACTATTTATAAATAGAAACCTTGATCAACAGTCAAGGGGAAGTACATAGGAGGGAAATAGAATTTACATTAAGAAAAAATTAGAGAAGACGAGGTACGCAGACCCCATTTAATAAAACCCATACATTCAAGCATCCAACTAAAATAAAATACAATCACATTGGTCAATAGTCCATAATCAATCCCATTTATTATCATACACATCACCATATGCATCAATAAATAACATTCATCTCATGAATAATAAACATTTAATATATATGTTGATATCATTTAATGGGCAAATTTAGTTAGTATAAAATCTAATTTTGAATCAAAATAAACTCCTTTATTTTAATCCAAATTTAAATCAAAATAAACTTCCTTTATTTTAATTTATCTAATTTTGAATAAAATAAACTATTTATTTTAATCAAAATCTTTAATCAAAATAAACTCTTTTATTTTAATTAATTATGAAATCCAATTCCATGTAAAAAAAAAACTCCTTTATTAAATGAAACACGGATTCTCTTTCCTATTCACAAATTAACTCTTTTATTTTGAATAATATGAAATCTTATTTCATATCTAAATAAACTCCTTTATTTAAGAAAATACGGATTCTCTTTTCTATTCACAAATAAACTCCTTTATTTTAGAAAATATGGAATCCAATTTCAACTCTAATTAGTTATCATGGAATTTAATTCCAACTCTAATTAGTTAGCATGAAATCTAATTTTAAAATTAAAATAAATCTTTTTATTTTAATATTAAAATAAACCTTTTATTTTAAAATTAAAATAAACTTTTATTTTAATTATAAAAAAATTAAGAATAATATATATTACCGTGACGCGTGCGTGGAGTATATATATATAAAGATACCATTCTGCAAGATGATAATATATAAATATATATATTAAAGATTCCTTATTAAATATCATATATATATATATATATATATATATATATATATATATAAGCTTTCCAGGATATTTTAAATGATGATCCTGCCACTAACGTAAATAATATATATATAATATTATTTATCACCTGCAGATCTAATCAAAAGGAATCATGATTCAGGATTAGTATTTGAAAAACTAAAGTTACCCACGGATTCAGGAAGGAAAAAAAACGTTTTTCGAAAACAATTTTCGGCAAAAATTAAGGTTTCTTTTAATAAATTTTATACAAAAAAATTATGCTCAATTAAATTTGTTCTAAACACATATCAATATACATATCAAATCAAAACAATTAATAATTAGCATAAAGGTTTGATTCTGATACCACTGTTAGGTTTGTAATATTCATGAACGCAATCAAATTGCACAAAATATCGGAAACGTGTAAAAATCAGAGTTTAAAATTTTACAAACCATATACCCGGATCACCCTTTATGCACAATTATTAATTAAACGAAAAAGAAATAACAAGAATCATACCCTTGAAGATCCGAAGCTTCCCTGGTGCAAGTTCACCTCCAATCCTTTTCGCGTCCAACTTGAATCCACCGGGTTTGGTTCCTTCCTTTGATCAACGTTAGCCACCCAAGTGTTTGGCCTCTAGAGGTGATCCACCAAGGAAGAAGAAAGATTCAAGAAGATGGATATTTGGCTCAAACCCTAGTTTTCTATCTCTATAGAAAATGAGCGTACTCTCCAACCATTGAAATAACGTATATTTAATATCTGATATAAGACTCCTCTTATAAAGATATCAAGTAACCCTATTAAAATAAGGTATTATTTATTTAATTAAACTCTTTTAATTAAATGGGCTCCCTAATCTTATTAGGGATAATTAATTAAACTCCTTTAACTAATTTTTCCTCCTAATCCTATTAGGAATAAATGAGAGTACTTATATTAAATTAATTCCTAAACTCTTTTAGAAATTAAAATAATAATAATTGTAATAATATTAATAAGACTCCTCTTATTAATTTATATTTAATATTTCTAAAATATTAAATAATAAATATTAAGCTATTTAATTTATTCTATCACCATAGATTAAATTAAATATACTTAACTATAATATTACGATTATGCCATTAACTTCTTAAATAATAATTCTTCCTTTTATGGTGTGACCCTTTAGGTTCTCCATATTAAATCGGTTGTGAATAAATTAATTAGAACAATTTTAATCTTATTTAAATAAATAAATTAAACAATTAATTTATTTAAATAAATAATATTTATTCTACAATAGGATAATCCTCTCAGCGATCAGCGACTTTCCAGATAATATAGATTTTAACATTAATCATAAAAGAACCTTTGAGTAAATAGTTCTAATGCATAATTCAATCCTTCCACCATCTGATGTCCCAATTAAATATAAGACATGGAATTCTTTGTCAAGTCTTATTTTATTTAATTATATGTATTTCGACTCTTAAATGCACAACCCCAAATAATGCAAATTAGAAACTCCTTTCTAATTTCATTTATTAACGCGAGGACTCTTTGGGTTGTCATTTATCGAATCACATAGGACATTTCTATTCTTTACTAGAAGTGGTAGATTCTTTATTGATCATACATTATCTCCATGTACGACTTATTATACCCAAGCATACCCTTTGATATACCCTAAGGGTCTTAAGGAATAAGTCAAAGTATAACTCATCATACACAAGATCTATGATGATCTCAAGTCCAAGGATCACTTGTCTTACTATCACTCTGAGAATTCTATTGACAGCAAGTAAAACTCCATTAGGTATTCCTTAGCGAGCCACGTTCGGTGAACTTATTCTCTAATAAGCACCTACATACTTGCTTTAGTGTCTCCACACAAATGATCATGAGATCAATCATCCTCATCAAATGATGACAACGTATGTACCCAATCTATTCGGATTCACTAATCCCCAATTTAGTAATCCAACGATTGGGAACTATTTTAGTTTTAAGCTTTCTAAGAATTTAGATCTCATTAGAATGATCATCATCATTATTCTAAAAGCATTGCTTAAAACTATGGGTTTATCACATATTATAAAACAGCATCATGTAGATAATTTAAAAGCCTTTAATACTTATTATTAATGAATGAATAAGATTGTTACAAAGTATATGCTTTATCATCAAACATGATTGGCTTGTGTGCATACTACTTTCAAAAATTCCTAAAGCGGAAACATCACATAACATGTTAATTTTATACATTCCTTAAAGACTAAACTATGCAAGTCTTTCGTAGGGAACCAATCGGACCCACTACCTGGTCAAAATCCAAAAAGGCTGCAAACCTGTAGTCAATCATGTCATCATCTGACCAGACTGACCTTAATCCAGTTTCTCGCAAGGAATTCGACGGATTAAGCAAACAAATTACAGATTTGGTTGTTCTGCTTAAAGAACTACACCAGTCTACTCAGGGTCCAAAGATACCTGTACATGTTGAATCCTCTAAACAAGGGGAAACCCATGTCATTACAATACCTGAACTGCAGTTGGATACGACCAACAAAATTCATGACGCCACCCATCTCACAGGAGACCCAGACACCGGTGACATCAAAAAGAAAATCCTCCAAATGGAAGAGACCCTTCGTGCTATCAAAGAATTGGAACACACGGAAGTGTTTCATATGCTGACCTTTGCATTTTCCCTGGTGTTCATTATCCAGAAAAGTTTAAGACTCCTGACTTCAAAAAATATGACGGGTTAGGAGATCTTTACACACATTTGAAGGTGTTTATCGGAGAACTCAGATCTTATGCAGAGGACGAGAAGCTCAGAATGCAGTTGTTCCAGAAAAGTCTGACTAGAGAAGCCCGTTCGTGGTACACCAGATTAGAAAACTCAAAGATCCATAGCTGGGAAGAGCTAGTACACGCCTTCCTCATACAATACAACTTTCAGTCTTAGATGGCTCCTGATCGGTATCAAATTACCAAGATCAAGAAACAGTCTAATGAGTCTTTCAGAGAGTATGCGCAAAGGTGGAGACGCCTGGCTGCCCAAGTTATTCCTTTCATGACAGAATCAGAAATGGTCATGACTTTCATAGACATACAAGAAGCTCCTTTCTATGAAAGAGTTTTAGCCGGCATTGATAAACTATTTTCTGAAATGGTCAAACATGGGGAGATGGCTGAGATGGGATTGAAATCTGGAAAAATTCAAGACCTAGCTGCCCTTAAAGCTATTGCTGATCACATCCAATCCGAAAATTATAGGAACAACCCCCGGAGGGTCCATAAAAAGAAAGAGAAAGATGTTTCCCTGATACTACAGGGTCAAAAAGGCAATCAAAACATGCCAATCTAAAGGAGAAGTTACACTCCCTTTCAAGCACAGTCTTCGAACCCTCCAATACCAAAAGGTGGTAAAGTCAAACGCCCTCGAGTGTTCACACCCTTAGGGGACTCACTCAAGAATATTCTCACTCTTCTGACAACACAGAAGAAAATTACACATCTTCTTCCACTAGCCAGCCCTAATGGAAGGGGTTTCAATGCTACTCGGAAATATGCTTATCATGCCGGGGCACCTGGACATGATACTCAGGATTGTTGGGCCTTGAAACACAAGATCCAAGACCTGATAGACAACGGTGAGATCGTGGTCACCAAACCAGATCAACCTCACGTACAAGACAACCCTCTTCCTCAACACAAAGAAGAGGAGGTCAACATGATTAATTGGAGTAATGGACAGAATTCCAATTTTAAAGGCGAATCATCCCAGACCGCCAAAGACGGGGTAGACAAGTGGGATTATGCCAAATTCTAGTTTGCAATGGAACGTAAGATGAAAGCTCTATGCAAGCAGATTGAACAATTGGCAGAACTGGTGACCTATCAGCATCAAGTGTCACGTCAGTCAATTAGCCAGGAGCATGCTAGTCTCCTCCCTCTTATTACAAATATACTCTCGTCACCTTCAGAAAATGAAATGCTGGAAGACAAAGTGATAAGGAGAGCAAATGCCAAAGCCCGTCGGGATTTCGGCAATAAAAGGGAATTTACACACCTTGGCCAACCTATGGAGGAAATTTTGCAGATGCTCATCAATGAAGGAAGAATCACTTCCCTTCTTCCTCCTGTTAATCCCCGTTCTGGACGGTTCAATTCGGATGGAGTATGTCAATATCACTCCCATTCGCGCGGTCACAGGACGAAAGAATGCTGGACACTCCGCCACCTTATCCAAAATCTAATTGACAGTGGTGTCCTGTAACTAGCAGACGATGATACCGTGCTATATGAGAGTGAGAATACATGTCCTACTAAGTGGAAAGGTGTGATAGCAGTCATATCCACTGAGACTGATGGGACTAACAAATCACTCACAATACCAACAATTCAACTCAGGGGAAACAACAATCCTTTGAAAGTGGCCGCTCCCGAGCCAATAAACTTGCCATGCAGAGGAAAATATCCTATTGTTAGCTTACATAAAGTGCCATAGAATTATGGAGAAGGTGAAGGATCCACCTCATATACAACTGCTGCAGTTTTGAAGGAGAGTCCACTGTATCTTTCCCAACGGGTTATGAAGTCTACCATCAAATCAAAGGGGAAAAAACCCATGGAGAAGATTGAAAAATTCCTCCACACTATGGGTCATAACGAAGCCAAGGTGGTTTTAAGCTTAAAAGAAACTCCACACCAAATCTTAATTTTGGACTTGGTCCTAACTTCCGAGAATCACCGGACGATCTTGCTGAAGGTTTTAGAAGAAGCCTATCTACCAAAATCAGTGGATGCGGAAAAATTTCAACATTTGGTTGATCACATTTTCAACAACAATGTGATATCATTCACTGATGACGACATCCCGCCCGAAGGGACCGTTCATTGCAAGCCGTTGCACATTACGGTTTTGTCCTCCGGATACATGATAGCTGAAGTCTTAATAGATGGAGGCTCATCTCTAAATATCTGTCCATACGCTACCTTGGTGAAGATGAATATCAATCTCAACCGAATCTGGAGCAGCCATATGGTCATCAAAGCTTTTGATGGAGCCTGCCGGAATTCGGTCGGAGTAATTGAACTGCCAATCGAAATTGGTCCGTATACATTATGCGTATCTTTCCACGTACTCAAGATAGATTCGGGATACAACCTGCTCTTGGAACGACCATGGATTCATATGGCAGGGGCAGTCCCCTCCACCCTTCATCAATAATTAAAATACATTATCAACGACAGCCTAGTCACAGTTAACGCTGAGCCGGAGTGTCCTCCACAAAGTGACATACCATACATCAACGTCAATTTTCACACCTTGGAGGTGAGCAACACCCAGTACCATACTATTGGAGTGCCACCTCTCGCACCCAAGATTTCTACCAAAGTGATGGCAGCCACTCAAGAAATGATATCCTTGGGTCATCAGCCAGGACAAGGCTGGGTAAAGATCATCAGGTTATCAATCAAATTGGGACAGCTGGGCTAGGCTATTCTGCCAATTCTAGTAACAGGAATCCACATAAACATCCTCAAATTCCTCCAGCTTTAGTTACACGACGTTCGTCCACACTTATAACTGCTGAGTCCGCACAACCTCGTGTAAAGGTGTCAACCAACGTGATGGCTTTGTTATTTCCCAAGCCGGTACCGGTGAAGGCAAAAGAGGTCTTTGTTCCAGATCCCGCAGTGGAGAAAGAGAAACAAAGAATTAAACAAGACGTCATTCGAATGATGTCAGGCATGCGCATCATTGTTCATGGCGAACATACAAACAGATACACCCAGACGATGATTTCTCGGACATAATAACCATCATTCGGGATAGGGAGGAAGATGACCATCCCTCCATCACTGCAGTCCACCCGAACTTTGCCCTTGCCAATTGGAGCAACACTCCTTGCATTGGTCGACAAGGGTAAAACGGGAAGAAACTATTTCTGCCCTGTAGATATCATAACTGCTTACTTTTCTGTACAGTATTAACAGTTGTTTTGCCAATACATGCTTACACTTTGTATGATCAAACCTTTTCATATATACTAAGTGAAAGTATATTTTGTTTCAGGACCCTGAATTTAGATGTGCCTGTACTTGCTGATATGGTGCCTCTTCTCCACAAAGATTATAACTTTGATGTAGAGACGAATTCAGCCTTGATGGAAATACATGAGGACATTGAGGTGCCCCCGGAAATTCATGAATGGGTCAAAGAAAAACCTAAACCCAACCTTGATCAAACCACTTCATTCAATCTCAGAACCTTAGAAAGCCCTAAGTTAATCCAGATTGGTTCAGACCTTACCCCAAACAAGCGGAATGACATGGTTACGCTACTAACCCAATTCCAGGATGTGTTTGCATGGTCTCATGAAGACATGGTGGGTTTGTCCACTGACTTCATCGTGTTCCCATTAAAGAGGGATTCAAGCCAGTCAAACAAAAGCTCAGGCGATTGAAACCTGGGTGGAGTTTAAAGGTAAAGGAGGAAATTGTAAAAAAATTTCAAGCGGGCATCATCATGGTGTCCACATATCCTGAGTGGATATCCAACATTGTTCCCGTGCCTAAACCTGGAGGAAAGGTGCGAGTCTATGTGGATTATCGGGACTTGAACAAAGCTTGCCTTAAAGATAGCTTTCCCGTACCCTTTATCCACATTCTCATTGATAATACTGCTCAATACTGCATGTACTCCTTTGCTAATTTCTTTGCAGGGTACCACAAAATCATGGTTGCTGAGTAAGATCGTGAGAAAACTGCTTTCATCACGCCTTGGGAAACCTTTTGTTATAGACGGTTGTCATTCGGCCTCATTAATGCCAGAGCCACCTATCAGCGAGCTATGATGGCTCTCTTCCACGACTTAATGCACAAAGAGATCAAGATCTACGTGGATGACATCATTGTCAAATCCCGAAAGGAGGAAGACCACTTAGACCATCTCAAAAAGCTATTCAATAGGTTGTGTAAGTACAACTTGAAGTTGAATCCAGCCAAATGCGCCTTTGGCGTTAAATCAGGCAAGTTGCTAGGATTCCTAGTCAGCCACAAAGGGATTGAGCTGGATCCTACCAAAATCTAAGCCATCACGGAAATGCCCATTCCTCAGACAGAGAAGGAAATACAAGGATTTTTGGGAAGAATCAACTTCATTAACAGGTTTATCTCTCAACTCACAGCAACCTGTGAGCCAATCTTCAAGCTATTAAGGAAGAACTCCTCCATGAAATGGAATGATGAGTTCCAGAATGCCTTCCTTATAATTAAAGAATAGCTAGTCAAAGCTCCCATTTTGGTTCCACCCAGGGATGATGTTCCCCTATTCATGTACCTGTCCATAAGTGACAACGCCATGGGCTGCATGCTGGGACAGAAAGACGACAGAGGCCAAGAACAGGCTATCTATTACCTCAGCAAAAGATTCAGCATTAGTGAACATAAGTACACTCTGATCGAGAAGACGTGTTGTGCTTTATCATGGGCTTCTATGAGGTTACAACATTACCTCCATGGTCACACAACCCATCTCATATCCTGCGTGAATCCTCTCAAGTACGTGTTCAATAAACCCATGTTAAATTGTCGGCTATCCAGATGGCAGTTGATCCTACAACAATTTGACATCGTTTACGTGACTCAAAAGTCCATCAAAGGTCAAGGAATTTCGGATCAACTGGCCGCGGTACCCTCAGGGGATTTCAAACCCTAGGAGACATACTTCCCCGATGAGGGAGTAATGACACAGTACGATACACGCCAAGCATGGAAGGTGTATTTCGATGGAGCTATTAATATGGAAGATCTTTGAGCTGGAGCGATTCTAGTATACGTACGGGAGCGAGATCCGTCAGCTGTTAAATTCTGATTTGTCGGCACCAATAACATACGGTGAGTATGAAGGTCATGTCTCTATGGGGCTAAAACTTTCTCGTTCAATGGGCATCAGGCGGTTAACTGTCTTTGGAGATTCAGAGTTGGTAATCAGACAATCCACCGAAATCAATCAAACCAAAGAACTACATTTGTTGCCTTACCATCGGCAAGTTTTAAAGATGGTTTTGGAGTTCGAAGAAATCTCCTTTCTACACGTTCCTCATAATAGGAATGACTTTGTAGACGCATTAACAACTTTGGCCTCCTTAATTCGTATATCAGATAAAGGACACTTGCCAAGCGTCATAATTTCCCGGCACAAGGCCCCAGCCTATGGGAATTACGTTGGAGAAGTATCAGATGAGCTACCTCCCATCCAGCATCCTTGGTATCAACATATCAAGGAATACCTACGAAATAGATCTACACCCACTGAGGCGAGCCCGACTGAGAAAAGGCGGATCCATCGACTTGCTATGAAATTCTACCTGAGTGGAGATGTGTTCTACAAAAGAGATGCCGGACTAGGTCTCCTCAGATGTTTAGATAAAGATCAAGCTCAAAGGCTTATGGATGAAATCCATGGTGGAGTCTGTGGTGCCCACATGAGTGGCCCCCTCCTTGTCAAGAAAGTCCTCAAGACAGGACATTATTGGCTCTCTCTCAAAGCTGACTGCAATGACCACGTCAGGAGATGTTATCAGTGCCAAATTCATGGGAATGCTATACATGCCCCTCCACAGGAACTGCATAATATGAGTTCGCCTGGGCCCTTCTCAATGTGGGGAATGGACGTTATTGGGCCCATTGAGCCTAAAGCCAGTAATGGACATCGATTCATCTTCACCATGATCGACTACTTCACCAAGTGGGTAGAAGTAGCCTCCTTCCCCAGGGTTACCAAAGAAGTCATCATTGCTTTCATCAGAAACAATGTCATTTGTCGATATGGACAACCAGAGGTGATTGTGTCAGACAATGCTAAGAACCTCAAGAACAAAATGATGGAGGAATTATGTAGTAAATTCCACATCAAACATCTTAACTCTGTCATCTATCGTCCGGAGATGAATGGTCCTGTTGAAGTGGCTAACAAAAATATTAAGAAGATCATGCAAAAGATGTCCGCCAATCACAAAGAATGGCCTGACTTATTGCCTCTTACTCTGTTAGCCTACAGAACATCAATGCACACTTCCACTGGGGAAACCCCCTATGCATTAACCTATGGGACGGAAGAAGTACTCCCCATAGAAGTAGAAATGGAATCCCTCAGAGTGTTGATAGATGCTCTGCTGGATGAAGACCAATGGGTACAAGACATGTATCACCAATTGTCTCTAATAGACGAAAGGTAAACCACGACTATCTTCCATGGTCAATTATATCAACAAAAGATCGCCAGATCCTACAACAAAAAAGTCCGTTTACGGCAGTTTAAACAACATGACTTGGTTTTAAAGAAGATCCTTGACAACCAAGATCAATCTAAGGGGAAATTCGCTCCTAACTGGGAAGGCCCATTTGTTGTCAAGGAAGTATTGACAGGAGGTGCTCTCAGATTGCAAGAAATGGACCGCGATGAATTTCCACAACTCATCAACTCGGACACCGTGAAATGGTACTACGCCTGAAGTTACCATCAAGCAAACATCCTGGTGTTGGATAATCAGATCACCAGTCATTCCAGTTCTTTAACCCTTTACCACCTACAACTTTTCCACACTATGCCCCTCAGGGAAACATACTCTTCAAGCCAGCAGCCTGGCTTCTCCGCGATCCTACGACTTTGGTCATCCCACCAGGGATTGAACCTTTTAGGGTTTATAGTTTGTTACCCCCCAAACATGGGATCAAACTTTTCACGCCTGCAGTTGATCCATTCTGAACTATCCAGTGACAACTCAATGTCCATCCCTCAAGGAGGAATTCAGAATACGTCAAGATCACAAGCCCTGAAGAAACAGGCAAAAATCAAGCAAACAACAGACATATTGGAAAGGAAAGTGATCAAAAATATATTTCCCTGCTATATATAATGTTGTTTGATATACATAATGTAAATCAGAGAGACAAAATAGCTACGCTTAGTGCATGGCAGAAAATATCAAAGCACCAGCTACAACTCAGGATATATGCGAGCTAACAAGCCCAACATGGAATCCCTCTCAGAAGAAGGAGGTGAAGCTGTGGTCTCCTGTACAAGGGTATCCACACGACCCAACAGATTTGCTAACATCTGCATAGTGACCATATGCTCATCAATGTAAGCGCTCATCTCTACGATCATGCCAGTGGTAAGAGACCGCACTGCAATACTATCTGTGGCGGCGACATCCCGGGCAAATATGGCACTATCCCGCTCAACTATCACTACATCTATGGCTGATCTAGCCTCATCCCGCTCGACAACAGCGGCGTCACTGTGAGCTAATGCATCATCTCTCTTTAACAGAGTTGCGTCTCTCCCATCAAGGGTAGTCAACATCAAGGCTCTAGCCTGGTCTCTCTCGAAGGTCATCAGATGGAGAATCTGGTCGAAGTAATGTCTTAGAATCTTTGTATCGACAAGTCTTTGTCTTTGGGAGAATCTAAAGGAAATGATGGCAACCCAACAGACTACTCCTCCTTGATGTGGGAATCAATGTCCTCCATGGGCTCCACATCATCTGAATCAATATCTGGTACTGTGGATACTGCAGCAGCCGATGAAATCTCTGTCTCCAATCATGCAGAATACTCTAGCGAACATCCAGAAGGGCTAATAGAGAAAACCTCTACCTCACGTTGATCCCAACAAGCGTACACACGGGATTGATCCTCTGCTGAGAGATAGGGAGAAGCTAAATGCTGACCTAGTGCCCTCTCAAAAGGATGAAAATCCTGGAACTGATCAAACTGCGACATCACGACCATTGGATGATAGGTGGTCGTACCCCTCAAACTAGCCAGAGGGAGATAATCCATGCCCGGAGCATGAGTAATAAAGCTGTAGGGTGAGCTAAGCCCTGAGCACGACAATATGATAAACGGATCACTGATATCCGCCAAGAACATATACCAAGACATGGCGTCCGTACACTTCGATGGCTGAAAGGAGTATGACATGGCTATATCATGGGTGAAACAATATCCATGCCGTCTAAAGGTGCCAATAGGTCTCAAGTGTGACATAAACCACACGTACAACATGACCGAGCTGCCTGTAAATACTCCTGTCGAACAAGTGCAGCAGTATGTAGCTTACCTCAGAGTCTCTGCTATAATCCTAGGAATGATGGTACGACCCTCCCTGAGAGCTCTCACTGCCATGATGACTCCAATGTCTATCTCATCCATGTACCGTGGCATATAGACATACGAAAATATGCACAATAGCAGTACATCAACCCTGGCTAGACGCCAATGATCCTACGGTGCGGTGAAATCCCCAGAATGTCGTGTATAACTATCCTCAGAGCAAAATCTGCCAAACAAAAAATACTGGGATATAACGTGGCCAGAGGTAAGCTCATCCTGCACCACCCTACGCCCCAATCCAGTGAGGGTCATGAACCGTTGACTCATGTCCCCCAAAGCCATATGCACGCAAGGTCTGTCCAGTGCCAGCATCGTCAACCGTGCATACTCCTCCAGGGTAGGAGTCAACTCCTGGGTCCCAAATCGGAAAACCTGCCTCTCCGATACCCAATGCTCCAGTATGCTATCCACGAATCATGTGGGAACCTGAAACATCAACAGGGTCATAGTATACTGCAACAAATGATCTACGATCACCCTGTCTGATGGTGACATGCTATCATACCACGATCAAGATGCGATGCGATGCCACCAATGGTGGGGGTATGATCAATACTGACTAACTGTCGAAGAAGACATCTCATGAAAGCCGTGTCATAAGACCATCAATCGTCAATCTTTGAATATCTCTGGAAATACATACATATGCATAACATGATACATGCACTGCAGGTAATAGATGGCAATATGATATAGGGAGTGAAAAACTGTGCATACATTCCTAAGTATATCAACATCTATATATATCATCTCTGTACAACTAAAAATACAGGTAAATGGGGCACAAACGCCCTACTACTAACAAAGGCCTATCAAAAGATATAGCGAGAATAGGGCACAGCCACCCAATAGCTGGCAGAGGCCTATCAAAAGATATAACGAGAATACACATCAGAAGAAGACAATGGTGTTAGTATCTACATCATTAATCATGTCCACCTGATGTAACTCCTCCTGAGTCACTGGATCTCTATCAACAGGGATGTCAGGTCTATACAAAGGAGGATCTGCGCTGGCAAAACCAAATGGGTCATCTGAGGGGCCAGCGCCTGAGCTAGAAGGATCAAATGAATCTGTCTTTGCCGGATCTCTGCCCAAATATCGGATAAAGAAATATGCCCGGGCCAACCGTTGGGTCAAACTGTCAATCTGTGTCACATGAGTTGGATCTCGGACACAGGCTAGCCAATTCATTATCATCACGGATCCTGGAACCATATCCCCCATGAACTGAGTGGCACGGGTCTGAGCTCCAATAGTGCGAGGGAACCACCAACGCTAGAATATCTCCTGAGTGCAGGGGCCCTATGATATTGTAAAATCGTCTACCCCCAACAATGGGATGTCAATGACGGGTGACTGTGATACAAGCCAATAACACCTGGCAGAAGGCAAGATCGGCATACGAATCTCCCCTATGGTGCTCCTAATAGCACACTCTCCTAAATAGAGCTCCCATCCTCCATCTGTAAAGAGAGGAATTCTCCGGGTGGAGACCACATACTCGACACCAGTCGGGTACCCATCCTCAAAATTGATGGCCAAATGTTCCCTAGAATAGGGAATCCATGTGATGATATCAGCTGTCAACAACTCCAGTTGCAGGCGACAATAAGTAAAACCCTCAGCTACAGGAACCTCTTCCAATATGGAATGATTCCATCGTCGTCCTCGTGGATAGGTATCTAAACCTAACACGCTCACATGG
The DNA here is from genome assembly GCA_020205605.1 of Panax ginseng. Lineage (NCBI taxonomy): Eukaryota > Viridiplantae > Streptophyta > Magnoliopsida > Apiales > Araliaceae > Panax > Panax ginseng. Next base: position 10,222,304 of record CM035146.1, read on the forward strand.
CGTAGACATGGAAGCCTCTCATAGGCCCAAATCTGCCAATACAAAGGCACACATCTGCGGTCAGTAAACACTCTTAACCTATACATGGGAAACGACAAGAGAAATACTCACCAGCAGGAAGGGGTAGAATCCTAACCAAGCCTCAGTTAAACCCTGCGAGAGCATACGCATGCCCCTGAGGAAATAGGCAAATGAATAGGAAACCCCAATCATACTCTCCAATACGGTCCACATGACGTGTGGCGCTAACCAAAGTGATCGACACCGTAGAAGAGTTATCTGCTATGAAGCAGCCTCTAATGATCATCAGGAACAATCATCGAAGAATGCGATCCCTGACTCTGACATCATCAGGCATAGGCTCGCTCAATAGCCCACTCATAGCATCCATGCTCAAAGGACTCAGACGCACTGGCCCCGCCTTTGGCGCGCTCACGGAACTCCTAACAAGGATCTGACGGCAGTAGGGGTAATATTCGCCATGCAAGGCACTGGCTCCCCTCCAAACTCCATACCTGTGATAAACTGCCAATCCATCGGCGTCATCATCACCTCACAGTCCAACAGATGGACTGACTGAGTCTGATGAAACCATCACTCAGATAATGCTCTAAGATAACCCCAATGACAACGACGGGGAAGGATGGAAAAGAATGCTCCAAAACCCTAGTCATGCACAATCGCTCTGTAGTCAGGATAAAGAACCTGGTACATGGAGTGTATGCTAAACCAATTCCCTTGAGGCTGTGTGAAGCCATGAACCTGCATGAAATGCAGATCAACATCAAAATCCTTTACCCCTCATCAATAGGAAAGGAGTAAGTTCAAGATCTAACGTCATACCTCGTTAGCCTGCAAATACATCGAGGGATGTCGACTCAAGTCACCTAGAAGCTCTGGGTTTGCCACCTGAATACTTGGGAGGTCCCTACGGGGAACATGTGCAGCAGGAGCGAGGTCCGCAACCGGAACATCCTCCTCCTCGTCCTCAACGTCCGGCACATCAACCTGGACTGGACGTATCACCGCCTCCACCAATCGCCGAGGCTGTCTAATAGAACGGGGTTAAGGCACTTCTGAAGCCCTCTTCCGTACACCAGAAGTTGTCCTACGGGAACTACTCGGCTGATCCGGATCCATAATATCTGGACAACAAGTCTCCAAATCACCTCAGAAAGGGTGTGATATTTCCTGACTTGGAGCTTTTCAAAATGCATTTTATGACTACATGCATGCATGCAGTACTTTAACATACATCTACAGTGGAGTTAAAATTGCATGACTAATTAAATGTATACATTTTGAATTTTTTTTTTTGCCATAGTCTCCTTTGTAAATCGGACTATCCACATGCACATAGGCATGACTAGGTGGCCATTCAGTAGCACACTTGCCCAAAGTCATATACATAATATATGCATTAAAAATCAAAATAATCAATACATAAGGTTAACCTCAATAACAGGAGTACTTTGCCTTTTTACCTTTTGCTCATTGGGCCTCAAATAGGACAAAAATAGCAAAAAAGGTGCCAATTTGACTATCTCAAAAGTCAAAATTTTTCACATCATTATGTTCAGCATGGTTTAATACTAACATTTACTATGTTGAATATTTTTTATCAAGTCATTTGAGCATACATAATCACTACTATGTGTTTAGATGCATTTCATATGATAAGTCATTTTCCAACGGATAAAAACTGGAAAAAAGTACATGCATACGTTACCAGGATAGTGTAGAACACTTGTACGGTGACAGAATTTGCAGAAAATCGCCAGAGCTCAGCAGATCTGAAGGAGAACTCTCAGATTTTTCTTCGCGGCGCAAGTTGCAAATGACTTATGAGATCAACCTGCAGGATATAAGTATCCATGGTTGGCCGCAGGTCAACCTGCGATTGAAGCTGGTGTACCTGCGACACCCTCATGTGGGTCCCACCCCTCCGACTCAGTTCAGTTCGAGTTGCAAAGGAGTTCTTACAGACTGAAAAGGTTAAATTAGGGATAAAAACGCTACGCGATTGAGTAGAATAGCTTACAAATCTTGGTCTTCTCAGACTGAACCTTGGGTATGTCCATCATTTATTGGTATTCGCCCAAACATAGGGTACACTATACCGATGATTTCAAATGCTATCAGCCACGCTCAGCAATACTTTACGCAGGTCCAATTCCGCCAATTTAGGGTCTACACCCTAATTCTAAAACATTCCCCGACGGGGGTCACAACGCAAGCTCGAGAATCAGATCCCCGACAGGGGTCACAACGCAAGCTCAAGAATCAGATCCCCGACGGGGTTCACAACACAAGCTCGAGAATCAAATCCCCGACGGGGGTCACAACGCAATATCAAAAGCGGATCCCCAGCGGGGGTTACAACGCATGTTCATCCGTTGACACACACATCAACGAAGGTCAAGCAGCCTTGACATTAGTATGACCATTGGCAAGTAAATCCAATGAAGCGTCGGAAGCCATCCGATGTTATCATCCGTTGAAACACGCATCAACAAGGTTACAACGCATTCCCCGGCTGGGGGTCACCACACGTTATCTTCCCTTGATGTATCAATGAAGGTCAAGCAACCTTGACGGTATTTCAGTCGATGGCAAGTAAACCCATCGAGGCATCGAAAGTTGTTCGATGATTGCGTTCTATGGTATTCACACTCCTCAGCGGATCCTCGGCGGGGTCACAACGCATGGCAGCCGTTGATTAACGCGTCAACGAAGGTCAAACAACCTTGACAATCTACCCCACATGGTTTTCATCCATTGATTCACATGTCGGTGAAGTACACATCAACGAAGGTTAGGCAACCCTGACAGCATATGTTGTTGGCAGTAAATCCAACAGAACATTGACATATCCCGGCGATACAAACCAGGAAAAAATCAGCATCATCAAAGAGGATCAATGATGGAATATGTTATACACATCCTCAAACAGACAAGGCTTTATCCCCACAGATCTCTTACACATAAGAGGCACCTCTTCTGAATCAAGTCTGTATAAAGGATTAATGACTTTGGTGATATCCCCAACCTCAACATCTGAACAGATTCAGATCACACATCCAATTGAGTCATAGTTGCCAATCCTCGGTAAAAGTTACAAGGATTTGGTGATCATCCCCAACATGTTGGGCAACAACCCCGCACACACGCATCATACATTTGCATTATGTTGCATTTTCATGTGTCTAGGATTCTTTATCCTACCCATGCATTGCATTGCATGAGTATGATAAAGAGGGCATCTCATGAACACTGAAATATTCTCACACACTCATCACCGACATTGCAGGAATGCGATCCGACCTGGGTACTACCGAAAGTTCAGTCTCAACCCAAGAGCACACACCGGGAGTAACAGTTCCAACCTCGGAGATAACCCCGAGGCATGCAGTTCAACATCGGATATTCCAAATGAGAAGACCGATTAATCTCGGAGATAACCCCGAGGTATCCAGTCTCAGTCCCAACATTGGGAATAACAACTATCAACCTTGGAGATAACCCCAAGGAATGCAGTTCTGGCGATAACCCCGGAAATGCTTGTTTCAAGTGCATGCAATCAACTTCAACCTTGACACTCACACCGAGGCACTCAGGACCATACCCGGAGATAATACCGGGAGGACATGTTCACCTCAGAGATGATATTGGGGACCTTCAACACTTGCAGCAGTCCAATCTCAGCAATGACCCTGATCAACGTCTGCTTTACTAGCCCAAATCGGCGATGACTCCGGTGAGGGTTAAAGTCGTCATCTCGCCAACTCAAAGCCACATCACGTCGTCTCAATATCTCATACATACATTTCTACACCACGATGTCCCACAAGAATCCAGGAAAACCAATCCCGAGTGACTATTGTGCAGGGTAACGGATAGAATTTAAAGCCTGAATACCGGAGGGCACCGTCCAATCTTCATGACTTCGTACAACCTCTAATCCCATGCCATTGTACAAATCTGGACAACGGCGGTCCAAAATAGGTCCTACATACCTCAGTCGGATGTCCGGATTGGGATTCTTAAAGTTCGAACGGACATTGCGATTGCCTACGCACGTCATTGCGAGACGACGGACTCGAGAGAAACCCGGCAACCCGGAAGCCACAGTGTACACACTGCGGTGGCCGCAGTACACTGCGACTCCCCTCTATTAATAGAGGGCTTGGGGTGGCCATTTTAAGAAAAAAAAAGAAGCAAGGAAGCCTCACAAATTTTCTCCGTACTTACAATATATCGAAAGTGCTTTCTCATTTTATACACTTGTGAGCTCACATATAGTTGCTTTTGTCTTAAATGGAATGAAGTTTCATCCACTTTAAAGATATAGAAGCCTTCTTTAGCGCCCCACTGTAAGCCTTCTCACACACTTTTAAAGCCTTTTCTCTTCATCTTTGCACACACCCTTCTTCACGTTGAGAGTCGTGGTATTGCGTGTGTTTGCCGGACTTTGGTTCGTGGTTTTATTTTTAGTTTTATATATATATATATATATATATATATATATATATATATATATATATATATATATATATATATTTATATATATGGACTAACATTCTATGAAGTTATGCCTCGATTGAGCTTAGATTTTGATGGGAGAGTTAATTTTAATATATATATATATATATATATATATATATATATATATATATATATATATATATTCATCCACACTGAGTTTAAATATATATATATATATATATATATATATATATATATATATATATATATATATATATAAATATATAAATATATATATTCATCCCACCTGGAGTTTATTTCGTGGTGGTTGATCGCTTTTACAGTTTTCTTTACGTTTCGTCCTTCCTGGAGTTTACTTCGTGGCAGTTGATAACTTTTACAGCTTTATTAACATTTCGTCCCGCCTGGAATTTCCTCCGTGACGGTTGATAGCTTTTACAGCTTTATTTCCATTTCGTCTCGCCTGGAGTTTCCTCCGTGATGGTTGATAGTGTTTACAGCTTTATTTATATTTTCTAATCCCCCATGGAGGTGCTTCGTGGTGGCTGATCATGTTTGTATATATATATTTACAGCTTTTATATATATACCTGCTTACTGCTTTCATATAAATTGCGGTATCATGTGAGCCTAGGAATCATGCGATCACAGATTCAGCCTATTGGATCTAGATTCGGTTCCCGTGAAGGACATTGTAAGCTATAAGCAGCTTATAAATTATTCTGCGGTGTCTGAATTTCCTCAGATGGTTTTCATACCCATGAGGAAATCAGCATTATTTTTGTACATTATTTTCTTACAGATGCTTCGCATCTCGAAAATAAAATCAATCAAGCCGAACACTTAATAAAATAGAAGTGTAAAAAGGTCTCAATTACTATTGAGCATCTCAAAAGGATATTCAATAGGTTGTGTAAGTACAACTTGAAGTTGAATCCAGCCAAATGCGCCTTTGGTGTTAAATCAGGCAAGTTGCTAGGATTCCTAGTCAGCCACAAAGGGATTGAGCTGGATCCTACCAAAATCTAAGCCATCACGGAAATGCCCATTCCTCAGACATAGAAGGAAATACAGGGATTTTTGGGAAGAATCAACTTCATTAACAGGTTTATCTCTCAACTCACAGCAACCTGTGAGCCAATCTTCAAGCTATTAAGGAAGAACTCCTCCATGAAATGGAATGATGAGTGCCAGAATGCCTTCCTTACAATTAAAGAATAGCTAGTCAAAGCTCCCATTTTGGTTCCACCCAGGGATGATGTTCCCCTATTCATGTACCTGTCCATAAGTGACAACGCCATGGGCTGCATAATGGGACAGAAAGACGATAGAGGCCAAGAACGGGCTATCTATTACCTCAGCAAAAGATTCAGCATTAGTGAACACAAGTACACTCTGATCGAGAAGACGTGTTGTGCTTTATCATGGGCTTCCATGAGGTTACAACATTACCTCCATGGTCACACAACCCATCTCATATCCTGCGTGAATCCTCTCAAGTACGTGTTCAATAAACCCATGTTAAATTGTCGGCTATCCAGATGGCAGTTGATCCTACAACAATTTGACATCGTCTACGTGACTCAAAAGTCTATCAAAGGTCAAGGAATTTCGGATCAACTGGCCGCGGTACCCTCAGGGGATTTCAAACCGTTGGAGACATACTTCCCCGATGAGGGAGTAATGACATTTTAGCAACACCATCAGTACGATACACGCCAAGCATGGAAGGTGTATTTCGATGGAGCTATTAATATAAGAGATTCTTTGGAGCTGGAGCATTCTAGTATCTGATGCACGGGAGCGATATCCGTCATTAAAGTCAAATGCGGTTTGTCGGTACGCCAATAACACAAATTTGAGTATGAAGAAGGTCGTCTCATGGGGCTAAAACTTTCCCGTTCAATGGGCATCAGGCGGTTAACTGTCTTTGGAGATTCAGAGTTGGTAATCAGAAAATCCACCGGAATCTATCAAACCAAAGAACTACATTTGTTGCCTTACCATCGGCAAGTTTTACAGATGGTTTTGGAGTTCGAAGAAATCTCCTTTCTACACGTTCCTCGTAATAGGAATGACTTTGTAGACGCATTAACAACTTTGGCCTCCTTAATTCGCATATCAGATAAAGGACACTTGCCAAGCGTCACAATTTCCCGGTACAAGGCCCCAACCTATGGGAATTATGTTGGAGAAGATTCAGATGAGCTACCTCCCATCCAGAATCCTTGGTATCAATATATCAAGGAATACCTACGAAATGGATCTACACCCGTTGAGGCGAGCCCGACTGAGAAATGGCGGATCCATCGACTTGCTATGAAATTCTACCTGAGTGGAGATGTGCTCTACAAAAGAGATGCCGGACTAGGTCTCCTCAGATGTTTAGATAAAGATCAAGCTCAAAGGCTTATGGATGAAATCCATGGTGGAGTCTGTGGTGCCCACATGAGTGGCCCCCTCCTTGTCAAGAAAGTCCTCAGGACAGGACATTATTGGCTCTCTCTCAAAGCTGACTGCAATGACCACGTCAGGAGATGTTATCAGTGCCAAATTCATGGGAATGCTATACATGCCCCTACACGGGAACTGCATAATATGAGTTCGCCTGGGCCCTTCTTAATGTGGGGAATGGACGTTATCGGGCCCATTGAGCCTAAAGCCAGTAATGGACATCGATTCATCTTCACCATGATCGACTACTTCACCAAGTGGGTAGAAAGCGACCTCCTTCCCTGTGGTTACCAAAGAAGTCATCATTTCTTTCATCAGAAACAATGTCATTTGTCGATATGGACAACCAGAGGTGATTGTGTCAGACAATGCTAAGAACCTCAACAACAAAATGATGGAGGAATTATGTAGTAAATTCCACATCAAACATCTTAACTCTGTCATCTATCGTTCGAAGATGAATGGTGCTGTTGAAGCGGCTATCAAAAATATTAAGAAGATCATGCAAAAGATGTCCGCCAATCACAAAGAATGGCCTGACTTATTGCCTCTTACTCTGTTAGCCTACAGAACATCAATGCGCACTTCCACTGGGGCAACCCCCTACGCATTAACCTATGGGACGGAAGCAGTGCTCCCCATAGAAGTAGAAATGGAATCCCTCAGAGTGTTGATAGATGTTCTGCTGGATGAAGACCAATGGGTACAAGACATGTATCACCAATTGTCTCTAATAGACGAAAGGCGAACCACGACTATCTTCCACGGTCAATTATATCAACAAAAGATCGCCAGATCCTACAACAAAAAAGTCCGTCTACGGCAGTTTAAACAACATGACTTGGTTTTAAAGAAGATCCTTGACAACCAAGATCAATCTAAGGGGAAATTCGCTCCTAACTGGGAAGGCCCATTTGTTGTCAAGGAAGTATTGACAGGAGGTGCTCTCAGATTGCAAGAAATGGACCGCGATGAATTTCCACAACTCATCAACTCGGACACCGTGAAATGGTACTACGCCTGAAGTTACCATCAAGCAAACATCCTGGTGTTGGATCATCAGATCACCAGTCATTCCAGTTCTTTAACCCTTTACCACCTACAACTTTTCCACACTATGCCCCTCAGGGAAACATACTCTTCAAGCCCGGCGACTGGCTTCTCATGCTGGCCCTACGACTTTGGTCATCCCACCAGGGATTGAACCTTTTAGGGTTTATAGTTTGTTACCCCCCAAACATGGGATCAAACTTTTCACGCCTGCAGTTTATCCTCAACCTAGGATCAAACTTTCTCCTCCCCGCAGTCCGACCTGCCCATGGGATCACGCTTTTCAACTCGCATACGAGGCGAAACTACGTGACTTCGATCTCCTCTTAAATAGGAATACGTAGGCAACCATGTTACATGGCCCGGTTGCAATAAAACAAAAACAACAAAAACATTTCTACTCCCTTCACCTTACAAAAACAAAAAAAATTCCTACACCATTCCTGCAACATACAGCGTTGAACCTCTTACACCAGGTTCGAACTACGCAGACCTGATCTCCTATTCAATAGGAGTACGTAGGCAGCCATTTATGGTTCGGTCTCATCCCCCCTACCAAAACATAAACCCTTGTCAATTGGTACTGGGATCATCTTTCAATCCACTACATTCCATTCGGCTTCAGACCAAAGGGATGGAATTACCTGAACTCCTCCTAAATAGGAGATTCGATGACCATCTAAGCTGCGGTTGTGCCTCAAAGAGCAACACCAATCCATAAGAGATGGAATTAACTAGGCTTCTCCTAAATAGAAGTACTGACAACCATCTGTGGTGTGGTCAATCTCAGAGAGGAAAGCCACACTCCTCTCCACATATCCATAACAGAAACCAGTCCCAAGACACTAAAGATGGTAGGGATACACACAGATCAATGATCCATTCTGAACTATCCAGTGACAACTCAATGTCCATCCCTCAAGGAGGAATTCAGAATACGTCAAGATCACAAGCCCTGAAGAAACAGGCAAAAATCAAGCAAACAACAGACATATTGGAAAGGAAAGTGATCAAAAATATATTTCCCTGCTATATATAATGTTGTTTGATATACATAATGTAAACTGTATAAGACAAAATAGCTACGCTAGTCTGTCCAGGAAAATATCAAAGCACCAGCTACAACTCAGGATATATGCGAGCTAACATGCCCAACATGGAATCCCTCTCGAGAAGAAGGAGGCGGTCGTGGTCTCTGTAGTACAAGGGTATCCACACGACCCAATAGATTTGCTGACATCTGCATAGTGACCATATGCTCATCAATGTAAGCGTTCATCTCTACGATCATGCCCGTGGTAAGAGACTGCACTGCAATACTATCTGTGGCGACGACATCCCAGGCAAATATGTCACTATCCCGCTCAACTATCACTACATCTATGGCTGATCTAGCCTAATCCCGCTCGACAACAGCGCCGTCTCTGTGAGCTAATGCATCATCTCTCTCTAACAGAGCTGCGTCTCTCCCATCAAGGGTAGTCAACATCAAGGCTCTAGCCTGGTCTCTCTCGAAGGTCATCAGATGGAGACTTTGCTCGAAGTAATGTGCCGAATGTTGTATCACGACAGTGCTGGTACTGGGAGAATCTAAAGGAAATGATGGCAACCCAGCAGACTGCTCCTCCTCGATGTGGGAATCAATGTCCTCCATGGGCTCCACATCATCTGAATCAATATCCGGTACTGTGGATACTGCCGCAGCCGATGAAATCTCTGTCTCCAATCATGCAGAATACTCTAGCGAACATCCCGAATGGCTAATAGAGAAAACCTCTACCTCACGTTGATCTCAACAAGCGTACACACGGGATTGATCCTCTACTGAGAGATAGCGAGAAGCTAAATACATACCTAGAGCCCCCTCAAAAGGATGAAAATCCTGGAACTGATCAAACTGCGACATCACGACCATCGGATGATAGGTGGTCGTACCCCTCAAACCAGCCAGAGGGAGATAATCCATGTCCGGAGCATGAGTAATAAAGCTGTAGGGTGAGCTAAGCCCTGAGCATGACAATATGATAAACGGATCACTGATATCCGCCAAGAACATATACCAAGACATGGCGTCCGTACACTCCGATGGCTGAAAGGAGTATGACATGGCTATATCATGGGTGAAACAATATCCATGCAAAGTCTAAAGGTGCTAATAGGTCTCAAGTGTGACATAAACCACACGTCTGACACATGACCGAAGTTGCTGTAGAATACTCTCTCGTCGGACAAGTGCAAAGAAGATGTAGGCGACCTCGAGTCTCTCGCTATAATCATAGGAATGATGGTACGACCCTCCCTGAGAGCTCTCACTGCCATGATGACTCCAATGTCTATCTCATCCATGTACCGTGGCATATAGACATACGAAAATATGCACAACAGCTGTAAGACCCCAAATAATTAATAAATGAAATTTAATTTCCTCTATTTATTATTTTAAAATAGTAAGGGTTGATGTGATTAATGTGGATAGTTATGGGTAAAATATGCAAATATTTCAAAATAAGCAAGTGGTTATAAAATATTCATTGTTGTCGGAGAATATTCATTTGGTCGTGGAATATTAAGATCGTCGGGGAATATTCGCATTTACGACAGTAGCGACCATGTGTGGGCCCCATAACGGAAAGCGATTGGAGGAAGAAAATGAAAAATATAAGTTGTTTAAAAATAACGGCATAGTTGTTACCGTTTACATCGTTGGAATACCCGTGGTTAAAACACATGAATACGCGTTGTTGCCGACAAGAAGACACTCAGATTGCACCAATTATTGACTCTTACGTAAAGAAGGCACTACTCAATAATGGTTCTGATGAATTCTTCATTCAGAGATTTTATTTTATTGGTTCAATAATTGTTGCGTTGATATTTTATATTGTTGTTGTTTCAATAATTGTCATTACACAAGATTTTTTCATTATCGAAGCAATAATTCATATTATCTGAATAATATTATTAGATAACATTATTGGCAATGTCTAGAAAGTTACATCTAAGGAGAGGTTTGGTCACCTAATTGCGCGCCAAGAAGGAGAAATTCTTATTGGAAAACCCCTCTTCCAGGAAGCCGCACTGGTTGTAATATTGTGATTCTCGTAATATTATTTGTGAATAATTAATTATTGATTCATATGATGAGGAAAATATTGATTTTATGTGGATATAGATGGAGAAAATTTTTAATGTGACAATTGTTGAAAATTAATATTTTATCTTTTTTCGATAAAATAATTCATTTAAATATATATTATTATATTTTAATAATATAATAATGGTGATATTTTACAACGAATGTGGGATATATGAAAGTATACGAGGAGGAAGAGTATTTTTGTTGCAATAAATGTTTAAAATATGTTAAACATGTCAATTGGACCCCATTTATCGATTGAAATTTGATTATAGCCTCTAAAATCGCCTTGCTTGTGGATTTCGCCAATTTCTCATTTGGAATTTGGAAAAACTTTCTTCTGCAAAGTTGTAGAGAATTGAATTTCCTATAACAATTGGCGAGATTCGAATTTTCTGACAAAGGGACTATTTATTGTGAATTATTGAAGTTCCGGAGGTCCGAAATAATTGATTTTTAGAAGTTTTAATTATTTTATTATGAAAAATGTTTTTGTCATTAAAGGTGGGGCTTGCATGTGATGAAAATGCTGAATTTCAGATCTTAGAAAGTGTGCGTAGGAAAATTTAATATATATTAATATTTTAATTAAATTTTCTGCTTTGGTGTTCTAAGCATTTTCCTATAAATAGGTGCTTAGGTTAGAATTGAAAATTACACCGTAAATCAAGTTTTCTCTCTATATTATCGAGCGTATTTTTTGTGAGTATTTTGAGTATACTTTGAGTATTGCTATACTGGTCAAGTTCAAGTTATAGCTTTATATCCAGTATTCCGGTGAGAAATAATTGTGTCTTTCCGAGGTAAGGGATATTATTTTTTCGTAATGATATTATTTCTTCAATATCATTATGCTAAAATATTGATCCAAGTTTTATCAAATTTGGAACTTTTAGTGACGGAGTTACTTTATTCACGATAATTCATGACTATCGATACGGCCTTTATTCACGAATCACTAAGACTATTCATCGAAAAATGAAAATTTTTATTTTCGTACAAAATATCTATTCGGATACTAGCTTTGATTGTATCCATGTTTTGATCATTCTTGAATTTTACACCACTATGATTATTTTTGAGGTATTTTTAGACGTGGATAAAAACAAAGTACTAATCCTTAATCCTTGTCATTTTGTTTCACTTTGGATTCGTTTTTTTAAATATATTTTTCATCATCCTCGGCCTTAAATGATGATATTATTGAATATCTTTGGCCTCAGTAGTGCAAAGATGAATGATTTATGATGAATATCTTTGGCTGTAGAAGTAAAGATGAATGATTTATGATGAATATCTTTGGCCAGTAGTAAAAAGATGAATGATTTTCGATGAATATCTTTGGCCCGTAGTGCAAAGATGAGCAGTGTTTAGATGAACATGACGGTGGTGAATGTCCTCGCCTCAGTAGTGCAAGGATGAATATTTGATCCCAGATATATATTGATTGATTTTACGGGGATAAAAAAATAGGCGATGAACTTTAAAATTCATACATAGAAGATAGTAGTTTGCATTCTCTACTTAACTCTTCTAATGAATTATTATTTCATTGCGAATATTGATTTAAAACTTATTGTCTATTGTATTCTATTATATTTTTCCTCGTTGAAGACTAACGATAATTTTGTTGTATATTATCTTAGTCATAATATTCTTTATTGGGCTAGTCGAGCTCACCCTTTTCCTTTTTGTTCCATTTTTCTTCTCGGAGGCGAGAATATAACGAAAAAGACGAGTCGGGGTATGGAATGAAGGTTCTAGGGAGAGTTGTTTAGTAGTCCTCACCATTGTTGTAAAATAATGTATCAATAATTATGATGAGGATTTATTTGTATGTGGATATTGTGCAGATGGCAATATCTCGTATTTAAACTCACAGCTTTACTATTGTAATAATAAAGTTGTAGTTGTTTTACATGCATGTATTGACAACCCGGAATGGGTGATGTAGACCTATTTTGGGGTGTCACGGTTGGTATCGAGCTTAGGATATGATCTGGCGGAGATCGGGAATAGAACTAGGAGGGGAGAGACGATTAAATCCTTCGCTAGTGTGTCCTACCTAAGCTTATTTGTTAGTTGGTCAGTATATAGGGATATTATGTGATATATTGATTTCCTTAATTAACCCTTGTTTTATGACAGTATTTGAGAATGTCGACTGAGAATATTAACAATGGAAATGAGACCGTGGAGACGCCTGTACTCACCAACGAGGAGAACGTGCAACAGGCTGGTAATGTTCCTCCTGTGAACAACACCACTGAGCAGATGATGAACGAGGGGATGTTTAGAAGCTTTTTGCAGTTCATGCAAAATCAGACGAGGGAGACTCGTGTTCAAAACATAGGAGGAAATGATAGCAATTCACGGGTTGTCACAGCCAAGCAGTTCAAAGAGTTGGGACCACCAGAATTTAAGGGAAAGCCTGATCCGATCATGGCGGAAACATGGGTCAAGCAAATTACCAAGATATTCGATGTCTTGGGATGCACGGAGGAACAGAAGGTTCCATTCGCCACCTTTATGTTCCGTATGGCAGGCGGACATACTGGTGGGAATCGTGAAGGCGTACCCATCCACCAAGGCTCGGCATGTCTTGGGAGACGCTTCAGAACTATTTAATGACAAATACTTTCCCGAAAGTGTTCGCTATATGAAGGAAGTGGAGTTTATTAGACCGAGCAGAACAACATGGACGAAGTGTCTCAAAGACGAGGCAAAGTTTGCAGAGAGTTATCCGTGTTTGCACCTCATTTGGTGGAGAATGAGGAACGATGACGCGGATATTTCGAGAGGTTGAAACCCCAGATACGCGTCAAGATCTCATCTTTCATAAATTTTCTCTTTATTCAGATGTTGTTAATAGGGCTCAATTGTTAGAGCGAGATAACGAGTACAGTTAACCGAGGTACCATAATCAGGATCATACTGCAGATAGCAGTCAACAAAACAACAATAACCAGTGGAGAAAGAAAAAGGTGGACAAAAAGGGTAACCACACTGGTGGTAATCATGGCCATGAAAATAGAAGAAGCGAGTCAGGAGGAGATTTTAAAAAGAGGAGATTTAACAACGACCATGTGAAGACGACAGTGCCGACAACAATTGGTTCTAAGGGAGGAGAACGACCACCGATCATATGCTACAAATGTGGAAAAGAGGGACATATCAGTCCAAACTGCCGACTACAGTTCCAGGTATGCTATAATTATGGAAAGGAAGGACATATCGCCGAGAGATACGCATAGCAGAAACCTAGTTCAATGGGACGGTGACTCAAAAGATCGTCCCCGTAAAAGTCAAAGTCAACTGTTCTCGGAAGTGCGTTTGTTGTGACCGGTCAAAATGCGAGGAACCCAAACGAGGTGATCACGGGTAAGCTATTTATAAATTCTTGTGAAGTTTATACTTTACTAGATACCTGGTATACCCATTCATTTATCTCTCCTACTTGTACTCAACGCTTAAACTTGACAGGAGAAATTAAACTTTGACCTATCTCGTGGAAACTCCGCTAGAGAAAGCTTTCATCACATCCATCGCTTATAAATCTTGTTTGATTCAAGTTGGCACCATCACCTTACCTATTGACCTTATCTCTTTAAAGATACTTTCTTTTGATGTGATTTTAGGATTGATTGGTTAACTACTCATCATGCCAAAATTGATTGTTTTCGTAAGGTTGTTAGCTTTCATATTCCTAAACAACCCGTTATGCAATTCAAGCAACTAAACCATTAAAATCAATCACTATCATATCTAATCATAAAGCTATTCGCTTATTAAAAACGGATGTCAAGCTTTCTTAGCCCATGTTATGGATTTGAATAAAGACACGCCAAAATTGAATAATATTCTCGTTGTTATTAACTTTCCCGACGATTTTCAAGAACTTCCTTGGGCCTACCCCGTAACGTGAAGTTGAATTCTTTATTGACCTTGAACCCGTACAAAGCCCATTTCTAAAACCCCATATCGAATCGCTCCTATTGAACTTCGAGGAGTTAAAGGTCCAACTACAAGAATTATTGGACATCGGTTCATTTCGGCCCTAGTACATCTCCTTGGGGGTGCTCCTATTTTATTCGTAAAGAAGAAAGACGGGAGTATGCGATTTTGTATTGACTATCGAGAATTAAACCATGTCACCATCAAGAATAGGTATCCTCTACCTCGTATTGATGACTTGTTTGACCCGATTGCAAGGAGCACAATTTTTTCAAAAATCGATCTTCGCTCGGATATCATCAGTTGAAGATTAGAATCGAGGATATTCCAAAGACCGCTTTTAGAACTCTCCCAGACGGCATTAAGAATTCTTAGTCATGTCTTTCGGATTGACTAATGCTCCGCGACTTTCATGGATATGATGAATCGAGTATTCAAAGAATATTTGGATAAATTCGTTGTTGTCTTTATTGATGACATCCTCATATATTCCAAAAGCCGTGAAGATCATGAGCACCATTTGAAGTCGGTACTCCAAAGGCTTCGTGAAAACAAGCTTTATGCCAAGTTAAAGAAATGCGAGTTCGCTTCGAGGAAGTAGCATTTCTTGGGCATGTGGTGTCAAAATATGGAGTATCTGTTGACCCTTGCCAAGATTCAAGCAATACAAAGTTGGGAGCAACCAAGACGGTGGATCAAGTACGTAGCTTTCGGGCTTATTGGTTATTATCGGAGATTCGTGGAAGGGTTTTCTCGAATCGCTACTCCATTAACTCGCTTAACTCGGAAGGATACAAAATTCGTTTGGAGCGAAGAATGCGAGAAGAGTTTCCAAGAGCTTAAGAGAGACTTATTTTAAGACTGTTTCTAACAATACCATCCGCACGGATGGATTTGTTATCTATAAGCGATGCTTCAGCAAAGGGTTGGATGTGTTCTCATGCAACATGGGAAAGTCATAGCTTATGCCTCGCGACAACTTAAAGAATATGAGAGGAATTATCCTACTCATGATCTAGAGTTGGCAAGCAATCATTTTGGCGCTTAAAGATATGGAGGCACTATCTATATGGGGAGAAAGTGGAGATATATTCGCACCATAAAAGCCTTAAATATTTCTTCACTCAAAAAGAACTCAACATGCGGCACAATGACGTTGGCTCGAGCTATTGAAAGACTACGACCACACTATTCAATACCATCCGGAAAAGTTTAACGTGGTAGCCGACGCGTTAAGTAGAAGATCATACGCAGGAACGAGTGCGATGATGTCAAGTATACGACAGAGCCAACTTTAATAGAAAAAGTTAAGGTCTTTCAAGCCACCCAACCTTGAGTCGATGCATATGAAGAAGAAAGTACAAGAAGGTGCTATTCCTAAGGCGATAATTGATGAAGAAGGAATACTTGAGTCCACTCCAGACTTTGTGTTCCTAACGATTCTGATTTGAAGTACAAGATCATGATGGAGGCACACAATACACCATTTGCAATTCATCCTGGAAGTACCAAAATGTATCGTGATCTTCGACATACATTTTGGTGGAACAATATGAAGAGAGAGATTGCAAAGTTTATCTCAACATGTTTAACTTGTCAACGTAAAAGCGAAAGAGCATCAAGTGCCTAAGGGACCATTGCAACCACTTGAGATCCGAAATGGAAGTGGGAACACATTACCATGGATTTGTTACGGGTCTTCCCACGGTTTCTCAAGGCATAAATGCTATTTGGGTTATTGTTGATAGATTAACCAAGTCCGCACATTTCTTGCCGACACGGAGACTTATTCTCTCGAACGCCTTGCTAGTATGTATGTAAATGAGATTGTGAGGTTGCATGGCATGCCAAGATCCATAGTTTCGGATCGTGACCCAAGATTCAATTCAAGATTTTGGGTTAGCTTGCAAAAAGCTATGGACCCCAAATAATTAATAAATGAAATTTAATTTCTATTTATTATTTTGAAATAGTAAGGGTTGATGTGATTAATGTGGATAGTTATGGGTAAAATACGCAAATATTTCATAAAAATAAGAAGCAAGTAATTATAAAATGAAAAATCCTCTATTTATTATTTTGAAATTGTTGATTGAGAATATTGGGTAAAATACGCAAATATTTCAAAAAAAAAAGTGGAATGTGTGGGCCCCATAACGAAAAAGCGATTCGAGGAAGAAAACGACAAATATAAGTTGTTTAAAAATAACTACAGAAGTTGTTACCGCTTATTAATCGTTGGAATACCTTATGGTTAAAACACAAGAATACGCTATTGTTGCAGACAAGAAGATACCAGATTGCACCAATTATCGATTCTTACGTAGAAGAAGGCACTACTCAATAATGGTTACAAAGAATTATCGCTCAAGATTTTATTTTATTGGTTCAATAATTGTCGCGTTGATATTTTATATTGTTGTTGTTTCAATAATTGTCATTACACAAGATTTTTCATTATCGAAGCAATAATTCATATTATCCTAATAATATTATTAGATAACATTATTGGCAATGTCTAGAAAGTTTCGCTTCTAAGGAGAGGTTTGGTCACCTAAATCGCGCGCCAAGAAGGAGAAATTTTATCGAAAGCCCCCTCTTTCCTGAACCGCCTCGTGTTGTCAATATTGTGATTCTCGTAATATTATTTGTGAATAATTAATTATTGATTCATATGATGAGGAAAATATTGATTTTATGTGGATATAGATGGAGAAAATTTTTAATGTGACAATTGTTGAAAATTAAAATTTTATCTTTTTCTCGATAAAATAATTTATTTAAATATATATTATTATATTTTAATAATATAATAATGGTGATATTTTTTACAATGAATGTGGGATATATGAGTATACGAGAGGAAGAGTATTTTTGTTGCAATAAATGTTTAAAACATGTTAAACATGCTCTGTGGGACCCCATTTATCGATCGAAATTTGATTATAAATTTCTAAAATCGCCCGCTTGTGGGATTTTGGCCAATTTTGTTTGGAATTTGGAAAAACTTTCTTTCGCAAAGTTGTAGAGAATTGAATTTCCTATAAAAACTCTCGCGAGATTCGAATTTTTCCGATAAAAGGGCTATTTATTATGAATTATTGAAGTTTTCAAGTTCAAATAATTGATTTTTGAAGTTTAAATTATTTTTATTATGAAAAACGTTTTTTTTCATTAAAGGTGGGGCTTGTCATGTGATGAAAATGCTGAATTTCAGATCTTAGAAAAAAGTGTGCGAGGAAAATTTAATATATATATAATATTTTATTATATTAAATTTTTCGCTTTGGTGTTCTAAGCATTTTCCTATAAATAGGTGCTTAGGTTAGAATTGAAAATTACACCGTAAATCAAGTTTTCTCTCTATATTATCGAGTTTATATTCTTGTGAGTATTTTGAGTATACTTTGAGTATTGCTATATGCAAAAGTTCAAGTTATAGCCTATATCCAAAGATTCCAGCTGAGAAAGATCGCCTTCCGAGGTAAGTGGATATTATTTTTTTCAGTAATGATATTATTTCTTCAATATCATTATGTCAAATATTGATCCAAGTTTTTATCAAATTTGGAACTTTTAGTGTCTGAGTTACTATTCACGATACTAAGACTATTCACGATATACTATACTATTATTTCATAATATAGACTATTCATTCATCTAAAATGAAAAATTTTTCTTTTCGTCAAAATATCTATATTCGGATACTAGCTTTGATTGTATCCATGTTTTGATCATTCTTGAATTTTACACCACTATGATTATTTTTGAGGTATTTTTGGACGGATAAAACAAAGTACTAATCCTTAATCCTTAATCCTTGTCATTTTGTTTCATCGGATTCGCTTTAAAAAAAATATTTTTTTTCATCATCCTCGCCTTAAATGATGATATTATTGAATATCTTTGGCCCCAGAGGCAAAGATGAATGATTTATGATGAATATCTTTGGCCCAGAAAAGCAAAAGATGAATGATTTCGATGAATATCTTTGGCCCAGAAGGTAAAAGATGAAAATGTGTTTAGATGAACATGACTAATCGGTGAATGTCCTCGCCTCAGAAAGTAGCAAGGATGAATATTTGATCCCGTATATATATTGATTGATGTTACAGGATAAAAAATAGACGATGAACTTTAAAATTCATACATAAAGATAGTAGTTTGCATTCTCTACTTAACTCTTCTAATGAATTATTATTTTCACCATGTAATATTGATTTAAAACTTGTTGTCTATTGTATTCTATTATATTTTTCCTCGCTGAAGACTAACGATAATTTTGTTGTATATTATCTTAGTCATAATATTCTTTATCGGGCTAATGAGCTCACCCTTTTCCTTTTTGTTCCATTTTTTCTTCTCGTGAGGCGTAGAATATATAAAGTATTTAGCTCTGGGTATGGAATGAAGGTTCTAGGAGAGTTGTTTAGTAGTCCTCACCATTGTTGTAAAATAATGTATCAATAATTATGATGAGGATTTATTTGTATGTGGATATTGTCTAGATGGCAATATCTCAGTATTTAAACTCACGCTTTACTATTGTAATAATAAAGTTGTAGTTGTTTCGCATCTGTATTGACAACTCGTAATGGGTGATGTATACCTATTTTTTGGGGGTGTCACAGCTGGTATCGTAGCTTAGGATATGATCTCCAAGAGATCGGGAATAGAACTCAGAGAGGGAGAGACGAGTAAATCCTTCGCTAAAGTGTGTCCTACCTAAGCTTATTTGTTAGTTGGTCAAGATATAGGATATTATGTGATATATTGATTTTCTTAATTAACCCTTGTTTTATGACAAGATTTGAGAATGTCGATCGAGAATATTAACAATGGAAATGAGACCGTGGAGACGCTCAGACTCACCAACGAGGAGAACGCAACAGTCGGTAATGTTCCTCCCGTGAACAACACCACGGAAAGCGTGATGATGAACGAGGGATGTTTAGAAGCTTTTGCAGCTCATGCAAAATCGCATTTAGGAGACTCGTGTTCAAAAACATAGGAGGAAATGATAGAATTCATACCAAGTTGTCACAACCAAGCAGCTTCAAAGAGTTGGGACCACAGAATTTAAGGGAAAGCCCGATCCGATCATGGCGGAAACATGGGTCAAGCAAATTACCAAGATATTCGATGTCTTGGGATGCACGGAGGAATGTAGGTTCCATTCGCCACTTTTTATGTTCCGTGGCGCAGGCAGATCATCGGTGGGAGTCTGTGGAAGTTGCACTCCATCCAAACCAAGGCCAAGATGTCTTGGGAGACGCTTTCAGAACTATTTAATGACAAATACTTTCCGAAAAAAGTGTTCGCTATATGAAGGAAGTGGAGTTTATTAGATCGAGAGTAACAACATGATTTTGTCTCAAAGACGAGGCTAAAGTTTGCAGAGTTATCTGTGTTTGCACCTCATTTGGTGGAGAATGAGGAACGATGACGCGGATGTTTCGAGAGGTTTGAAACCCTAAGATACGCCAAGATCTCATCTCTCATAAATTTTCTCTTATTCAGAGATGTTGTTAATAGGCTCAATTGTTAGAGCGAGATAACGAGTACTGGCCAACCGAGGTACCACAATCGAGATCATACCGAGATAAGTAGCCAACAAAACAACAATAACCAAGTGGAGAAAGAAAAAAAGATGGACAAAAATGGTAACCACTCCGTGGTGGTAATCATGGCCATGAAAATAAGAAGCGAGTCAGAGGAGATTTTAAAAGAGGAGATTCAACAACCACTATGTGAAGACGACAAAGGCCAAAGAAGAATTGGTTCCAAGGGAGGAGAACCACCACCCATCATATGCTATAAATGCGGAAAGAGGGACATATCACCAAACCGCCCACAACAGCCTGTGTATGCTATAATTGTGGAAAGGAAGGACATATCGCCGAGATTGCACTTGAGCAGAATAAACCTAGTTCAATGGGGGACGGTGACTCAAAAGATCGTCCCGTAAAAGTCAAAGTCAACTGCCTCGAAGAGCGCTTTGTCAGGATCGGTCAAAATGCGAGGAACCCAAACGAGGTGATCACGTAAGCTATTTATAAATTCTTGTGAAGTTTATACTTTACTAGATACCGGCATACCCATTCATTTATCTCTCCTACTTGTGCTCAACGCTTAAACTTGACCGAGAAATTAGACTTTGACCTATCTCGTGGAAACTCCGCTAGAGAAACTTTCATCACATCCATCGCTTATAAATCTTGTTTGATTCAAGTTGGCACCATCACCTTACCCGCTGACCTTATCTCTTTAAAGATACTTGCTTTTGATGTGATTTTAGGATTGATTGGTTAACTACTCATCATGCCAAAATTGATTGTTTTCGTAAGGTTGTTAGTTTTCATATTCCTAAACAACCCGGTTGTATTTAATTCAAGCAACTAAACCATTAAAATCAATCACTATCATATCTAATCATAAAGCTATTCGCTTATTAAAAAACGGATGTCAAGCTTTCTTAGCCCATGTTATGGATTTGAATAAAGACACGCCAAATTTGAATAATATTCCCGTTGTTATCGACTTTCCCGACGATTTCAAGAACTTCCTGGCCTACCCCCGTAACGTGAAGTTGAATTCTTTATCGACCTTGAACCCGCACAAAGCCCATTTCTAAAACCCCATATCGAATGGCTCCTATTGAACTTCAGAGTTAAAGGTCCAACTACGTGAATTGTTGGACATCGGTTTCATTCGCCCCTAGACACATCTCCTCGGGGTGCTCCTGCTTTATTCAGAAAGAAGAAAGACGGAGTATGCGATTTTGTATCGACTATCTCGGAATTGAACCATGTCACCATCAAGAATAGGTATCCTCTACCTCAGATTGATGACTTGTTCGACCAGCTTGCAAGGAGCACAATTCTTTTTCAAAATCGATCTTCGCTCGATATCATCACCAAGATTAGAATCGAGGATATTCCAAAGACCGCTTTTAGTAACTCCCAGACGGCATTATGAATTCTTAGTCATGTCTTTTTGATCGACTAATGCTCCCGCGGCTTTCATGGATATGATGAATCGAGTATTCAAAGAATATTTGGATAAATTCGTTGTTGTTTTATTGATGACATCCTCATATATTCCAAAAGTCGTGAAGATCATGAGCACCATTTGAAGTCGGTACTCCAAAGGCTTCGTGAAAACAAGCTTTATGCCAAGTTAAAGAAATGCGAAGTTCGCTTGAGGAAGTAGCATTTTTGGGCATGTGGTGTCAAAACATGGAGTATCCGCTGACCCGGCCAAGATTGAAGCAATACAAAGTTGGGAGCAACCAAGACTATGGATCAAGACGTAGCTTTTTCGGGCTTAACCGGTTATTATCTGAGATTCGTGGGAAGGGTTTTTTCTAATCGCTACTCCATTAACTCGCTTAACTCTAAGGATACAAAATTGCTTCGAGAGCGAAGAACGCGAGAAGAGTTTCCAAGAGCTTAAGAGAGACTTATTTTAAGACTGTTTCTAACAATACCATCCGTTCTGATGGATTTGTTATCTACAACGATGCTTCTAGCAAAGGGTTAGGATGTGTTCTCATGCAACATGGGAAAGTCATAGCCTATGCCTCGCGACAACTTAAAGAATATGAGAGGAATTATCCTACCATGATCTAGAGTGGCAAGCAATCATTTTGCGCTTAAAGATATGGAGGCACTATCTATATGGGGAGAAAGTGGAGATATATTCGCACCATAAAAGCCTTAAATATTTCTTCACTCAAAAAAGAACTCAACACGCTAAGCAATGACGCTGGCTTCGAGCTATTGAAAGACTACTTACCACACTATTCAATACCATCCCGAAAAGTTTAACGTGGTAGCCGACGCGTTGAAAGTAGAAGATCATATGCAGTGAACGAAAAGCGATGATGTCAAGTATACGACAGAGCCAACTTTAATAGAAAAGTTAAGGTTGCTTTCAAGCCACCGACCCGAAAATGATGCATATGAAGAAGAAAGTACAAGAAGGTGCTATTCCTAAGCTTAGAATCGATGAAGAAGGAATACTTCGAGTCCACCTGCACTTTCAGGTTCCTAACGATTCTCGATTTGAAGTACAAGATCATGATGGAGGCAACACAATACACCATTTGCAATCCATCTCGAAGTACCAAAATGTATCGTGATCTTCACATACATTTTGGTGGAACAATATGAAGAGAGAGATTGCAAAGTTTATCTCAACATGTTTAACTTGTCAACGTAAAGGCGAGCATCAAGTGCCTAAGGGTCCCATTGCAACCACTTGAGATTCAAATGGAAGTGGGAACACATTACCATGGATTTCGTTACGGGTCTTCCCACGGCTTTTCAAGGCATAAATGCTATTTGGGTTATTGTTGATAGATTAACCAAGTCTCGCACATTTTTGCCGATACGGAGACTTATTCTCTTGAACGCCTTGCTAGTATGTATGTAAATGAGATTGTGAGGTTGCATGGCATGCCAAGATCCATAGTTTTGATCGTGACCCAAGATTCACTTCAAGATTTTGGGTTAGCTTGCAAAAAGCTATGGGCACGGATTTATTTATTCTGGGCTCAAGCATACCATCCTCAAACCGGACGGACAATCGAGAGGACTATTCAAACTCTTGAAGATTTATTAAGACTCGTGGTCCTAGACTTCAAGGGCGCTTGGGATAAGTATTTACCATGGTGGAATTCTCCTACAACAACAAAGCTTATCGTGCAAGTATAGGTGTGGCTCCATTGAAGCATTATATGGACGAAAGTGTCGCTTCCAATATGTTGGGATGAGGTGGGTGAAGCAACATTGTTGGGACCCGAAAGTTAAGACGTATGATCACCTAAAAGATCCAAATGATTCGACAACGATACAAAACCGCACAAGATCGATAAAAGAGTTATGCGGATCTTCATCGAAAGGACGGGAATTTAGTATAGGGATCATGTATTGTTGCGTGTTGCTCCATGGAAGGGAGTTACAAGATTTGGGAAGAGAGGAAAGCTCAATCCACGCATTTATTGGTCCATTTCAAATTCTTGACCGAGTAGGAAATGTAGCCTATAGACTCGCAAGCATTCTCCAAGTATGTCTCGTGTTCATAATGTGTTTCACATATCTCGCATTTTCAGAATATGTGAAAGACCCCAACCACGTTATCGAAGTTAGAACCGGACGAGATAGTCAAGACTTAACGTATGAGGAGGTACTGCCAAGATCTTGGATAGAAGGAGCATGTCCCACGACGAAGGTCATACCACAAGTTAAAGTTTTGTGGAGGAACCATGCTATAGAGGAAATGACCGGGAATTGGAAACGGAAATGAAAGCGAGGTATCCTCACCTTTTCAAACACCAGTAGACGTATGTCAATTTCGAGGGACTAAATTTCATAAGGAGGGAGGTCAGAAGACCCCAAATAATTAATAAATGAAATTTAATTTTCTATTTATTATTTTGAAATAGTAAGGGTTGATGTGATTAATGTGGATAGTTATGGGTAAAATACGCAAATATTTCAAAATAAGCAAGTGGTTATAAAATATTCATTGTTGTTTGAGAATATTCGCTTGGTCGTGGAATATTCAGATCGCTTCTGGGAATATTCGCACGACGACGCAAGCAGCCCATGTGTGGGCCCCATAACTAAAAAGTTTATTCGAGGAAGAAAACGACAAATATAAGTTGTTTAAAAATAACACAGAAGTTGTTACCGCTATAATCGTTGAATACCCTATGGTTAAAACACAAGAATACGCTATTGTTCACACAAGAAGATACCAGATTGCACCAATTATTGATTCTTACGTAAGAAGGCACTACTCAATAATGGTTACAAAGAATTATCGCTCAAGATTTTATTTTATTCGATTCAATAATTGTCATGTTGATATTTTATATTATCGTTGTTTCAATAATTGTCATTACACAAGATTTTTCATTATCAAGCAATAATTCATATTATCCTAATAATATTATTAGATAACATTATTGGCAATGTCTAGAAAGTTCTCGCTCTAAGGAGAGGTTTGGTCACCTAATTGCGCGCCAAGAAGTGAGAGAAATTTTATCGAAAGCCCCTCTTCCCTGAACCCACCTCGTCACAATATCAGGATTCTCGTAATATTATTTGTGAATAATTAATTATTGATTCATATGATGAGGAAAATATTGATTTTATGTGGATATAGATGGAGAAAATTTTTAATGTGACAATTGTTGAAAATTAAAATTTTATCTTTTTCTCGATAAAATAATTCATTTAAATATATATATTATTATATTTTAATAATATAATAATGGTGATATTTTTACAATGAATGTGGGATATATGAGTATACGAGGAGGAAGAGTATTTTTGTTGCAATAAATGTTTAAAACATGTTAAACATGCTCTGTGGACCCCATTTATCGATCAAATTTGATTATAGCCTCTAAAATCGCCTTCGCTTATGGATTTTTGGCCAATTTTTGTTTGGAATTTGGAAAAACTTTCTTCGCAAAGTTGTAGAGAATTGAATTTCCTATAAAAACTCGCGAGATTCGAATTTTCCGATAAAAAGGGCTATTTATTGTGAATTATTGAAGTTTCAAGTTCAAATAATTGATTTTTGAAGTTTTAAATATTTTTAATAGAAAACGTTTTTTTTTTTTTAAAAAGGTCATTTCATTGCACATGATGAAATGAATTGAATTTCAAGAGAAAAGTGAAAAGTGTATGAGGAAATTTTATATATATATTTTATTATATTAAATTTTTCGCTTTGGTGTTCTAAGCATTTTCCTATAAATAGGTGCTTAGGTTAGAATTGAAAATCACACCGTAAATCAAGTTTTCTCTCTATATTATCGAGTTTATTCTTGTGAGTATTTTGAGTATACTTTGAGTATTGCTATACTAATGAAAGTTCAAGTTATAGCCTATATCCAAAGATTCCAGCTTTAAGTAACGATCGCTTTCCGAGTAAAGGATATTATTTTTTTCGTAATGATATTATTTCTTCAATATCATTATGTCAAATATTGATCCAAGTTTTTATCAAATTTGGAACTTTTGGTGTCTGAGTTACTATTCACGATACTAAGACTATTCACGATACTTACAGACTATTCACTTATCACTTAAGACTATTATTCATCAAAAATGAAAAATTTTTTTCTTTTCGTCCAAAAAATATCTATTGTGGATACTAGCTTTGATCAGATCCATGTTTTGATCATTCTTGAATTTTACACCACTATGATTATTTTTGAGGTATTTTTGGACGTGGATAAAACAAAGTACTAATCCTTAATCCTTAATCCTTGTCATTTTGTTTCACCGGATTCGCTTTTAAAAAATATTTTTCATCATCCTCGCCTTAAATGATGATATTATTGAATATCTTTGGCCCGTAAAGCAAAAGATGAATGATGAATGATGAATATCTTTGGCCAGTAGTGCAAAAGATGAATGAATATGAATATCTTTGGCCCAGAAAAGTAAAAGATGAATGATTTTCGATGAATATCTTTGCCCGTAAAGTGCAAAAGATGAACAGTGTTTAGATGAATATGACTAATCGGTGAATGTCCTCGCCTCAGTAAAAAAAGGATGAATATTTGATTCCCGTATATATATTGATTGATGTTACAGGAAAAAAAAAATAGACGATGAACTTTAAAATTCATACATATAAGATAGAGTTTGCATTCTCTACTTAACTCTTCTAATGAATTATTATTTTTCATGTAATATTGATTTAAAACTTGTTGTCTATTGTATTCTATTATATTTTTCCTCGTGAAGACTAACGATAATTTTGTTGTATATTATCTTAGTCATAATATTCTTTATCGGGCTAATGAGCTCACCCTTTTCCTTTTTGTTCCATTTTTCTTCTCGTGAGGCTAGAATATAATGAAAGTATTTAGCCTGGGTATGGAATGAAGGTTCTAGAGAGAGTTGTTTAGTAGTCCTCACCATTGTTGTAAAATAATGTATCAATAATTATGATGAGGATTTATTTTGTATGTGGATATTGTCTAGATGGCAATATCTTGTATTTAAACTCAGCTTTACTATATTGTAATAATAAAGTTGTAGTTGTTTTCGCATCACTGTATCGACAACTCGTAATGGGTGATGTATACCTATTTTGGGGTGTCACAGCTTGGTATCGTAGCTTTAGGATATGATCTCCATGAGATCTGGGAATAGAACCAGAGGGAGAGACGAGTAAATCCTTCGCTAAAGGTGTCCTACCTAAGCTTATTTGTTAGTTGGTCAAGATATAGGATATTATGTGATATATTGATTTGCTTAATTAACCCTTGTTTTATGACAAGATTTGAGAATGTCGATCGAGAATATTAACAATGGAAATGAGACCGTGGAGACGCTCAGACTCACCAACGAGGAGAACGGCAACAGTCGGGTAATGTTCTCCCGTGAACAACACACGATCGAGCAGATGATGAACGAGGGATGTTTAGAAGCTTTTTGCAGCTCATGCAAAATCGCATTTAGGAGACTCGTGTTCAAAAAACATAGAGGAAATGATAGTAATTCACAAGTTGTCACAAACAAGCAGCTTCAAAGAGTTGGGACCACCTGTAATTTAAGGGAAAGCCCGATCCGATCATGGCGGAAACATGGGTCAAGCAAATTACCAAGATATTCGATGTCTTGGGATGCACGGAGGAACAGAAGGTTCCATTCGCCACCTTTATGTTCCGTGGAAGGTAGGCGTATCATCGGTGGAGTCTCTGTGAAGTTGCACTCCATCCCACCAAGCACTCAAAGATGTCTCTGGGAGACATTTCAGAAACTATTTAATGACAAATACTTTCCCGAAAGTTCGGCTATATGAAGGAAGTGGAGTTTATTAGATCGAGCAGTAACAAATATGACGGTGTCTCAAAGACGAGGCAAAGTTTGCAGAGTTATCCGTGTTTCAGCACCTCATTTGGTGGAGAATGAGGAACGATGACGCGGATGTTTCGAGAGGTTTCAAAACCCAAGATACGCCAAAGATCTCATCTCTCATAAATTTTCTTTATTCAGATGTTGTTAATAGGCTCAATTTGTTAGAGCGAGATAACGAGTACTGGCCAACCGAGGTACCACAATCAGATCATACCGAGATAAGAAGCCAACAAAACAACAACAATAACCAAATGGAGAAAGAAAAAGATGGACAAAAATGGTAACCACCGTGGTAATCATGGCCATGAAAAAAGAAGAAGCGAGTCAGAGGAGATTTTAAAAGAGGAGATTCAACAACCACTATGTGAAGACGACAAAGGCCAAAGAAAGAATCGGGTTCAAAGGAGGAGAACGACCACCCCATTATATGCTATAAATGCGGAAAGAGGGACATATCACCAAACCGCCACAACAGCCAAGTGTATGCTATAATTGTGGAAAGGAAGGACATATCGCCGAGATTGCACCAGAATAAACCTAGTTCAATGGGGATTCGTGACTCAAAAGATCGCCCCGTAAAAGTCAAAGTCAATCTGCCTCGGAAGAGCGCTTTGTTCAGGATCGGTCAAAATGCGAGGAACCCAAACGAGGTGATCACGTAAGCTATTTATAAATTCTTGTGAAGTTTATACTTTACTAGATACCGGCATACCCATTCATTTATCTCTCCCCGCTTGTGCTCAACGCTTAAACTTGACTCCGAGAAATTAGACTTTGACCTATCTCGTGGAAACTCCGCTAGAGAAACTTTCATCACATCCATCGCTTATAAATCTTGTTTGATTCAAGTTGGCACCATCACCTTACCCGCTGACCTTATCTCTTTAAAGATACTTGCTTTTGATGTGATTTTAGGATTGATTGGTTAACTACTCATCATGCCAAAATTGATTGTTTTCGTAAGTGTGTTAGCTTTCATATTCCTAAACAACCCGTTGTTTAATTCAAGCAACTAAACCATTAAAATCAATCATCACTATCATATCTAATCATAAAGCTATTCGCTTATTAAAAAACGGATGTCAAGCTTTCTTAGCCCATGTTATGGATTTGAATAAAGACACGCCAAATTTGAATAATATTCCCGTTGTTATCGACTTTTCCCGACGATTTTCAAGAACTTCCCTGCCTCACCCCGTAACGTGAAGTTGAATTCTTTATCGACCTGAAACCCGCACAAAGCCCATTTCTAAAACCCCATATCGAATGGCTCCTATTGAACTTCAGAGTTAAAGGTCCAACTACGTGAATTGTTGGACATCGGTTTCATTCTGGCCCTAAGACATCTCCTCGGGGTGCTCCTGCTATTTTATTCGTAAAGAAGAAAGACGGAGTATGCGATTTTGTATCGACTATCTGGAATTGAACCATGTCACCATCAAGAATAGGTATCCTCTACCTCGTATTGATGACTTGTTTGACAGCAGTAAAGGAGCACAATTCTTTTCAAAAATCGATCTTCGCTCGATATCATCACCAAGATTAGAATCGAGGATATTCCAAAGACGCTTTTAGTAACCCCAGACGGCATTATGAATTTTAGTCATGTCTTTTTGATCGACTAATGCTCCCGCGGCTTTCATGGATATGATGAATCGAGTATTCAAAGAATATTTGGATAAATTCGTTGTTGTTTTTATTGATGACATCCTCATATATTCCAAAAGTCGTGAAGATCATGAGCACCATTTGAAGTCGGTACTCCAAAGGCTTCGTGAAAACAAGCTTTATGCCAAGTTAAAGAAATGCGAAGTTCGCTCGAGAAGAAGTAGCATTTCTTGGGCACGTGGTGTCAAAAACATGGAGTATCCGCTGATCCGCCAAGATGAAGCAATACAAAGTTGGGAGCAAACCAAGCTCGGTGGATCAAGACGAGTTTTTTTTGGGCTTAATGGTTATTATCTGAGATTCGTGGAAGGGTTTTTCTAATCGCTACTCCATTAACTCGCTTAACTCTTTAAGGATACAAAATTCGCTTTGGAGCGAAGAATGCGAGAAGAGTTTCCAAGAGCTTAAGAGAGACTTATTTCTAAGACTGTTTCTAACAATACCATCCGCACGGATGGATTTGTTATCTACAAATGATGCTTCTGCAAAGGGTTAGGATGTGTTCTCATGCAAACGGGAAAGTCATAGCCTATGCCTCGCGACAACTTAAAGAATATGAGAGAGAGAATTATCCTACTCATGATCTAGAGTCAAGCAAATAATGCTGCCAAGCGCTAAAGATATGGAGGCACTATCTATATGGGGAGAAAGTGGAGATATATTCGCACCATAAAAGCCTTAAATATTTCTTCACTCAAAAAGAACTCAACACGCTAAGCAATGACGCTGGCTCGAGCTATTGAAAGACTACGACCACACTATTCAATACCATCCCGAAAAGTTTAACGGTAGCCGACGCGCTGAAAGTAGAAGATCATATGCGTGAACGAAAAGCGATGATGTCAAGTATATACGACAGAGCCAACTTTAATAGAAAAAGTTAAGGTTGCTTTCAAGCCACCGAATCTTGAGTCGATGCATATGAAGAAGAAAGTACAAGAAGGTGCTATTCCTAAGCTTAGAATCGATGAAGAAGGAATACTTCGAGTCCACCTGCACTTTCAGGTTCCTAACGACTCGATTTGAAGTACAAGATCATGATGGAGGCACACAATACACCATTTGCAATCCATCTCGAAGTACTAAAATGTATCGTGATCTTTCACATACATTTTGGTGGAACAATATGAAGAGAGAGATTGCAAAGTTTATCTCAACATGTTTAACTTGTCAACGTAAAAAGGCGAGCATCAAGTGCCTAAGGGACCATTGCAACCACTTGAGATTCAAATGGAAGTGGGAACACATTACCATGGATTTCAAGTTACGGGTCTTCCCACGGCTTTCAAGGCATAAATGCTATTTGGGTTATTGTTGATAGATTAACCAAGTTCCGCACATTTTTTGCCGATACGGAGACTTATTTCTCGAACGCCTTGCTAAATGTATGTAAATGAGATTGTGAGGTTGCATGGCATGCCAAGATCCATAGTTTCGGATCGTGACCCAAGATTCACTTCAAGATTTTGGGTTAGCTTGCAAAAAGCTATGGGTACGGATTTTTATTTATCATTTCCGCATACCATCCTCAAAACGGACGGACAATCAGAGAGGACTATTCAAACTCTTGAAGATTTATTAAGACTCGTGGTCCTAGACTTCAAGGGCGCTTGGGATAAGTATTTACCATGGTGGAATTCTCCTACAACAACAAAGCTTATCGTGCAAGTATAGTGTGGCTCCATTTGAAGCATTATATGGACGAAAGTGTCGCTTCCAATATGTTGGGATGAGGTGGGTGAAGCAACATTGTTGGGACCCGAAGTTAAGACGTATGACTCACCCTAAAAGATCCAAATGATTCGACAACGATACAAACCAAGACAAGATCGACAAAAGAGTTATGCGGATCTTCATCGAAAGGACGGGAATTTAGTATGGGGATCATGTATTGTCATGAAGTTGCCCCATGGAAGGGAGTTACAAGATTTGGGGAAGAGAGGAAAGCTCAATCCACGCATTTATTGGTCCATTTCAAATTCTCGACCGAGTAGGAAATGTAGCCTATAGACTCGCTGCTATCTCCAAGTATGTCTCGTGTTCATAATGTGTTTCATATATCCGCATTTCGTAAATATGTGAAAGACCCAACCACGTTATCGAAGTTAGAACCGACGAGATAGTCAAGACTTAACGATGAGGAGGTACCGCCAACAAGATTGGATAGAAGGAGCATGTCCCACGACGAAGGTCATACCACAAGTTAAAGTTTTGTGGAGGAACCATGCTATAGAGGAAATGACCGGGAATTGAAACGGAAATGAAAGCGAGGTATCCTCACCTTTTCAAACACTGTGTACGTATGTCAATTTCGAGGATCTAAATTTCATAAGGAGGGAGGTCAGAAGACCCCAAATAATTAATAAATGAAATTTAATTTTCTATTTATTATTTTGAAATAGTAAGGGTTGATGTGATTAATGTGGATAGTTATGGGTAAAATACGCAAATATTTCAAAATAAGCAAGTGGTTATAAAATATTCATCATTGTTTGGGAATATTCGCTTGGTCGTGGAATATTCAGATCGCTTGGGAATATTCGTGACGACGCACAGCAAGTAACCATGTGTGGGCCCCATAAACGGAAAGCGATTGGAGGAAGAAAACGACAAATATAAGTTGTTTAAAAATAACTACAGAAGTTGTTACCGCTTATAATCGTTGAATACCCGTGGTTAAAACACAAGAATACGCTGTTGTTGCACACAAGAAGATACCAGATTGCACCAATTATTGATTCTTACGTAAGAAGGCACTACTCAATAATGGTTACAAAGAATTATCGCTCAAAGATTTTATTTTATTGGATTCAATAATTGTCATATTGATATTTTATATTGTCGTTGTTTCAATAATTGTCATTACACAAGATTTTTCATTATCGGCTAATAATTCATATTATCCTAATAATATTATTAGATAACATTATTGGCAATGTCTAGAAAGTTTCGCTCTAAGGAGAGGTTTGGTCACCTAATCATGCGCCAAGAAGAGAGAAATTTTATCGAAAGCCCCCTTTCCGGGAACCGCCTCGTGTCAATATCAGGATTCTCGTAATATTATTTGTGAATAATTAATTATTGATTCATATGATGAGGAAAATATTGATTTTATGTGGATATAGATGGAGAA
Organism: Panax ginseng; assembly: GCA_020205605.1. NCBI lineage: Eukaryota > Viridiplantae > Streptophyta > Magnoliopsida > Apiales > Araliaceae > Panax > Panax ginseng. Next base: position 10,255,095 of record CM035146.1, read on the forward strand.
AATTTTTAATGTGACAATTGTTGAAAATTTAAATTTTATCTTTTTCTCGATAAAATAATTCATTTAAATATATATATTATTATATTTTAATAATATAATAATGGTGATATTTTTACAACGAATGTGGGATATATGAGTATACGAGGAGGAAGAGTATTTTTGTTGCAATAAATGTTTAAAACATGTTAAACATGCTCTGGGACCCCATTTATCGATCAAATTTGATTATAAATTTCTAAAATCGCCCTGCTTATGGATTTCGCCACCAATTTCGTTTGGAATTTGAAAAACTTTCTTCGCAAAGTTGTAGAGAATTGAATTTCCTATAAAAACTCGCGAGATTCAATTTTTCGATAAAAAGGGCTATTTATTATGAATTATGAAAGTTCAAGTTCAAATAATTGATTTTTGAAGTTTTAAAATATATTTTAATTAACAAAAACGTTTTTTTTCATTAAAGGTGGCTTATTTAACATAAACAAATGTTGAATGCTGAATTCAGATGATTCAAAGTAAAAGTAGAAAATTTTATATATATATATTATTATTTTATTAAATTTTTTCGCTTTGGTGTTCTAAGCATTTTCCTATAAATAGGTGCTTAGGTTAGAATTGAAAATCACACCGTAAATCAAGTTTTCTCTCTATATTATCGAGTTTATTCTTGTGAGTATTTTGAGTATACTTTGAGTATTGCTATACTAATGAAAGTTCAAGTTATAGCCTATATCCAAAGATTCCAAAAGTAAAGATCGATCTTCCGAGGTAAGTGGATATTTTTTTTTCAGAATGATATTATTTCTTCAATATCATTATGTCAAATATTGATCTCAAGTTTTTATCAAATTTGGAACTTTTGGTGCTCTGAGTTACTATTCACGATACAAGACTATTCACGATACGATACAGATTATTCATTTAATATTTAAGACTATTCATCTAAAAAATGAAAAATTTTTCTTTTCGTCCAAAATATCTATTCGGATACTAGCTTTGATCAGATCCATGTTTTGATCATTCTTGAATTTTACACCACTATGATTATTTTTTGAGGTATTTTTGGACGTGGATAAAACAAAGTACTAATCCTTAATCCTTAATCCTTGTCATTTTGTTTCACCGATTCGCTTTTAAAAATATTTTTCATCATCCTCGCCTTAAATGATGATATTATTGAATATCTTTGGCCAGAAAGCAAAAGATGAATGATTTTGATGAATATCTTTGGCCCAGTAGAATGATTTTGATGAATATTTTTGGATGAAAAAAGATGAATTTTTCGATGAATATCTTTGGCCCGTAAGAAAAAAGATGAATGTGTGTTTAGATGAACATGATTAATAATCGTGAATGTCCTCGCCTCAGAAAAAAGGATGAATATTTGATCCCGTATATATATCGATTGATGTTACAGGATAAAAAATATAGACGATGAACTTTAAAATTCATACATGTAAGATAGTAGTTTGCATTCTCTACTTAACTCTTCTAATGAATTATTATTTTTCACCGCATAATATTGATTTAAAACTTGTTGTCTATTGTATTCTATTATATTTTTTCCCCGTGAAGACTAACGATAATTTTGTTGTATATTATCTTAGTCATAATATTCTTTATCGGGCTAGTTGAGCTCACCCTTTTCCTTTTTGTTCCATTTTTTTCTTCTCGTGAGAGGCGTAGAATATAAATAGTATTTAGCCTGGGTAATGGAATGAAGGTTCTAGGAGAGTTGTTTAGTAGTCCTCACCATTTTTGTAAAATAATGTATCAATAATTATGATGAGGATTTATTTGTATGTGGATATTGTCTAGATGGCAATATCTCAGTATTTAAACTCACAGCTTTACTATTGTAATAATAAAGTTGTAGTTGTTTTCGCACTGTATTGACAACTCGTAATGGGTGATGTATACCTTTGGGGGTGTCACGCTTGGTATCGTAGCTTAGGATATGATCTCCCATGAGATCGGGAATGTAACCAGAGGGGAGAGACGAGTAAATCCTTCGCTAAAGGTGTCCTACCTAAGCTTATTTGTTAGTTGGTCAAGATATAGGATATTATGTGATATATTGATTTCTTAATTAACCCTTGTTTTATGACAAGATTTGAGAATGTCGATCGAGAATATTAACAATGGAAATGAGACGTGGAGACGCTCAGACTCACCAACGAGGAGAACGCAACAGTCGGTAATGTTCCTCCCGTGAACAACACCACCGAAAGCAGATGATGAACGAGGGATGTTTAGAAGCTTTTGCATAGCTCATGCAAAATCGCATTTGGGAGACTCGTGTTCAAAACATAGAGGAAATGATAAGAATTCACACGTTGTCACAAACCAAGCAGCTCAAAGAGTGGGACCACCGTAATTTAAGGGAAAGCCCGATCCGATCATGGCGGAAACATGGGTCAAGCAAATTACCAAGATATTCGATGTCTTGGGATGCACGGAGGAATGAAGGTTCCATTCGCCACCTTTATGTTCCGTGGATGAGGCGCATCATCGGTGGAGTCTCGTGGAAGTTGCACTCCATCCAACAAGACAAAGATGTCTTGGGAGACATTTCAGAACTATTTAATGACAAATACTTTTCCGAAAGTGTTCGCTATATGAAGGAAGTGGAGTTTATTAGATCGAGCAGTAACAACATGATTTGTCTCAAAGACGAGGCTAAGTTTGCAGAGTTATCTGTGTTTCAGCACCTCATTTGGTGGAGAATGAGGAACGATGACGCGGATGTTTCGAGAGGTTTGAAACCCTAAGATACGCCAAGATCTCATCTCTCATAAATTTTCTTCTATTCAGATGTTGTTAATGTGGCTCAATTGTTAGAGCGAGATAACGAGTACTGGCCAACCGAGGTACCACAATCGTGGATCATACCGAGATAAGCAACCAACAAAACAACAATAACCAAAGTGGAGAAAGAAAAAGGCGGACAAAATGGTAACCACTCCTGGTGGTAATCATGGCCATGAAAATAGAAGAAGCGAAAGTCAGAGGAGATTTTAAAAAGAGGAGATTTAACAACCACTATGTGAAGACGATAAAGGCCAAAAAAGAATCGGTTCAAGTGGAGGAGAACCACCACCCATTATATGCTATAAATGCGAAAAAGAGGGACATATCACCAAACCAAACCGCCCACAACAGCCAAGTGTATGCTATAATTGTGGAAAGGAAGGACATATCGCCGAGATTGCATTTCAGATAAAACCTAGTTCATGGGGATTTGACTCAAAAGATCGTCCCTGTAAAAGTCAAAGTCAACTGCCTCGAAGAGCTTTGTCAGGATCGGTCAAAATGCGAGGAACCCAAACGAGGTGATCACTGTAAGCTATTTATAAATTCTTGTGAAGTTTATACTTTACTAGATACCGGTGCATACCCATTCATTTATCTCTCCTACTTGTGCTCAACGCTTAAACTTGACCGAGAAATTAGACTTTGACCTATCTCGTGGAAACTCCGTTAGAGAAACTTTCATCACATCCATCGCTTATAAATCTTGTTTGATTCAAGTTGGCACCATCACCTTACCGCTGATTTTATCTCTTTAAAGATACTTGCTTTTGATGTGATTTTAGGATTGATTGGTTAACTACTCATCATGCCAAAATTGATTGTTTTCGTAAGGTTGTTAGCTTTCATATTCCTAAACAACCCGTTGTATTTAATTCAAGCAACTAAACCATTAAAATCAATCATATCATATCTAATCATAAAGCTATTCGCTTATTAAAAAACGGATGTCAAGCTTTCTTAGCCCATGTTATGGATTTGAATAAAGACACGCCAAATTTGAATAATATTCCCGTTGTTATTCGACTTTCCCGACGATTTCAAGAACTTCCCTGCCTCACCCCGTAACGTGAAGTTGAATTCTTTATCGACCTTGAACCCGTACAAAGCCCATTTCTAAAACCCCATATCGAATGGCTCCTATTGAACTTCAGAGTTAAAGGTCCAACTATGTGAATTGTTGACACATCGGTTTCATCTGGCCCCAAGACATCTCCTCGGGGTGCCCTGCTTTATTCAGAAAGAAGAAAGACGGAGTATGCGATTTTGTATCGACTATGGAATTGAACCATGTCACCATCAAGAATAGGTATCCTCACCTCAGATTGATGACTTGTTTGACCAGCTTGCAAGGAGCACAATTTTTTCAAAAATCGATCTTCGCTCGATATCATCATCACCAAGATTAGAATCGAGGATATTCCAAAGACCGCTTTTTAACTCCCCAGACGGCATTATGAATTTTTAGTCATGTCTTTTGATTGACTAATGCTCTCGCGCGCTTTCATGGATATGATGAATCGAGTATTCAAAGAATATTTGGATAAATTCGTTGTTGTTTTATTGATGACATCCTCATATATTCCAAAAGTCGTGGAAGATCATGAGCACCATTTGAAGTCGGTACTCCAAAGGCTTCGTGAAAACAAGCTTTATGCCAAGTTAAAGAAATGCGAAGTTCGCTCGAGAAGAAGTAGCATTTTTTGGGCACGTGGTGTCAAAACATGGAGTATCCGCTGACCCGGCCAAGATTGAAGCAATACAAAGTTGGGAGCAACCAAGACTATGGATCAAGTACGAGCTTTTTGGGCTTAACCGGTTATTATCTGAGATTCGTGGAAGGGTTTTCTAATCGCTACTCCATTAACTCCGCTTAACTCTAAGGATACAAAATTGCTTGGAGAGCCAAGAACGCGAGAAGAGTTTCCAAGAGCTTAAGAGAGACTTATTTCTAAGACTGTTTCTAACAATACCATCCGTACTTGATGGATTTGTTATTCACAAAGCCGATGCTTCAGCAAAGGGTTAGGATGTGTTCTCATGCAACATGGGAAAGTCATAGCCTATGCCGCCTCGCGACAACTTAAAGAATATGAGAGGAATTATCCTACTCATGATCTAGAGTTGGCAAAGCAGCTTTTTCGCGCTTAAAGATATGGAGGCACTATCTATATGGGGAGAAAGTGGAGATATATTCGCACCATAAAAGCCTTAAATATTTCTTCACTCAAAAAGAACTCAACACGCGGCAAATGACGCTGGCTCGAGCTATTGAAAGACTACGACCACACTATTCAATACCATCCCCGAAAAGTTTAACGCGGTAGCCGACGCTGCTGAAAGTAGAAGATCATATGCAGGAACGAAAGCGATGATGTCAAGTATACGACAGAGCCAACTTTAATAGAAAAAGTTAAGGTTGCTCAAGCCACCGAATCTTGAGTCGATGCATATGAAGAAGAAAGTACAAGAAGGTGCTATTCCTAAGCTTAGAATCGATGAAGAAGGAATACTTCGAGTCCACTCTGCACTTTGTGTTCCTAACGATTCTCGATTTGAAGTACAAGATCATGATGGAGGCACACAATACACCATTTGCAATCCATCTCTCGAAGTACCAAAATGTATCGTGATCTTCACATACATTTTGGTGGAACAATATGAAGAGAGAGATTGCAAAGTTTATCTCAACATGTTTAACTTGTCAACGGTAAAGCGCGAGCATCAAGTGCCTAAGGGACCATCAGAACCACTTGAGATTCCAAATGGAAGTGGGAACACATTACCATGGATTTCAAGTTACGGGTCTTCCCACGGCTTTTCAAGGCATAAATGCTATTTGGGTTATTGTTGATAGATTAACCAAGTCTCGCACATTTTTTGCCGATACGGAGACTTATTCTCGAACGCCTGCTAAGTATGTATGTAAATGAGATTGTGAGGTTGCATGGCATGCCAAGATCCATAGTTTCGGATCGTGACCCAAGATTCACTTCAAGATTTTGGGTTAGCTTGCAAAAAGCTATGGGCACGGATTTATTTATCTGGGCTTTCGCATACCATCCTCAAACCTGGACGGACAATCAGAGAGGACTATTCAAACTCTTGAAGATTTATTAAGACTCGTGGTCCTAGACTTCAAGGGCGCTTGGGATAAGTATTTACCATGGTGGAATTCTCCTACAACAACAAAGCTTATCGTGCAAGTATAGGTGTGGCTCCATATGAAGCATTATATGGACGAAAGTGTCGCGCTCCAATATGTTGGGATGAGGTGGGTGAAGCAACATTGTTGGGACCCGAAAGTTTAAGACGTATGATCACCGAAAAGATCCAAATGATTCGACAACGATACAAACCGGCACAAGATCGATAAAAAGAGTTATGCGGATCTTCATCGAAAGGACGGGAATTTAGTATGGGGATCATGTATTGTCATGAAGGTTGCCCCATGGAAGGGAGTTACAAGATTTTGGGAAGAGAGGAAAGCTCAATCCACGCATTTATCGGGTCCATTTCAAATTTTCGACCGAGTAGGAAATGTAGCCTATAGACTCGCTGCTACTCTCCAAGTATGTCTCGTGTTCATAATGTGTTTCACATATCCGCATTTCAGAAATATGTGAAAGACCCAACCACGTTATCGAAGTTAGAACCGGACGAGATAGCCAAGACTTAACGATGAGGAGGTACCGCCAAGATCTTGGATAGAAGGAGCATGTCCTACGACGAAGGTCATACCACAAGTTAAAGTTTTGTGGAGGAACCATGCTATAGAGGAAATGACCGGGAATTGGAAACGAAATGAAAGCGAGGTATCCTCACCTTTTCAAACACTGTGTACGTATGTCAATTTCGAGGACTAAATTTCATAAGGAGGGAGGTCAGAAGACCCCAAATAATTAATAAATGAAATTTAATTTTTCTATTTATTATTTTGAAATAGTAAGGGTTGATGTGATTAATGTGGATAGTTATGGGTAAAATACGCAAATATTTCAAAATAAGCAAGTGGTTATAAAATATTCATCATTGTTTGAGAATATTCGCTTGGTCGTGGAATATTCAGATCGCTTTGGGAATATTCGTACGATCATGCCAAAAGCCATGTGTGGGCCCCATAATAACTAAAAAGCGATTGGAGGAAGAAAACGACAAATATAAGTTGTTTAAAAATAATAACTACAGAAGTTGTTACCGCTTATAATCGCTGAATACCCTATGGTTAAAACACAAGAATACGCTATTGTCAGCACAAGAAGACAAGATACCAGATTGCACCAATTATTGATTCTTACGTAAGAAGGCACTACTCAATAATGGTTAAAGAATTATCGCTCAAAGATTTTATTTTATTGGTTCAATAATTGTCATGTTGATATTTTATATTGTCGTTGTTTCAATAATTGTCATTACACAAGATTTTTCATTATCGAAGCAATAATTCATATTATCCTAATAATATTATTAGATAACATTATTGGCAATGTCTAGAAAGTTCTCGCTTTCAAGGAGAGGTTTGGTCACCTAATCAAGGCTACCAAGAAGGAGAAATTTTATCGAAAGCCCCTCTTTCCTCGAACCGCCTCGTTGTCAATATTGGATTCTCGTAATATTATTGTGAATAATTAATTATTGATTCATATGATGAGGAAAATATTGATTTTATGTGGATATAGATGGAGAAAATTTTAATGTGACAATTGTTGAAAATTAAAATTTTATCTTTTTCTCGATAAAATAATTCATTTTATATATATATTATTATATTTTAATAATATAATAATGGTGATATTTTTACAAACTAATGTGGGATATATGAGTATACGAGGAGGAAGAGTATTTTTGTTGCAATAAATGTTTAAAACATGTTAAACATGCTCTGTGGACCCCATTTATCGATCGAAATTTGATTATACCTCTAAAATCACCCGCTTATGGATTTTTACCAATTTCGCTTTGAATTTGGAAAAACTTTTTCTTCGCAAAGTTGTAGAGAATTGAATTTCCTATAAAAACTCGCGAGATTCGAATTTTCTCGATAAAAGGGCTATTTATTGTGAATTATTGAAGTTCAAGTTCAAATAATTGATTTTTGAAGTTTTAATTATTTTAAATTATGAAAAACGTTTTTTTTCATTAAAGGTGGGGCTTGTATGTGATGAAAATGCTGAATTTCAGATCTTAAAAGTGTGTAGAGAAAATTTAATATATATTAATATTTTATATTAAATTTTTCTTTGTGTTCTAAGCATTTTCCTATAAATAGGGTGCTTAAGTTAGAATTGAAAATTACACCGTAAATCAAGTTTTCTCTCTATATTATCGAGTTTATTCTTGTGAGTATTTTGAGTATACTTTGAGTATTATATACTATGAAAGTTCAAGTTATAGCCTATATCCAAAGATTCAAAGCTAGTAAGTATCGATCTTCCGAGGTAAGTGGATATATTTTTTTCAGTAATGATATTATTTCTTCAATATCATTATGTCAAATATTGATCTCAAGTTTTTATCAAATTTGGAACTTTTGGTGTCTGAGTTACTATTCACGATACTATTAGACTATTCACGATACTAGACTATTCACTTAATACTAAGACTATTCATCTAAAAAATGAAAATTTTTCTTTTCGTCTCAAAATATCTATTCTGGATACTAGCTTTGATTGTATCCATGTTTTGATCATTCTTGAATTTTACACCACTATGATTATTTTTGAGGTATTTTTGGACGTGGATAAAACAAAGTACTTAATCCTTAATCCTTAATCCTTGTCATTTTGTTTCATCGATTCGCTTTTAAAATATTTTTCATTTTCATCATCCTCATATTTAAATGATGATGATATTATTGAATATCTTGAATATTCAGTAAGTAAAAAGATGAATGATTTATGATGAATATCTTTGGCCTCAGAAGCAAAGAAAAAGATGAATGATTTTCGATGAATATCTTGGGCCCAGAAAGCAAAAGATGAACAGTGTTTAGATGAACATGACTAATCGGGTGAATGTCCTCGGCCAGTAGTAAAAGGATGAATATTTGATCCCGTATATATATCGATTGATGTTAAGGTGGATAAAAAAATAGACGATGAACTTTAAATTCATACAAGTAAGATAGTAGTTTGCATTCTCTACTTAACTCTTCTAATGAATTATTATTTCACCATGTAATATTGATTTAAAACTTGTTGTCTATTGTATTCTATTATATTTTTCCTCGTCAAGACTAACGATAATTTTGTTGTATATTATCTTAGTCATAATATTCTTTATCGGGCTAGTCGAGCTCACCTTTTCCTTTTTGTTCCATTTTTTCTTCTCGTGAGGCGTAGAATATATGAGTATTTAGCCTGGGGTAATGGAATGAAGGTTCTAGAGAGAGTTGTTTAGTAGTCCTCACCATTTTTGTAAAATAATGTATCAATAATTATGATGAGGATTTATTTGTATGTGGATATTGTCTAGATGGAAATATCTCGTATTTAAACTCACAGCTTTACTATTGTAATAATAAAGTTGTAGTTGTTTCGCATCATGTATCGACAACTCGTAATGGGTGATGTATACCTATTTTCGTAATGTCGTGTATAACTATCCTCGAGCCAAATCACTAAACAAAAATCTTTGGGATATAACGTGGCCAGAGGTAAGCTCATCTCGCACCACCCTACGCCCCAATCCGGTGAGGGGTCATTAACCGTCGACTCATGTCCCCAAAGCCGTATACGCACGCAGTGCGTCGATGTGAAGGATGCGATCGTCAACCGTGCATACTCCTCCAGGGTAGGAGTCAACTCCTGGGTCCCAAATTGGAAAACTTGCCTCTCCGATACCCAATTCTCCAGTATGCCATCCACGAATCATGTGGGAACCTGAAACATCAACATGGTCATAGTATACTGCAACAAATGATCTACGATCACCACATCGATGGTGACATGCTATCATACCACGATCGATAATACCGATGCCACCAATAATGGTGGGGTATGATCAATCTGACTAACTCGTCGAAGAAGACATCCACATGCAGCCGATGTCATAAGACCATCAACGGGTCAATGCTGAATATCTCTGGAAATACATACATATGCATAACATGATACACGCATTGCAGGTAATAGATGGCAATATGATATAGGGAATAAAAAACTGTGCATACATTCCTAAGTATATCAACATCTATATATATCATCTCTGTACAACTAAAAATACAGGGAAATGGGGCACAAACGCCCTACTACTAACAGAGGCCTATCAAAAGATATAGCGAGAATAGGGCACAGCCACCCAATAGCTGATAGAGGCCTATCAAAAGATATAACGAGAATACACATCAAAAGAAGACAATGGTGTTAGTATCTATATCATCAATCATGTCCACCTGATGTAACTCCTCCTGAGTCACTGGATCTCTATCAACAGGGATGTCAGGTCTATACAAAGGAGGATCTACGCTGGCAAAACCAAATGGGTCATCTGAGGGGCTAGCGCCTGAGCTGGAAGGATCAAATGAATCTGTCTCTGCCGGATCTCTGCCCAAATACCGGATAAAGAAATATGACCGGTCCAACTGTTGGGTCAAACTGTCAATCTGTGTCACATGAGTTGGATCTCGAACACAGGCTAGCCAATTCATTATCATCACGGATCCTGGAACCAAATCCCCCATGAACTGAGTGGCGCGGGTCTGAGCTTCAATAGTGCGAGGGAACCACCAACGCTGGAATATCTCCTGAGTGCAGGGGCCCTCTGATATTGTAAAATCGTGTACCCCCAACAATGGGATGTCAATGACGGGTGACTGTGATACAAGCCAATGACACCTGGCAGGAGGAAGATCGGCATACGAATCTCCCCTATGGTGCTCCTAATAGCACACTCTCCTAAATAGAGCTCCCATCCTCCATCTGTAAAGAGAGGAATTCTCCGGGTGGAGACCACATACTCGACACCAGTCGGGTACCCATCCTCAAAACTGATGGCCAAATGTTCCCTAGAATAGGGAATCCATGTGATGATATCAGCTGTCAACAACTCCGATTTAGAAGCACAATAAGTAAAACCCTCATTCTGAGAACCTCTTCCAAAGATGGAATGATTCCATTGTCGTCCTCGTGGATAGGTATCTAAACCTAACACGCTCACATGGCGTAGACATGGAAGCCTCTCATAGGCCCAAAACTGCCAACACAAAGGCACACATCTGCGGTCAGTAAACACTCTTAACCTATACATGGGAAACGACAACAGAAATACTCACCAGCAGGAAGGGGTAGAATCCTAACCAAGCCTCAGTTAAACCCTGCGAGAGCATACGCATGCCCATGAGGAAATAGGCAAATGAATAGGAACCCCAATCATACTCTCCAATACGGTCCACATGACGTGTGGCGCTAACCAAAGCGATCGACACCGTAGAAGAGTTATCTGCTATGAAGCAGCCTCTAATGATCATCAGGAACAATCGTCAAAGAATGCGATCCCTGACTCTGACATCATCAGGCATGGGCTCGCTCAATATCCCACTCATAGCATCCACGCTCAAAGGACACATGACGCCGCAGATTCGCGCTTTGGCGTCTCCGCCGAACTCTAACAAGGATCGGCGGCGGTAGGGGTAATATTTGCCATGAAAGGCACTGGCTCCCCTCCAAACTCCATACCTGTGATAAACTGCCAATCCATCAACGTCATCATCACCTCACAGTCCAACAGATGGAGTGACTGAGTCTGATGAAACCATCACTCAGATAATGCTCTGAGATAACCCCAATGACAACGACGGGGAAGGATGGAAAAGAATGCTCCAAAACCCCAGTCATGCACAATCGCTCTATAGTCAGGATGAAGAACCTGGTATATGGAGTGTATGCTAAACCAATTCCCTTGAGGCTGTGTGAAGCCATGAACCTACATGAAATGCAGATCAACATCAAAATCCTTTACCCCTCATCAATAGGAAAGAAGTAAGATCAAGATCTAACGTCATACCTCGTTAGCCTGTAAATACATCGAGGGATGTCGACTCAAGTCACCCAGAAGCTCTGGGTTTGCCACCTGAATACTTGGGAGGTCCCTACGGGGAACATGTACAGCAAGAGCGGGGTCCGCAACCGGAACATCCTCCTCCTCGTCCTCAACGTCCGGCACATCAACCTGGACTGGACGTATCACCGCCTCCACCAATCGCTGAGGCTGTCTAATAGAACGGGGTTAAGGAACTTCTGAAGCCCTCCTCCGTACACCAGAAGTGGTCCTACGGGAACTACTCGGCTGATCCGGATCCATAATATCTGGACAACAAGTCTCCAAATCACCTCAGAAAGGGTGTGATATTTCCTGACTTGGAGCTTTTCAAAATGCATTTTATGAGTACATGCATGCATGCAGTACTTTAACACACATCTACAGTGGAGTTAAAATTGCATGACTAATTAAATGTATACATTTTGAATTTTTTTTTGCCATAGTCTCCTTTGTAAATCGGACTATCCACATGCACATAGGCATGACTAGGTGGCCATTCAATAGCACACTTGCCCAAAGTCATATACATAATATATGCATTAAAAATCAAAATAATCAATACATAAGGTTAACCTCAATAACAGGAGTACTTTGCCTTTTTACCTTTTGCTCATTGGGCCTCAAATAGGACAAAAATAGCAAAAAAGGTGCCAATTTGACTGTCTCAAAAGTCAAAATTTTCCACATCATTATGTTCAGCATGGTTTAATACTAACATTTACTATGTTGAATATTTTTTATCAAGTCATTTGAGCATACATAATCACTACTATGTGTTTAGATGCATTTCATATGATAAGTCATTTTCCAACGGATAAAAACTGGAAAAAAGGACATGCATACGTTACCAGGATAGTGTAGAACACTTGTACGGTGATGAAATTTGCGAAAATCGCGAACTCGCGAGGATCGAAGGAGAACTCTCAGATTTTTCTTCGCGGCACAAGTTGCAAATGACTTATGAGATCAACTCGCAGGATATAAGTATCCATTGTTGGGTAGCGAGTCAACTGCCGCGATCAATTTGGTGTACCTGCGACACCCTCATGTGGGTCCCACCCCTCCGACTCGGTCCAGTTTGAGTTGCAAAGGAGTTCTTACAGACTGAAAAGGTTAAATTAGGGATAAAAACGCTACGCGATTGAGTAGAATAACTTACAAATCCTGGTCTTCTCAGACTGAACCTTGGGTATGTCCATCATTTATTGGTATTCGCCCAAACATAGGGTACACTATCGATGATTTCAAATGCTATCACCACGCCGCAAGCAATACTTTACGCAGTCCAATTTCGCCAATTCAGGTCTATACCTAATTTAAAACATTCTCGACGGGGTCACAACGCAAGCTCGAGAATCGGATCCTGACAGGGTCACATCGCAAGCTCAAGAATCGAGATCCCAACGGGTTCACAACACAAGCTCGAGAATCAAATCCCGTGAAGTCACAACGCAATATCAAAAGCGGATCCCCAATGAAGGTTACAACATGTTCATCCGTTGACACACACATCAACGAAGGTCAAGCAGCCTTGACATTAGTATGACCATTGGCAAGTAAATCCAATGAAGCGTCGGAAGCCATCCGATGTTATCATCCGTTGAAACACGCATCAACAAGGTTACAACGCATTCCCCGGCTGGGGGTCACCACACGTTATCTTCCCTTGATGTATCAATGAAGGTCAAGCAACCTTGACGGTATTTCAGTCGATGGCAAGTAAACCCATCGAGGCATCGAAAGTTGTTCGATGATTGCGTTCTGGTATTATTCACTCCTCAGCGGATCCTCGGCGGGGTCACAACGCATGGCAGCCGTTGATTAACGCGTCAACGAAGGTCAAACAACCTTGACAATCTACCCCACATGGTTTTCATACATTGATTCACATGTCGGTGAAGTACACATCAACGAAGGTTAGGCAACCCTGACAGCATATGTTGTTGGCAGTAAATCCAACAGAACATTGACATATCCCGGCGATACAAACCAGGAAAAAGTCAGCATCATCAAAGAGGATCAATGATGGAATATGTTATACACATCCTCAAACAGACAAGGCTTTATCCCCACAGATCTCTTACACATAAGAGGCACCTCTTCTGAATCAAGTCTGTATAAAAGATTAATGACTTTGGTGATATCCCCAACCTCAACATCTGAACAGATTCAGATCACACATCCAATTGAGTCATAGTTGCCAATCCTCGGTAAAAGTTACAAGGATTTGGTGATCATCCCCAACATGTTGGGCAACAACCCCGCACACATGCATCATACATTTGCATTATGTTGCATTTTTCATGTGTCTAGGATTCTTTATCCTACCCATGCATTGCATTGCATGAGTATGATAAAGAGGGGCATCTGTAGACACTCGAAATATTCTGCACACCTGTCACTGACATTGCAGGAATGCAGTCCAGTCTGGGTACTACCGAAAGTTCAGTCTCAACACAAGAGCACACACCGGGAGTAACAGTTCCAACCTCGGAGATAACCCCGAGGCATGCAGTTCCAACACTGGATATTCCAGCGGAGAAGACCGATTAATCTCGGAGATAACCCCGAGGTATCCAGTCTCAGTCCCAACATTGGGAATAACAACTATCAACCTTGGAGATAACCCCAAGGAATGCAGTTCTGGCGATAACCCCGGAAATGCTTGTTTCAAGTGCATGCAATCAACTTCAACCTTGACACTCCAACCGAGGCACTGAGGACCATACCCAGAGATAATACCGGGAGGACATGTTCACCTCAGAGATGATATTGAGGACCTTCAACACTTGCAGCGGTCAATCTCAAAGAATGACCCCGAAAGCAACGTCGCTTTACTTAGCCCAAATCTCCATGATGACTCGGTGAGGTTAAAGTCGTCATCTCGCCAACTCAAAGCCACATCACGTCGTCTCAATATCTCATACATACATTTCTACACCATGATGTCCCACAAGAATCTAGGGAAACCAATCCCAAGTGACTATTGTGCAGGGTAACGGATAGAATTTAAAGCCTGAATACCGGAGGGCACCGTCCCATCTTCATGACTTCGTACAACCTCTAATCTCATGCCATTGTACAAATCTGGACAACAACGGTCCAAAATAGGTCCTACATACCTCAGTCGGATGCCCGGATTGCGATTCTGAAAGTTCGAACAGACATTGCAGTGCCTACGTGCACGTACTGCGAGACGACCCGACCCGAAAAACCCGGGGCAACCCGGGAAGCCACAGGTACACTTGCGGCTCCCCCCTCTATTAATAGAAGGCTTGGGGTGGCCATTTTAAGAAAAAAAAAGAGGCAAGGAAGCCCTGTCAAATTTGCTCCGTACTTACAATATACTGAGTGCTTTCTCATTTTATACACTTGTGAGCTCACATATAGCTGCTTTTGTACCGGCGGGAGCTGAGTTTCATCCACTTTAAAGTTATAGAAGCCTTCTTTGGCAGCCCACTGTAAGCCTTCTCACACACTATAAAGCCTTTCTCTTCATCTTTGCACACACCCTTCTTCACGTTGAGAGTCGTGTTGCGTGTGTTTGCCCGGACTTCGGTTCGTGGTTTTATTTTTAGTTTGTATATACATATATATATATATATATATATATATATATATATATATATTTATATATATGGACTAACATTACCGAAGTTATGCCTCGATTGAGCCTAGACTTGATTAGGGGGCGTTAATTTGCTTTAATATATATATATATATATATATATATATATATATATATATATATATATATATATATTAAGCGTGTGTCGGACTTTGTTTGATGAGCCTGGATTTTACACCCTGAACGTTTATTCGCTTATATATATATATATATACGAACTGTTGTCGAACTCTATTCGATGAGCCTGGATTTTACATCCGGTGCATTTATTGCATTTATATATATATATATATATTCGTCCCATCTGGAGTTTATTTCGTGGTGGTTGATCGCTTTTACAGTTTTCTTTACGTTTCGTCCTTCCTGGAGTTTACTTCATGGAAGTTGATAACTTTTACAGCTTTATTTACATTTCGTTCCGCCTGAAATTTCCTCCGTGACGGTTGATACCTTTTACAGCTTTATTTCCATTTCGTCTCGCCTGGAGTTTCCTCCGTGATGGTTGATAGTTTTTACAGCTTTATTTATATTTTCTGATCCCCCATGGAGGTGCTTCGTGGTGGCTGATCATGTTTGTTTATATATATTTACAGCTTTTATATATATACCTGCTTACTGCTTTCATATAAATTGCGGTATCATGTGAGCCTAGGAATCAAGCGATCATAGATTCAGCCTATTGGATCTAGATTCGGTTCCCGTGAAGGACATTGTCAGCTATAAGCAGCTTGTAAATTATTCTGCGGTGTCTGAATTTCCTCAAATGGTTTTCATACCCATGAGGAAATCAGCATTATTTTTGTACATTATTTTCTTACAGATGCTTCGCATCTCGAAAATAAAATCAATCAAGCCGAACACTTAATAAAATAGAAGTGTAAAAAGGTCTCAATTACTATTGAGCATTAGGGTTTGAAAAACCTCTTTTATGAAACATCACTGCCATATCTTGCTAAAATTGAATTTTTACATAAATTCAAACCTTGTGTATATAGGTGCGAACGAGGCCTCGTACCACTTCCAAATAAACAGCACATTGACCCACACACACACACATTCAGATAATAGGTTCTTGAAAAGAGGCGATCACCGTGGTAACACGAATGTCGGGGGGTGCCTAACACCTTCCCTCTGCATAATCAAGTCCCCGGACCCTAATGAATCTCGGTTTTGAAATTCAGTTTAAAAATGTCACATCATTGGGTCAATGTGCAAACCTTTTCTCGGTTGTGTTGGTACAACCATTTAAAAAACCAACTGGCGACTCTTAACAGTCCATCGTCGACATTATACATGTCGGACCTTTTTCACTTGTTTTTTCAAACAAATCTCACCTAAAATGAGAACACCAAAGAACAAGTAACGGAAAGGGACAACTAAAAATCCCGACGTCGACATTCTTAATACAATTATATATTGTCATACTGTTTTATAATGTATTAAAAAAACTTCAATAGTCACATACCATCACTCTATTCATCTGTTATCCCCGCTCGACCCAGCTACACTTTTATAACCTGAAAGGAATTATGAAGCAAAAGGGTGAGCACAAATAGCCCATTAAAGAATATTATGACTAAGATAATGTAGAACAAATTATCTTTAGTCCTCAACAGGGAAAAATATGATAGAATATAAAAGATAACAAGTTTTAGATCAACAACTGCAGTGGAAACAACAATCCATTAGAAGAGTCAAGTATAACATAATGTCTACTATCTCCTCCAAATTAAAAGTTCATCATTAATATTTCATCCTTGTAATACCCATCAACAGTTCTTTGTTGTACCCAAGATAAAGAAAACTTTCATCACCTGTCTTCACTTGAACCACCAAAGATTATAGTTAAATTCACAATTCATGTTTATAATAATGTAAATCAATAGTTTGTCCTTACCACAAAGTCTTAATAGAACTTTCGCTCAATGTCCTTGCTACAAAGGCTACAAACACTCAATAATCATATCATTTTTACACCTTACACCAAAGACATTCAAATGTAACAAAAATGGTCATGATCATATCAATCAATTGTCTATCTTTGCACTACTGGCCAAAGATATTCAACTGTAATATCAATGGTCATGATCATACCAATTAATTGTCTATCTTTGCACTACGGGCCAAAGATGTTCAACTGTAAAACCAATTATCAACAGTTCACCTTTGCACTACGGACCAAAGACATACAACTGTAAAACTAATGGTTATGATTATACCAATACACAATTTCGGTCATGATTATACCAATACACAATTCCTATTCATAATCATACCAATCAACCGTTCATCTTTGCACTATGGGCCAAAGATAACATTTTAACACAAATTTAAGTCCGATGATTATAACAATGATATAACGAATCAATCAAGTGAGATCAAGGATAAATATTAGAGATTTATAATTCAATTTATCCAGAGTTCAAGAATATCCAAATTGTCAACATGATAACTTTAATACCCCCAAAATAGGTATACATCACCCATTCTGAGTCGCCAAATACATGATACAGAAATAATTACAACTTCATTATTACAATTGTCGTGCAAAATACGACAACACATATACTGTGAGTTTAAATACAAATATTATCTTCTAGGCAGTATTCAAACTTAAAAAAGTCCTCATTAAAATTATTGATACACTATTTTACAAAATAGTGAGGACTGCTAAACAACTATCTTGATCCATCATTCCATACCCCGACTAGTTTCCGCTATATTCTCTCCTCATGAGAAGAAAAATGGAACAAAAATGAAAATGGTGAGCTCAACTAGCCCAATAAAGAATATTATGACTAAGATAATGAACAACAAATTATCGTTAGCCTTCAACAAATCAGATAAAATATAATGGACAACAAGTTTTAGATCAATATTCACAGCGAAATAATAATTCATTAGAATAGTTAAGTAGAGAATGAAATCTACTATTATCTATGAATTTAAAAGTTCATCATCAATATTTTATCACTGTAACATCAATCAATATACATCTTGAATCAAATATTCATCTTTGCACTACGAGCCAAAGATATTCATTTGTATCACCAGTTGGTCATGTTCATTGTGACGCCCCCAAAATAGGTATACATCACCCATCTTGAGTCGCCAAATACATGGTACAAAATCCAAATACAACTTAATAATACAACTGTCGTGTAAAATACGACAAAACATAAACTGAGAGTTTTAATACGAATATTATCTTCTAGACAATATTCAGCTCAAATGGAGTTCTCAATACATTTATTATCATACTATTTCATAGAATGGTGAGGACTACTAATGCTATCATCTGGACCGTCACTCCGTTCCCCGACTAGTCCCAGCTACGTTCTCATTTCTTGAAGAGAACAATGAAAGCAAAAAGGCGAGCTCAACTAGCCCAGTAAGAAATATTATGACTAAGATAATGCAGAATAATTTATCGTTAGCCTTCAACAATGTTAAACTGATAAAATATAACAAACATCAAGTTTAACTGCAGTGGAACAAGCAATCCATTAGAAGAGTCAAGTAGAGCATAAAATCTACTATCTTCTATGATTTAAAAGGGTTTTTCATCACTTTTATCGCTGAGACTCAGCTTAATAAATAATCCACATCATCGAATCACCCCTGCACTATGGCCAAGGATTTTGTTTAGTATCACGACCACAAATTATCCATGCACTACGGCCAAGGATATTCGTGTATTCATCAATGGTCATGATCATGCCAACAACTGTCCATCAATGCACTACGGGCCAATGAGGACTTTTACCACATCATTTGTAACATTACGATCATGATTATACTGAATAATTCCTGGTCATAATTGTGAGACCCCAGATTTTATGAATAAATATTTAATTTTCTCAAAATAATTTTTTTAAATATTATGGTGTGGATTTGATATAATGTTATAGTTGTGGGTTATATTTATAAATTTTGCAAAGTACGCAAGTTGTTATATAATATTCGTTTGGTCGGGGAATATTCTTTTAGTTGGGGAATATCCGTACGACGGTACAATTATTGGTGGACCCCCACAACGGAATTATTGTCGAATTGAGAAAACGACAAAAATACTTTATGAAAATAACGGCGGAGGTTTTACTGATTATCACCGTTGAACTACCGGTAGTAGTAAAAAGTACAAAGAATACGCGTGGTTGCATAGTAGCACTACGGTATTGATTATTAATGCTTATGTGAGAAGTCACTCGGTTATACTCAATTATTGCTTCTGATGAATTGTTGCATCATATCTCTCATATTATTGATTCGATTATTGTCACAGTATCATCTGCATAATATGTTATTTTATTAATTCAATAATTGAGACGACAAAGTAATTCATATTATTAAATTATAATATTTACAATGTCTAGAAGTTCTGTCAATGAGAGGTTTGATCACCTAATTGCGTGCCAATAGGGAGAAATCCTTATTGAAAAGCCCCCTCTTTCCTGAGAACGACCTGGTTGTTAAATATTGTGAGTTATAATATTAATGAAAAATGTTATTAAAATTGAAGTTGTGTTCAGAGTTGAATTTGGAGACGCGGACGTGATATTTGAGTCTGGAACGATGAAATTAGTAAAAATAGTCTATAAACACAAAATTTTCCGGGATTCACTATTTGGTCAAAAAGTCAACAGTTGACTTTTTCAGAAAAAGTCAAACTTCGAAATTTTAAAATTTATATTGTTGATAAAAATAGTTTTATTATTTTGGAATTGTTTGTGTTAGTGAAAATCGATATTTATTTCGATAATAATTGTTGTCTGGAGGTTATATTGACCAATCGGGTATTTAACAGGATAAATGAGCAATTGATGGCTATTAATTCACATGATTATAACTATTTGTTCACATGTGTGTACTATTGATTCACATTCTTGTTACTATTAGGGGAGTTGGTGCAAGATTAATAATACTTGCATGACTAAATTAAAAATGGAGGTATAGATGGAGTACTTATCGTAGAATTGTTTTTATCACATGATTAGAACTATTGAGTCACATGATTTACTATTGATTCACATTATTTACTATTAAGGGAGGTGGTGCAAGTTTGATAATACTTGCAGGACTAAATTAAAAATGAAGAAAAAGAGGAAGGTATTATACTGTAATATTTCGAGCCCCAAAACGTGCAATTATCGAAACTATATTTTTCTATAAATAGAAGCTCATTCTTCCTTCATTTCTCACCAATTTACAAAAGCTTTAGAGCAATTATTATAGAGAGAAAGAAGAAGAGAAGTCTACTACCTCACTATTCCAGTATCCAGTTTTTCTAAGGTAGGTAGTATTATTTCTTTCTTATCCATGAAGAGAGTTATTTTCTTTCAATACTCGTAAGGGTTGTTATTCCATTCTTTATTATTCTGTTGGAATAACATGTCTGTGCGGTCTATCGCATGCATGGTGAATTCTTCTGTTATTCCATTCTTTATTATTCATTGGAATAACTCATGCATGCGATGATCTATCGCATGCTTGGTGAATTCTTACGTTATTCCATTCTTTATTATTACATTGGAATAACATATGCTGATTTGGTCTATCGCATACTGGTGAATTCTCTACATTATTCCATTCTTTTTTTTTTACGTTGGAATAACTTTCATGCGTGCGGTCTATCGCATGCTTGGTGAATTCTTTTGTTATTCAATTCTTTATTATTCTGTTGGAATAACCTGTCTACGCGGGCTACCGCATGCATGGTGAATTCTTCTGTTATTCCATTCTTTATTATTCTGTTTGAATAACATGTCTATGTGGACTACTGCATGTATGGTGAATGATCCTTTGTATTCATTCCTTATTAAATTGTGGAAATGAACTGTCTACGTGGATTACCGCATGGAGGGCAAAAATCCATTTGTAGTTTCATATATTCTATTATACTCAGTTGGTTAAAGTTTTAACTTCTATACTCTATGAAATTAGTAGAATATCCTGGATATTTGCGCTTCATCCAGTATCTTTTCATGGAAATATTTTTCTGAGCATTCTTGAATTTTACTCCACAAAGAAGTATCATGTTGACAATTTGGACGTTATTGATGTCTGGATAAATTAAATTATAAATCTTTAAAATTTATCTTGAACTTGTTTTATTGAATTATTATGTCATTGTCATCGTCCTCATGTTTATATTGTGATGAAAGTCATCTTTGGCTTACGTGCATAGATGGACTTGGTATGATTATGACCAGGGATTATTCAGTATAATCATGACCATAATGTGACGAACGATGTGGTGAAAGTACTCATTGGCCTGTAGTTCATTGATGGACAGTTGTTGGTATGATTATGACCAGGGATTATTCGGTATAATCATGACAATTGATGATTACATGAATATCCTTGGCTGTGATGCAGGGATGATTCGATTTTATTTATTAAGCTGAGTCTCAGTGATCAAGTTGATGAAAAACTTTTTAAATCATAAAAGATAGTAGATTTTATGCTCTACTCGACTCTTCTAATGGATTGCTTATTCACCGCAGCTTGTTGATCTAAAACTTGTTGTCTATTATATTCTATCGGTTGTTATATCGTTGAAGGCTAAGGATAATTTATTTCGCATTATCTTAGTCATAATATTTCTTCTTGGGCTAGTTAAGCTCACTCTTTTCTTTCTTTTGTTTCTCTTGAAATGAGAATATAGATGGGACTTAGTCTGGGAACGGATGACGGTCTGTATGGATGGTTGTTTTAGTAGTCCTCACTATTCTATAAAATAGTATGACAAAATGTAATGAGGACTCCATTGAGTGTGGATATTGTCTAGATGACAATATTCTTATTAAAAACTCTTAGATTATGTTTTGTCCTATTTTACACGATCGTTGTATAATTAAGTTGTATTTGAATTTTGTACCATGTATTTGGCGACTCAAGATGGGTGATGTATACCTATTTTGGGGGCATCACATTAGTATCAAAGCTTAGGGATATGATCCTGGCCGAGATGTGAGACAAGAACTAGGAGAGGAGAGGCGGGAATTCCTTCATTGTATGACCTACCTAAGTTTATTTGGTATTTAATTGGTCAGTCAGAGTATAGGGATAATATGTGATATGTTAATTAATTCTTGTTTTGTGGCAGTATTTGAAAATGGCATCCAAAAATGTTGTGATAAGCAATGAAGAACATGAGACCGTTGAGTCACCAACGATCAATACCCAGGATAATGTGCAATAGGAAGACAATAATCCTCCGATGGGATATTCAGAGGCTTTATGCAATTCATGCAACATCAAAGTGAGAGCTGGCCTGCTCAAAATGCGGTGGAAACACTCGGAAACTCGGAGATGGCCACCGCTAAACAGTTAAAGGAGCTGGGACCACCGGAGTTTATTGGAGAGCTAGAACCACTTAAAGCGGAGATGTGGATAAAGCAGATCACCAAGATATTTGATGACTTGGCATGCTTCGAGGAGAAAAAGGTTCCCTTTGCCACCTTCATATTACGAGGAGAGGCAGATTACTGGTGGGAATCAGTAAAACGTACTCAGCCTGCCGCAATCAAAATGTCTTGGGATAAGTTCCAAGATCTGTTCAATGACAAATACTTTCCCGAAAGTATTTGTCACATGAAGGAGGTGGAATTTATCAAGCTGGAGCAAAACAATATGACCATGTCGCAGTACGAAGCTAAGTTTGTCGAGTTGTCTCGGTTTGCGTCCCATTTGGTTGATAATGAGGAGAGAATAACGCGAATGTTTCTGCGAGGTTTGAGACCCAAAATACGTCAATACCTCATTTCTCACAAATTGTGTTTGTATTCTGATGTTGTGAATAGGGTTCAGTTATTGGAGCGCGATAATGAGCCAGCCCAACCGAAGGATAACGAACAACAACACGATAATAATCGTACTGGTGGCAACGACCATCGAAACAACGATAACCATCATGGAGGAAATTATCATTCCAGAAATGGTAACCACTTCGGCGTTAATCATGGCCAAGATAATAGAAGAAATGATTCAAGTGGAAAATTCAAGAAGAGAAGATTTAACGATAATAGAAAGACGTCGACGACAAAGACCAACACCAATACCAAAGAACAAATTCTAGGTATGGAGAACCACCGCCGATTAGATGCTTACTGAGATGCAAGAGAGGAGGGACACATAAGTCCAAACTGTTCACAGCCTTCCAAGGTATGTTTTAGTTGTGGAAAAGACGGTCACATAGCTCGATTTTGTCCTGTAGTGAAATCAAGTCTAGTTGGGACGGTGGTACCAAAGGCGGATACAGACAAAATAAAGTCGGTGGTTTCAGGAAGAGCATTTTTCGTGACTTCTCAAAAAGCGAGTAACCCAAACGAAGTTAGCACGGGTTAGTTAATTATAAATTCTTGCAAAGTCTATACCTTATTAGATACCGGTTCTACCCATTCTTTTATCTCTTTTGCTTGCGCTCAACGTTTAAATTTGACACCGAAGAAATTAGACTTTGACTTATCAGTTGAAACTCCGTTAGGAGAAACCTTCGTTACCTCTACTATTTATAAATCTTGTTGATTCAAATCGACGCTTTCACGTTACCTTTTGATCTTATCTCTTTGAAAATACTTGCCCTTGATGTGATTTTACGAATCGATTGGTTAACTACTCATCATGTTTTTCGTAATGTTGTTAGTTTTCATATTCTTAACCAACCTGTTATGCAAATTCAAGCAACCAAATCACTAAATTCAATCACTGTCATATCAAGCCATAAGTAAAGAGTCCCGAGCCTTTATCCGGTGACTTCCTTGTGTGGAATGTACCGAAGCCAGACTTTTCGTAGGCGATGCTGTGAATGATGGTGGCAAGTTGATAGGTATCAATGTGACGTACTATCCAAGTCTTGGATGAGAGTCACAATTTTGAATGATATTTCTATTGTTAATAAATTTCCTGACGAATTCCTGAAGAACTTCCTGGCCTACCCCTAGAGCCTGAAATAGAATTTTGTATTGACCCCAGTACAAAACCCATTTCTAAAACCTCAAATATTTCTTCACCCAAAACGAACGTAACATGCGCCGAAGACGTTGGCTCGAGATGTGGAAGATTACGATAATACGATTCAATACCATCCTAGAAAAGCAAACGTGGTAGTTGACGCATTGAGTAGAAAATCGTATGCGTTTACGAGTGCGATATTGTTAGCACAAAGACCTATTTCATACGACTTACAAAAGATAGAAATAGAGTTAAAGACTCTAGGGACCCACGTGGTGATATCAAATATACAAGTAGAATCGACGTTAATCGATAAAGTTAAAACCGCCCAAGCTACACACCCAGAGCTGATGAATATGAAGAAGAAGGTTCAAGAGGGTGTTATTCTAGAAGCAAGAGTCGATGAAGAGAGAAAATCTCAACCCTCAATTTAATTGGCCCATTTCAAATCCTCGATCAAGTAGGAACTGTGGCTTATAGACTCGTTTTACCACCAAGTATGTTGCGTGTTCATAACATTTTTCATATATCGATGTTACGTAAATATGTGGACGACCCGAACCACATTATTGAATTAGAACTAGACGAGATAGCAGAAGACCTAACGTTTGAGGAGATACGTGTTAAAATCTTGGATAAGAAGGATCATATTCGACACTCAAAGGTTATATCTCAAGAGTTAGAATCTAAACAAGGTATCCTCACCTCTTCGGCATACCAGGTACGTACGTAAATTTTGAGGGCGAAATTTCATAAGGAGGGGAGATTAATCGCAAATTTTACGAATAAAGATTTAATGTTTTCGAAATATTTTTTTTGAATATTATGGTGTGGATTTGATATAATGTTATAGTTGTGAGTAATAATTACAAATTTTGCAAAGTAAGCATGTTGTTAGAAAATATTCGATTGGTCGGGGAATATTCGTTTTAACAGGGAATATTCGTACGGCGGTACAATCATTGGTGGACCCCACAACGAAATTATTGTCGTATTTAGAAAATGTCAGAATTATCTTTTTATAAAAATAACGGCGGAAGTTTTACCATTAAACTGTTGAACTACCCGGTAGTAAAAGTACAGTAATACACGTGGTTGCATAGTAGCACACGGTATTGATTATTGATGCTTCACGTGAGAAGTCACTCGGTTATACTCAATTATCACACAAGAATTCTTGCATCATATCTCTCATATTATTGATTTAATTATTGTCATAGTATCATATGCATAATATTTTATATTGTTAAATCAATAATTGATATGACAAAGTTATTCATATTATTATTTTCAATATTGACAATGTCCGAAAGTTACATCGAGGAGAGGTTTGGTCACCTAATTGCAAGGCCAATAGGGAGAAATCCTTATCGGAAAGCCCCCTCTTTCCTGGGAATGATCTAGTTGTTAAATATTGTGAGATATAATATTAATGATGAATAAGTTCGAGTTGATTAAAGATGAAATTGATAGTTCTATTGTGTTGGGATTATTAGTGTTAGTAGAAATCGACCTTTATTTCGATAATAATTAATGTCTGGAGGTTATATTGACCAATCGGGTAATTCACCGGATAAATGAGCAATTAATTGCTATTAATTCACATGCTTATAACTATATGTTCACATGTGTGTACTATTGATTCACATGATTTACTATTAGGAGAGTTGGTGCAAGACTGATAATACTTGCATGACTAAATTAAAAATGGAGGTATAGATGAAGGTACTATACTGTAATTAGATTTTTCACATGATTATACTATTAAGTCACATGAATGAACTATTAATTCACATTATTTACTATTAGGGGAGGTGGTGCAATTTTGATAATACTTGCAGGACTAAATTAAAAATGAAGAAAAAGAGAAAGGTATTATATTGTAATATTTCGAGCCCCAAAACGTGCAATTATCGAAACTATATTTTCCTATAAATAGAAGTTCATTCTTCTTTCATTCTCACCAATTCACTAAGTCTCACAAGAGCAATTATTATAGAGAAAAATTATACAGAGAAAGAAGAAGAGAAGTCTACTACCTCACTATTCTAGTATCCAGTTTCTTCTAAGGTAAGGGGTATTCTTTCTTTCGTATTCATGAAGAGAGTTATTTTCTTTCAATACTCGTAAGAGTTGTTATTCCATTCTTTATTATTTTGTTGGAATAACATGTCTGTGCGGTCTATCGCATGCACAGTGAATTCTTTCATTATTCCATTCTTTTTATTATTACATTGGAATAACTTGTTTGTGCGGTCTATCGCATGCTTGGTGAATTCTTCTATTATTCCATTCTTTATTATTCTATTGGAATAACCTGTATGTGCGGTCCATCGCATGCCTGGTGAATTCTTCTGTTATTCCATTCTTCATTATTCTGTTGGAATAACATGTATGTGCAGTCTATCGCATGCCTGGTGAATTCTTTTGTTATTCAATTCTTTATTATTCTGTTGGAATAACCTGTCTACGCGGGCTACCGCATGCATGGTGAATTCTTATGTTATTCTATTCTTTATTATTCTGTTGGAATAACCTGTCTATGTGGACTACCGCATGTATGGTGAATGATCCTTCGTATTCATTCCTTATTAAATTATAGAAATGATCATTTACGATGGATTACGCGACAGCGAGCAAAAATTCATTCGATTTCATATATTCTATTATACTCAGTTAGTTAAAGTTTTAGCTTCTATACTCCATGAAATTGGTAAAATATCCTGGATATTTGCGCTTCATCCAGTATCTTTTCATGGAAATATTCTTCTGAGCATTCTTGAATTTTACTCCACAAAGAAGTATCATGTTGACAATTTGGATGTTATTGATGTCTGGATAAATTAAATTATAAATCTTTAAAATTTATCTTGAACTTGTTTTATTGAATTATTATGTCATTGTCATCACCCTCATTGTAAGACCCCAACTTTTATGAATAAAGATTAAATTCTCTCGAAATATATTTTTGAATATTATGGTGTGAATATGATATAATGTTATAGTTGTGGATATTATTTACAAATTTTGCATAGTAAGCAAGTGGTTATATAATATTCGATTGGTCGGGGAATATTCGTTTTAACAGGAAATATTCGTACGACGGCACAATCATTGGTGGATGCCACAATGGAAGTATTGTCGTAGTTAGAAAACGATAGAATTATCTTTTTATAAAAATAACGGCGAAAGTGTTACCGTTAAAACTGTTGAACTACTACTGTAGTAGTAAAAGTATAGTAATACGCTGTGGTTGCATAGTAGCACTACAGTATTGATTATTGATGCTTACGTGAGAAGTCACTCGGTTATACTCAATTATTGTTTCTGAATGTCTTGCATCATATCTCTTATATTATTGATTCAATTATTGTTACAAAGATAATCGCATAATATGATATATTGTTCAATCGGAAGTCGGGACACTTTTCGGTATTGAGTACTATTCATGAGTTACTATTCACAAGTTACTATTCTTAAGTTACTATTCATGAGTTACTATTCATGAGTTACTATTTATGAGTTACTATTCACGAGTTACTATTCATGAGTTACTATTCACGAGTTACTATTCACCCGGTTACTATTCACTCTAGTATTGTGCATTCAGGTATTTGGGTACAATATTATTCCATGAGGAGATGTGCTAATTTTTCAGACCGTTGGTTGAAGATATAATATCATTTATGAAGAAAATAATCTCCCTTACTATCCCCTACAATTCCTTACCTCAATTATTGTCACAGTATCATCTGCATTATATGATATATTATTAAATCAATAATTGAGACGTCAAAGTTATTCATATTATTAAATTGAAATATTTACAATGTCTAGAAGTTCTGTCAAGGAGAGGTTTGGTCACCTAATTGCGCGCCAATAAGGAGAAATCCTTATCGGAAAGCCCCTCTTTCTGGAAGCAGTGCAGTTGTTAAATATTGTGAGTTATAATATTAATGATGAATAAGTTCGTGTTGATTAAAGATGAATATGATAGTTCCATTGTGTTGGGATTATTATTGTTAATGGAAATCGACATCTATTCTGATGATAATTGATGTCTGGGGGTTATATTGATAAATCGGGTAATTTATCGGATAAATGAGCAATTAATTACTACTAATTCACATGCTTATATAACTATTTGTTCACATGTGTGTACTATTGAATCACATTCTTGTACTATTAGGGGAGTTGGTGCAAGATTGATAATACTTACATGACTAAGTTAAAAATGGAGGTATAGATGGAGGTACTATACTGTAATTCGAATTTTTCACATGATTATACTATTGATTCACATGATTGAACTATTGATTCACATTATTTACTATTAGGGGAGGTGGTGCAAGTTTGATAATACTTGCAGGACTAAATTAAAAATGAAAGAAAAGTTGGAGGTATTGTACTGTAATATTTCGAGCCCCAAAACGTGCAATTATCAAAACTATATTTTCCTATAAATAGAAGCTCATTCTTCCTTTATTTCTCACCAATTCACAAAAGCTTTAGAGCAATTATTATATAGAGAAATTATAGAGAAAAAAAGAGAAGTGCCGCTACCTCACTATTCCAAAGATCCGCTTTTTTCTACGATAAGGGTATTATTTCTTTTGTATCCATGAAGAGAACTTCATTATTCCATTCTTTATTATTCTATTGGAATAACCTGTATACACGGACTACCCTATACTTGGTGAAATTCTTCTATTATTCCATTCTTTATAATTACGTTGGAACATCCCAGATGTGCTTTTACGCATGACACAGTTCCATTATTTATCATTCTGTTGGAACATCACATCGTCATGCTTTTTACGATAACCCGGTTCCGATTAATTATTATTCTGTTGGAATATCTCGCCTATGCATTTACGCATGACCGGTTCCGTTATTTATTATTCTCGTTGGAATAAACACATCATGTGGTCTATCGCATGCCACGGTGATTTCTTTTGTTATTCCATTCTTTATTATACTCGGTTGGTTAAATTTTTGGCTTTTATACTCCATGAAATTAGTGGAATATCCTTGATATTTGCGTTTCATGCAGTATCTTTTCATGGACATATTCTTCTGAGCATTCTTGAGTTTTATCCCACAAAGCAGTATCATGTTGACAATTTGAACGTTTTTGGTTCCTGGACAAATTAATTCTTGAACTTGTTTTATTAAATTCTTATATCATTGTCATCATCATCATGTTTATAATATGTTGAAAGTCATCTGTGACCAGTAGTGCATATATGGACTTGGTATGATTATGACTGAGGATTATTCTATATAATCATGATCGTAATGTTACAAATGATGTGGTAAAAGTCCTCCTCGCCGTAGTGCATTGATGGATGATTGTTGGCATGATCATGACCATTGATGAATACACGAATATCCTTGGCCGTCAGAGTGCATGGAAAATTTGTGGTCTTGATACTAATGAATATCCTTGGTCAGTAGTGCGGGGATGATGTGGTTTATTTATTGTCGAGTCTCAATGATAAAAGTGATGAAAACCTTTTAAATCATAGAAGATAGTAGACTTTATGCTCTACTTGACTCTTCTAATGGATTGCTTGTTCTGCTGCAGTTAAACTTGATGTTTGTTATATTTTATCAGTTTAACACTATTGAAGGCTAATGATAAATTATTACGCATTATCTTAGTTATAATATTTCTTCTTTGGGCTAGTTGAGCTCACCTTTTGCTTTCATTGTTCTCTTGTGAAATGAGAACGAGTTTGGGACTAATGGGAAGCGGAGTGACGGTCCAGATGATAGCATTAGTAGTCCTCGCTATTCTATGAAATAGTGTGATAATAAATGTAATGAGGACTCCATTGAGTGTGGATATTGTCTAGATGACAATATTTGTATTAAAACTCATAGCTTATGTTTTGTCGTATTTTACACTACAGTTGTATTTGAATTTTATACCATGTATTTGGCGACTCAAGATGGGTGATGTATATCTATTTTGGGGGCGTCACACTCATGCTTATATTGTGATGAAAGTCATCTTTGGCTTACGTGCATAGATGGACTTGGTATGATTATGACCAGGGATTATTCGGTATAATCATGACCTTAATGTGACAAACGATGTGGTGAAAGTCCTCATTGGCCTGTAGTTCATTGATGGACAGTTGTTGGTATGATTATGACCAGAGATTATTCGGTATAATCATGACCATTGATGATTACATGAATATCCTTGGCTGTGATGTAGGGATGATTCAATTTTATTTATTAAGCTGAGTCTCAGCGATCAAGTTGATGAAAAACTTTTTAAATCATAGAAGATAGTAGATTTTATGCTCTACTTGAATCTTCTAATGGATTGTTTATTCATTGCAGCTTGTTGATCTAAAACTTGTCATGTCATTATATTCTATCGGTTGTTATATCGTTGAAGGCTAAGGATAATTTATTCGCATTATCTTAGTCATAATATTTCTTCTTGGGCTAGTTGAGCTCACCCTTTCTTTCACTGTTCTCTTCAGTAAATGAGAATATAGCTAAGACGAGTCGGGAAACGGATTGACGGTCCAGATGGTTGTTTTAGTAGTCCTCACTATTCTATAAAATAGTGTGACAATAAATATAATGAGGACTCCATTGAGTGTGGATATTGTCTAGATGACAATATTCTTATTAAAAACTCTTAGATTATGTTTTGTCGTATTTTACACGACTGTTATATAATTAAGTTGTATTTGAATTTTGTACCATGTATTTGGCGACTCAAGATGGGTGATGTATACCTATTTTGGGGGCGTCACACATCATGTTTAAATAAAAATATTTATTTCTAAAACTTCAATAATTGATAAAAAAATAGCCCTTCTATCAAAAAAATTTGAATCCAATGTCTATTCTATAGGAAATTTAATTTTCTACAACTTTATAGAAGAAATGTTTTCCAAATTCCAATCAAAAAATGGCCAAAATCCACATACGGGCGATTTTTAATACCTCTATTCCGACAAAATACTGATAAAATACCTCAGTATTAATTCCTTTATTTATATCCACATAAGAATAAATATTTCCTTATCATATAAATCAATAATTAATTATTCATAAATAATATTACAGAATCACAATTATGACAACCAGGTCGTTCCCAGGAAAGAGAGGACTTTTCGATAAAAAAATTTCTTTACTGGCCCGCAATTAGGTAACCAAACCCCTTTCCTAGACAAAACTTCCTTAAACATTTCCAATAATGTTATCTAATAATATTATTCAAATAATATGAATTATTGATATGATAATGAAAAATACTGTGCAATGACAATTATTGAAACAACAATAATATAAAATATCAACGTAACAATTATTGAATCAATTAAATAAAATATTGAACAAAGAATTACCGTAATAATTATTGAGTAGTGCCTTCTTCACGTAAGAATCAATAATTCAAAATATTGTGCAATACCGTAAAGTATCTGCAGGCAACCACGCCAGACATCGTATTTTAACCAACGTGTATTCCAACGATTGTTAATCTGTGAATAACTACGTCGCATTGAATATTCTCGACAAAGCAAGAATATTCCATGACCAAACGAATATTCCCCGACAATGAATATTTTATAACCACTTGCTTATTTTGCAAAATTTACACATTACACCCATAACAAAAGCATTATATCAAATTAACACCTTATTATTCAAAATAATAATGAGATGAAATTCAATTTTATTTATAAAAAGTTGTGGTCTTACAATAACTATTTGTAGAGTAAAATTAAATAATGATATTCATGTATCAAAACTAAATTGGACAGAAAAAAAATCAAATTTGTCGTGAATAGTAATCGAATGAAAAGTGCCCCGAATGAATAGTATCTCGAATGAATAGTATTCTAAATGAATAGTATCCCGACATAAATAGTATCCCGCAATGAAAATATTACAATTTCAATAAGAAAATTCAGACCAATAGTGAAATGATAATAGCTAAAGCACAAACTATTAAGAATATTTCACTATTTTCAAAGGTTTTCACCATTTAATAATAAGGTTATAGAAACAAACAATAAATTCGTACCATAAATGGAGAAATATGAAAGAAGACGATATCTGTGACGCACCCAAATTCGGGTCTCTTCCAACCCGATAGATGGTGCTCCACGGTGCTACAGTTCACACAAACATTCAATTGAAATGCCTCAAAAGAACGAATATGTCTTATATATATTCCAAAACAATACTACCATTCCCAGGTTCTTATAACCGTTACATTTATTCTTATCATAATATCAAATATTATCATTACAAACCTATACTATTACATAGGTAATCTACACGTTCGCTTTAGCCTTCACTTTAACCTCGATTTAATCCCTTGATCCATCTTATTCTAAGTCGCATTCATATGGTTCAAGTAAGAGTGAGCATAACAAGCTCAGAAAGTACAAAAATTTCATTTTAAAAGCATGCTTGAAACATAAGAATCGTATATCTTCAATAACTGGATGATAGTTACGAAGTACTATCAATAACTTAAAATAGCGTTTCTTTTCCTTCAAAATAATTTGAAATAACAATAATCTGTAATTCATCAATTCTAGTTCAAGACGTGAACGTCTTATAGTCTCTTTGAAAAGGACAACCCGGCACGAAGTCCGTAAGTCCGGCATATCTTACGAGCACTTCTAGGTGGTCAGCTTATAGTACTCTATGTTGATCAACACTACATCCATTAAACGTGTGTACGTTTAAGTTGTGGCAACCTCACGTGCCTATCGAATATTCGATGAAAATACATTTGTTTATTCATATTTAGGCTTACCTTGAATCCGTACCAATTAGTTGGCGTAGGATAGCGTTAGCAATTCTATATTGAAAGACTTGTAAACAGTTCAATCAATCCATCAAGATTAGTCTAGCCGAGCTAAAACTGGCATCAACTCTTTCTTCAAAACCATGCATGCATCTCATAATGTGAATCATTTGAAAACCTGGTTAACACGAAGGTTAGACAAGCGTTTAAGAAAAAAAACTTGCCTTCAGCGTCTGCTACCGAATAATTACATTTCCTTTGAGTCTTTACTGTCTCTACAACACATAATCATATAACATACCACATTAGATCATGAATGAACATACTTGGTTCCTAAAGAATCTTACCCTACTTCTCAATCTAATCCCGTATTAGATTTGTTATTTATGGGTTCCGGCTTTCCATCATTCTTTTACATCATTCTTACCAACTTCGTTCTCTTTTATAACTTAATTGAAATTATTTCATTAATACAACTCGGTTCAAGTTAAGTATCCTTCCTCACGGCTTACTAACGTCCTTACGTTATTAATCGGCAATTAATCGGCATTGGTTATGTACACTTATTGTACACCATTTCTGTTTACTTTCAATTAAGTTTCTTTAACCCTAAGTGATCACACTTGAGGTTTAGCTATGACTTAAAAATGTTTTATTAAGTCCCTTAGTTCGTTACTAAACAATTTCCATTCATCTTCTACTTGTAACCATTCTTGTCCGCCTATGTTTTAAGGATGAAATGCAGTCAGCCATCGTTTTTGTTCCTTTGTTAGCGGCTAATGCCGCCTATTAGGGTTGAGACCGGGACTACGTCACAAGACGAGTCCCTTTATTATGAGTCATACTGCGGCTATGACTCTGTGTAATGATGCTCACTTTGGCATCGCTTAAGACCAGGACATTTAAGCTTGAGTCGCATGGCATGACGGACTCGAGCCACGTAAAACTTTTGAGCTTTTTAACTGCGAAATTCCCAGACGCATAACTTCTTTGTTATAAGTCCGAATTGGCTCGTTCAAAAGCCTACGGTTCACAAATTAAATACTCTATGCAAGAATTTTATCTATTCGACTTGTTTGCTAAAATTTCACCTATTAGTCCATTTTTAACGAAAACGATAAACGTTCGTGAACGTTCAACTCTCGTTTCTTCTTTCTAAGTCGGAATCCGGCCGTTTTCGAGTCCGCAACTCTATAACGCCAAATAAGACTTGTCTCCATTGAAAACCAATGTTTCCAAGCTCAATATCAAAATTCGACTTCCATTCCAAGAATTTCACGAATTCTACGATTGTCGTCTAATCGTGTGAATTTCGGCGAAACTTCGTTATATGAGATTTTTAAACCATTTCACTTGGATTCAATCCATTATACTACCATCTTGACATACATGCTTTGTTAACCTATAAACATAATAAGTTATTTATTGTTCTTAATAAGTTCAAAACTCATAAACTTATAAACTACTTATTAAAGTATAACATACTTAATTTCATTGCTTATGACTTATTAGTAAGTTAAGTCCTTTAATCCTTATTCTTATCTCTTATTAATCATGCTAACTTCTTAATGTAAACATATTACCACTTGTTACAAGTTCTTATACTTTCATTATTGTTCTTCACAAGTTCGTAACTTAAATGATTACGAATAGCTTATTCATGATTTATACGGCTTATTAAGACTTAAGCCCTTTGGTTTATCATTCCTTAACATACTAGCTCTACCCATACCCCTTTCTCTACTAATGGAAGAGAAAGATAATCATGGCTTAGGATCACTTACTCTTTGATATTCACTTGACTATGCCTTGCTCAATCTTTAATCTCCTTCTTGATCCTTAAAATATGAAAGACTATCTTTCTTACTTTTCTAGCTTATTCTCTCAACCAAATAAGCTCTCTACTTAAGTTTGATAAAAAAAACTAACAACCAACAAATGAAAACAACTATTTATAGAAAATCCTAGATTAGGGTATAATGGTCAATAAGTCATCCCACCTCCTTAGTTCACCTCCTTACTATTCCTTATGTGCTCCCCAAGTTTACTTGGCCTCCACAACATTTATCTCTTGCTTGATCACCACAACACTTATCCATTAAGCTATCTTGCCCCCCACACTTTTTTCTTGGTTGCTACTTAACTTAGCCATTAAGCTTATTTGTTCTCCAAATAAATTACTTGGCCATCACAACACTTAGCCACTAAGTAAACTTGATCATCACATTGGATCATCCATGGGTTGCTCCATGGTTCTTACCCATTGGATACTTACTTGGGCTTAGGTTTAATTAATTTACTTAATCATTTGGGCTTCTAGCATAATTTGCTTAACTAATATTAACTTATTCATTGGGCTTGCAATTAAACAAACACTTGGGCTTGATCATTAACTTACTTTGGATTTAACCATTCTTACATTTGGGCCTTGTCAACTTCTTATTGCACAATACAATTTCCTACACAATTTAAATATTCAATACATTTGGCTTTAAGCCTTATAACGTATAATTTACGTATTCATCTCGTATTCTAACTCGTATACTAATTCATGATATACGAGATACCATCCTTCATACCTACTCGTATAGTACATCACATCATACTCATATTCATTACTTCGTATAATACCTACGTATTATACGATCATTGCTTAATTCATTACATACATTTAAATTCCTTCTCGAAAGTCACATTTCCTAAACGTTAGGTTTTAAGTCCACGGGCGAAATATTACGTTTTTCATAACTGAAATATTATTAGATATTCCATCTCACCTCGATATTCTATCATTACGTATTTCTCGGAAGTTCAAAAATAATTCCCGAGCAGAAATGCGTGAATAGTATTTTTTGGAAAATTTCCCGGAAAACTTTTATTTTCAGCTTGAAAATTCAAACACTTTAATTCTACCACGTAGCCAAAATCCTACGATGTTCTGACATTTCTAGGTCAGAGAACGACGTTCGATTAGCTTGCTCTATAAATAATCAATTAAATTCATTTAATAAAAATAAAATTTTAATTCTCAAAAAACCGATTTTCTCGGGCGTTACATTCTTCCCTCCTTATAAGGATTCTGTCCCCATAATCTAGCTAACAATACCTACACCACAGAGGATAATTTTCCTTTATTTTAATCTCGAGTTCTCACAATGCTTTTTCGACATTGGGATTCTTCCATTTCACCTTCAGCGAAGGTATTATCTTTTCACACATGACTTATCACTTCCTGTTAACAATTTGAGTTGGAAGTTAAACACTTACTAACACATTTCGCTATCTTCATATCATCTCGCTTATCCTTTAACTCCTCGGACTTATATGGAACTCAAATTCCTCCCTCAAAATAAGACTATACTTAGTCTTCTACTTATCCTGCATCATCTTCTTCATTCACTTGTACTCCTCTTTACCTAATTGTACTTAATTGACTCGGTCCATTATTGTGGATTGAGTCTATGTTTTGAATAACATTTCTATCGTTTCATTCTGTAATTTAAATTCTAACTCCACTCCCGCCATCTCCGTTATTAACTCATTCTGAGTCGTTAACATCGATAGTTTTCCTTACCCTTCCTACTTAATGTGTCGGCTTCTACGTTTACCTTCCTTGAATGATATAAGATATCTCAGTTCTCTCTCTACTACATATTCAACTCCTTCCGTGTGGAGATATATCTCAGACTCTTAGAGTGTAATTTCCGAGTTTTATTTTTATTTTTTTTAATATATCTTTTTTATGTAATTTAAGAATTGTTAATAAACGAATTTATATGACACTTTTGGGTGATTTCATTTATTAGATGTATGTGTGTGGTACATATATGTGTTATTTCAATATATGTGATGAGATGTATTTAAATGGTTGGTTTAATTTTATTTAACTATTTAAATTGATTAAGTAGGGAATTATTTTATTTATTACGTGGGATGGTATTAAATCATGAGCTGGAGTTTGGAGCGGAATTTAGAGACGCGGACTGTGTATCCGAGTCCGAAACGTCGAAATTAGTCAAGATAGATTGTAATCACGAAAAAGTGTCACAGTTAACTTTTTGGTCAAAGTCAACTAGTTGACTTTTTTGAGGAAAAAGTTAACTACGAATTTCAGAGATGAATTTGACTAAACGGATAGTCCCATGACGTCCGGAACGTCGACTTTAGTAGGAATCGATATATGGTTCGCAAAGTTTGGTTCCGAATGGTAAAATAGTCAAATAGCTTATTAATTGATTAATTGATTAAAATAATATATGTATTTTTTTTTATAATAGAAATCAAATTTAACTAATGGACCCATTGAGACTATTAAATTGGGACAAGGGAGGAGTATACGATATTACATAATAGCTAAGGTGAAAGTAATTTATTTTATTCCTTAAAATCAAAATTCTTTTTATTTTTCTAACTCCCACATTCATTTTCTCTAACTCCCACATTCTTCCTATTAATTAACTATATTATTGTATTATTAAGCACCTTGTGAGTAACTAATCATTAGTGTTGGGGTTATGGGAGTTGGGGTTATGGGAATCAAAAGACTCTAACAAAGCTATACATATATAGATAGTGTGGTAGTATTCTAGAGATCTCTTAGCAACTAACAAGCAAGGAAGAGTGATAATAAAATTAACGCAAGGGAAATTCATCCAAAAAGGTAAGCTATGAAACTGTCTTTTTCATGTTCTTGAAGAAAAATAGTGAAAAAGCATGTATAGCCATGGTAAATGGTTTATGTTGATTTCGTAAGGCTATGATAATATTGTTGGTTTCTGTTATGAGGAGGATAAGGAATGAAAAGTATCGTTTAAACATGTTGCAATTACATAGAGAATCAAATATTTCATGAATGTATGCGATATGTTGATAAAATGCCTCTTTGTAGTCAATTTGTTCATAGCATGGTAATTTAGTGAGTTGGTTTGTTGTAGCATGTTCATATATGTTCGTAGAAGTGATCTGGACAGTAGGAGTCAAGCCCATGCATGCTAGAATCAAAATCACAAAATTTTTCAAAGTTGGTTGAATGTGAAATCTGTGATTTTGGGGTTTTTGAGAACCTCGAATCATGGTGTAGATGACTCGATTAGCGTATATTATAATTTTATAAAATAGTATGTAGCATGAGGTACAACTTATCCAAATTTCATAAGAAAAGGAGTTAAATTGAGCAAGTTATGAAAATTGTAAGCATGCATGTTGGTAATAAAATCTGCAGAACTCGGAAATTTGCAATTTTTTCTAAGTATAAAACTAGTGTTTGCACACTTTTCTATGCAAATTGGTTTATGGTCTTAGCATGCTAGTCTTATGAATGTTATATTTTTGTAAAATACCTTGATGTATGAAGTTTATTGTGTCCAAGTATCATGGTCATATCATCTTTATACTAGCGGGAATAAAAATCGTAGAGTCAATAAAATCGTAGAGTAAACTCTGAAAATCGTAGAGTCAGTGAAAATCGTAAACTCTGAAGATCGTAGAGTCAATAAAATCGTAGAGTAAACTCTGAAAATCGTAGAGTCAATGAAAATCGTAGAGTAAACTCTGAAAATCGTAGAGTCAATGAAAATCGTAGAGTCAGTGAAAATCGTAGAGTAAACTCTGAAAATCGTAGAGTTATTGAAAATCGTAGAGTAAACTCTGAAAATCATAGAGTCAGTGAAAATCGTAGAGTAAACTCTGAAGATCATAGAGTCAATAAAATCGTAGAGTAAACTCTGAAAATCGTAGAGTCAATGAAAATCGTAGAGTAAACTCTGAAAATCGTAGAGTCAGTGAAAATCGTAGAGTAATCTCTGAAAATCGTAGAGTAAACTCGAAAATCGAGAGTCGTTGAAAATCAGAGAGTAAACTCAAAAATCGTAGAGTCAATGACAATCGTAGAGTAAACTCTGAAAATCGTAGAGTCAGTGAAAATCATAGAGTAAGCTCTGAAAATTATAGAGTAAAGTTTATATTATAACTACTATGCGTTGCTAATAGTTGATATGCATGATTATACAATTGTGTAGGGCACGTGAAGTGTAGATAGCTATAAGCTGTTAATCTGTTATTGGTAAATAATGAGCAAGGCAAGTTTCTTACCCTATTTTTCATTATGAATTTATTCAACTCTTATTCAGTTGATTGCAGCGAGGGTAAGTTTGGGCTTGTGATTAAGTAATCATTCATGCAAGCTCCTCTATTGTAAAGTTCTATAACCTCAATTTTGATGCGAAACGTTATTGATGATTATTCAGTTCCTATTGTAACTGCTATACTTTAAAGTTCGTATACCCTTAATGAATTATATTGAAGCATGCTTTCTAGCTTTCGTTTCAGCTAGATGTTATTGATGCAAACGTAACATATTGTTTGAACAATTCAAATCCTTTGAAGCTATTGAATGTTTACCAATCCAAATTGCTTTGGTGAGGTCCCGCATGAATACTAAGATGAACAACCCGGATAATGGGGTCACTGATGTCGGGCATATAGTCCCATTTATGCTTTAGCGTTTAAACTTTATACTTGTGCACAATGTAGGTACGATAAGTCGATCACTGGAGTACTTATGAGAGACCGTTACAATCTATTTGATTGTTAAACCGTCTGATGGTTTTTGATGAAACAAAGTAATGTTCGTGGTATCTAACACCCCTTAGTATGCTATTGAGAATTCCGTAACTCTTATCTTGATATTCCAGTTTTTATCTCTTGATATTTATTTCAACCGCTGAGAAATATTCATACTAATGCTTTTACTTGATGTATGTTCTCAAACTACTTTATATACTTCTTCGGGCAATTTGTGCTCATTCTTGCTTAAACCTTTCAATTAATACGATAACACTCGAGGGGCTCGCAAGGTCAAAGGAAAGTCTAAGATGAAATGATGAGAGTTATTTATGTAATAATTATATTTTCGCATATGATGTGATGTAGCGATAAACGCTAAGTTTAAGTTTTAGTTTATTAAAGGTTGTAAAGACTTGGGACTTTATTTTGAATAAGTATGTAATAGTTAATATTATTATTATTAGAGTTACTTAGATAGATGATGATATATGTTGTATTGTGAGCACCATGTCCTGTAATCGATGTTACACGGATTTGGGGGCGTCACATAGAGTCCTTGTATATCTCACTTTTCTCCCCGCATAATTACTATCTTCAGATTTTTAATTCAAAAACAACAAATGCCAATTCTAGATCATAAGTAGGATAGACCTCCTCATAATCCTCTAACTGGCGTGATGCATACACAATGACATTCCCATGCTATAAGAGTACGCAATCATGTCAT
This sequence comes from Panax ginseng, assembly GCA_020205605.1. Taxonomy (NCBI): domain Eukaryota; kingdom Viridiplantae; phylum Streptophyta; class Magnoliopsida; order Apiales; family Araliaceae; genus Panax; species Panax ginseng. The sequence goes on from CM035146.1 coordinate 10,295,607, forward strand.
CTTTTTGTAACATCGAGATACACTACAAAATTCCCGTGATCATCATCGAGATAAAGACAATACAGTGTTTGAATTAACCTTTTCTTAAATCCTGTGACGTTAATGGTACCTCCTCTTTCTTTCTTACTTCTAACCGACTATACCCCGTACACAAATCTATCTTTGGAAAAATTCTTTGCTCCCTCTCAACTGACCAAATAGATCATCGATCCTGGGCCATGGGTATTTATTATTAACTGTTAACTTATTCCTCCTACGATAGTCGATTCGCAACCGTAATGACTCCTCCTCTTCCTTAACACCAACCTAACTTGCGTCATGGTTCGACAATAATAATGTCGCGGTATTTTATTACCGTAATTTACTACCTTAGATTTTCTGAGAAAACTAAAGGTTCACACTTTTCTTATAACAATTTATTATAGTTCTATGGTTAATCAACCCATTCATACCGAGAATTTCCTCAAATCCTCTCGACATTAATCAAAACTTATCTACCGATACTTGCTTACTTCTATTATTCATGAAACCATTTCCACGAATATAATTAACAAAAATTAATCCCTCCTCCTCTATCTTAATGTTTTAAAAGTATTTATAATCCCTTCCAAACAGACTCCTAGATAAGTCTTTCCACATGTCTTACACACCTCAATCCTTCACTTAGGATCCCCTTGTCCCACTTCAGTATTCCCGGAGTTAAAAATTTATGTCTCTTTGGCATACTGCCACTACCATTCTCTATCTTGGTTCCTCCATCTCTCTTGCTCTCATCTTTTCCCTCTTTGTGGTATTGAGTCTACAACTCACTATCACCTTATGCTATAATCACCTTCTCCAGAATGATCCCATAGGAAACACTCTAGATCACCAAAATCCCACTATAAAGCTAGGGTTTCAGGCCCTGCTCCAACCTACGAGCCTTCACCTCCTCCGTGTCCACTTGATGTGAAACAAACCTTGCCAATTCATATGAATTTGGTCGCGTACTGGGGAAATAGCATATCCCTTTGCTTAAGTTCTAAGAATTCAATCTCTATCCTCCCTCACATATTTGTAGGGAAATAATTCTCAAAGAAAACCTTCTTAAATTGTTTCCAAGTTACCGCATCTGTTCTAACCCCACCCTGGTGAGTCTTCTACCAAAAGTTGGCTTCACTCTTCCTCGTGTAAGTCACAAAAGAAAACTTCGGCATCTCACCTACGCTTGTAATAACAAACGCCTTTCTTTTTTTTTTTACCCCAGTATGGGCCTCGATTGGGTCCGGCTGTTCCTTTGAACTCCCATGACCTATGCTTTTAAACTCTTTAAAGGTAATCGTTCTAGCTACCTTAGGTTTCGCGGGTACTCTACCCCCGGTTTGGGTAAATGCAGCCGTTAATAACTTAACGAACTCTTGCATAGGGTTGTTTAGACCCTATTAATTATCATTACATGATTCCGCTTCCTTATTACGTTATCTTCTCCCTGGCGACATTTTTAGATTAAATAAAATTTCATTATTATCTATGTACTTACTTCGTTATTAATCGCCATATCCCAAATCGCATCATAACAAATTATTTCCATGAAAACTTCATTATATTCATATGTTTCTCCATAGTTTGAAACTATTTATAATTTGTTTTCATAGACAAAAGCTATTACGTTTTCTATCCCGCAATTGAACTTCACAAAAGTTGGGATTTACAAAAAGACTACCCTTTAAAAGAGGGTTTTACATTACTACACACATATTTATAACTCTAGACTTCTAATAATGCATAACATCATCCTCGTGTTTCTCATTCGCAATCATTGCTACAGTATCCCGACTAATCATATGACGGGTTTGTCCTGACTCAATGGAATAACAAGCAACCTTCAGCTTGAAATCCTTATGTGCACTCTCATGGATGTAAGACATCCGTGCTATCTTCCGGTCCTTCTCCCCCAGTTCTCTACGAAGCTCATCGGCCTCTGCTAATTCATCAATTCTGGTTCAAGACGTGAACGTCTTATAGTCTCTTTGAAAAGGACAACCCGGCACGAAGTCCGTAAGTCCGGCATATCTTACAAGAACTTCTAAGTGATCAGCCTATAGTACTCTATGTTGATCAACACTACATCCATTAAACGTGTTTACGTTTAAGTTGTGGCAACCTCACGTGCCCATCGAATATTAAATGAAAATACATTTGTTTATTCATATTTAGGCTTACCTTGAATCCGTACCAATTAGTTGGCGTAGGATAGCATTAGCAATTCTATATTGAAAGACTTGTAAACAGTTCAATCAATCCATCAAGATTAGTCTAGCAATGAGCTAAACCGGCATCGACTCTTTCTTCAAAACCATGCATGCATCTCATAATGTGAATCATTTGAAAACCCGGCTAACACGAAGGTTAGATAAGCGCTTAAGAAAAAAAAAACTTTCCTTGTCATCAAGCCAGAATAATTACGTTTCCTTTGAGTCTTTACTGTCTCTACAACACATAATCACATAACATACCACATTAGGTCATGAATGAACATACTTGGTTCCTAAAGAATCTTACCCTACTTCTCAATCTAATCCCGTATTAGATTTGTTATTTATGGGTTCCGGCTTTCCATCATTCTTACCAACTTCGTTCTCTTTTATAACTTAATTGAAATTATTTCATTAATACAACTCGGTTCAAGTTAAGTATCCTTCCTCACGGCTTACTAACGCCCCTTACGTTATTAATCGGCAATTAATCGGCAGATTGTTATGTACACTTATTGTACACCATTTCATTTACTTTCAATTAAGTTTCTTTAACCCTAAGTGATCACACTTGAGGTTTAGATATGACTTAACAATGTTTTATTAAGTCCCTTAGTTCGTTACTAAACAATTTCCATTCATCTTCTACTTGTAACCATTCTTGTTCCATTTATATTTTTTAATATCAGGTATAAGTACCAGTTGTTCCTTTGTTAAGTCACACTGCTGGCGCTTCCATTTAGGGCTTGAGACCGGACTCTCAGACGCTGCGGTCTGAGTCCCTTTATTATGAGTCGCTATTTGCAGTATGACTCTCCAAAAATGATGCTCACTTTGGTGCTGTGGTACACGGTCATTTAAGTTGAGTCGCCATACGCATGACTCGAGCCACGTAAAACTTTGACAGCTTTTTTCAACTTTATGAAATTCTTGACGATAACTTCTTCGTTATAAGTCCGAATTGGCTCGTTCAAAAGCCTACGGTTCACAAATTACATACTCTATGCGTTCATGCAAGAATTTTATCTATTTCAACACTTTAATTCTACCACGTAGCCAAAATCCTACGATGTTCTGATATTTCTGGGTCAGAGAACGACGTTTGATTAGCTTGCTCCATAAATAATCAATTAAATTCATTTAATAAAAATAAAAATTTAATTCTCAAAAATCCGATTTTCTCGGGTGTTACAATATCCTTTGATGAGTACAAAAGAAATGATATCTCATACGAGTATAAAAGAATTTACGAAACTGCAAATTGGTTTTCACCCGTCATGCGGTAATCTGCGTAGACAGATCATTTCCACAATTTAATAAAGAATGAATACGAAGGATTATTCACTATGCATGCGGTAATCTGCGTAGATAGGTTACTCCCGCAGATTAATAAATAATGAATACGAAGGGTTATTCACCATGCATGCGGTAATCTGCGTGGACATGTTACTCCCGCAGATTAATAAAGAATAAATACGAATGGTTATTTACCATGCATGCGATAATCCGCGTAGATAGGTTACTGATAAGTGGGTTTTATACCCATGAATTGATTCCTAATTCAAGCTTAATCGGTGTTAATTCCTTATTTTTTTATGCTTGTTTATTGTTATTTTCTGTGTAGGTTTGGTGGTGTGACATTTAATCAAAAAGGGTGAAATTGTCGCAAAAACTTAGCAATTTTGGAGCATTACATGACCATTTAGTAGAATCCATACCCATCAGGGGTTCTTGAACTCGTAAGTCAAGATACACATGCACCGGGCATGAAAAGTTTCAAAGGAACACCTCGTTGGGTAAAGTCCAGGGCGCATAATGGTTTATTTGATTTCGAAGACTGCAAGAACGTAAGTTTAAGTAATTGGAATGGCTTGGGACTCATTTTAATGTGGAATTGCAATTAGAATGCATGTCTTGGAGACATATCTGAAATAAAATGAGAAGATTGAGAGATAGCATACAACACGTGGCAATTAACAGATTTTGAAGAGAGATTTGTGGAGCAAGCATTGGAGTGAAGATAATTGAAGAATTTTCGTATCAATTGCGAATTGGGCTGAAGAAAAGGATGGTTCTGGATTTATTCTTTTCTTTTAGTTTATATTTGTAATTGGAGGGATGATATCTTTAATTTATTCAGTTTTTATTTCATTGATGATGAACTAAGTACTTTTTACGCTTATGATGGATCTTTAAGTGGAACAATGGTTATGTAATCGTTGATTTTCAGTTAAATAAGCTATTATTCATTTTATCTATATTAATTTATGCTTGAATTTATGAATTGCCTGATCAACAATTCTTTGTGAACTTGTATGGATTCGAGAGAGGAAGTATGAGTCTAGACTTGGTTAATATAGCATGTGTTCTTGAATTTTGTGAATGAACAGAATCTTGATGAATGTTAGGGTAGAGATATGTTTAACATCGCATGTAATCGAATTGAGATCTTGAACTTAAACCTTCTTTGATTGTAATTCACATAGAGATATAGTTAGTTAATTAAGTTGTTTAACTTAATTCTATCTAAATTGGGAATTTAAGTTAATACGGGGTTAGTGCATCGAGAGGTGGCTAATTCTACTTTCGTGTTCTTGATTAATAAACTGGTATTGTGAATTAAACTGGAATAAAGATTAATAATCAGAGTGAAGCTTGGGTGAAGTTGTAAGCCTAATTCTCCAATATTTGTTTATAAATTCAGTTTTTAAGATTTGTGATTGTTTTGTGATCTTAGTATTTTTAATAATTTTAGTTTTTAATAACTTGAATCATTATTTTGGCTAGTTTAATAAAATTAGGATTAATAGGAAACTGGTAATTGTGAGGTTGAAATTCATACTAATTTCTCTGTGGGAACGATACTCTACTTACTATTATATTACTTGTTGACCACATATACTTGCGTGTTGTGCGTAATTAGAAAATACCCAACATGTTTTTGGCGCCGTTGCTGAAGAATTTTTAGTATAGATTTTGATATTTTTCAATATCAGTTTAATTAGTCCAGTTTTACTTAAACATTTTTATTTTTTTTTGTTCATCTTATTTCAGGTTTTTGAAGTTGGTTTATTCAAACTCGATCCAAAAATCTAGACTTGCTTCCTTTTGAGGACGACATTGAGAGACAATTTCAAAGGCTAAGTAAGTGGATTAAGGAAACAAGGGAAGACTTCGAAAGCTCTGAAAAAGAAGAAGCAATGGTTGCCGAAGATAAGAAAGCGTTGAGGGACTTTGCTACACCCAAAGTGACTGAGCTGCAGTCAAGTATTACCAGGTGTGACGCCCCCAAATCCGTGTAACATCGATTACAGGACATGGTGCTCACGATATAACATACATCATCATCTATCTAAGTAACTCCAATAATAATAATAATAATAATAATAATAATAATAATAATAATAATAATATTAACTATTACATACTTATTCAAAATAAAGTCCCAAGTCTTTACAACCTTTAATAAACTGAAACTTAAACTTAGCGTTTATCGCTACATCACATCATATGCGGAAATATAATTATTACATAAATAACTCTCATCATTTCATCTTAGACTTTCCTTTGTCCTTGCTTTTAGCCCTCAAATACATTATCATTTTAATCGAAAAAGTTTAAGCAAGAATGAGCACAAATTGCCCAAAGAAGTATATATAAAGTAGTTTGAGAACATACATCGTAAGTAGAAGCATTAGTATGAATATTTCTCAATAGTTGAAATAAATATCAAGAGATAAACCGGAATATCAAGATAAGAGTTCGGAATTCTCAATAACATACTAAGGGTGTTAGATACCCCGAACATTACTTTGTTTCATCAAAACCATCGACGCTTTAACAATCAAATAGATTGTAAACGGTCTCGCAAGTACTCTGTGTGATCACTTATCGCACCTACATTGTGCACAAGTATAAAGTTTAAACGCATAAGCGTAAATGGGACTATATGCCCATCATCAGTTACCCCGTTATCCGAGTTGTTCATCTTAGTATTCATACGGGACCTCACCAAAACAATTTGGATTGGTAAACATCAAATAACTTCAAAGGATTTGAATTATTTAAACAATATACTATGTTTGCATCAATAACATCTAGCTGGGATGAAAGCTAGAAAGCATGCTTAAATATAGTTCATTAAAGGAATACGAACTTTAAAGTATAGCAGTTGTAATAGGAACTGAATAATCATCAATAACGTTTCGCATCACAATTGAAGTTATAGAACTTTACAAAAAAGGAGCTTGCACGAATGATTAATTAATCACAAGCCCAAACTTACCCTCGCTGCAATCAATTGAATAAGAGTTGAATAAATTCATAATGAAAAATAGGGTAAGGAACTTGCCTTGATCGTTGTTTACCAATAATGTATTAACAAATTATACTATCTCGCACTTCACGTGCCCTACACAATTGTATAATCATGCACATCAACTATTAGCAACGCATAGTAGTTGTAATATAAACTTTACTCTATAATTTTCAGAGTTCACTCTACGATTTTCACTCTACTATCTGCACTCTACGATTTTCAGAGTTCACTCTACGATTTTCACTGACTCTACGATTTTCAGTGTTGACTCTACGATTTTCACTCTACAATTTTCAAAGTTTACTCTACGACTTTCATTGACTCTACGATTTTTAGAGTTTACTCTACGATTTTCACCGACTCTACGATTTTCAGAGTTGACTCTACGATTTTCAGAGTTTACTCTACGATTTTCACCGACTCTGCGATTTTCAGAGTTTACTCTACGATTTTCATTGACTCTACGATTTTCAGAGTTTACTCTACGATTTTCACTGACTCTACGATTTTCAGAGTTAACTCTACGATTTTCATTGACTCTACGATTTTCAGAGTTTACTCTACAATTTTCACTGATTCTACGATTTTATTCCCGCTAATCTAAATATGATATGACCATGATACTTGGACACAATAACCTTCACACATCAAGGTATTTAAAAAATATATAAAAAAGCGTGCAAGCACTAGTTTTATACTTAGAAAAAAATTCTGGAATTTCCAAAATACTGCAGATTTTATTACCAACATGCATGCTTACGATTTTCATAACTTGCTCAATTTAACTCCCTTTTCCTATGAAATTTGGACAGGTTGTACCTCATGTTACATACTATTTTATAAAATTATTACATACGTTAATCGAATCATAATGATCCCGAGGCTCCGAAAAATCCCAAATAAAACAGATTACTAGTTAAACCCAATTTGACAAAAATCCGAGATTTTGCTTCTAGCATGCAATTAAATTATTCCTAATGTCCAGATCATCTACTCTCACATGTTTTCACATTTCACAACATCAAACTTCAACAAACTTCCACCTTTTTGATTAATTTAGCACCTTAGAGTCATTTTATCAAAGGTAGAGCATGCATTGCTTAATTCTTTGATTATCTATGAATTTGATGCATGATTAACCCATATCTTTTGTTGTTAATGATCTATAATCATCAAAAAATAGTAACATGGCAACACAAAGCCACAACAAATCATTTACCAATTTTATATGCATTTTCTTCTCATTTTTGTTATAAAAATAAAATTGGTTCATGAATTACCTTTTGATGAATTTCTTCTTGGTTTAATATGATGCTCCTTCTCCTTGCTTGTCAAATCCTCAGTAATCCTCCAAAATTAGTTCTAACTCTCTTAGGCTCTCAATTTCTCTCCATGTTTACTCACTTGGTGGAATTTTCTTTAAAAAAAAATGTGTTTGTATATATGTATAGCTTTGTTAGAGTATTTTGATTCCCATAACCCCCAACTCTAATGATTAGTTACTCATAATACTTAATACTACAATAATATAGTTAATTAATAGGAAGAATGTGGGAGTTAGAGAAAATGAATGCGGGAGTTAGAAAATAAAAGAATTTTGATTTTAAGGAATAAAATAAATTACTTCCACCTTAGCTATTATGTAATATACGATACTCCTCCCTTGTCCCAATTTAATAGTCTCATGGGTCCATTAGTTCAAATTGATTTCTATTATAAAAAAAATACATATATTATTTTAATCAATTAATAAGCTTTTTGACTATTTTACCCTTCAGAACCAAACTTTGCGAACCATATATCGATTCCTACTAAAGTCAACATTCCGGACGTCATGGGACTATCCGTTTAGTCAAATTCATCTCTAAAATTCGTAGTTGACTTTTTCCTCAAAAAAGTCAACTGGTTGACTTTGACCAAAAAGTCATCTATGACACGTTTTCGTGATTACAGTCTATCCTGACTAATTTCGACGTTCCGGACTCGAATACGCAGTCCGCATCTCTAAATTCCGCTCCGAACTCCAGCTCATGATTTAATATCATCCCACGTAATAAAATAGAATAATTCCCTACTTAATTTCATTTAAATAGTTAAATAAAACTAAACCAACCATTTAAATACATCTCATCACATATCTTGAAATAACACATATATGTACCACACACATACATCTAATAAATGAAATCACCCAAAAGTTTCATATAAATTGTTTCATTAATAATTCTTAAATTACATAAAAAAATTGATATTACACCAGTTCGCTATAGTCATGCGAACACATTTGAGATCAAGCCTGGGACTATTCAGATGATTCAAAATTCAGTTCAGTTTAGGGGACTTGCAAATGATGATCTGAATTAACATTTGATCAGCTTTTTGGAGATATGTGACACTTTCAAATACAATGGGATGTCGGATGACGTAGTTAGACTTCGCTTGTTCCCATTCACACTGCGGGATAAGGCGAATAGTTGGTTACACTCTCTACTGTCGAGTTCAATAACTACTTGGGATGACCTGGCTCAAAAGTTCCTAGCTAAAATTTTCCCGCCAACGAATACTACAAAGATGAGAAACGAGATTACTATGTTTGAACAACAACATGGGGAATCATTGTACGAGGCATGAGAGAGATACAAAGAGTTGCTCAAAAAATTCCCACATCACAGATTGCCTAAGTGGTTACAGATGAACACATTTTACAATGGATTACATGGGAATCTCAGGACCAGTATTGATGCAGCTTCGGGTGGAGCTTTTATGGCAAAGAATTATGAGGAGGCTTATGAGTTGATAGTGACAATGGTAACTAAAAATTACCAGTGGCCCACGATAAGAATGACAAAACCTAAGGCAGCTGGAGTGTTAGAGGTAGATGGAGTGACGACAATAGCAGCGCAGATTTCAGCGCTCTCTAAGAAGTTCGATGCTTTGTTAGGGGTACAGACACAACAAGTTGCAGTTATTTATGAATTGTGCGTGGGTGAACATCCTACAGATAAATGTGCAATCAACCCAGCATCAGTGCAATTTGTGGGTAGCTACAACAGAATACCACATAATACGTACCAGAATACATATAATCCGGGGAATAGGAATCATCCTAATTTTTCGTGGAGTAATAATCAGCATCAGCAAGCTCCACGACAATCTTATCCCCCAGGATTTTAGAATCAACAACAAAAACCAGCTCAACATCATGAGAGGAAATCAGATTTAGAGGAGTTGTTATCAAGTATATAACAAGCAACGAGGCAGCCATGAAAAACCAAGCAACCACCATGAAATCGTAAGAAATAGCCATCAAGAATTTAGAAAATCAAATGGGACAAATAGCTTTTGCTTTAAACAACATGCCTCAAGGAACGTTATCGAGCGATACAGAAAAGAATCCAAAGGGAAATCATGAGCAGTGTAATGCTATTACGCTTAGAGTGGTAAGGAGTTAGTTTCTAACTTGGATGGGAAAGCCAGTACAGGAGATGAATGTGAGGATGAAGGAAATGAATTAGACAAGAAATCTACAGAGAAAGTGGTGGAAAAAGCAAAGGAAGATAAACTAATTAAAGTTACACCACCTATACCCTTTCCTCAAAGGCGAGAAAGTAAAAAGTTAAAGAACCAAATTTTAAGGTTTATGGATATATTCAAACAATCACACATTAATATTCCATTTGCCGAAGCACTTGAGCAGATGTCGCATTACATTAAGTTCGTGAAAGACATACTTAATGTGGTACCTACATTAAGTTCATAAAATAGAATAATTCCCTACTTAATTTTATTTAAATAGTTAAATAAAACTAAACCAACCATTTAAATACATCTCATCACATATCTTGAAATAACACATATATGTACCACACACATACATCTAATAAATGAAATCACCCAAAAGTTTCATATAAATTCGTTCATTAATAATTCTTAAATTAAATAAAAAAAATCTCGGATATTACATTCACCCTCCCTTAAAAGGATTCCGTCCCCGAAATCATTACACATCAATCAAAAAGATTAGGGTAATTTTTCATCATTTTCTCCTCGAGTTCCCACGTAGCCTCATCGACGTTGTGGTTCCTCCACAATACCTTAACAGAAGGTATTATCTTATTTCTTAACACTTGTTCTTTTCTATCGATTATCTGCAATGGGACCTCTTCATAGGTTAAGTCCTTTTCAAATTGAAAAGGTTCATAATCTATGACATGCTTGTAATCCTGCTTATAGGGTCATAGGACAGAAACATAGAACACGTTGTGTATATGTTCTAACTCTGGAGGTAAGGCTATTTCATAAGCTACCTCACCCACTCGCCTCAACACTTCGAATGGTCCTATGAATCTGGGAAAAGTTTTCCCTTCTTCCCAAATCTCATTTTCCCTTTCCAAGGTGACACTTTCAAAAACACATAAGTGCCGACGTCGAAATCTCGTTGTTGCCGATGTTGATCTGCATATTTCTTCTGTCGATCCTGAGTCGTCACTAGCCTCGCTCGTATTATTTTGATCACATCTGCAGTTTGTTGCACCAATTCTGGCCCTAGCAATTGTCGTTCTCCCACATCATCCCAGCATAATAGCGTTCTGCATATCTTTCCATATAAAGCTTCATAAGGTGGCATACCGATGCTCGCGTGATAACTGTTATTGTACGCAAATTCTACCAACGGTAGGTGGTCATCCCAGCTCCCTTTGAAATCCATAACGCATTCTCTCAAAGATGTCCTCTAATGTTTGAATAGTTCTCTCTTTCTCGCCCATCTATTTGAGAATGATACTGCGGTTTCAACCTCATTTGCGCTCCTACGCGTTCTTGAAAACTTCTCCAAATTTATCGTGAACTGCGGATCGCGATCCGACACAATTGATACTGTACCCGTGCTCGAAACAATCTCTTTGATGTAAAGTTTTACCAATCGATCCAAGGTATATCGATCTTGATTGACAAGAAATGCTACCGACTTGGTCAATCAATCAACGATCACCCAAACTGCATCGTACCCCTTCTGCGTAGTTGGAAGTCCTACCACGAAGTCCATTGTGATATGCTCCCACTTCCATTCTCGAATTTCTAAAGGTTGAAGTAGCCCGCTCGGTTTCTGATGTTCCGCCTTAACTCGCTGGCATGTTAAACACTTGCTGACGCACTCTGCGACTTCTCTTTTTATATTGGGCCACCAATAATGTTGGCGAAGATCCCGATACATCTTTGTGCTTCCGGGTGAATTGAGTAACTTGAGCTATGAGCTTCGCAAGATTTCTTCCTTTAATTCGGACAATCACTGCACCCAAATTCTCTTCTCAAATCTTAATAGTCCATCACCCCCCATACTGAATTTAAGCTCTTCTCCATCTAAAATTCTTGTCCTCACCTTCATACATTCCTCATCACTGCCTTGTACTTCCTTGATTTTGTGCAATAAAGTCGGATAAGCCTCCATTGCGAACAATTTCCCCTCTGGCTCTCTTGGACTTTTTATCTCGAGTTCCAATCTAGCCATCTCCTTAATTAACTCCTCTTGAGTACATTAGCATTGCCAACCTACCATCGCCATTTCGCTTAGCGATCTCGCTACCACGTTAGCTTTCCGGATGATACAAGATGTCATAATCGTAATCCTTTATAAGTTCCAACCATCTTCTTTGTCTCATATTCAACTCCTTCTGCGTGAAGATATATTTCAGACTTTTGTGGTCCGTGTATATTTCACACCTTACACCATATAAATAGTGCCTCCATATCTTTAAGGAAAATACTACCGCCGCCAATTCTAGGTCATGGGTAGGATACCCCTTCTTGTAATCCTTCAATTGACGTGATGCGTACGCAATAACTTTACCATGTTGCATAAGCACACAGCCAAGTCCTTTATGTGACGCATCACTGAAAATCACGAAGTCACCAGATCGTCAGTAAAGACAACACCTGGTGCATCACTCGATCTTTTTCGAGTTCCTTAAAACTCTCTTCACACTTCTCCGTTCAAACAAACTTTACCGACTTCTTCGTTAAATTCTGGCCAACGCTCCCGCTTATCTTTGAAAAATCTTGAATAAATAAATCGTAATAGCTTTGTCACACCCTAAGAAACTTCTTACTTCAGTCGGTGACTTTGGTTGTTCCCAATTCTGAACCGCTTCCACCTTTACTGGATCCACAGAAATTCCGTCCTTATCGATCACGTGACCTAGAAATTGAACTTTCTCCAACCAAAATTCACACTTCGAGAATTTTGCGTATAACTTATCCTTCCTCAACGCTCCAACACTAACCTTAAATGTTGAAGATGATCTTCCCGAGTCTTAGAATAGATCAGGATATCATCTATGAACACAACTACGAATTTATCTAAGTATTGCTTGAATACCCGATTCATCATGTCCATAAATGCTGCTGGCGCATTTGTTAACCCGAACGACATCACCAGGAACTCGTAGTGACCGTAACGTGTCCTAAACGCTGTCTTAGGTACATCCTCCTTCCTTACCTTTAACTGATGATATCCCGTCCTCAAGTCGATCTTGGAAAAATATTTTGCTCCCTTCAGTTGATCGAACAGATCATTTATCCTAGGTAACGGATACTTGTTCTTAATCGTCACCTTGTTCAACTCTCGATAGTCGATACATAGTCTCATCGATCCATCCTTCTTTTTCACAAATAAAACTGGTTCTCCCCAAGGAGACACACTCGGTTGAATATACTTCTTATCCAATAACTCAGTAATCGTACTCATCACTCCTTCATTTCTCTTTGGTGCCATTCTATAAGGGGCTTTCAAATCGAAGTGTCAGTCCCTTGCATTTAAATCTATAACGAATTCGACCTCCCGATCCGGAAGTTCCGCAATTCCTCCTAAATACATCTGAAAATTTGTTTACTACTGGTATCTGTCCCATCTCTATCTCTACTTTCTGCGTATCGACGATATGGGCCAAATATCCTACACATCCCTTTCTTAGTAACTTCCTCGCAGCATCATCGCCGACAAATTGAGTGTTTGGTGACCTACTTCCATAGAATGCTACCTTAGACTGATCTGGAGTCCTAAGGTTTATACACTTCTTTTGGCAATCTATCATTGCTCCATGGTTAAATAACCAATCCATTCCTAGAATTACATCAAATTCTCCTAATTGAATTGGAATTAAATCCACGGGTAACTTATATCCCCTGATGTCTACAACACAATTTCTATAGACATGGCTAACGGGAATCATTTCCTTGTTAGCAACTTCTATGTTCATAGGATATTTTAATTCTTCCTGGGGTAAATTTAATCGTTGGGAGAATTCATGCGATACGAAGGAACAAGTAGCACCCGAATCAAATAATATGTAGCGAGATATATCATTGATGAATGATACCGAAACCACGCCCCGGATGCACCGCATCCTAAACCGTCATGTTGAAAGTCCTTGTTGTTGGTCGATTCGAGTTGGTGGTCTATTAATCGTGAGATTCCCACCGCTTGGTCCCTTCCTCCATTTCTTCCTCATTTGTGTTCTTCTTTGGGCAATTCCGCTCGATGATCCAATGCTCCACAGTTGAAGCATCCATTTCTCTTTGGTGCAGAGCAATTGGGAGAGATGTGCCCCTCCTGCCCGCAGTTGAAATAGACATTCTTTCCTTTTAGACATGCCCCTGAGTGATTCCTCCCACACTACTTGCATGCCTCTGTTCTCTTCTTTGCTTCCCCTGGTTTTCCCCCAGAGTTTCCCGATTTGAAATTGTTGCTGCTACTATTGTTATTGTTCCACTTCCTCTTGTTTGCACCACTGCGGTTGCTACCTTCCCCACGATTCCCTCCTTCATTCTTCTTCTTTTTTTTCCTTATTAAATTTCATCAAGGCCTCACTTCCGCCCTCAGCGATTATAGCTTTCTCCAGGAGATTTCAAGCTTTTTTCGTCTCAGAACACCAAGAGTCGCTATATAGCCATGGTTTGAGACCCCGCTCAAACCTCCTCGCTTTTTCTCTCCTCGTTGTCGACTGGTGAGGCTAAACCTCGTCATTTCGTTGAATTTTATGACATATTGAGGTACCATCATGTCTTCATGCTTGACTCCAGAATCGCATCTCCATGTGACTCTGCATACTAACCGGAAAATAGTTCTCAAAAAAGATTTTCTTAAACCCTTCCCAAGGTATCACGCCTTCTCCAGCCCTGGTCTGGTTTGCCTTCCACCAGGAGTTAGCTTCACCCTTCAGCATGTAAGTGGCGAAGATTTTTTTCTGATCATCACCTACTAGGGTGATAGCGAACACCTTTTCGATTTCCTTGACCCAAGTTTGAGCTTCGATGGGTTTAGTGGTTCCTTTGAACTCAGGGGGTCCCGTGCTCTTGAAGTCCTTGAAGTGTGCCACCTGGGCCACTGGAGGGTTATTTGCATTCGGGGTTCGATTCTGAAGTGCCCCCGCTAACATGTCTACAAATTGATGCATAGGATTCGGTGGATCCCCAGCATTACCGCCTGACCCCTCAGGTGTTTGACGACATCTTCCTCTAGCCATCTATCTGTTTAAAATGAACTTAATGTTATTATCTTATCACTTACTCTACATAATATATCAATCATAAGAAGAGACTTAATCATCACATCACATACTTAAATAAAAACATATTTATTTATAAACATAACACCCAAGGTATTTCATCGTCTTATAACATTAAGCCATTTACATCACTTTAAACCAACATACTTGGTAAAAACTGAAACCAAGCTTATTATTCAAAGATAAGCGTTCTATACGCCAGAGTAAAAGTTCATCATAATAAACTAAAAGCCCCGCCTAATGGCGTCCTCATGCTCCTCATCCGCTATCTCTAGTACCAGCCCTCGGCTTATAACACATCTAGACCGGTGCTCCTCACTTGGAAAATGATTCACCCTATGTTGAAACCTTCCATGTGCTGACTTAAATGTGTACTTCATCTTGCCTATCTTAACCTTCTTATCTCTCACCTCTCCTTCTAACTCGCCAGTTAGCTTCTCAGCCCGAACACGGTCTCTCCTCTCTTCTCCCCAGAATGTGGTAATAATCTGCTTGTCAGTTTGAAGACTCTTAATCCTCGACTCTAACCCATTAATGGTATGCCCCAAGTGGGTCCTAATAGCTTCTTTTTCATCCTCCAGCCTATCCGCCTTCTGGTCTGATGCCCGCAACTTGTCGCCCGGATCCTCATTATTAATTATCGTGGTGCACCAATGCCTTAAGTAACATCAGTAGTTTGTCGCTCCCCCGATCTGACTCCTTCAACTCATGGACCTTGTCGTCCAACTCCGTAATCCTATCCATCAACTCATCTAATAAAGTATCCTCAGTGCTTCTTCCGAGTCCTCCTGCCCCTCTTCCTCTTCAGATACTCCTCAGGTCCGAGTCACCATCGCCTCAACTATATAGCTCGTGTACAATTGCCACCAATCGCTCACTCACAACGTGGATATCTCTAACCTCCCTTCTCTTGACATCCTTCAAACAAGAAAAAAATCACCTTGTTAGTATTTTAAAATAGTTATTTTTGTTTTTAGGAAAAATAGATTTGACACAACCCCTAGAACTCTACATGAGTTCATCTCTTTATTTTCTCTACTAACTTCCCTAAGATTATAGTCTAAGGTTCCCCACCTAAGGTTTATAACCTATGGCTTTGATACCAACCTGTGACGCCCCCAAATCTTGTAACATCGATTACAGGACATGGTGCTCACGATATAACATACATCATCATCTATCTAAGTAACTCTAATAATAATAATAATAATAATAATAATAATAATAATAATAATAATAATAACTATGACATACTTATTCAAAATAAAGTCCCAAGTCTTTATAACCTTTAATAAACTGAAACTTAAACTTAGCGTTTATCACTACATCACATCATATGCGGAAATATAATTATTACATAAATAACTCTCATCATTTCATCTTAGACTTTCCTTTGTCCTTTTCTCGAGCCCTCAAATAAGTATCACCTTTTAATCGAAAAAGTTTAAGCAAGAATGAGCACAAATTGCCCAAAGAAGTATATAAAGTAGTTTGAGAACATACATCGGAGTAGAAGCATTAGTATGAATATTTCTCAATAGTTGAAATAAATATCAAGAGATAAACCGGAATAACAAGATAAGAGTTCGGAATTCTCAATAACATACTAAGGGTGTTAGATACCACGAACATTACTTTGTTTCATCAAAACCATCGCATGCTTTTAACAACCAAATAGATTGTAAACGGTCTCGCAAGTACTCCGGTGATCACCTATCGCATCTCTACATTGTGCACAAGTATAAAGTTTAAACGCATAAGCGTAAATGGGACTATATGCCCGTCATCAGTTACCCCGTTATCCGGGTTGTTCATCTTAGTATTCATACGGGACCTCTGTAATAACTCAAGATTTTCTATATAAAATAAATAAGAAATTTTGCGTATAAATTTTTTTTTATTATTTAATGACGAGACTAAGTGTCAAGTAAAGTGAACGATAAATGCGAATACATTTATTACTTGAAAAATTAGAAATAATTTTGGAATTATTAATTACCACAAATTATATGGTAATAAATTTCTGTAAGCCAAAATATTTTTATTAATTATTTTCCATGAAAACATGATTGGAAATATTATATGATGTGATAATTAGATTTATATAATAAATATTTTATTATATGAATTGTTCAGAATATTTAAGTTAATTATTTTAACTTGATTATTGATGATGTGTACGAAGAATAAGTCAGACATGCGATTCGATGCAGAGTGGATGGAGCTGCCTTTCAGCAGAGATAGACGTTGATGAGAATTGAATAAATTTATCGTCAATCAAAATAAGAGACAACGTATATAGAACTCTTGATTGCTGTGTATATATACTATATGTTAATCAGGGTAACTTATGTATGTAGATGTCTGGTGAGAAAGATATGTGGAATAAGAAGGACCATATTCACACCCCGAGCTAATATCGAGGCCAACAGATGAAATAGAAGCTCACTAGGAACCCAAATCGGACGAGGTGGCTATCGTGGAAAAACGTAGCATCAGATCTAGAAATGTTGGATTTAACAGATAGTGATTCAGACACTAAAGTTGAAGCTGCTCAAGCATCAATGGAGGTGCAGGATTTGGAGAACAAGGTTTCTTCATTGGAAAGGTTGTGGGAGATAGAAAAGTTGATGCATCAGGCGTTAATGGAAACAATGGAAGAGCAGGATAAGCTCAAAATCCAAATTGACCAGATGGAGCCTCAAGCGACACATCCGTGAAGGACACACCTCTCCTCGTTGCCCCGACTATAAGAAAGGTGGATGTTTTAATTGTGGGATGGAAGGACATCGAGCGAATGAATGTCCGAGAAAAAGGCTTGGTAAATAAGTAGTATGGGTTATGTATGTAATATGTGTGATAAGTAATGAACTATTTTTAACTTTTATGTTGGTTAAGATTTTAAATCCCGACTTTCGTAGTCACAAAGGGATAGCTGTTGATTAAAGCAGGATGTGCTATGTAAATATTCGATAAATGAATATGAATCTAAGATTGAGAAATGAAACGAGTTTAATACATTAATCTTATGCAATAAGGTTTAAAATGTAAGGGTATAATTTATGGTTTTATTTAACCAGATAATGCCGCCAAGACGTCAAACTCGAAACCAAAGGATAGAAGAATCTACTAATGTTGGGGAACGACAGCCAGAACTGATGCAAAACTTTACAAACATGGTAGCTCAAAGCTATGCAAAGACGGAACACCGGTTATGGAAACCAAATGCATAATCGCAGCAGCAAAATTCAAAGACTTCAAAGCCGTAGGACACCACGATTCCAGAGGATTATGACCCCTATAGAAGCCGGACTTGGGTGAACGAGATAGAGAAGGCGTCAGAATCGCTAAAGTAGATGAGGGGCAAAAGACCGCTTTTGCCACTTATATATGATGAAAGGGAAGCTAACTTTTGGTGGGAGGCAAATAAGACTCAAAGCAGAGAAGAAGAAATTACTTGGGATAGGTTTAAGGATTTATTTTTGAAAACTATCTCTCTGTTAGTATGCGCCTAGAATGGAGGTGAGATTCTCGGAGGTAAAGCATGATAACATGACTGCATTGTGAGTATGCAAAGAAAATTTAATGAGTTGGCTAGGTTTGCTCCACATCAAGTGGATACAGAGGCTAGGAAGGCAAGGAGATTTGAGTTGGGCTTAAAACCCCGCTCTCTACAATAAGGTGTCAAGACTACAAATCAATACTTTTGCAAAGACTCATGGAGAAGGCTATCATTCGAACAGGAAGAAGAGAGGCCATGAGCCTCTACCATAAGGAGAAGAAGAACAAAAGCAAGTCGGGAGGAACAAGAAAGATAGAAAGTAGTAGTGGGAATAGGGGTGAGAAAAGAATGAGGAATTTTTCCGAGAAAATGCAAGTAAAGAAAGGGAAGGTATAAAGAAAGGTAGTAGTGCAATGGAAGAATCTGAGAAGAATCACTCTGGCGAGTGTCTCAAGGGCAAGTTTGTATGCTACAAGTGCACGGCAAGAGGGTCATATCTCTCCCAATCGCCCTAACTCAAGGATGATCGGTGGATGCTTCATATGTGGATCGATTGAGCATAAGGTGAGGAACTGTCCCCATGAGGGGAATGGAGGCGAGGAACGTAACCACTGGGAGAAGCGGTGGGACGTTAGCAATTTCAGACCAAACTCAACCAAAGAACTCCAACGTAAAAGCAACTCAGGGTTTACAACACGACGGTCTCAGGATACGGTGGCAACCGGAAACAGTAACTCCAGTCCTATTTGAATAACTTATATATCTTATATTTTCGCTTAATCGGACAGACAAGTGTTATGATGAATAATTAAAGATCGATTCGATCAAGTATGATCGAGATCTACGACAATGATTATATGCTATGTACCTTCAAGATATGAGTTTTTAAAGCGGTGATTCCGGGGACGGAATCCTTATAAAGGAGGGTGAATGTAATAACTCGAGATTTTCTATATAAAATAAATAAGAAATTTTCATGTGATAAATTTTTTTTTTTTATTATTTAATGATTTAGACTAAGTGTCAAGTAAAGTGAACGATAAATGCGAATACATTTATTACTTGAAAAATTAGAAATAATTTTGGAATTATTAATTACCACAAATTATATGGTAATAAATTTACGTAAACCGAAATATTTTTATTAATTATTTTCCATGAAAACATGATTGGAAATATTATATGATGTGATAATTAGATTTATATAATAAATATTTTATTATATGAATTGTTCGTAATATTTAAGTTAATTATTTTAACTTGATTATTGATGATGTGTATACGAAGAATAAGTCGGATATGAGATCCAAACCTCGGATTGGGATTGTGATCAAGAGATGAGAATAATAATATTATATTATTTTACTGATACCATAATTATGTATCTTGGGTATGCAAAGACAGATAATATTGAAGCAATGACGACCAATTAGGTCATAAAGATATTACCGTGGTCTTTGTGAAACCCTAATTATTAAACTCGGTTATGGGATATTTCCGAGTAGTGGATCGTGTATATGAAGTTACGTGAATAAGAATATCGGTAATTAGAAGAAACCCTAATTATCGTTTAGAATCGATAATTAGGACAAACCCTAATTATTATAACCTAACCTGGTTGAAATTAGAAACCGTGAACGAGTGTGTTAGTAACATACACGAGATAATTAAAGAACCTATTAATGGTCAATTAGAAACCCTAATTGATGACGTTGAGAAACCCTAATTTTAATTAATGGGTTTAATTTCGATGTTATCATATAAGTGTTTTAATTTACCAAAGGATAGAAGTTAATTGGTAAATTATAAGAATTAAATCTAGTGATTAAATATTACATTTAATTGCCTTGTACAAGATTTCCCATACACTCTTAAACAAAACCCAACCATCACCCATAACAAATCAGAAGCAAGAATCAAGAATTTTTGGCAAAAAGGGTATTAGAACACTAAACCTAGAAATCCTTTGATTCGATGTTATTTGATGCAATTGATTGTTTAAAGTTATGTAATAGAATGTTAATTGATGATATGGGTTGATAAATCAAAGACCCATAACATCAAAGTGCACTAATTTGAAGATTTAAGCAAGTTGGAAAAACCGAATTTCATTATTTTTTCACCAAATGTCGAGGCCATAACTCTTTGCTCGATCATGAGTTTTGTTCTTCAAAAGTTGTTATGTGTAGCCCGATATGTGGTCTTTAATCAGAAAAAGAATCAAGTCCATATCATGTATAGATTAGAAGTTATAGATGGTCAAACATGGTCGATCGAGCATGATAAATTGTTTTTGGGCAAATCTGTAATGGGGAATTCTTGTCCCCTTTTGTGCTTTAAAAGGTATGGGCTTTTGATATGTTGTAGTGCAATTGAGTTAGGAAGCCATAGGAATGACCTCATTCAGAGCCTCGGATGAAGGAATTACGGTGATTGGAAGGAAATGTGTCAAATTTCTCAAAACTGAAAGTCAGCAGCGGGATGTGCTATTCGGGACACTGTTTCAATCATTTAATGTTTCCAAAACCTTCTGGGCTTTTGGTATATTATATTACACCGAAAAAGCTTTCCATAGACTCCGAAATGGACTAAATCCGATATCGGAGGAGAGAGTTATGACATTTCAAAGTAGTAGTGTCAAAACTTCCCAACAAGTGCGGTGCAGTCCATTTGAACGGAATTTCTGGGCTGATGTATTCGGAATTTGGAAATGGTCAAAGAATAAACGTTGTAGCCCCAGAAGTTAGCTTCGTGTTGGCTCAAGAATCGCTCAAAAATGTTTTAAAATGAAAGAGTTATGACTGTTTTAGCGGAAGAGGGTAAAGCTGAAACGAGATTGAAAATCTATTATGAACGCCCACTTTTGGCCGATTTGGGCTACCTAATGAACCCGAATTGGGTAATTCGTATTTTTTAAAAATAGTCTTACATATCATGTATAACATATCCAAAAATCAGATTAATCTGAGTTATGAGCAATGCGTTAGAAAATCGCATAAAGTGAGCTATTTGAAAAATTAGTATAAACCAAGTCCCACATCGACTAAATTGAGAACTTCACCATTTTCTAAACCTATAAATAGAAGGGCTTGGCCTTTTGTTTCATTCACCAATAATAAGGCCTCCAATTTTTGAGAAAGGCTTTGTTGTGGGAGAACTTTTTATAAAGATCTCCTTAGTTAAATTTTAGGCGTGGAAGTGCGTATTCAAATTGCGTGAAATTCAGATTTTGCATATGTTTTTATTTAATTTTTGTAATGTTATTATTTTTAATTGTCGATTAAAGTTTGAATTTTTGAAATTTAGTTAGTGTTGTTAATAAACTAGTTAGTTTACTATGTTTATTTTGGCTTGGAATTGATTATGTAAATGAGTTATTTGTGATGACTTTTAATATTTTGTTATGAATTTCATTAATTAATAATTATTAATGATATTAAAGTTATTTAATGATTATATTAAATAATTTAGTTTAAAAATAATTTTAATATTATAAAATCATTTTAAATGAAAATAAGGTATTTAAAATATTTTAAGTTATAAAATATAACTTTTAATATTTAAATGATAATTTCATTAATAATTAAATATTAATGATATTAAGATAATATTAATGATATTTAGTTTATTTAATGATTAATATTAAATAAATAGTTTAAAAATGGTTTTACTTATTTAAAAACCATTTAAAGAGGATATTAAGGATTTAAAAATATTTTAAGTTATAATTAATGACTTTTAATATTTGGATAAATAGTACATTAATATTTAAATATTAATGGTAATTATTTGGGTAATATAAATGTTTTAAAAATAGTTTGAGTTATTATAAATAACTTTTATATTTTAGAATGGTTTCATTAATAGTTTAGTATTAATTAAACTATTAATGATAATGGAATTGTTTAATGTTTAAATCATTTAATTATGATTAGATATTTGAAAGTTATATTTGGCCAAACTAGTGACTTGAGAACCGATTATGAAGTTCGAATTTGAAGAAGAACACCTATAGTAATGATTATATCACTATAGGCCCTTTAGTGAATGATTTGAATTATTTTAAAATTTTCAATTTCGGAAATTGCGAAAATGATTAAAAATAAGATGTCCGATATTTGAGATGTTGAGGTATAGAATAAGAGTCTTAGACTCAAAGATTTACCCGATAAAGGCGTCGATCCAAACAAATGATATGGACCTTATAAAAGAAAGAAAAGACTACCAGAAGAGCATGGATGAGATATTTGAAAATGTATAAAAATATTTCAAGTATAGAATATGAACTAAAAGTATGATCACCGTAATTATGTGATTAGACTATGTCTTCAATCGTAATAGATAAAGATTATGTGTTAAGATATATTGTTCTAATCGAGCGAATGATCCGATTATTGATAGGTTGTGATAAAGAGATAAAACCTAAGTTGAGATTTGTAATCGTGAATCGTGCAAGTATCCTACCTTTGCACTTCCTTTATGCAATGGACATGAGTAAGAAGTTTTAATTATTCTATCCTCGCATGTATTATGTACTCTTTGATTATCGACATGTTAGCTCAGATATATATTCTGTTCATTGATTTCTATAAATGGTTATACAAGTGTCCCCACTTGGATAATCATGGCATTTGTTCACATGTTGATACACCTTTGTCAATTACCCGTATATATATGTTGAATTACATATTATTGTTGAGCAAGATTAAAAACCTTTGGGTTTGGAACCGTATATGTATGAACATCCCTATATGGGAAGATTTTGCGCAAGTGCTGACAGAGTGAGCGCGATGAATTTCGTTCAAGTTATGTAGTATTGATCATCACAGGTACAACGTGGTGATCACCCTCCGTGTCGTAAGTAAGTTATGACGGTTTGAGGATAGAATTCCGCTAAACCTTTTCGAAAATGAAAAGAATGTTCATAGTATGTTTCTTAAACCCTATTCAAGGGTAGAGCAGAGCCAAATTTAAAGAATTTGAAAGAGAGTTGTTATGTGATTTTTTATCAAGACAGATTACTTCACAACTTTTAATTCATTTGTAGAAGTGTTATGTAAAGAGAATACTTATATTCTTTCAAATTATATATAATTGCTATTACTTGCTGGGCACTTAAATGCTCATCCTTGCTTAAAATAAATGTTTTCAGTTATGTATGAGCAACCTGAAGGCTCAAGCACGAACAAAGGAAAAGAAAAGTTGATCGAATAAGTGTGTATTATGAGTTAATGGTTATAGTTGTATTGGTATCTATTCAAGTATTGTAAGGAATGTATTTGAAGGTCACGTGCACTGGGAAGTAAACTTTGATGTATGTAAATTAAGTTCGAATGTATTATTATTTAGTATTATTCAGCTTAAAGAAATGGTATCGTGGAGAACCGAGTTCGGGTTTCAAGTACCTGGATTTGGGGTCGTCACAACCTCACCAAAGCAATTTGGATTGGTAAACATCAAATAGCTTCAAAGGATTTGAATTGTTTAAACAATATACTATGTTTGCATCAATAACATCTAGCTGGGACAAAAGCTAGAAAGCATGCTTGAATATAGTTTATTAAGGGAATACGAACTTTAAAGTATAGCAGTTGCAATAGGAACTGAATAATCATCAATAACGTTTCCCATCACAATTGAAGTTATAGAACTTTACAATAAAGGAGCTTTGCATTTAATGATTAATTAATCACAAGCCCAAACTTACCCTCGCCGCAATCAATCGAATAAGAGTTGAATAAATTCATAATGAAAAATAGGATAAGAAACTTGCCTTGATCGTTGTTTACAATAATAATGATTAACAAATTTTATAGCTATCTCGCACTTCACGTGTCCTACACAATTGTATAATCATGCACATCAACTATTAGCAACGATAGTAGTTGTAATATAAACTTTACTCTATAATTTTCAGAGTTCACTCTATGATTTTCACTCTACTATCTCAAGACTTCACGATTTTCGTGAGTTCACTCTACGATTTTCACTGACTCTACGATTTTCAGAGTTTACTATACGATTTTCATTGACTCTACGATTTTCACTGACTCTACGATTTTCAGAGTTTACTCTACGATTTTCATTGACTCTTCGATTTTCAGAGTTTACTCTACGATTTTCACTAACTCTACGATTTTCAGAGTTTACTCTACGATATTCATTGACTCTACGATTTTCAGAGTTTACTCTACGATTTTCACTGACTCTACAATTTTCAGAGTTAACTCTACGATTTTCATTGACTCTACGATTTTCAGAGTTTACTCTACGATTTTCACTAACTTTACGATTTTATTCCCGCTAATCTAAAGATGATATGACCATGATACTTGGACACAATAACCTTCATACATCAAGGTATTTTACAAAAATATAACATTCATAAAACTAGCATGCTAAGACCACAAACCAACTACATAGAAAAGCGTGCAAGCACTAGTTTTATACTTAGAAAAAAATTCTGGAATTTCCAAAATACTGCAGATTTTATTACCAACATGCATGCTTACGATTTTCATAACTTGCTCAATTTAACTCCCTTTTCCTATGAAATTTGGACAGGTTGTACCTCATGTTACATACTATTTTATAAAATTATTACATACGTTAATCGAGTCATATACACCATGATCTCGAGGCTCCGAAAAACCCCAAAAATCACAGATTACTAGTTAAACCCAATTTGACAAAAATTCGGGATTTTGCTTCTAGCATGCAATTAAATTATTCCTAATGTCCAGATCATCTACTCTCACATGTTTTCACATTTCACAACATCAAACTTCAACAAACTTCCACCTTTTTGATTAATTTAGCACCATAGAGACATTTTATCAAAGGTAGAGCATGTATTGCTTAATTCTTTGATTTTCTATGAATTTGATACATGATTAACCCATATCTTTTGTTGTTAATGATCTATAATCATCAAACAACAGTAACATGGCAACACAAAGCCACAACAAATCATTTACCAATTTTATATGCATTTTCTTCTCATTTTTGTTATAAAAATAAAATGGGTTCATGAATTACCTTTTGATGAATTTCTTCTTGGTTTAATATGATGCTCCTTCTCCTTGCTTGTCAAATCCTTAGTAATCCTCCAAAATTAGTTCTAACTCTCTAAGGCTCTCAATTTCTCTCCATGTTTACTCACTTGGTGGAATTTTCTTAAAAGAAAAGTGTGTTTGTATATATGTATAGCTTTGTTAGAGTATTTTGATTCCCATAACCCCCAACTCTAATGATTAGTTACTCATAATAATTAATACTACAATAATATAGTTAATTAATAGGAAGAATGTGGGAGTTAGAGAAAATGAATGCGGGAGTTAGAAAAATAAAAAGAATTTTGATTTTAAGGAATAAAATAAATTACTTCCACCTTAGCTATTATGTAATATACGTATACTCCCTCCCTTGTCCCAATTTAATAGTCTTATGGGTCCATTAGTTCAGCTAATTTCTATTATAAAAAAAATACATATATTATTTTAATTAATTAATAAGCTATTTGACTATTTTACCCTTTGGAACCAAACTTTATGAACCATATATCGATTCCTACTAAAGTCGACGCGTTAGGACGTCATGGGACTATCCGTTTAGTCAAATTCATCTCAAAATTAGTAGTTGACTTTGACCAAAAAGTCAATCGTGACACTTTTTCGTGATTATGATTCTATCTCGACTAATTTCGACGTTAGGACTCGAATACGCAATTAAGCGTCTCTAAATTCATCCGAACTCCAAATTTCATGATTTAATATCATCCCACGTAATAAAATAGAATAATTCCCTACTTAATTTTATTTAAATAGTTAAATAAAACTAAACCAACCATTTAAATACATCTCATCACATATCTTGAAATAACACATATATGTACCACACACATACATCTAATAAATGAAATCACCCAAAACTTTCATATAAATTCGTTCATTAATAATTCTTAAATTACATAAAAAAAAATCTCGGATATTACACCAGGCCTGCTATAGCTGCGAACACATTTGAGATCAAGCCTGGGACTATTCAGATGATTCAAAATTCAGTTCAGTTTGGGGGACTTACAAATGCTGATCTGAATGAACATTTGATCAACTTTTTGGAGATATGTGACACTTTCAAATACAATGGGGTGTCGGATGACGCAGTCAAACTTCGCTTGTTCCCATTCACACTGCGGGACAAGGCGAATAGTTGGTTACACTCTCTACCGTCGAGTTCAATAACTACTTGGGATGACCTGGCTCAAAAGTTCCTAGCTAAAATTTTCCCTCCAACGAAGAATGCAAAGATGAGAAACGAGATTACTATGTTTGAACAACAACATGGGGAATCATTGTACGAGGCATGGGAGAGATACAAAGATTTGCTCAGAAAATTCCCACATCACAGATTGCCTAAGTGGTTGCAGATGAACACATTTTACAATGGATTACATGGGAATCTCAGGACCAGTATTGATGCAGCTTCGGGTGGAGCTTTTATGGCAAAGAATTATGAGGAGGCGTATGAATTGATAGTGACAATGGTAGCTAAAAATTACCAGTGGCCCACGGCAAGAATGACACAACCTAAGGCAGCTGGAGTGTTAGAGGTAGATGGAGTGACGACAATAGCAGCGCATATTTCGACGCTCTCTAAGAAGTTCGATGCTTTGTCAGGGGTACAGACACAACAAGTTGCAGTTATTTATGAATTGTGCGTGGGTGAACATCCTACAGATAAATGTGCAATCAACCCAGCATCAGTGCAATTTGTGGGTAGCTACAATGTAATACCACGTATCACGCATCTGTAATACATATAATCCGGGGAATAGGAATCATCCTAATTTTTTGTGGAGTAATAATCAGCATCAGCAAGCTCCACAACAATCTTATCCCCCAGGATTTTAGAATCAACAACAAAAACCAGCTCAACATCAAGAGAGGAAATCAGATTTAGAGGAGTTGTTATCAAGTATATAACAAGCAACGAGGCAGCCATGAAAAACCAAGCAACCACCATGAAATCGTAAGAAATAGCCAACAAGAATTTAGAAAATCAAATGGGACAAATAGCTTTTTCTTTAAACAACATGCCTCAAGGAACGTTATCGAGCGATACAGAAAAGAATCCAAAGGGAAATCATGTGCAGTGTAATGCTATTACGCTTAGAGCGGTAAGGAGTTAGTTTCTAACTTGGATGGGAAAGCCAGTACAGGAGATGAATGCGAGGATGAAGGGAATGAATTAGACAATAAATCTACAGAGAAAGTGGTGGAAAAAGCAAAGGAAGATAAACAAATTAAAGTTACACCACCTGTACCCTTTCCTCAAAGGCGAGAAAGTAAAAAGTTAAAGAACCAAATTTTAAGGTTTATGGATATATTCAAACAATCACACATCAATATTCCATTTGCCGAAGCACTTGAGCAGATGTCGCATTACATTAAGTTCATGAAAGACATACTTTCGAAGAAATGCAAGCTCCAGGACTTTGAAACAGTGGTGTTGATCGAAGAATACAGTGCAATACTGCAGAAAAATCTTCCTCCTAAATTGAAAGATCCGGGAAGTTTCACAATTCCGTGTGCAATTGGCAATCAAGATGTGGGGAGAGCTCTATGCGATCTAGGAGAGAGTATAAATCTTATTGTGACACCCCCAAATCCGGGTACTTCAATTCCACGGGATTTGGTGTTCACTGTACAAATATCATCTATCTATCTACCCATAATAAATTCAAGCCATGCAATATTTAGAATAAAAATCTTCCCCTTAAGGGTTACAACATCCGAATAATAATAATAAAATCCCAGGTTAAACTAACCTTAAACATCTGTGCGGAATCATAAACAATTAAGTTTTAAACAACATCATTAACTCAAGTCTTAAACATAAATACATCATCTAATAAAAATAACAAGTCTTCATCACTTGCTAACTTTGCCCTTGCCTTTACTAGTGGAAGGTTCATCGGTTTTTTCATTCTTAACTGCAATGCTATTAATAAGCAAGAGTGAGCACTATTGCCCACAAGTATAACAATGAAATAATAGTATAATAACATGCAAGTGAATCAAAGACATCTGAATAAAAGCTCAACTTTTGAATCAAGAATAAATAACAAGAATCAAAAGAATTCTGAGGGTCATAAGACCTTGAACTATGTCCTAGGTTATCAAGGGTTATACTTGAAACCTTTAATAGTCATAAGACTATGGACCTTTCTACTCGTACTTAGGGGTATCAGCCCTTAGTACCATACTATACACAATATCTTAACGCTAACGCATAAGTAAATCCCTTTACAGGGTTGTTCATCTCAGTTTGACATTCAAGTCCGTATCAAAGGAAGTTTGGTTTGGATAATTCAATAAGGGTTCTGAAATTTAGAACGTTCATCAACTAAGGACTAGTTGAATCAATAAAGTTCACTAGTCTAATAAGGTTCAACAATAATGATATTCAATTTGAATAATAATCTCAAGAAGTATACAATAGAACAATTATTGTATAACTGAATCATATTTTGAAAAGATAACCAATCTTTAATATAACATTTGAACTTGAATAATAGAATTGATAATTTATTCGAGGTAAATAATAAACTTGAACAATAATGACAAGTAGGGTTAGGAAACTTGTCTCGTGCGTAGATTACACTTTAACTAAGCACGTTCTTTGAATTTAATCCTACATACCATTCACATTCACAATACCAGTTAATTATAACTTAACTAATCATCAAAAACTCATTCTCTTTGTCTACTTTGATTATTAACTATACTTAGTTAATTTTCCACTTTGTTACATAATTTATACTTCATGAATAACAAGCTAATTATGTATTCAATAATTCGATCCACATGCAATTATGTTATTTACATGTTAAACATCTATTTTACATCTCATTATACTTCTAACATGTTTACATGTTCATTACATTAAGTTACTAACACATTGCTAGACTTAACATTTTAAAAATAATTCATTCTCGAACTTTTTCGAGAGTGAAAGGCAAGGCGCCATCGTTATTACTCTGGTCTTGTTCGCTGACAAGTCATGTATACCCATGGCTGAGTCATGCAATATTGCTGACTACGGTAGAAACAAGAAATATGAAATAGACAGTAGTCATGGCCATGCAAGACGATGGTACAGACACACGTAAAATGGCATTCAAAAAAATCGCAGAACATGCCAATTTCTACCAATTTCTTAATTTCTACTCGAATTTAGACATACCCACGTGTTATAATTCATGTATAATCATAACCCAACATTTATATAATGACTTTAACCAATTTAAACACTTAATTATAGAATTTAAGCATGCAATTTCACTGAATTTGATATTCTTGAAGGTTTTGAAAATAAAACATGAAAATTGTCACTACGGATTCGTTATAACACAGAATCCGTTCATTTAAACTTTGGTCTCTTCGTATCAACATGCATAATAATATACGAGTGTAAAATTTAGGGATAATATACGATCAACACATGAAATATCACGTATAAGGCCATATGGCCAAAACCCAAACTCTGTAATTTATGAAAAACATATACGACATGTGTTTTCATGAAACTGATGATATGGTTTACATAATATATATAATCAAATACAATTTGATAACATTTAACACATATATAAACTTATAATCATATCATTTCCCAAATACAGAGATTTACAGAAAACTTGAAAGCCATTTTTCTATGAAAACTCAATGACGTAAAAACAGAATTTGGTTTGGAGAAATTACCCAGAGTATAGATTTAGAAGAGATGATCAGTGGTGATCCTTTCACAAGTATTTGTTTGATTACACACTCACAATTTTCTTCACAATACTTTAATTATCTCTGACAAACTCTCTCTAAGTATTCTCTAGACTTAGTAAAATAATAAGAGAAAAGAAGACGTCGTAATAAATAAACTGGCGCATTGTGGTCAGTTACCCATCATGGGTTAACTGCCTCAACCTCATCTGGTGCCATGTTTGGCTAGCCTTTAAAAGGCTTATTCTCATTTAATTTAATAACTCTTTTATCATATAGTTTAAATCATATCACACCTTTACATAATAATTCAATTATCTTATTTAATTTAATTAAATAACATATAATAATTTCTCATAAATTCACATAGTCACATAATTAATTTTCTCATTAATTAATTATATCAAACTGTTAAATCTCTAATTAATAATTAAATTAAAATACCAATAGGCTTATTAAATATGTCTTTTAATACAATAAGCTCACAAAATCACATACTTCGATAATAAAAATTCTCTACATTAATTTAATAAATGTAACACATATAATTAAATTAATCTACCACAATTGCATCAATTAATTATTTAATCTAATAATTAAATCATCGAAAATATTTATTTACTTCAATAAATATCAAAAATTAAATTACAAAAATCTCGTTCGTCACACTTATGCCATTGTCCATTTATCGAAAGCTGGGGTTAAAGGAAGAAAAACCAACCAACATTAGTCTACAGCTTGTAGATAGATCATTAACATACCCATTAGGAATAGTTGAAGACGTATTGGTCAAGGTTGATTCATTGATCTTTCCAGCTGATTTTGTGGTACTAGATTTTGAAAAAAATAAGAACATCCCTATCATCTTGGGACGACCATTCTCAAGC
The DNA here is from genome assembly GCA_020205605.1 of Panax ginseng. Lineage (NCBI taxonomy): Eukaryota > Viridiplantae > Streptophyta > Magnoliopsida > Apiales > Araliaceae > Panax > Panax ginseng. Next base: position 10,326,889 of record CM035146.1, read on the forward strand.
GATCGATCTAACAACGATTGACGTATTCTAACGGAGAACTGATTATGAAAGTGTTTGATCAGGTAGTAAAGGTGAAGGTTTTCAAGGAAATAAAAATCCCGACTGACAAGGAAGAGTGTGAGTTGCTCGACAAATCAACACGTGTCAATTTCAGGGATTGCAGAGAGTGTAGTGGTCTTAAGGCATTAATTAAGGATAGAAAGTCAAATTCATTCTCTAACATGCAAGTGAACGGGCATGCAATACAACAATGTTGGTGTTGTGCGATAAATAACATCATGTCGCGGATAGACTAACCGATCCAGGATAACATAGGGAGTAGTCAGGCAAAAAGACTTAAAATCAAGCGCTAGTTGGGAGGCAACCCAATTTTACTTTTATTCTTAGTATCTCTATTAAAATTAGTCAATTTGTAGTTTAGAATAATAATTAATATATAATAAGTTAATCAAGTAGTTATTCAATTATTTTGTTCTAGATAATCTTACCACCCATGCTTAAAATTGCTCAATATCTACTTATAGTTATGTTTAATGGTATTTCAGGAACCTAACATGATCATGGATTGGAGTAGAAAAGAAGAAATAAGCAAAACAAAGGAAAATTGCAGAACACTAATTCACGGGGAGGGCCCCACAGTTTATTATTTTCACGAAGTGGGGTCTCCCAATCTCGCTGACGGTGTGTAATACCATTTGGGCGGATTTACAAGTTTATTACCCTCCACCGGGGTGGGGGTCTCAAGTCAAAAAACAGATTACATGCCCGCCGGGGCGGGCTTATAAGGCACAATACCCCCCGTTGGGGCGGGGGTCTTCAATATGAACAAATTTTATTCGGCAGTTACATCACGTTTTCACCTCTCCTACTTCTTCCCCAACTGAAACCCACTCCCATACATCTTTAATACATTCATATACCCACGTTTTGGCAAGTTAATACCCACCTTACCACTTCATTAGCATACTCACCCACTACTTTACTCCATTACTCCACCCCATAAGTTTCTCCATCACACCATCTCTATAAATTCATTCCCTCTCAACCTAATTTAACCACATACATTCAACTCAAACTCAGAAAGCTACGAATTAGGGTTATTTTTGGGGGAAGTTATACAACAATAGAGAGTGAGTAACTTGATTTCCAATTCCTCACTTTCTATCACCATAGTTGACACAAAGTTATCAAGTTTGGGGGGATTGAACATCGTGCACACCGAGTGTTCGACAGATTGTGTCAGTGAAGTTTGGGGGGATATTGTTGTTAAAGCTCCTGATTTAAATTCAATGGCGTCTAAACCCACATCAAAGAGGCAACGTCGAGAGAGTTCCTGAACCACACCACCATCACGAACATTTGACCGCCGAAAATTCATAAGTGCCGCCGTCACCGACCGTTACGACTACATGGTGACAAAAGCACTCACACCGGAGCGGGGGTTGGCACCGAACCATGTCGACGGTGAAATGATGCAACAGATATATCAGAAAGGGTGGAATAAGTTCACGAAAGAACCCGAGGCCGCAGTTGTGAGTGTGGTCAAAGAATTCTATGCTAACGCCGAAGATAAGGCCCCTTTCAATGCTTTTGTGCGGGGTAGGCTAGTTATTTTTAGTGCCGATGTCATCAACATATACTACCAGTTACGAGTGCCTAGACATTGCCAGTATGCTCACTTACGTGATTTCGATCCTAATTTCGAGGCTATTATGAAGGAAATGACAAAGCCAGGTACAACATGGATAAAAGGTCGAAAAAGAGGCACTGTTTTTCACAATAAAGATCTCAGCATGTATGGGAAAATATGGTACGCATTCTTGTGTGCTAAGTTATTCCCATCCACACACACGTCTGATGTGGCCAAAGAGAAGCCGTTACTCTTATATGTAATTGTACAATATTTCATCATCGATATAGGGGCTACAATAAGTTTTTCAATTCGACGATGCTTAGAGGACATTTCTCAGGCGGCTTGCCACACCCATCACTCATTTGTGGGTTGTGTAGGCAAGCAGGAGTTAGATGGTCCGATGATGAACCTACCCAGATGCCACTTCAGACACTAGATTCAAGAATGATTGCGGGATATGCGGTGTGGGCCGGGGGTGAGTCACATCCTAGAGGAGTAGGCTTTATATTTCCTTCAGCTTCGGAGGACGAGGCTGACGCTGAAGAAACCTCGGATGATGACGAGTTTCAGGAGGATGCATAGATGGGAGAGCAAAGAACAGAGGCAACACCACAACCTGAGGCCATATCTAGCCCTCAATTCCTTTACTTTCAACATCAAGTGGATGAGCACCACAAGGAAGCATGAAGAGAGATGCGGCGACTCCCAGCGAGGCAGGACCACATGTTTAAAGCCATGAATCTATCGTTCACCTCATTGAACGCAACGCTCCAGAGTTTTAATCCCAATGCACAATTCCCATACCAGCAGCCAACTCCAATGCTAAGGTTTCCACCAAATGGCTCCGATTAAGAAGAACACCCACCACCACCCCAGACTTAGGTGATTACGGGGAAATCTTCACATTTTTATTGTTATATCTATACAATGAAGGCATTGTAATTTTCAAGTTTGGGGGGATTTAGTTTCATGTTTGCATATTTGATTTCATTAGCTAGGTTTGCATATGTTAGTTCATTGTTTAGTAGCTTAGGAGCATAAATAGTTTCTATTTATTTTTGCATTATGTTATGTTATGTTTTCCATATTTATATAATAAAAAATTAGTTAAGTATTGTGTTATTTTGCATATGTCCAACAGTTGTTGTAGTTCATTTTTATTTTGTCCAATGATGAGATTGGGATTAAGTAGATAAGTATGGTACTGATTATTAGAACCTTGATGTACTTTCTGTTATGAATCAGATCTTGTACTTGTTTGAAACTGGTATAAAAAGGGTAGCACGTTAATAACACATGTGTCAACTGATTAGTTCAAATTGATACATAAAGAGTTTTTAAAGGATAATGCTAGTTTAAAAGAAAGAATGACAATGATAGGTAGTAAAGACGACGAATTAAGCAGGAACCTAAGTTTGGGGGAAAAAGTGGGGTATATAAGCTAAAAAATAAAAAAAAGAACAAAAAAAGAAAAAAAAAGAAGAAAGAATGTTCTAGTTGAGTCTTGTGGTGGGTTGAGAAGAAATGTAAAACATACTCCCCATAAACACAGGCGTGAGATGGAGTGTAAAACGCAATCACTAACCATCTATCTAAAAAAATGGGAAATAAGAGCAAAGAGCCCTCATGAATGAAAAAGAAAGCATGAGTACTGTGACACCCCCAAAATAGGTATACATCACCCATTCTGAGTCGTCAAATACATGGTAAAGAAAACAACTACAACTTTATTATTACAATTGTCATCCAAAATACGACAACAAATATACTGTGAGTTTAAATACAAATATTGTCTTCTAAACAGTATTCAAACTCAAATAAGTCCTCATTATAATTATTGATATACTATTTTACAAAATAGTGAGGACTACTAAACAACTATCTTGATCCATCATTCCATACTCCGACTAGTTCCCGCTATATTCTCTCCTCCTATGAAGAAAAATGGAACAAAAAAGAAAAGGGTGAGCTCAACTTGCCCTCAGAAAAGAATATTATGACTAAGAGAGATTTCTAAATAAAATAAATAAGAAAATTTGCGTATAATTTTTTTTATTTAATAGCGAGAATAAGTGAGCGATAAATCATGAATATATTTATTTCTTTAAAAATTAGAAATAATTTTGGAATTATTAATTACTACAAATTATATTTTATGGTAATTAATTTACATAGCGAGAAATATTTTATTAATTATTTTCCATGATAACATGATTGGAAATAATATATGAAGTGATAATTAGAATTATATAATAAATATTTTATTATATGATTTGTTGAGAATATTTAAGTTAATTTAATTATTTAACTTGATTATTGATCTTGATCTTTGTGTAAGAAGAGAAGTCGGATATGAGATCGAACCACACGAATTGGGATTGTGATCAAGAGATGAGAATAATAATATTATATTATTGTTATAATGATTTTCTGATACAATAATTATATCTTGTGTATGTATTGAGACGAGATAATATTATTGAGCGATGATAGCGATCGATTAGGTCATAGCATATTACCGTCTTTGTGAAACCCTAATTATTAAACTTCGATTCTGAGATATGGTGAGTAGTATTTGTGTATATGAAGGATTCTTGTGTATAAGATGTCGGTAATTAGAAGAAAACCCTAATTACTTTGTTGTATGTCGATAATTAGGACAAACCCTAATTATTACAACCTAATCGGTTGAAGTTAGAGGAACCGTATGCTTGACGTGTTAGAACATACGAGATAATTAGAGAACCCTAATGGTCAATTAGAAACCCTAATTGATGGCGTTAAGAAACCCTAATTAGAAAATCCTAATTTTCTATAGAAAACCCTAATTTAAAATTATCGGGTTTAATTACGATGTTAATGTATAAAAGTTTTAATTTACCAAAGGATAGAATTAATTGGTAAATGATAAAATTACCATCTAGTGATTAAATACTACATTTAATTGCTATGTAAAAAATGCCCTTGAAATTATATGTGAAATGACCAAAATGCCCTTTTTGGTTTATTAGTGTATTATTACTTACATTGTTGATGGAATCTTGTAACAAAAATGCCCAACATGCTTACCTACCATGTTATTAGCTATCAAACAATGGAATCATCCAATTTTAGCATCGATGTATCTAATATATTTTTTTTAAAAGAAGAAATGACCATTTTACCCTTTTTGTCCATCTTAGTGCATTATTTGTGCATTATTGTGCTACCAATTCCACAAATCCGGCCAACCACTTCATATTTATCATGTGAGCTCAATAATGGCGACCAAATCGGTATCAAGGCTCTTGACATGATCTATAAATAGAGATCGAGGAGAGTTAATGAAAATACACACTAAAATTTCACAAACTCTCTAGACAAACTCTCTCAACCTCTAGCCAGCGAAATTATCTAGCATATCAGGTCCTAAACAAAGCCCAACCATCACAAACAACAAATCGGAAGCATCAAAGCCAAAAAAAATCAAAAATCGAAGCTAGAAAAGGTATGAAATTCTCTAATTTTGAAATCCTTGATTCGATGTTAATTGATGCAATTGATTGTTTAAAGTAGTGTAATAGGAGTCTATTAATGTTGCAGGTTGTAAAAACACGGACCCATAACATCAAAGTGCGAATTTGAAGATTTAAACAAGTTGGAAAAAGCAAGATTACATTATTTTTTTCACCAAATGTCGAGGAGGCTATATAACTCTTTGTTCGATCACGAGTTTTGTTGTTTAAAAGTTGTTATAGGTATCTGATATGTGGTCTTTAATCTCAAAAGGAATCAAGTTCATATCTATTGTAGATCGGGATTTATAAGCGGTCAAAGTGGGTTGGCCGGCATTGGCCATTTATTCTTCAAACCAGAAAATATTCTTCTAAGTGTCGAAAATATTATTTTGGAAAATGTCGGGCCTATATATCTCGGTTATCTTTAATGTGTTTTGTGTTATAAAGGTTGTTATGTGTATCTTGTTATGTGGTATTTAACCTCCAAAAGCGAATCGAGGTCCATATATATTATGGATTAAGAGTTATTTAAGGTCAAAAAGTGGGTTGGTGGCATTGACCGAAAAATGCAGGCGACCGAGAATTTTCTAAGTGTTGATTTTTTCTTACAAGGTTTGACCATACTTTAGATGCTTGATTTATTGTTGTTATGATGATGTTAAGTGTTGGAGTTGTAGTCCTACATGTTTCTACACCTTTGGAATTGATAGATCACGTAAACATTTTCACGATCATCGAGTTATAGAGGTCGAAAGTAGGCATCTGAGCTGTTCTTCACGAAGACGACTCGGTGACTACTTTGATGCGATTCTCCCGGATCGATGTTTTTAGAGGTTATGATTGTTGGTAATTGTGATACGGTATTTCTCTCTACAAGACCCAATTCATAGATTGCCCAGATTCATTAAGACCAAAAAAGTTATTCATGGTCAAAGTAGCCCCCTTGAGCTATCTCGGCGGTGTTCTTGAGATGAAGAACACCTATAGCGACGGTTATGCATCGCTATAGCCTTTAATGACAGATTTTATTTATTTTTATTTTACGTAATTTTAGAAAATGATTTAAAAATTAGAAAAATTAGATTTTAATTATTAAAAATACTTATTAAATTACGAAAAATTATTTTAAAGTCAGAAAAATATTATTTAATTATTTTGAGTATATTTCATAAATATTTAATATTTTTGGAATATAAAAGGTATTTATTTATTTAATTATAATATTAAATAAATGATTTAAAAATAGTTTTAATTCATGAAAAATCATGAAAAATTATATTATGGTATAAGAAAATATTTTAAGTTATTTGTGATGACTTTTAATATTTTGTGATGAATTTCATTAATTAATTATATATTAATGATATTAAAGTTATTTATTGATTATATTAAATAATTAGTTTAAAAATGATTTTAATATTTTAAAAATCATTTTAAATGAAAATAAAGTATTTATAGATATTTTGAGTTATAAAATATAACTTTTAATATTTAGAAGATAATTTCATTAATAATTATATATTAATGATATTTAGTTAATGATTTGTGATATTAAGTTTATTTAATATTTATATTAAATAAATAGTTTAAAAATGGTTTTATTTATTTAAAAATCATTTAAAGAGGATATTAAGGATTTAAAAATATTTTAAGTTATAATTAATGACTTTTAATATTTGGATGAATAGTACATTAATATTTATATATTAATGGTGATTATTTAAAAATGATTTTAATTGTTTTAAAAATCATTTAAGGGTAATATAAATGTTTTAAAAATAGTTTGAGTTATTATAAATAACTTTTATATTTTAGCAATGGTTTCATTAATAGTTTAATATAAATTAATTATTAATGATAATGGAATTATTTAATGTTTAAATCATTTAATTATGATTAGATGTTTGAAAGTTATAATGGCCAAACTAGTGACTTGAAAAGCAGGTTATGAAGTCGAGGATTTGATGAAGAGCACACTATAAGTATGATTATATCACTATAAGCCCTTGAGTGATGATTTGAATTATTTTAAATTTTTCAATTTACGGAAAATTTGAAAATGATTAAAAATAAAATGTCGATATTTGAGATGTTGAGGTATAGAATAAGAGTCTTAGACTCGGTATTTGCAGATAAAAAGTTGTCGATGCATGCAAACAAATATCGGAACCCTATAATAGAAAGAAAAGGCTCTTTGTAAGAGCATGGATGAGATATTTGAAAAATGTATAAAAATATTTCAAGTATAGAATATGAACTAAAAGTATGATCCACTGCGATTATGTGATGGCGTGATTAGACTATGTCTTTGTTGTAATAAGCGGTACTATGTGTTATGATATATTGTTCTAATCGAGCGAATGATCGATTATTGATAGGTTGTGATAAAGAGATAAAACCTAAGTTGAGATTTGTAATCGGTGAATCGGAGAAGTATCCTACCTTTGCATTTTCTTTATCTGATGGACATGAGTAAGAAGTTTGAGAATTATTCTATTTACATGCAGATTATATGCGCTTTGATTATCAACATGTTAGCTCGGATATATATTACATTAAGTTGATTTCTAAATGGTTATACAAGTGTCCCCACTTGGATAATCATAGCATTTATTCACATGTTGATATATATATATATTTGTCAATTATATATATATATATATATATGTTGAATTACATATTATTGTTGAGCAAGATTAAAACCTTGGGTTTGGAACCCGGGCATGTATGAACATCCTATATGGGGAAGATTTTTTGCTTTGGTGAAGACAAAATAAAGCGATGAATTTCGTTCGAGTTATGTAGTATTGATCAATCTGAGAATTACAATGGTGATCACCCTCCCTCCGTGTAAGTAAGTTATAAGCGGTTTGCGGATGAATTTTCTGCTAAACCTTTTGAAAATGAAAAAACAATGTTCATAGTATGTTTCTTAAACCCTATTCATGGGTAGAGTGGAGCCAAATTTAAATAATTTGGAAGAGAGTTGTTATGTGAATCTTTTATCGGTCTGATTACTTCACAACTTTTGATTCGTTGTAGAAGTGTTATGTAAAGAGAATACTTATATTCTTTCGACTTATATATATAATTGTTATTACTTCTTTGGGCACTCAAATGCTCATCCTTGCTTAAACTAAATGTTTTTCGATTACCTCGATGATCGACTTTGAAGGCTCGAGAGGCACGAACAAGGAAAAGAAAAAGCATTGAATGAGAATTAGTATGAGTTAATGGTTATAGTTAGTAAAGACAATGGAATCTATTGTCGGTATTGTAAGGAATGTATTTGAAGGTCACGTGCACAGGAAAGTAAACTTTGATGTATGTAAATTAAGTTGAATTATATTATTATTATTATTTAGTATTATTGACAAAAGAAATGGTATCGTGGAGAAGCAGAGTTCGGGTTTCAAGTATCCGGATTTGGGGTGCATACGAGGTTGGTATCAAAGGCATAGGTTATAAGCGTTAGGAATCACGAAACCTAGGTTATAACCTTAGTAGAATGGAGAGGCGAAAGTTAAGATAAATATGAGGTGAACCCGGAGGCGAAAGAAGTACTCTGGCGAGAAGTTATAGGATATGATGAGTTGAAGAGATTCATCGAGTTTTAGTGGTACTAAATAAAATATTACTTCATTGTAATGATGAATATATTTTATTTTGATAATGATGTTGTCTCGTTTATTGTGGTCATAGGATGGATGACGAAAGTCAAAATAGTAATTCCTTGACCCGAGGCGATGGACTCTAGCGAGGAGTACAGACGGTGAGATGATAAGAGATTTGATAGTTAGGAGCAGCGACTTAAAGGTTAGAAATTTGGCGCGGAGAGTGCAGAATCGTACTCTCAGATTTTGGAGCAATGATACAACAAGGCCGTTGCTCTTAGAACACGAGATGGAGTTAAGAGGAGATTCTGAGGGAGGTTGGAGCGAGAGGAGATCTGAGATGGGGCGAGTTGAAGGTTGAGATAGAAGCCAAAGACACGGGATATATACCTTGGGCGGGCTTTAGACATCGCCTTCATACGATTCGATCTGAGTGGATGGGCGCCTTCGGCGAGAGAAGAGATGGCGTTGATGAGAATTGAATAAATTTATCGTCAAACAAAATAAGAGACAGCGTATATAAAACTCTTGATTCTTTGTGTATATATACTATATGCTAATCGGGGTAACTTATGTATGTAGATATGCGGTGGAAAAGATATGTGGAATAAGAAGGATCGGATCCATACCCCCCAAGCTAATATCGAGGCCAGCAATTTGAAATAGAAGCTCACGAGAACCCAAATCGGACGAGGTGGCTATAGTGGAAAAGCGTAGCATCGGATCTAGAAATGGTGGATTTGACGGATAGTGATTCAAACACTAAAGTTGAAGGCTGCTCAAGCATCAGCGAAAGTGCGAGATCTGGAGAACAAGGTTTCTTCACTAGAAAGGTTGTGGGAGATAGAAAAGTTGCTTAATATTCAAGCTGCGAAAAGCATTAAAAGAAACAATGGAAGAAGCAAGATAAGCTCAAAATCCAAATTGACGGATGGGAGCCTCAAGCAACACATCGTGTTCGACTCAAGAAGGTAAGGGAAAAATAAAGGTAGAAGATCGACTTAGGAAAGCACGATAAGAAGAAAGGGAAGAAGATATGTTATATTTGCGGTGTGAGGGACATACCTCTCCTCGTTGCCCCAACTATAAGAAAGGTGGATGTTTTAATTGTGGAATGGAAGGACATCGGCGAATGAATGTCAGAAGAAAGGCTTAGTAGATAAGTAGTATGGGTTATGTTATGTAATATGTGTGATAAGTAATGAACTATTTTCAACTTTTATGTTGGTCGAGATTTTAAATCCATTGTTGTAGTCACAAAGGGATGGTGATGTTTAAAAGCAATATGTCTTTATGGTATGTTAAGTTCTATTAATGTGAGGTCTATGGTTGGAAGTACCATGAGTGTCACAAGTTGGATTAATGAAGTAAGTTGTTATAAAAGTAGCGAGATATTTATCGAATATTGGTTAATATAGTAAACCAAGTTTCAAATCAATATTTTGATTACATGATTATTTGAGTAGAAAATTTTTTGTGTTATATGTCGAGCGTATCACGATGAGGCTTAGAATGTGAAATGAAGAATAATTTATGATTATATCACCAAGAGGAAAGCGAAAACCGGTAGCGGAAGATCAACGGATAATCGAGCGTCGAGCGCTTGAAGACTTTAAAAGCGATCCTATTTCTAGGGTATAGAGGATTAAGTGACTCGATAGAAGCGTTTATGATAGTTAGGATAACGAAAAGGGCAAAATATAACTTTTATCACCTATCGATAAAAGGAAATGAGATAAAAGAAAGTTTGTGGGCAAAAGAGACATATCTCTTCAATTGTCCCAATTCGAGAATGTATAGCGAATGTTTTATTTGTGAATCAATGGAGTATAAGGTGAAAGATTATTCAAGAAGGAGAAGTGAGATAAGGAATGCGAATCGAAGAAAATGCAAACAAGATATAGGCGACAATGAAACCAATTTCAACAAACAACCCATTGCGGTCTGACATGACGGTCCGAGGATACGGTGGCGAAATTTGGAAGCAGAACTCGGTGTTATTTGAATAACTTATGTGTCTTATATGATTTTCTATATATATACATATAGTAGATTACTTTATTAAAGAAATTTTGAGGAAGGAATTTGAGTTCTTTTAGAAATCAAATTTACATTTATCGAATAAACAAGCGTTATGGAGAATAGTTAAAGATCGATTCGATCAAGTATGATCGAGATCTACGTCTGATGATTATATGTTATGTACCCATACTGCATATGAGTTTTAAAGCGGTGATTAGGGGACGGAATCCTTATAAGGAGAAGGTGAATGTAATAACTTGAGATTTTCTAAATAAAATAAATAAGAAAATTTGCGTATAATTTTTTTATTTAATAGCGAGAATAAGTGAGCGATAAATACGAATATATTTATTTCTTTAAAAATTAGAAATAATTTTGGAATTATTAATTACTACAAATTATATTTTATGGTAATTAATTTACGTAAGCGAAATATTTTTATTAATTATTTTCCATGATAACATGATTGGAAATAATATATGAAGTGATAATTAGAATTATATAATAAATATTTTATTATATGATTTGTTCGAGAATATTTAAGTTAATTATTTTAACTTGATTATTGATCTTTGTGTAAGAAAGAGAAGTCGGATATGAGATCGAACCACGAATTGGGATTGTGATCAAGAGATGAGAATAATAATATTATATTATTGTTATAATGATTTTCTGATACAATAATTATATCTCTTGTGTATATCTTGAGACGAGATAATATTGAAATGATAGCGATCGATTAGGTCATATAGCATATTACCGTCTTTGTGAAACCCTAATTATTAAACTTCGATTCTGAGATATGGTGAGTAGTATTTGTGTATATGAAGGTTCTTGTGTATAAGATGTCGGTAATTAGAAGAAAACCCTAATTCTTTGTTGTATATGATATGCCGATAATTAGGACAAACCTAATTATTACAACCCTAATCGGTTGAAGTTAGAGAAATAAGTAACATGTGTGTTAGAACATACGAGATAATTAGAGAACCCTAATGGTCGATTAGAAACCCTAATTGATGGCGTTAAGAAACCCTAATTAGAAAATCCTAATTTTTCATAGAAAACCCTAATTTAAAATTATCGGGTTTAATTACGATGTTAATGTATAAAAGTTTTAATTTACCAAAGGATAGAATTAATTGGTAAATGATAAAATTACCATCTAGTGATTAAATACTACATTTAATTGCTATGTACAAAAATGCCCTTGAAATTATATGTGAAATGACCAAAATGCCCTTTTGGTTTATTAGTGTATTATTACTTACATTGTTGATGGAATCTTGTAACAAAAATGCCCAACATACTTACCTACCATGTTATTAGCTATCAAACAATGGAATCATCAATTTTAGCATCGATGTATCTAATATATTTTTTTTTAAAGAGAAGGAAATGACCATTTTACCCTTTTTGTCCATCTTAGTGCATTATTTGTGCATTATTGTGCTACCAATTCCACCAAATCAAGCCAACCACTTCATATTTATCATGTGAGCTCAATAATGGCGACAAAAATCGGTATCGAGGCTCTTGACATGATCTATAAATAGAGATCGAGGAGAGTTAATGAAAATACACACTAAAATTTCACAAACTCTCTAGACAAACTCTCTCAACCTCTAGCCAGCGAAATTATCTAGCATATGGGTCCCTAAACAAAGCCCAACCATCACAAACAACAAATCGGAAGCATCAAAGCCAAAAAAATCAAAAATCGAAGCTAGAAAAGGTATGAAATTCTCTAATTTTGAAATCCTTGATTCGATGTTAATTGATGCAATTGATTGTTTAAAAGTAGTGTAATAAGGAGTCTATTAATGTTGCAGGTTGTAAAAAACACGGACCCATAACATCAAAGTGTGCAATTTGAAGATTTAAACAAGTTGGAAAAAAGCAAGATTACATTATTTTTCACCAAATGTATAGGGAGGCTATAACTCTTTTTGTTAGATCACGAGTTTTGTTGTTTAAAAGTTGTTATAGGTATCACGATATGTGGTCTTTAATCTCCAAAAGGAATCAAGTTCATATCTATTGTAGATCGGGATTTATAAGCGGTCAAAGTGGGTTATTGGCATTGGCCATTTATTCTTGAACCGAGAAAATATTCTAAGTGTCGAGAAAATATTATTTTGGAAAATGTGGGGCCTTATATCTCGGTTATCTTTAATGTGTTTTGTGTTATAAAGGTTGTTATGTGTAGCTTGTTATGTGGTATTTAACCTCCAAAGCGAATCGAGGTCCATATATATTATGGATTAAGAGTTATTTAAGGTCGAAATTGGTTTGTGGCATTGGCCGAGAAAAATGCAATGCCCAGAATTTTCTAAGTGTTGATTTTCTTACAAGGTTTGACCATACTTTAGATGCTTGATTTATTGTTGTTATGATGATGTTAAGTGTTGGAGTTGTAGTCCTACATGTTTTTTCTACCTTTGGAATTGATAGATCACGTAAACATTTCACGATCATCGAGTTATAGAGGTCAAGTAGGCATCATGGCTGTTCTTCACGAAAACGACTCGGCGTGACTACTTTTGATGCGATTCTCCCGGATCGATGTTTTTAGAGGTTATGATTGTTGGTAATTGTGATACGGTATTTCCTCTACAAGACCCGATTCATAGATTGCCCAGATTCATTAAGACGAAAAAAGTTATTCATGGTGAAAGTAGCCCCCTTGAGCTGTCTCGGCGGTGTTCTTGAGATGAAGAACACCTATAGCGACGGTTTACATGCATAGCTATAGCCTTTAATGACAGATTTTATTTATTTTATTTTACGTAATTTAGAAAATGATTTAAAAATTAGAAAAATTAGATTTTAATTATTAAAAATACTTATTAAATTCGAAAAATTATTTTAAAGTCAGAAAAATAGTTATTTAATTATTTTGAGTATATTTCATAAATATTTAATATTTTTGGAATATAAAAGGTATTTATTTATTTAATTATAATATTAAATAAATGATTTAAAAATAGTTTTAATTCATGAAAAATCATGAAAAATTATATTATGGTATAAGAAAATATTTTAAGTTATTTTGATGACTTTTAATATTTTGTGATGAATTTCATTAATTAATTATATATTAATGATATTAAAGTTATTTATTGATTATATTAAATAATTAGTTTAAAAATGATTTTAATATTTTAAAAATCATTTTAAATGAAAATAAAAGTATTTATAGATATTTTGAGTTATAAAATATAACTTTTAATATTTAGAAGATAATTTCATTAATAATTATATATTAATGATATTTAGTTAATGATTTGTGATATTAAGTTTATTTAATATTTATATTAAATAAATAGTTTAAAAATGGTTTTATTTATTTAAAAATCATTTAAAGAGGATATTAAGGATTTAAAAATATTTTAAGTTATAATTAATGACTTTTAATATTTGGATGAATAGTACATTAATATTTATATATTAATGGTGATTATTTAAAAATGATTTTAATTGTTTTAAAAATCATTTTAAGGGTAATATAAATGTTTTAAAAATAGTTTGAGTTATTATAAATAACTTTTATATTTTAGCAATGGTTTCATTAATAGTTTAATATAAATTAATTATTAATGATAATGGAATTATTTAATGTTTAAATCATTTAATTATGATTAGATGTTTGAAAGTTATATAGGCCAAAACTAGGTGACTTGAGGCAGGTTATGAAGTCCGAGATTTGATGAAAGAGCACCCATAGTAATGTGATTATATCACTATAAGCCCTTGAGTGGTAATGATTTGAATTATTTTAAATTTTTCAATTTACGGAAAATTGAAAATGATTAAAAATAAAATGTCGATATTTCTGAGATGTTGAGGTATAGAATAAGAGTCTTAGACTCGGTATTTACCCGATAAAAAAATTTGTCGATGCATGCAAACAAATGTCGGAACCCTATAATAGAAAGAAAAGGCTCTTTGTAAGAGCATGGATGAGATATTTGAAAATGTATAAAATATTTCAAGTATAGAATATGAACTAAAAGTATGATCACTGCGATTATGTGATGGCGTGATTAGACTATGTCTTTGTTGTAATAAAGCGATTACTATGTGTTATGATATATTGTTCTAATCGAGCGAATGATCGATTATTGATAGGTTGTGATAAAGAGATAAAACCTAAGTTGAGATTTGTAATCGACCAAATCGAAAGTGAGTATCCTACCTTTGCATTTTCTTTATCTGATGGACATGAGTAAGAAGTTTGAGAATTATTCTATTTCTGTACGGATTATATGCGCTTTGATTATCAACATGTTAGCTCGGATATATATTACATTAAGTTGATTTCTAAATGGTTATATCAAGTGTCCCCACTTGGATAATCATAGCATTTATTCACATGTTGATACACCTTTGTCGATTACCGTATATATATATATGTTGAATTACATATTATTGTTGAGCAAGATTAAAAACCTTGGGTTTGGAACCCGGGCATGTATGAACATCCCTATATGGGAAGATTTTTTTTTTGCGCGGATGAGAAGAATAAAGCGATGAATTTCGTTCGGAGTTATGTAGTATTGATCGTCACGAGGTACAATGGTGGTGATGATCCCCCTCCGTGCAAGTAAGTTATAAGCGGTTTGCGGATGAATTTGCTAAACCTTTTGAAAATGAAAAAACAATGTTCATAGTATGTTTCTTAAACCCTATTCATGGGTAGAGAGCCAAATTTAAATAATTTGGAAGAGAGTTGTTATGTGAATCTTTTATCGATCTGATTACTTCACAACTTTTGATTCGTTGTAGAAGTGTTATGTAAAGAGAATACTTATATTTTTCGACTTATATATATAATTGTTATTACTTCTTTGGGCACTCAAATGCTCATCCTTGCTTAAACTAAATGTTTTTTCGATTACGTCTACGATCGACACGAAGGAAAAGAGCGCACGAATGAGAAGGAGAAAAGAAAAGGCATTGAATGAGATTTAGTATGAGTTAATGGTTATAGTTAGTAAGACAATGGAATCTATTATCGGGGTATTATAAGGAATGTATTTTGAAGGTCACGTGCACAGGAAAGTAAACTTTGATGTATGTAAATTAAGTTTGAATTATATTATTATTATTATTTAGTATTATTGACTTAAAGAAATGGTATAAGTGGATATGAATACGAAAAAATAATATCCCTTACGAATACAACAACTACTATCCCTTACGAATTGTGAACGAAGATAATATTCCTTACGAATACGAAAAATAATATCGTAAGCGAATATGAAATAAATAACATCCCTTACCTTAATAGAAGATTGAATACTGAAGTAGGGTAGTAGCAGAATACTCTTCTTCTTGCTCTCTATGGTTTCTTTCTCTAGAGTTTCAGTGAATTAGTAAGAAATAATGAAGGAATGAGCTTCTATTTATAGGAAAAAGGACTGAATAGTAACTAATTCATGAACGGCCCAGATCAATTTACTTTTAAACTGTTGGTCCATATTGATTTACTATTAAAACTTAAAGCAACAGTCCATACTGATTTACTATTAAAACTTTAAACCAGCGATCCATATTGATTTACTATTATAACTTTCAACCAGCGGTCCATATTGATTTACAATAATATCTTCAACCAACGGTCTGAAAAATTAGCACTTCCCCACATGGAATAATAAGTCAAACTTATAACAAACACCTCATAACAAACCCCTCTATTTATATCAAAAATTGAATAAATAATTACCACAAATCACTTATCTTTAATAAACACATTTTTAATCTATTAACAATTATTCATCATTAATATTATAACTCACAATATTTAACAATCAGATCATTCCCAGGAAAGAGGGGGCTTTCCGATAAGGATTTCTCCCTATTAGCGCGCAATTAGGTGACCAAACATCTCCTCAACAGAACTTTCTAGACATCGTCAATATTTCTAATAATAATATGAATAACTTTATCGTCTCAATTATTGATTAAATAATATAAAATATTATGCAGATGATATTGTGACAATAATTGAATCAAATAACGTGAGATACTATGCAGCAATTATTGTAGCAATAATTGAGTATAACTGAGTGACTTCTTACGTAAGCATCAATAATCAATATCGTGTGCTACTATGCAACCATGCGTATCTGAGTTCTTTTAAGACCTCAATTTTATAAAATAAAAGTATTCAATTTTTCTTATAATTACAATTCAAGAAATGATTAAATTGATAAAAGTTTAAAGTTAAGGGTGAGATATGAATTTTTTTCAAAATACGCAAGTGGTTATAAAATATTCAATTGTTTGGAGAATATTCGTTTGGTCGTGGAATATTCTTTTTTGTCGGAGAATATTCATGACGATTTGGCGCAAAACCATTTGTGGGCCCCATAATGTAATAACTATTGATGAAGAAAACGACAAAATTGAGTTTTTATAAATAATCTACAGTAGTTGTTACCAAGTAATATCGTTGGAATACCCGGTGGTTAAAATACAAGAATAATACGTGTATCGCATAAAGAAGACATTACCAGTATTAAAGATTTTGAATTATTGATTCTTACGTAAGAAGGCACTACTCAATAATTGTTACATTAATTATCGCTCAATATTTTATTTTATTGATTCAATAATTGATGCGTTGATATTTTATATTATTGTTGTTTCAATAATTTTCACCGCACAAGAGATTTCCATTATCGATCAATAATTCATATTATTTGAATAATATTATTAGATAGCATTATTGGCAATGTCTAGAAAGTTTCACAAGGAGAGGTTTGGTCACCTAATCATGCGCCAAGAAGAGAGAAATTCTTATCGAAAGCCCCTTTCCTCGGAACCGCCGCCTGGTGTCATTATTGTGATTCTCGTAATATTATTTGTGAATAATTAATTATTGATTTATATGATAAGGAAATATTTATTTGATGTGGATATAAATGATGGATTTATTTATGTGGTTATAAATGAAGGAATTAATGTTGAGGTATTTTATCAAGATTTTGTCTGATTCGAGGTATTAAAAGATCAAATCCTGTTCTTACGCCTTTATTATGTGAGTTATAATATTTAATCCGACCGTTGGATCGTTGTAATTTTTGGATATGTTATATATATAAGTTGAGTATATGTCCACAAATTTTGAACCGTTAAAATGAGCGATAATTTGTTATGAATTTTAAGAGGTAAATCGATTCTAAATTAGGTTTTGGTGGAAAATTTTAGAATTGAGTGGACCCCACTCTTGGTTGTTGGGGAGATGGCTGATTTTTGGTGGTGAAATATAGTAGCAGGTAAAGCCATCAGTAGCAAGTCAAGTCTCGCTTTGCCATGGCATAACATTTTCCTATAAATAGAGGGCTAAGTTAGAATTGAAAATCACACCGTAATTCATAAGTTTTTCTTTTTCTCTAGATTATTGAGTGTATTTTGTGAGTATTTAGATACTTGGTGAGTTGATATTCATCGCTGCAAGTTTTCTTCAAATACATATCCGATATCCAAATGTAAGTGTCGCTTCTTTTGAGGTAAGTGGATAGTAAGGATTTTTAAGGTTGTTATGTTTTTCAGTTTCAGTAATTTTTCCGACCTTCAAAATTTTGGAAAAATTTGAAATGATATTTTGATGAGTTTTATTGATTGTGTCCAAAATGGTGATTTTTGGATGTATAGATTAAGAGTTATGAATTTTATGAGAAAAGACTATTTTAAAAGTAACCGCTTATAATTCCTTGTGGTTAACTCCAAAATTGATGAAATTTTTATTGGGAGTACATCTATATAATATCAATGTACTGTGAATTTCGGAATTTTTGGATAAAAGTACAATTTATGATAAATGTCTAAATATTCAAGTGTTTTGGCCATATGAAAAATAGTAAATGAATTTTAAAAAATTCGAGAGAAAAATATATGTTCACTATGGGACTATATTATGCTAAATCCCGTAAAAGAAATATTTTTGAACTGATTTGGTATTTTTCATGAAAATAGACTAGTTATGAATAAATGAATTAAATATGTTATGTGAAGGAAGAAAATTAAAAAATAGGATTTTATGGCTCGATAATCCTATATGAGGTATATGCAGATTTTTGATGAGGGTTTTGGTTATGGTGATGAAATCTTATGAGTTTGGCATTTTAGGATGATTAAATGCATTATTTAGTAAAGTGTAAACAATTAAAATAAATTGTTTATAATTTAAGA
Organism: Panax ginseng; assembly: GCA_020205605.1. Lineage (NCBI taxonomy): Eukaryota > Viridiplantae > Streptophyta > Magnoliopsida > Apiales > Araliaceae > Panax > Panax ginseng. The sequence goes on from CM035146.1 coordinate 10,345,854, forward strand.
AATGTTATTCTTTCAATATCATTATACCAAATATTGGTATGGATTTTATTGGAATTTCTACCTTTTGAGTCGGAGTTACTATTCACGAAGTTACTATTCATGAGTTACTATTCACGAAGTTACTATTCATGAGTTACTATTCATGAGTTACTATTCATGAGGTACTATTCATGACAAAGTTGATTTCTTTTTCTAACCAAATTATCGTTGATTTATGAATATTGCTCTTGAGATTAAAACTATATTGTTGATCATATTATTTTTATTATCATATATAACATTTTTATAACCTCGATGTTGAAATTTCTTTCACTTGAGTATAAAGATGGGTAGATTATTGGTATGATCATGACTTAGGTTCTTTGGCCAAGAGAGTGAAAAGTTGAATTGTGATCGGTATGATCATCACCACTATGAATTTATAATTGAATATCTTTAGCTTAAGTGCAAAGGTGAAATAATCAACATGGTTATAATTATTGTTTATATAAATTTCAAATGATTATATATTTTTTCGAGATATTAATATATTTGGCCCAGTAGTGCAAATATGAATCGTTGATGAATATATTTGGCCCTGTAGTGCAAATATGAATCTGTTGATGAATATATTTGGCCCAGTAGTGCAAATATGAACTGTTGAGGAATATCTTTGGCCCAGAAGTGCAAAAGATGGTTTGTTGATGAATATCTTTGGCCCGAAAGTAAAAAGATGACATGTTGTTGAATATCTTTGGTCAGTAGTGCAAAGATGGTCTGTTGACGAATATCTTTGGCCCGTAAAGAAAAGATGAATTTATCAAGATGATTATGAACAAGAAATGTGATTTGGTATAACCATGATCTTTGATGTTTCAGTGTGAAGATAGGTTATGAAAATTATCTTCATTCCCGGATGAGAAGAGGAATTTAGAACCACAATTATGATTATGAAGTTATTCATATGATTGTGGAAAGGAACTGCTGAGTGATGTTACAGGATAAAACATTGATGGTGGATTTTAACATGGAGAAGATAATAGATTTTATGGTCTATTCGACTCTTCTAATGGATCGCTTCGTCTCACCGCAACTATGGTTGAAAATTTTTATCATCTACCATATGTTCTAAATCTCCGATTTATTATCGATGAAGGCTATTGATAATTTAATTATCTTTAGTCATGATATTCTTTATCGAGCTAGTTGTGCTCACCCTTTTGCTTCACAATTCCTTTCGTGTAATAAAAGTGTAGCCTGGGTCGAGTGGGGGATAACAGGAATAATACGGTGGTCTATAGTCATTGAGGGTGAGGCTAACCCAACGTTGGAAGGGTGTTTTGTCACTATCATACAAGATGTCTAATGACATACAACCTCGATCATCATAAGACATGGTGCTCATCCACTTGCCGAGTATATATACGAGCACTACCTATATAATCTTGGTGTTTGTTTGAAGTATAATTCTCATTTAGAGACAATGGAGATAATGATATGTCAAGAGAAGACTTACCATCGGGAAGAAGAATATGATAGTAATCTTCTCATTTTTTCTTTGGGGTCTATGGGTCAACCAAGGATAATTTCGTGGGCCATATGATATCTATCATAACCTGTACGCACGGCCTCCCATGTACGAAGGTTTCTCTTGAGCACTTCCCAAAGATTTTAATTTCTAAAACAGCTTTTTGACTATACCTTTATGTAAGGTGTCATTGTGAGGTGTCATCCAAGGTTGGGACATGTGTCACATTTGGTATATATTTGTATCCAAACTCACAAAGATATGTGTTGTTGTATTTTGTACGATAATTGTTGTAATAAAGTTGTAGTTATTTTTCGCACTCATGTATTTGGCAACTCGTAATGGGTTGGATGGAATGGACCTATTTTGGGGTTGCTACATTTGGTATCGTAGCTTAGGATATGGTCTCCGTGGAGATCGGGGAATATAACTAGGGGGGAGAGATGAATAAATCCTTCGCTAAAGGTGTCCTACCTAAGCTTATTTGTTGGTTATCATAATATCTGGATATTATGCGATATGTTAATTTGTTTAATTAACCTTTGTTTTTTATGGCAAGATTTGAGAAACGGCAAATGAGAATGCTAACAATGGAGTGAATGAGACCTGTGGGGATACCTCTAATCACTAACCATGATAATGTGATGTCGACGAAGAAGGAATTAGAGATATCTATATGGTGAGTGAAGAATTGATAGTTGCACCTTTAGATAGTCGCAGAGGTAACAAATTGAGAGTGAGGAAAAAGAGGAAGAAGAGGTACTTGAGGAGAGTTTATTAGAGGTATTATATGATCAAAATGTAGAATTTCAAAATCTTATTCATGAGTTAGAAGAAAGTCAAGAACGACAAAGGTCGTGGAACAAAAGGATGCAACAATTCAAGCTTCAGGTTACCCGATATGTGATGCTTGAACAAAAGCATTTTTCGGCCGAGAGTATAAGATGATAAAGATGGAATCTGAATCGAAAGAAGAAAAAATTGAACGAGTAAGAATGAGTGATGCATGGGTAAAAGCCACACGACACGTGGATATTGTGGAAAGAGATGTCCGATCTAAGAAGGCTAAAATAGATGATATGAATTTCTTTTGAAAGCAATTGGGAGAACCCAACATCGAAGTTTTGAATTACCCATACAGAAGCTACCAACCCGAATTTGATATGGATCAAGATTGATGATTCAAATCATGAATCAGAGTACGATGAGGCGCTTGAGGGAGGAATATGTCCTATAGAAAAGTATATATTCCAACGGTAGTGATGACGCTTAAATGCTTCCCGCACAAGTCAAACCAAGTAGTTCAAGGATAGCGGTTGTCATGACTTCCCAACAAGTGAAGAACCCAAATGAAGTTATCACGGAGATGAGCAATGGAGAAATCATGATGACCGGGAGATAGAATCAAATGGAAGCAAGGTATTCTCAACTTTTCAAATACTAGGTACGTAAATTTTGGGGACGAAATTTCATAAGGAGGGGAGATCAGAAGACCCTCGAATTTTATGAAATAAAAGTATTCAATTTTTCTTATAATTACAATTCAAGAAATGATTAAATTGATAAAAGTTTAAAGTTAAGGGTGAGATATGAATTTTTTTTCAAAATACGCAAGTGGTTATAAAATATTCAATTGTTTGGGAATATTCGTTTGGTCGTGGAATATATTTTTCGCGTTGAGAATATTCGTATTTACTGCCAGCAAACCATTTGTGGGCCCCATAACGTAATAAATCGCTTTCGGATGAAGAAAACGACAAAATTGAGTTTTTATAAATAACGGCGAAGTTGTTACCATTAACATCGTTGGAATACCGGGTGGTTAAAAATACAAGAATACGCTGGTTATTGAACAAAGAAAGACATTACCAGATTGCACAAAGATTTTTGAATTATTGATTCTTACGTAAGAAGGCACTACTCAATAATTGTTACAAAGAATTATCGCTCAATATTTTATTTTATTGATTCAATAATTGTCATGTTGATATTTTATATTATTGTTGTTTCAATAATTTTCACCGCACAAGAATTTCCATTATCGATCAATAATTCATATTATTTGAATAATATTATTAGATAGCATTATTGGCAATGTCTAGAAAGTTCACAAGGAGAGGTTTGGTCACCTAATCATGCGCCAAGAAGGAGAAAATTTTATTGAAAGCCCTCTTTCCCGAGAACCGCCTGGTCATCATTATTGTGATTCTCGTAATATTATTTGTGAATAATTAATTATTGATTTATATGATAAGGAAATATTTATTTGATGTGGATATAAATGATGGATTTATTTATGTGGTTATAAATGAAGGAATTAATGTTGAGGTATTTTATAAGATTTTGTCTGATCGAGGTATTAAAAGATCAAATCTGTTCTTTGCCTTTTATTGTGTGAGTTATAATATTTAATCCGACCGTTGATCGTTGTAATTTTTGGATATGTTATACATATATAAGTTGAGTATATGTCCACAAATTTTGAACCGTTAAAATGAACTTATAATTTGTTATGAATTTTAAGAGGTAAATCGATTCTAAATTAGGTTTTGGTAGAAAATTCTAGAATTGAGTAGACCCCACTCTTGGTTGTTGGGGGAGATGGCTGATTTTTGGTGGGTGAAATAATAGCAGGTAAAGTCATCAGGTAGCAGGTCAAGTTTGCTTCGGCGTGCTAACATTTTCCTATAAATAGAGGGCTAAGTTAGAATTAAAAATCACACCAGAATTAATAAGTTTTCTCTCTAGATTATTGAGTGTATTTTGTGAGTATTTAGATACTTGGTGAGTTGATATTCATCAGTGCAAGTTTTCTTCAAATCATTATATCCGATATCCAAATGTAAGTGTCGCTTTTTTTTGAGGTAAGGGATAGTAAGGATTTTAAGGGTTATGTTTTTCAGTTTCAGTAATTTTTTTCGACCTTCAAAAATTCTGGAAAAATTTGAAATGATATTTTGATGAGTTTTATTGATTGTGTCCAAAATGGTGATTTTTGGATGTATAGATTAAGAGTTATGAATTTTATGAGAAAAGACTATTTTAAAAGTAACCGCTTATAATTCCTTGTGGTTAACTCCAAAATTGATGAAATTTTTATTGGGAGTACATCTATATAATATCAATGTACTGTGAATTTTGGAATTTTTGGATAAAAGTACAATTTATGATAAATGTCTAAATATTCGCTGTTTTGGCCATATGAAAAATAGTAAATGAATTTTAAAAATTCGAGAAAAAAATATATGTTCACTATGGGACTATATTATGCTAAATCCTAAAAAAGAAATATTTTTGAACCGATTTGGTATTTTTCATGAAAATGGACTAGTTATGAATAAATGAATTAAATATGTTATGTGAAGGAAGAAAATTGGAAAATAGGATTTTATGGCTTGATAATCCTATGAGGTATATGCAGATTTTTGATAAGGGTTTTGGTTATTGGTGATGAAAACTTATGAGTTTGGCATTTTAGGATGATTAAATGCATTATTTAGTAAAGTGTAAACAATTAAAATAAATTATTTATAAGTTTAAGAAATGATATTCTTTCAATATCATTATACCGAAATATTGGTATGGATTTTAATGTGGAATTTCTACCTTTTTCAGTCGGGGTTACTATTCACGAGTTACTATTCATGAGTTACTATTCACGAGTTACTATTCATGAGTTACTATTCACGAGATACTATTCACGGGTACTATTCACGACAAAGTTGGTTTCCTTTTCTAACCAAATTATCATTGATTTATGAATATTGCTCTTGAGATTAAGTGCAGTTGTTGATCATATTATTTTATTATCATATATAACATTTTTATAACCCCGATGTTGAAATTTTCTTCACTTGAGTATAAAGATGGGTAGATTATTGGTATGATCACGACTAAGGTTCTCTTTGGCCAGTAGTGAAAAGTTGAATTGTGACTGGTATGATCATGACCATTGAATTTATAATTGAATATCTTTAGCTTAAGTGCAAAGGTGAAATAATCAACATGGTTATAATTATTGTTTATATAAATTTCAAATGATTATATATTTCTTCGAGATATTAATATATTTATTCAGTAGTGCAAATATGAATCTGTTGATGAATATATTTGGCCCAGAGTGCAAATATGAACTGTTGATGAATAGGAAGGCAAATATGAACTGTTGAGGAATATATTTGGCTCAGAAAGTGTAAAAAAGATGGTTTGTTGATGAATATCTTTGGCCCAGAAAGCAAAGATGACATGTTGTTGAATATCTTTGGTCGTAGAGCAAAGATGGTCTGTTGATTTAATATCTTTGGCCCGTAGAAAAAAGATGAATTTATCAAGATGATTATGAACAGAAATGTGATTTGGTATAACCATGATCTTTGATGTTTCGTGAAGATAGGTTATGAAAATTATCTTCGCCCGGATGAGAAGAGGAATTTAGAACCACAATTATGATTATGAGTTATTCATATGATTGTGGAAAGGAACCGCTGAGTGATGTTACTGTGGATAAAACATTGTTGGTGGATTTTTAACATGGAGAAGATAATAGATTTTATGGTCTATTTGACTCTTCTAATGGATCGCTTCGTTCACCGCAACTATGGTTGAAAATTTTATCATCTACCATATGTTCTAAATCTCGATTTATTACATCGATGAAGGCTATTGATAATTTAATTATCTTTAGTCATGATATTCTTTATCGAGCTAGTCAGGTTTCACCCTTTTGCTTCACAATTCCTTTCGTGTAATAAAAGTGTATTTGGGTCGAGTGGGGGATAACAGGGGAATAGAATCTATGGTCTATAATCGTTGAGGGTGAGGCTAACCCAACGTTGGAAGGGTGTTTTGTCACTATCATACAAGATGTCTAATGACATACAACCTCGTATCATCATAAGATGTGGATGTGCTCATCCACTTGTCGAGTATATATATGAGCACTACCTATATAATCTTGGTGTTTGTTTGAAGTATAATTCTCAATTAGAGACATTGGAGATAATGATATGTCAAGAGAAGACTTACCATTGGGAAGAATATGATAGTAATCTTCTCATTTTTCTTTGGGGTCTAAATGGTCAACCAAGGATAATTTCATATGGCTATATGATATCTATCATAACCTAGACTTCGCAAAGAT